>JAKSZT010054281.1:16702468-16721035 GCA_026826555.1 Tolypeutes matacus
AGCTTCTTGAAGACTGAGCCCAGTGCCAAACACAGGAAATGGACTCAATCAGGCAAGTTCAAGGACTGGAGTAATGAATGACACTGTCAAAGCTTTCCACCTGTCTCGGGGATGGCTTTGGCACAATCCTGCACGGAGGCACTAGGAGAGTCTATAGCCACATGGACCCTGGATTTCTTACCCAGCCTTACGATTCTGGTAGGAATTCAAGGGAATCCGTCATTGCGTTTGACACTTCACTTGATTCAAGAGCAGCTTTGCTTACCCTCTCACTCAACTCTCATCCTAAAACATTTTTTTTTTAAAAACAGGCAGGAGGGAAGGAATCTGCGAGCCTTCTGGTAATAACACTATAGCATTCCACATGCTTATTCAAAATTAAAATTGTTTCAAGAAGATCCAATAGAGACTGGAACTGCGTAGGTCTGTTTAAGACAAACAATGCAATCACCAAATTGCTAGGTGCAAAACATCAACTCTTTAAAAACAAAGATGATAAGGAGGGTAGTTATCATCAGAAGGCTGAATCCATTCAACTCCAAAACAATGTACTGAGCGGTACACGAGTATGGTCCTGTCATGCTTCAGCTGAACGTGCTGATGTCTCGGACATGTATAAAGAATGAAGCGGCTGTGGCTCAAGAGGTTGGGCTCCCGTCTACCATATGGGAGGCCCCGGGTTCGATTCCCGGGGTCCCCTGGTGAAGGTGAGCCGGCCCGTGCGGAGAGCTGGCCCATGGGAGCTGAGGTGGCTCAAGCGAATGAGTGCCTCTCTCCCACATCGGAGGTCCCAGGAGGGGTTCCCAGCGCCTCCTAAAGAGAAGATGAGAAGACAAGCAGACGCAGAGAGCATAAAGCGAATGGACACAGAGAGCAGACAGCGAGTGCAAAACAACAAGGGAGGGGAACAAATAAATAAAAATAAGTCTTAAAAAAAAAAAAAAAAAGAATGACTAAAGAACGCATGCTTTTCTTTAGTATCGTGCCCAGCCCGAAAGCAGTCTCCAGTGCTGTTCCTGCCTATCAGATGACTCAGGATAAAAAGTCTAGTGCCTCTCCACGTATTCTCACCATAACTCAACCAAGAATGCTTAGAAGTTGGAAGCACCACGGCCATCTACGCAACTTACTTATAATCATCGACTGCCTTAAGCAATGTCAATTTCTTGCTTCAAAAATCAAGAGTTGCTCACAAACTCTAGTCACAGCTAGAGTTTGTCAAAAGACCCCACAGCTAAATCTTTCAAAACCAGAAAAACGTACCTCTACCAAACAGATTATACCAAAGTAGCTACCAAAATTTCCCTTATTTTTTAGAATTATTTCTTGCCGTCTTAGTTGCCTAAGAATAGATGAATTACACAGATATATGCTTCTTCGTACACAGACCCAGGGAAGCTATTCAAACATTCTTGGCTTCATATCAATGACATTCAAAAGTTGGCCAAATGGTAGATTGCAAGAAGAAAATGTTCAAATAGCTCTACTTCTCACAAATCCAAAATGTTCGCGGGGTTAAAGAAAAACCTTACATGTAGCAGAATTTCCAGATGGCAGTAAACAGTGTACAAAAGTCTCTCACAGTAGAAATGGCCCTGCTTTTTCCAGCCAAAGGATTGGGAGGGGAAAAAAAATCTCAATTTCAATCTTTCGCCAAACATTACAAAATACTACTCTATAAAAAGAATCTATGTCACGCAAAAATCCCAAAATAGCTAGCTTGTTGAGACACACAGATTCCATTAAATTAAAAAAAAATTTATTGTGCACATATGGTCACCAGTCCCAATTTCTTAAAAAGAGTGGTTTTCAACAGCAAAGTGACCACAGTTGTTGTGTTTTTGGTTTAGTGCTTCCAGGGTTCAAAAGGAATAATTAACACGAGGGTGGAGGTAACAACTGGGCAGAGTCTGTGAACAAGAGCAAGAGGGCACAATATAAATAATAAATTGACGACAGCTGGAGAGAAGCCAGCCAGCTCTCTATCAACAGAAATAAACAAAGCAGGCACCCAATGCTTTCACTACAGACAATAAAACAGCATGCACACATTGAAATGAAAAGTGTAGAGAACGAATGTCAAATCTGTTTAAATGCAGAGCAGCTTTTAACGTTCACGGATACACACGTACGTTTTCTGTGGTTCCGGTAATTACGTGCAGTCCATCGTAGGTTGATTTGATGTACATGCCCTAGAGGGAGTCACAAAAATATCAGCATTTAGAAATATAGCCTCAAGGGAAACTTAAAGTCATGAAACATCAATGACAGTCCCTTTCAATGATGCTCATTCTGCAAGAGCCAAAGACCAGCGAAGAGGGAACTAACAGAGAAAGACTAGTGAAAAAAATTAGAGAGCCCTTTTTTTTTATCATTTTAAAAATTACATCACTTTTTTTTTTTTTAATTAATCCTTTTTTAATTGCAACATTTTTAAAAATTACATCTTTTTAAAAATTACATCATTTTTTCTTGTTTAGGAGTTCCAGGGATTGAACCCAGGACCTCAAGATGTAAAGCAGGTGCTCAACCACCAACCTACAGCAGCTCCACTGAGATCTCTCTGACAGTAGAAGTCGTGTACCAGGCTCACAGAGTTCGGCCACTTTTCTGGGGACCTAGAAGTCTTCTGCCTGCTGAATGAGCAGGCCACAAACTCTCAGGTGCACTTCAAACGAGAACTGCTCTTTCCTGCCCCTCTCTTTGTGTCCAGTGACACAACACAAATAAATTTGCCATCAACAGTAATCACGCGGTGACTTAGTCGAGGTCATTTGAGCAGCATGTTGAGGGGAGAAGGCTGTTAAATAATATGACTTAAGAGGCCACACTTGTGGGAGATGTTTGTGTGGGATGTGGTGGGAGGTGTGGGAGGTGGGCAACATGGGAATCCCAGTGGGTTCCATGTGATATTTTGGGTAATCTAAGCACCTCTTAAAACATATTTATATATATACATAAAAAACATTTTTGTAAGCAAATGCACATATATGCATATATATTTATATATCATTTTGCAAATGTTCGTATGTATTGTGAGAATTTTGATTTTTACCCATAATAAAAAAAATAAAAGAAAAGCATCAAGATGAGCACGCGCCTCCGTAAGAAGCCTGACACACCTGGAGGCGAATGCCAAATCGTCGAGGAAAGACTCCTGCAGTTTGACACGCGAGGTGCAAAAACTTTGGTTCAACTGTTAGAAGACGGAGAGAGCGAGCAAAAAGTAGATACGGTGAAAACTGGTCATTTGCCCTGTTTATCTATATTGTAATCACTGGGATCTGCCCTACGCAGTAACCTACACGGCTTTCTAAGGAGAATCTCATCCAACACTAACTCCTTCAAGGCACTCCCCTGGCCTCTCACGCCCCTTTACGCCCATTTGCAGGGCAGGTACAGCAGCCTCTCTCGACACAGGACTCGCCCTTCCGGGGCACTAACCAAATAACCTTCCCTTTGGAAATGGCAACCCCATTTCTGCCCGTGTGCCTTTTTCAGAAACTGACTCTAAACTCACCTCCAGGAAGCCTTCCCTGTTTGAACCTAGGCTATTATAGTCCATCATTGACTCTGAGACAAGCAGTATCTGCAAGAATAATTCTGCTTCCTAAGAACACTGGTTTGTCCAAGTTGAGTTGATTTTTTTGTCATCCTGTCTGCGGTAGGTTGAATTTGTGCTTCAACACACACACGCTCTCAGTCTTAAATCCATGTCCCTGTGGGTGTGCATCCACTGTAAATAAGAGAGTCTGAAGATGCTATTTTTAGTTAAGGTGTGGTCAACCAAAAAAGTTGACCGTATTACTAGAGACATAATAAAGAGAAGAAACCAGAAGCCAGAAACAGAGGAGGCCACAAGGAAGAGCCAGACACTGGAAGTCAGCAGAAACCACAAGAGAAGACAGGAGGAGAGAGAGAGGGAGCCCACGTGACAGGAGGAGGAGATGCAGGCCAAGGATTGCAGAAACTCAGCCCTAGAACGCGACAGATTGTGGGGAGAAAGCACGGCCTTGGGGACGACTTGGTTTTGGACTTTCAGCTTCTGCAACTGTGAACCAATAAATTCCCGTTGTTAGCCAATCCACTGGGTGGTGTTTGTCATAGCGGCTCTGGTAAACCAAGACACCATCTGAGAGCAGAGGCGCCTTCCTACCTCCCCTCAGCTTCTGTGCACGAGGCACTTTACCCTCCTCATCCTCAACAGGTGAGAGTAGTTGTGCCACCAATTTCTGTGCACTCCCCATGCCCCCAGCACCTGGCGCTCAGCATTCATCCTCTCTATACTCTGAAGAGCCCCATGAAGCTGTTATTATTATTATTCTCTTTCAACAAGAAGAGAAAACTTATAGCTTAAAGAGGTTAAGGACTCGAGAGCTGGGATTTACACCTGATTCTCTCTGATGCAAAGCCCCTAATGGAATCAACCGGCCTCAGAGTTTCTTCACTTAAATGTCAGCAAATTAATGAGCGAGCACGTGTGCCCATCTAGGTACTGGGAGATCACCTGGTTTTATGCTCAGGGCCTGTTATTATACAACTCATCCAATACTTAGGAAACATTTCTGAACATTTTTTAAGGATCATTTCCCTCCACCAGGCTCTTCTCACTTTCATCCTAAGTGCTAACAGAGACTTTCAGAGCAGATTTTGTTTTTTCACCCAGACATCATCTTTCCTTTGTGTAAATGTCTTACATCTCCTTGTACTGCTAAGCTAAGTCCTAAAAATAAAACTGTTGAAATAAATCCTCCATGTGAGAGCACAGTTTAAAACCTGTATTTATTTTTATACTTTGAAACTTATCAACAGAGTTCAAGATGGCAAATTCCTAGCTCCATAATGGAAGACAGTCTAATTTAATTCAACGATTCAGAATCACAGTGAATTATTAAAAAAAAAAAAAAAAAAAAAAAACTTTAATAAATGACAGTGTGTGTTATCGTCTGCAAAAGAAAACAAGTGTTAGAGCTCTTACCAGGCCTTCCCCAGGTTTAATGTTGGGCAGGTGAACCTCCTCCAGACACGCACACTGGCTCATGAGCGGATCTGTCGTAGTTCTGACTGTTTTGTCACAGATTCCATTTAAAACCTTGACCTAGAATCAAAGAGGAAAATAGCAAAGGTTCAATCATTAACCAGGTTTATCTAAAGCTGACTTTCAAAGAGACACACTTCACCTGTCTTCTCTGTTTGGGGTTGGCAACTGGGATGATTAGGCTCACGTGTCAACTCAGCCAGGTAAACGTGCCCAGGTGTCTGGTCAAGCAAGCACCAGGCTAAGTGTAACACAAGGGCATTTCATGGACTTTAATCATCAGTGAGTTGACTGCACAGATGGCTGGTTACATCTGTAATCAACTGAGGAGATTGCCGTCAGCAACGAGTGATGCCTCATCCAATGAGTTGAAGGCCTTAAAAGGTGAAGTGATTTCAGCATTCAGAGAGAGAATCCCCATCTCTGCTTCAGACAGCCGGCATCTCCTGGGAACTCATCGAGGACCTTCATCTGAGTCTCTGGCTTACAGCCTGCCCTGCAGAATTTGGACTTATGCATCCCCACGGTTGCATAAGACAATTTTATAAAATCTCATACTATTTACAGATACCTCCTGTCGGTTCTGTTTCCCTAAAGAACCCTGACTAATACAGCTATCATTTTGAAAACAGTGCTCAATGAATGCACAGTATTTAGTGCCCGTATTTGAAATCTGTGGGAATAGTGCCAGTATTTCAGCTTTGTTTAAGAAGTGCACGTTTTATTTAAGCTCATTTACAACTACTGAAGAGCACAGTCCAGGAAATTCCCCTTCAGCTTTAGGTAAGGAGAATCATCTCTTCTGAACCATCCGAATGGTTTTTTAGTAATGGCTCACATTCTTCAAATACCAAACACTGATGAGGTAAAAATTTTAAAGAGACAAAAACGAGTGGTTTCCAAGTAGAAATCACAAGTGGTGATGTGTAGTTATCTCACCTAATCAGATTCACCTAACCTTTCAAAATTCACCAACCAGACAAATCAGGGAATTCCAAAGAGTGATTTTTCTTTCCAAGGGGGAGAATCCAAGCAGTGACACTTTATACGTTTCTCCAATTTGTTTAGCCTCCCTATTTATGGAAAATATATTTATAGCAATTTCATTACTAAATTCCTCATCAGCAGGAAGGTCTTATCAAAAGAGTTCAGCCTGGTTTATGTCAAAAGGAGGAAGCGATGATGAATAGTTACAAAATGCTCTTTGAACAGTCACGGCACAATCCCACCTCCAGCCGAAGGTTTTTGCCAAGATTATTATTTTTAAACCAAAATAGTCCTAACGTGAAATTGGCAGATCAAGTTAATTCTGATTAACAAGCTAGCTAGCAATTTAAGTCTAATTGAATACTGATGAAATGTTGAAGGAGAAAAAAAAAAACAGAATAGACAAATATACTTAATATAAGCACAGGAAATATCACAGTAGTTGGTAGTCTTGTTAAATAACTTTCATTCTCTCCTTTCCACCTGAATTAACAGAACCATATCCCAAGAGCCAATATTTCCAAGTATATCCTGAAGTGATTAGCCACAGTGTATTACTTTAATTAAAGAGACTCCCACTGAGTTTGGAAAAGGAATTTTCCAATAACTTTTAGAATGTGTACTTACTACGGTTAAAACTTTATCCTCCATTTCTGCTACAAGGCAATCCTAAAGAAGGGGGAGAAGAAAATGAAAACTAAGTATAAGAGCTAAAAACTTCTCAAAACGGTTGGCTTGGCCCTCTAGATATTCGCTTTTACTCTGCAAGTTTCTCATTCTTACCCCAACGGTTTGAAATCCTGTGAGACATTCCCAACATTTGTTATAAAGAGCTAACTTTTTTTCCCTGTGAATTGATGAAGACAGAAAAAAATGAGGAAAATAAAAATGGAGGCGGCGGGGGGCGTAAGGACCAGGATGCCAGTTTGCCTTCTCCCCTTCAAGGACTCCCTGAAATCCTAGGGAGCTCAGGGTTTAGTCATCCACAAGGAAAGGTCACCAAAGTCAGCCAAGAATACTGCTGTTAGTTACCAAAAGATGCAAGGCAAAATTGCATGGAAGAGACCTTCTTGGAGCTGGAGATGGTCCCTGACAACCCCCCAGCCTCTCCCGCACCCCTTCTCCCATTCCCAACCCCCACAGTACAAGCAGAATGGGAGGGGGGCAGAGTTGGACACCCACTGATATCTGTACCCTCTAAGGCTCTGCTCTCCCCTGACTCCAAGGAACGCCTTTGACAGATTATATGATTTGAAAACCTAGAAAAATCACTGAACTGAAATCCACCTTCTGTGCAAACTATCCAGAGGGGAGAAAAGAGTCAAAAGATGAGAAACATGACAATGGTTCCCCAGGGGAGCCCCGGCCCAGCCAGCAGCGGGCCAAGAAGCCAGAAGTCTTGAGCTTCCCGTGCCTGCCTAGAAGAATAGCTTTCAAATAAGGCCCTGGGTCAACTTAGCCACAAAAGTTTATTTTAAGCATCACTGAGATTAAATCGGATATTTCAGTCCTTAAGAGATGAAAAGGGTTCAACAAAACATTCATTAACACACTGCCAAAAAAAAAAAAAAAAAAAAAAAAAAAAAAACTGGTCATGAGGTATGCTACTGATGACATTGAATAAAGGGTTGGAATGCAAAGCATTATTTACTCAGGAACCAAAGCATGAATAAAGCTGACTGGTTACAGGAATCACCGCAGCCTCCATAAAAGCAGCCCACTGTGGAGGTGAAACTTTCACAGTTAATTTTCTAGATGTTTCTACAGCAGAGGATTTCATCCTACCCTGCACAGCGCATGCAGAAGTACAGCGAGACTAACTAGATTCTTTGGTATTTATGCAGCTCCATTAAGTATAATCTGAAACCGGGAATACGAAGGAAAAGGCTAAACATCTCATGTACGTGAAGAATATTAACCAATTCTGTTACAACTGTCAATTAATATTTTCACTTATATGAAAAAGTCATTTTTTACTACTACCTGAGAGAGGGGTGCAGTAAGAAGGAATGGCTAACAATTTCTACCCTAGCTTACTGTATACGATTTTGTTGTCATTGTTAAAAAAAAAAAAAAAAAAAGGTTGATTTTCTCTCCTACATAAAAATGTGGGAAACAGTAGCTATTCTACTGCTCCCAAAATTTACATGGACTCTCAGGAAAAGAGAAGTCTACTGGGAAAACACTTTAAAAAGAAGAAAAGCTACTTCCTTTTCTGTTTCTAATATGGGATTACTGCAGGTTGAGAATAGAAGGGGTTGAAACAAATAAATGGATGCTTTAAGAAAAAACATTACTAGGGAAGTGTGCTCTGAACTGCTCTATGATTGGGAAATGTATTTTTACAAATCTGCATTTGATGTAAATTCAAGCTACAGGTTCAACTGCTATAAAATATGAGTAGTTACAGCTCAAAAGGTGCTTTCCCACCTCCCTCTTGGGCACGGCATCAATGACCAGGATGGTTTGTCTCGTTATTACCTTCTGAATGTCAGGTTTATTAAATAAATATCAACTCTACAAAAATTGTATGCTCATGAAGTTTTGTGCCAGAAATAAAATGAACAATTTGTGTTTACGGTCTTTCATGACAAATCTCAAAATGACTTTAGTGCTGTAACCCCCGAGAGATGCTCGTCCAAGGTCCTTTCAAGACACCAGGGCCCAAGACTGCAAGCTGTGGAAGGAAACTGTTGGACCACATGGCTCCTGATACGTGATTTTTTAACGGATCCAAGAAGATCCTAAGAAAAGGGTTGCCTGTTGTGGTGAGCGAGCCAATGGGCACGAGGGCGCCTCTGGTTGCCACCTTGCTCACACTGGCGTGAGATTTACCTTCTCCACCGAAAGCGTGAGTCGCCACACCCGGTCCTGCCCAGAGGAAGCAGCTGCAGGCCTGGCTTCACACTGTTTGGCGTGAAGTCAGTGGAATGGAAAAAAAGAGGTGCTGGAAAAAGTCACCCCCTCATGAGTCAGACGGGCGGGCAGACAGTCCACGGGCCCCCGGAGAGCTGACACAGGTCAGCCCAGCTGGTGGAGACCCAGCCCGGCCCCCTGTCAGAGGACTGCTCCAGACAGCACCCCCTCCTCCTGCTTCTGTTCCTCGCTCCACCTTCTTACGAGCTGAGAAGCCTTAGGCAAGTTGTTTAGTGTCACTGCCTCTGTCTCCTTCTCTACAATGGGGATGAAAGCAAAACCTAGCGCATGGTCTGCCGAGGGTAGAACGGGGTAAGAGGTAAAGCAGGCACTGAGCCCAAGACACATCATTCACACTCCGTGAATAGTCTCACAGCCTCGTTCTCTGCCGCTTCCTCAGTTACCTTTCTTACTATTCAGTTCCCTTGGGCTTTAAATTGTTTATTCCTCCATTTCTTTCCACACTGGAACTGAGCACCTGCCTCTGCCGTTTCATCAATTTTCATGGCACCATAGCATCAGCAGAAGAGACTGAAAATACAGATCATAATCCCGTTCTACCCTTCCTCGGCCTTAAAACTGGAAGGGAAAACAGAATTGGGCCTCAGAAAGTTGAACACAGAATTACCATTATGACCCGGCAATCCCACCTCTAGGTATAAACCCAGAAGAACTGAAAGCAGGGACTCAAACGGTTACTGGTATACCAATGTTCCCAGCAGCATTCTTCACAAAAGCCAAAAGGTGGAAGCAGCCCAAGCGTCCATCAAGAAAATGAGGTACGTCCACGCAAAGGAATATTATTCCACTGTAAAAAACACGTGGCAACAAGGGGGGACCTTCGAAACATGCTAACCGGAAGAAGCCAGCCACCAAAGAACAAATATAGTATGATTCTACTTTTATAAAATATCTAGGATAAGTAAATTCAAAGAGACAGAAAGCAGATTGGATGTTTCCAGGGGCTGGAGGGAAGGGGAATGGGGAGCTGTTGTGAAATGGGTACAGAGTTTCTGTTTGGGGCAAAGGGAAAGTTTGGTACTGGATGGTGGTGGTGGAAGCACCACTTGCCAAAGCACCTACATTTTCTAGTCTCAATCTCTACAGAAAACCAAGGTTCACTAGGAGCTGAGCATCTTTTTCGATCCAATTTCAAAACTGAAACTTCCATGTACATTTATTTATACATTGCCAGTCTTAATCCTTAAAAACTGCTTAAATTTAAAATAGACAACACCAGAATGTAACAACAACATATTTGTTTACTAATTCTCCTTAAACCATTAAGTTTGGTTCCAGAAAAACCAGAGCAAGCAAGCGTTCTTTCTTTTCCACTATAGGCTTCTATTTCTTAAGTGGGCATCGTGCTTCATATATATCACTTAATCTTCACAACCATCTTTGAGATAGTTGTTGTTTTTAAAATATTTTATATCATTTCTCTATACCTAATTTTATCTGTGTGCAGGGTCCCTCTGTACCTTTCTCTCTGCCAGAGTAACCCGACTTTTATTCCACATTCCCACTGCATTACTACATTCCTGTGCATATAGGTTTGTGTGTATATGTGTGTGTATTAAATAAGCATATATACATATATTTTTATTTGTTTTTGTCATTTGTTTTCATATTAAACATACCTTTACTTTGCCATTTTTTACTCAACAATAACTTGTGGAAATCCTATCAAATCATCTGATAAGGAAATTATTAGAATTCCCAACTTACAGATGAAAAAATTGAGGCTCATAAATTTTAAGTGACTTGCCTATGGGCACAGGATAATAAAGGGCAGAGGTAGGATTTGAACCCATGGCTGTCTCCCTCCAAAGTATATGCTCTTATCCAAGAGACTAAGCTCCAGCAATGGACACAAAAGGGAAAACAAAAGACCAAAACCGAATGCATGGCACACACACAGTGTCTCTCATTTCCCTTCAATTTGGGTTAACTTCTCACAACACAAGACATTCTCATCAGCTCATCTGTCAAAATCATTAACCATTCATGTAAACACACATTTAAAAATCACCATCAGGGGAGTGGATGTGGCTCAAGCAGTTGGATGCCCGCCTCCCACATGAGAGATCCCAGGTTCGGTTTCCAGTGCCTCCTAAAGAAAACCAACAACAAGCAGACAACAAGCAAAAACAATGAAAAAGACAAAGAGCAAACAATGAGCAGACAACAAGCAAGCAAAAAAAAAACCAAACAAGCAGAGAGCAGATGTGGCTCAAGCAGTTAAGTGCCCATGTGGGAACATGGGAGGTCCCGGGTTCAGTTCCCAGTGCCTCCTAAAGAGAAGAAAAGGAAAAAGACCATGAGCAGACAATGAGTACAAACAACAAACAAAAAACCTACAAGCAAAAACAGCAAGCAAACAAACAAGGGAGCCATCTTGGGCGCGGGAAGGTGGGAATCACCATCAGGTCTGTGCCAGATGCACAAAAGGCACCTTTCCGATGTGACCAGGTGAGGATCTGTACCTTCCACAGGGAGACTGTTTTTATCATCAGTTCATAACAACCAATACCTCTAAAACCACGAGGACAGGAGTGGGTGTGGCTTGTGTGGTTGAGCGCCCACTTCCCACACAGGAGGTCCCGGGTTCGGTTCCCGGTGCCTCCTGAAAAAACATAAATAAACTACAAATGGAAAATAACCAACTCAGAGAAGCCAATGTGGCTCAGTGGTTGAGTGCCGGCTTCCCACACACAAGGTCCTGGGTTCAATCCCTGGCTCCCCGTACCACAAAAACAAACAAGCAACAACAACAAAAAACACGAGGCAAAATGCCACTTGAGGCGATGCTGTAAACCCTCTCATCAGCCAAGCACAGAGTCAGGATGGTCGGATTATCAAATGCAGCCTTCTCCATAAGGTTTACTCTGTCTAAAACTGGTACCTCCTGTCCTCCTTCCCACCTTAGCACACTTCTCACTTCATGTATTTTGCCTACATGCCTTTTTATTTTCTCTTTCCCCCATGGACAGTAAGCTCTGTGAGGTCAGGGATTTCTTTAGCTCTAGAATAGTAGCAGACACACAGTGCAAAACAAACACGTCCTGAAGGAACAGGCCAAATACCTACAAAGCCAATGCTAGCAACTTGCCTGGGCAAAGCAGATTCGGCTTGTGAGAAGAAATGCTACTCCCTTCCATTTTTCACTCTCTCCTCCTCCTGCACTACAGCAGGGGGCAGCTAGCGTCAGTCATATAGTCCAGGACCCTCCACAAGAAAACGCAGATCCATCTACCACCAAAACTGTCCCGTTCGCGAATTAGAATGTTTAACTCTTACGCTTTCACTTACTTGATCACAAGTAAGCTGTCAAAAATCCAAAGAGGAGGCAGAAGACTGGGGAGAGGGAAGCAGAGAAAGAAAAAGTTCCAAGTATCCAAGTATCGTCACATGTGCCAGGACCCGGTGACTGGAGAATTAACACGTCATGCTCCTTCTGTCACTTCATAGAGAGCCATTTAGTTCTCTGAGCTCCTTTCTAACACTTGGCTTCAGATGCAGACGATGAAGTCGCACGTGCCTTAAGCTAGAACGACTGCCTCATGCAAAGCCAAACTTCGCTCTTTGTGTTCCATAAACAAACAAAAAGCACACGGCTTTTCAGACTCGCATCTATTTTATGGCATGGTCATCACTGGGGAAAGGATGTACTTCACTTTCTGCCAAATCATCAGTGGAAACAAATGCTGAATCACTTTAGATTCAATTAGCCTCAATTCAAGTCAAAAATATTTAATGAGTATCTGCTACCTGTCAGGTATTCTTACAGGGGGCCTTAGGAGCTGATGGCCTAACAGGAAACTAATTTTTAAAAAAGAAAAAAAAAGTTAAGGTCACAGAAGCTAGCTTGGTTGAGGATGGACTGATATAGACTTCCTGGGCCTTTACTAAGATGTCTACGCCTGGCTAATGAGCTATGCGTAGAACTGACATGTATTACTTCCAAAACAGACCACTGGTCAGTATGAAATCCTTCAAGGCTCTTTGTCCATCTGCCATGGCAACATGAAACGTGAGATCCTAGGTCCTGAGGTCAGGAGAAATGGAGCAAATCCTCCAGCTGACCCTCCAGTTTATTTAGATGATCCAGAAAGAAACTGCAGAGGTTTTGGAATTGTTTGTTACTCCATCATAACCTAGCCCACCCTGACTGGTACACCCAATAACCAGAGTTCAAAATGAAAAGAAAATCAAGAAGCATATGCAGTAAGGTACCCAGAACAAAGATTATAGCGACATTTAACTGCTCCAGAATTTCTAGTTTAAAAAAAAGTAAGTGCTCTAACGTTTTAGAGGAAGTACAGGACTATTTGCTCAACTAGTTTAAAGTAAAAGAAGGCCGTCTCTGATTCCGAGGCCTCTGGTTATTTTTCACAGAAACCACCTACACAATGTGTCTATTATAAGCCTGTCACCTGTACCTGAGTCTGGTGGAATGAAAGAGAATGGTAGTCCATACCTATACGTGACCCCTTTGAAGAAGAGGAAAAAGGAAAAGAAAGAAAAAAAAAAAACTAGAAAGCAACAGTGATATACTGACCTTCTGGACTGTGGTGGTCAGATCCAAGCAAAGCTGGATGATCTTGTTCTTCGTGACTGAGAAATCGGTGATCCCTGTAAATGGAGTCCTAGGAAGCAACAACAATTCTCTTAAAAAGAGAGAAAACGAAATCCCCTGGGATCCACACTGTATGTTGACAAGCATAGCTACACAACAGGCTCATTTAAATTGTCACATAAATGCTTCCCCTCAAGTAACCCATAAACTGGGAATCCGAATCAAAAAGAGACAAAGAGTCGGGATAACAACACATCCCAAAAAGGAGGCAGGACAACGAGCATCCTGTCAGAAGTCAACCGACAGCCTTCGAGCCAACCAAGTAGGCGTAGGTGTTTAATCTCCTAAAACACAGCCTTCAAGACAGGTCCACTCTTCTCTAAGATGAGGTGCGTGTGCTCCTGCTATTAACCGTTTAAGGCATGTCCAAAGGGACCTGAAAACCTACCACGGGGTCCAGAACTCCTCCAGAGTTCTGGGATCGAGACACAGAAGGGACAGGAGCGCATCCCCGGAGAAGAGTCCAGGCTCCCGGGACCTTCCGAGCCTGCTCTGACAGGGGAGCCCGGGCTCACAGGTGACTCACCTGTCCAGCCACGCCAACAAGGCCTTGGCGGCCGCGATGAGCTGCACGACGGCCGTGAGGAAGTCGTTGGGGGGCCTGCGCGACGCGCCGCCGTCGTACGTGGCGCTCTTCCGCCGGCCGCTCACGTACGTCTGCAGGCCGTGGGAGGAAGCCCGCAGCTTCAGGGCCAAGTTCTTCAGGTTGTCTGTCTCGAGGCCGTAATTCTGCGGGAAAGGAAAGCAAAAGGGCAAATCCCACACCATCAGCGGGCGCTTGAATAGACTCCTACGACGGCCGCAGCGCCCGACGCTGGCTCTCCCCCCCTCGGCCCTGGTTATCGCCCCAGCCGGCCACACCGCCCCCCACGGCCTGCTCCTGCCTCGGGGTCGCCGTCCTTGCCGGGGCTTCTGCCCGGAGTCCTCCTCCCACAGAGCTTGGCACGCGAGGCTCCTCACAGTCACATCTCGACCCAAATGTCTCTGCCCCTGGGAGGCTCTCCTGACCACCCTCGGCACTGACACCCGGGGCTGGGGCACTGCTCTGTTCCTCGCCGGACGTGCCCTCCACCCACCGGGTGCCAGCAGCCACGTCCCTCCCGACGCGACAACCGAAACGTTGTCAAGAACACCGAGGTCAACTAGCGGCCCATCAAGCCACGGTCTTGCGCATCTCCAGCTCGCAGCGTCCGGGTTGCCGGCTGTCTCCGCCAGCTGGGAGGCAAGCTCTGGGAGAGCAGGCGATTACATTCCCAGCACAGCAGACCAAAGTGTGGTCAGGAATGGGTGACTTCCCATCAGACGACCACAGCTTACAAAGAAGCAGGGCAGCCCGTCTGAAAGGCGATTTCCATCTCTTGCCCTTCCAGCCTGTGCATTTTTTGAACAAAGCCAAACTGCTTTAAAAAAATCAATTTTCACATGGCCTTTATTTCCCTAGACTCCCTTTCAGATAAAGAACAAATCCCAGGAGATGACATAAATCTGGGGTGACCTTGGAAGCAGGGGAGTGGGGATGAAATTTCTGTATTCAACTTCATGTAGGCTCTTTTTTTAAAAATGGAAAATGAAGACATTTATTTCTAGGATATATTTCACGGTCTCAATAGTATCCCAAGGCAAGAATATGGTACCATTTAAGAAATGGGAAAAATACAATGGCGAGCATTATTGAACATTTACCCTAGGCCAGGACTGGGCTAAGTGCTTGACATACATTATTACCCCAGGAAAACCTCCCATTAGGTTTTATTATTTAATATTTTTATCCCTACCTTGCAGTGGAGGAGACAGAAGCTCGGAAACATGGAATAAATTCCCCAAGGTTGTGTGGCCAAAAAGTGGGAGGGTGAGGATCCTACTCGAGGCAATCTGCATCGAGAGCACAGACTTTTGCTCACTCTGGCCAATCCTCTCCCTTCCAAACACCTGCCCAAGAAAGGGCAAAGGGATAAAGAAGAAAACAGGAACGATCGTAGACAGGAATAAGGAAAACTGGGTCGTGATCCTGGATCCAGCACAAACTAGCAAGCTGTGGAACCTTGGAAAAGCCATTTACCTCCCACATTCTATCCCGGCCTCCTCCATCCCCTCTACCTGTCAGGCACTCCTGACCTCCCTCCTCTGACAGGCAAGCCCTTTCTTCCTAAGCCATCTGGCCTGTGCCCTTCAGCCTCTTCTCTCTCCTACAGTCCCCAGTTCCCACCCCTCAGGGAGAGGCAAGCCATGTTTCAAAATCCAGGTATACAAAGCATAAATATAGTAGGGGTTTGCCAGAACTGTTGGGGGGCAGGATGAACAAGGGTTAGTTAATAATACAAACAGAGACGAAGAAGTGGCTCAAGCGACTGGGCTCCCGTCTACCATATAGGAGGTCCAGGGTTCGATTCCCGGGGCCTCCTGGTGAAGGCAAGCTGGCCCACGTGGTGAGCTGGCCCTTGCGGAGTGCTGGCCGATATGGAGAGCTGGCGCAGCAAGATGACGCAACAGAAAGAGACAGAAGAGAAACAATAAGAGATGTAGCAGACCAGGGAGCTGAGGTGGTGCAAGAGATTGAGCTCTTCTCTCCCACTCCAAAAAGGTCCCAGGATTGGTTCCTGGTGCTGCCTAAAGAGAAGACAAGCAGACACAGAAGAACACATAGAGAGCAGTGAGCACAAAACAACAATGGGGGGGGGGGAGAAAAAAAAAAATTTTAAAAAAAAAAAAAAATACAAACAAAATACTTTGACCTACTAGTTTAAAATAATCAAAACGTTAATGAAAACATTTCTAACTCCAAATAGGTTTTACCCACATTTTAAATTTATATTGCTTCCAAGTAAAATAAAAACGATTTTCAAAAAGAGAAATACAGGGGCTTCTTTGGGAGTTGGAGGTTGTCCTGAGTACTGTTGTGGCAACGGATGTAGGCCATTTTAAATCAGCACACACCACTCAGAGCTGAGTGCGAGAGAGTGTGGTCTACAGTGTGAACTGTGGTCTATGGTTGGTGGCAAGCCTCCAGGATGTGTAAGTTCATTGAGGGTGGTGGGCCACACTGTGGGAGATGTTTGTGTGGGATGTGATGGGAGGTGTGGGAGGTGGGCAACATGGGAATCCCAGTGGGTTCCGTGTAATATTTTGGGTAATCTAAGCACCTCTTAAAATATATGTGTATATATATAAACAACATTTTTATAAGCAAATACACATATATGCATATATATTTATATATCATTTTGCAAATGTTTGTATGTATTGTGAGAATTTTGATTTTTACCCATAATAAAAAAAAAAAAGATTTAGATAGTAATAGGGAAAGGAGTTAAGTACAAATATATTTAAAAAAAAAAAAAGAGAGAGAGAGAGAACTTCCCAGATCCACTAACTGAAGTCTTTACTAGCTTTTTACAAAACTACAAAACTATAATATAAATGAGTGTTCTGTATTAACAGTAATTTTCTATCCAACTCTCATATCCATTTCACTTTCTTTCTGTCATTTTCTAAAGATCAAAATATGATATTGTTCTTGAATAGAGAAGACAGAAATAAAAAGATGGATTCTCATCATGCCTTTTTCAATTTAGAGAATCAAAGACTCACAATTCAATGAATAGAGAGCCCACATGACTCAACTTGTTTCCAAGGACTTGTGCCTATGATTAAAGGGAAATGTCCCCTCTTTCAGTCAATTACTCTGCCTGCCAAGTGTTCTGGGCTAAAAGCCGGAAAGTCAGCTTTCTATAGTCAATGCCACAGCAAATTCTTGTACTTTTATTACTATACACATTTGCTTCTGAACTCAAAGAGGATTAAATCCTCTTGAAGTTTTAAACCTTAATCTGCTATCAATCTGCCACTTTTCATGTTAAAATAAAAGGTGAGAGCATGTCAACTGGCCAAAATAGGGCAAGGAAGGGGCTCTATTAAAACTCCTACGAAGGAGGGAGCAGAGAGCTGGGATCCATAGTATAATCTAGCATGTTCCTGAAGCTTTCTTTGACCACCACTTCCCACTGTCATCTCTTCTTCAGTCTTCCGGTACTACCTATTGTCTGTACCACTCTCAACTGTCTGTTTAATTTTATAGTGTTTTTATGTTATTGTCTGGTTTATGCATATTTTATCTTCCTGTTAGGCTTGAGGATAGAGACTGTAAATTCTGTTTCTCTTAGATCATTCAGCATTGCACTAGAAGTATCTTAGGTCCTCAACATAATTAAGGGGTTGAGAGTCTACGTAATGAAATCATCCACCCCATCAGTTTTCCTCGGGAAGCTCCATGTTCCTTGAGGAGGAGCTTAGGAGCCTATTATTACTTCACATATGTAGGAAGCTACCCCCTTTCAAAGCTGTTTCAGAGAAGAACAAGTTCTGAGAAGAAAAAAAACACAAGGCTTATTTATTCATTCAACACATATTGATGTATCTATAGAGACACACTCCCTCATAGGACTCCCAGCCCAGCAGGTACATATGCCCACCTAGGGTGTTTTCTAATCGTTACAGAGAAAAGACTTTGATTTGAACTCAATTAAAAAAAAAAAAAAAAGTGATGTGCTGGGAAGAATATCAGGGGCATTTTGTCTTATTCCCTTGTGACATTTGCAGGGAAAGTCACTTTCTATTTAATCACCAGGTGGTAATATTATGGTGTTATTTAGACATAATGTACTCAGATTCTGCACTGGCTAGAAAAAAATCTAGTCAATTATTACCAGCAGCTGCTGGGCAGAGGATACCTGGTCCATGAGGAAACTGAGCCAAATTATCAGATGCTACATCTAAAAAAAAATTTTTTTTTTAATAAAATAAAATGCGGGGGAGGAAGAGAGAAAGGAAATAAAAATGAATATATATATATATATATATTTTTAAAGGCATTTCCTTTGCTTTTTTGCCCATTTTTTGAATGTCCCAATCCACTAATTATATTTTATTTTGTTTTGTTCTTTGTTTGATTATTTGTTTTTTTTTCCTTCTCTCTCTTTTTTTTTTTTTT
>JAKSZT010054281.1:16726035-16807982 GCA_026826555.1 Tolypeutes matacus
TTTTTTTTTTTTTTTAGCCAAACAAACCATGCATTTAGAAAGATGGACAGATGTAGCTATAATAGAGTATAACTTTCAAAAGAAGGGAAGAAGGAAGGAGGAAGGGAAGGAAGGAAAATTCCCGCCCTTTTAACCCTATTCCAAATAAGAAGAGAATAAGAAACTGGTTATATTTACTCAAAAGAACCTCTACTCTACATGGGGAAGGATTATTGACTTACATGCCCCCCAATGAAAGAAAACGAATAATTTCTCAGACTGGATTTGATTATTTTCACCAGCCTTTTTCCTAAGACCTGTCTCCTTAAGAAACTGTTTTAAGATAAGGAACCAGAAGATACAAATGAAGCAACAAATGAATTAAGTTTCTGAGCATCTACACTCATAATAAAAGTTTTACATTCGAGGTTCACCATCAGGGGTCATTTCCAGGTCTGCCTAGAGAAAAGATACACTGAACAGGAGAAAAGAAAGGGGCAGATTCTCACTCTTTGGGTGCCTTAAAATTACACGTATTTTAGCTAAAGATAAATCTTACACAACTTCTCCTATACAGTCTTTCCCATTTCCTATTAACTCTATTAGTGATCGAACATAAGTGATTAAGGGATGTCAGAGTCACACAAAGAAAACCTTCCTACTGACATGGGCCAATCAAGTGGCAACCATCACAGTTTTCCTAAAGTTGGTTATAAGTTCATAGGAAGATCAAGTCAAACTGCTGGCAAAGACTCTTCTTCCTTCATAACTTTTCCCCAATGAAAAGGGTAACATTTTAAAAATGATTTCCCATAGCTAAATGGTGGACCATAGAGGCATAGGAGTGAAAATAAGTACTCTGGACAGGTAGGTAAATGACAGGTATTCAACTTAATTTGGTAGCATCACTTAACACACATACTGTTTACAACCTTGTTCTCCTTTCCCAACCTACTGAAACCTTGAAAACATAAATGGCCCTGCCTAAGTCTTTAGGAAACTCAGGCCCCTTGGATTTGGAAAAGAACAACAGGTGTGGCAGTTTGATATTATTTTTGAATTCCAAAAAGAGATATAGGTTATATTTGTAAACTGGTCAGTTCCTCTGGGCATGATACCCTTTGACTGTATTAAATTCAAAGGTGGTATGTTTACCTGATTATGTTAAGATTCAGGCTTTGATTCCATCATTAGGGCATGGTCAGGGTTGAGTCTCCGCCCCCTTGGTGGGTTATATAAACGGACACTCAATCAAGAAGACAGGAGAAGATACACGGAAGAAAGAGAGAGCACCACAGACACAGCAAAGGAGAGAGTCTTGATCCTGGAGTCCCGGGGACAGCTGATCCCATTTGCCTAAGAGTTTGCAGCTACAGAGACCAGAGCCCTAAACAGCTGAGAAGGCCCAAAAAGAAATGAGCCCTCCAGCCTACAGCTGAGATTGGAAAGAGCTGGGGGCCACAGAGCCTTAAGAGGAAAGAGGAAGGCTGAATCTTCGCAGACATCGCCTGCCATCTTGCTTCAACATATGGCAAATGACTTTGGGTGAGAAAGCAACCTTGAGTTGGACTTTTCTGGGCCTTGTAACTCTAAGCTTTTACCCCAAATAAATACCCTTTACAAAGCCAACAGATTTCTGGTACTCTGCATCAGCACCCCTTTTGGCTAATAGAACAGATTACAAACATCCTTCGTTACTCTCAATTATACCCTTCTAGACCAGCGCTGAAAAACAGGACTGTCTGCAAAGACGAAATGTCCTCTGTGTTGTTCAATATGGAAGCCACTAGCCTGCATGGCTGTTGAGCTCTTGAAATGTGGCCGAGGAACTGAATTGTATTTGATTCTAAATAATTGAAATTTAAGTAGCCGTATGTGGCTCGTAGCTATCCTACTGGGAAAGACAACTCTAGAGTCTGATCTGGTTACCCTCTGCCCCAAACAGAGGAGGGGAAATGAGGATCGGATTCTGAATTCAATCCAGAAGGAAGGACTACTGGTTCCGCCTTATAAGACGCATCACTCTCCTAGGCCCCTCGAGTTGCCTTTTGTTCTTAAAAGGCGCATTCTCTCTTTGCTCTCTCCCCAAGACCAGCTATCTGTTAAGATCCATCGGCTCACACGTATCGGAATCTTAATCAATAGCTGTTCCCTATTTTATGTCCTTATCCATTCCATCTCCTCTTCTCGTTCCTCCAAAATTTGCCAGTGGTTTTATTGGTTTTTTCCTTCCCCCCTTCCTTATTTCTAATTCTATTCATTTCCTGTCCATCATAAAATCAAATCCACTAAACTAAGTCTACATAAATGCCCCATAAAACCTCTTTTATAATACCAGGGACCAACTGCAAATACACATTAACTGCCCAGGGGATGCACTGTTTGAGGGAGAAAAAAAAAAATTACCACCAATTTATATACCAAAAGAGCTATATGGCGTAAAGGGATTCAATAAGAAAATTAGAGAAGGAGATTACGTGGCTACCGAAGATATTTTAGTAAAACTCTACCAAAACACCCTCCCCCACCCCAAAAGAGGCTCTTTCCTTTGACACACCCCCCCCCAGGGCTCTCCTGGCCAATGCACTCACCGGCTCTCCACCACAAAAAGCACGTGAGGTCAAAACTTTGTCTACAAAGGAAATTAGAAGGAAATTGTAGGAGATAAAACACAGCTTCAGGTTCTGGCATTTGTCCAGCTTTGTTCATTTTAGTCAATATTTTGAGAGGTGGAGATGGGGACAGAGCAAAGAGAACGCCCGGCACAGTGGCCACATCCGTCACCACCCCAAATGCCCTCAGCCTCCCTCTGGAAGCCCCCACCTCCCCTCTCCCATCGTGAATGCCAACGGAATTTCCCTGTCCTCAGAGCAGGACCGCAAAATGAAAGAGCCCGGGCAAACGTGCAGAAGATGTAGCAGAAAAGACTGAAAAGCCATGTTCCCAAAGAGTGTAATAAAAGTCAATTCAAAAAACGTCTTACTGTCTCCGAAACATTCAGTTTTAATGATAAACAGGCTATCTTCTCGGCACGGCGAGACACTCGCACACTAGAAGGTGAGCAATGGTTACTGCACAGAGGGAGAAAGCAGGCGCCCCCGTTTTCCCTGGGGTCACAGAGTGAGCAGAATGTAGCAGAAGCAGGATCAGAATTCCAAAACCCTGCCTCCCAGGAAAATGCTCAGGCCACTCGGCCAGAGCAGCTCCCCTGTGGCAGCTCATTCATCAACTACAAATAATTTCCCCATTACTCTCCTAAACAGGGACAATGCACCTCCGAGCCGAAGAGAAGGCTCTGTCCATTTTAAGAAGAAGCATACACACGATGCAGTGCGTGTTATGCAACCAAAGGACCGCAGCCAGCAATGGCAGGGCCACCAGGAGTGCATTCTTTCCCACCGCTCTCAGTGATGTCATTGTATATACCCCTGGCGCAGGCTCACGGCTTTGCTAAGCCAGCTCGAAAGCCACCGGCTGGTCCAAATCCTGACATCCTCACCACGGCCCCAGGGCGGGCAGGCTTGAATCCCATCTTATGCCAAGCAGTGTATAAGCAAACTGCCCGTCCCCATGTCTTCAGCCCACTCCTAAGCGAGCTACCTACGAGGCCCGCAGGTGTAATGCAAAGGTCACAGAGTCAGGATTGAACTGACTCAGGTTAAAGCTACCTGCAAAATGTAACCCAAGTTCACCTTTTCCCCCAATCCAGGCACCGTTTCATAGGTTGATTACATCGAGCCTAAGCATCAGTATTTAAATATCACAAATATCTGTCAAACTCCAATGCTTCATACAGCAACAAAAACAGGCATGAAAAATCAGAACCCATTTCTCCTTAGAAAAGTAACTGTCATCCAGGACGATCTCCACCTTTCAGTTCCTTATGAAAGATAAGAAAACAAGGCAAATAAAACCTTTTTCTGTGAAAGGCAAACTTTTTCTGTAAAGGGCAAGAGAGCAAATGTCTTAGGCTTTAGAGGCCACACGGTCATCCTGGCTGTTGTAGCATGAAAGTAGCCACAGACAACACATAGCTGAAAGGGCATGGCTGTGTTCCAATAAAACTTTATTTATAAAACCAGATGGTGGGCCACATTGACTCACAGACCGTAGTTTGCCAACCCTTAATCTAGAAAATGATTTCTTTTCTTTCCTTTTTATGTTAGCTTTGGTTCGTGGTCCACGTCAGTGGATTTTTTTTTTAACGTTGATATGCTAAGACTGAAAAAACAAACAAACCAGGATTTAAGAGAATAAAGCTTTAAAGAATGCCATGACAATACAGACTGCCTTTTTCTTAACTAACCAGTGCACAGAGAAGGTCAACAGCCTCCAAAACAAGCTCCTGGTGTCCTATTCGTGTGACACCCAGCTCTTCAAGGTCCTGATGGGAAATCTGCAGCAGCTGTTCTCCGTTGATCTTCTCCCGCTCAAACTTGTGGACGTACTGCTGGAGGCAATCATCTAACCCTACCGGGGGGAAAAAAAAAAAGAAGAGTTATCATCATTCTGTTCCTTTACTCATAAAATGGCCCACATTTAATTATCTCAGCAATCCCCAATTATGCTGCTGCAATCTATTGTCTATATAATGGACACCTTTTGAGTGACTTCTTATCTCAAACAGGTTTTTAATGGGCAGCTCAGAGCTCTCAGATGGATCCAGCATGATTTTATGATAGTTACCTTTCCATTCCCTTTCAACTAAAGGAATAAACACTAACCCCTGCTGATTTGAAATGTTACCGCTATTAGACATATGTTGCTTGTTTGCTCAGCAACTCTCCTTTGGGATACCATCCCTCTCGCCTACCCCATATGGTCCCAGCGGATTAGCCAAGCAAGAGGCTTTGCCACAGCTCTTGGTACTCTATCCACCAGGCAGCTATAGGTTCAGGGATGGTTGGAAGACTCAGGCAGGACCAATCAAAATCTTCCTTGACATCTGATGTATGTACACAAGAAGACAGAGGCTCTTTATTCGTTTTCAAGTGGAAGCCATAAGAATCCTACCTTGGGAATGCTGACAGTCATTTCTCTGATCAACTGTTGGAGAATAAGCCCAGCAACCATTTGGAAGAAGGAGGTATATGAGAGAGAGAAAAAAAAAAATGCCCCAATAATACGATACACCCTTGGAACTAACCCTGCTTAAAAATACTTCTATCCCTAGAATTTTTCACTTAACTTGAAATAAATGTCCTTTTAAGCTTGAGCTTGTCTATGTTGAGTTTCCGACCCTTGCAACTGCAAAAGTTCTGATGAAAACAGAATCCAAAGGTACTAGCAGTGTTCAAAGAAAAAGGCAATGTTGAATAGGTCAGCTTATGGGATGTTTTCCAGGTCAAAAATCCTACTGAAAACAATGCTGTCTTTTAATGCTCTTGTTATATAATGATTAAAATAGGTATAGCCAAATAGAACTTGGGAATCTTTATTCCTGCACAGAGAACTCTCCAGGCAACATGTTTTAATGGATTTACTGGAATAAAGTTTGACCCAGAATCAAGTGGGCTACTCAAGCCTAATAGTTAAAACCACCTCAGCGTTTTAGAAGACTAGGTTCATATAAATTCAATCCCAACAGAAAGGATGAAAACTCAATTTACCTAGAACAAAGGATGTCTAAAGGCCTGCTCCTGCAACATACACACAACTTTGTTTAACCCTCCCAAGTCTGTGTTACATGGGTATTTTCTCTGGGCTACAAAACAAAGGCACAAAGTCCAGCACTTACTTTTGACAATTCTGTAAGTCCATGGATCTTAAAACTGGCTACGCTAGGATGTCGATCTATCTCTGCCCCACAAAAGTCCACCCTTCACCACCCGATTAGATATAGGAAAAGGAGTGATGAAAGGTGTAGCAGTTTGGCATTGTTTGTGAATTCCAAAAAATAGATATTGGATTATGTTTGTAAACTGGTCTGTACCTGGGTGTGATTAAACTATGATTAGGGCTTTGATTGGGCCACGTCAGGAGGACGTTGAGTCCCCACCTCTTGGTGGGCGGGGACTCACAGATAAAAGACATGGCAAAGGACAGAGTTGTTGAAGTTCTGATGCTGGAATCTTGAGCTGGAGTCCTGGAAGTGAACACACAGGAGAAGAACACTGAGGAATAAAGACGGCTCTTAGACACGGCAGAAGTCCCGGGGAAAGAAACAGAGAGATATCTGCCTGATAGTCTACAGCTGGCCTTGTGGAGATAACAGAGGAGCTGAACCTGGAGACAAGCAAGCCCCAGGAAGAGAGGAACCCAGGAAGCCTGAACCCTCACAGACGTCGGCAGCCATCTTGCTCCAACACGTGGCAAGACTTTGGTGAGGGAAGAAACTTATGCTTTATGGCCTGGTAACTACCCCAAATAAACACCCTTTATAAAAACCAACCAATTTCTGGTATTTTGCATCAGCACCCCTTTGGCTGACTAATACAGAAGGCTTTTGGTGGGTTGAAATATATACCCTAACAGACACATGTTCTTAATCTAAATACACTTCCCTGTGGGTGTGAACCCACTGTCAATCGGATCTCTTGAAGATGTTATTTTTAGTTAAAAGTGTGGCCAACTGAAACATGAGGGGCCTCAATCCAGATGACTGAAGGTCTTATAAGAGAACCCAAAAGTCACAGAAGCCAGAAAGGAGAAGGGCATCAGCGTGTAACAGGCAGAGACGCGAGCCACAAGGAAGCCCAAGGGTTAACAGCAGTCAGCGGCAGATGGCTGCAGATTTTCCGTTGAAAGCAAGCCTTGCTGATAGCCTGATTTTGGACTTCTAGCCTCGAAACCATCAGCCAGCAAATGTCTATTGTTTAAGCCAAGCCACTGTATGGCACTTGTGACGGCAGCCCAGCAAGCTAAGACAGGCTGATTTTCTGATAACCGTTTGGGGTTCCCAAATACAGGGAGAAGAGGTAAGAAAAAGGGATTTCACGATAGCCACTCGGAGCGAACCCATTCTCCCTGAAGAGGGACTCAGTCACACAACAGGCAGGGTTGGGGACAGTGACACGGGCCCAAGTGGCTTCGGCGGAGGCCCAGCGAGTAGGCGGGTGTAGCCGTTTGGCAATTTGATGTAATTATGAATTCCAAAAATATAATCGGATCATGCTTGTAAACTGATCTGTTAATCTAGGCATGATTAAGTTATGATTAGGGCGTGGACTGGGCCATGTCAGTAGGGCGTCGAGCCCCACCCCTTGGTGGGTGGGGAATCGAATATAAAAGGCGAGGCAAAGGACAGAGGCAGCAGTTTTTGAGAAGCAGTTTTGATGTTGGAGAAAAGGCCCCAGGAGAAGAGAAGTGAGCTGTTCGCCGGATAGTCTACAGCTGACCTTGTGGAGGAACCAGAGGAGCTGAGCCCGGAGAGAAACGCAGCCCCGGGAAGAGAGGAACCCCAGAAGCCTGAACCCTGGGAAACGCCGGCAGCTGTCTTGCTCCAACATGTGGCAATGGACTTTGGTGAGAGAAGAAACTTAACGCTTTATGGCCTGGAATCTGTGGACTTCTAACCCAAATAGATACCCTTTATAAAGACCAAGCCATTTCTGGTATTTCACATTAGCGCCCCTTTGGCTGACTAACACAGCGGGTATCGAGACGACTCAGAGGAGATGCCTTGGCACCTGGGCACCAGAGCCATGTGTGGTGCAGGAAACGGGAACAAGAGCCAAGAGCAGAGGGCAGCCTCCTGACAACTCTCTCTCCTTGTTACAGAGGAAAAAATTGGGACACATCGCTGTAAAGATGCCGAGAGAAGGATTTTTATAGCCATTTTCTCCAACTTGTTACAGAAGAAAAGAGTTTGAATTCAAATCCAGCTCTGTTTCGACACAAGCCTTGCTTGGTCTCTTACACTCTACCTGGCAAACATGGGGTTAAAAAATTCCTCTCCAGGCATCTTCCTAAATAAGCAGTAAGGTCTAATTACAAAACAGTTATTAAAACAGAGTCACAGAATCTTAGAGGTACTTAGAATGGACTTTAGAGCTTATGGAGACAAAAACAAAGGGGGGGGGAGAGTGGAACTATAGGCAAAACTAATTACTGTGAATTTTATCTTAAGTCACTCAGCCAGTTCTGAGCTGGATCAAGACTAGACTAGACCCTGCATTGTCCTCTCATGCAGAATGTTCTCTTTTGCTGCTTACTTTTAGCTTTAATAAGAATTTTTGTTTTGATTTGTCATGAAAGTCTAGGAGAATTATGTTACACTTGTAGACCCAAGAATATTTTATTCCGTATCTATCCACATGTGATAAAGTCTCTGTTAAAACAAAATAAGTAAGGTCCAATGACCAGTTGAATGGAAATTCATGTCTACTATGCCACACAGTTTGCTGCTCAAAATACAAGCACAAAATAAAACCATGAGACTCAGTGTAATTTTCATGCAAAGAATGAATTAGTCCCTGAAAATTAAAGTGAAGAACTCGTGCTCAATGGATGTTCATGGACCTTCATCCTGAATGATGAGGGGAGAGAAAAATGACACTAGATGTCTCTTCTAATTAATTATGCAAAGTTTCACTGGAGAATTAGGGCTTCAGAAGTAGCTGTAGAGCATAAAAGAAATATTTGGGGGACAGAGAAGTTTGAAATGGGAAGCAGGTGAAAGCCTAAAACATTTGCAAATGATCATACACTGAGAATGAAGAATACAGAAGAACATTTCCCTGAGAAATGGGCCACAATCTTCTTGAACATTCCAGCAGAGTATAAATGATTGAAACTCAATCAAAAGTTCCCTGAGATGCAGGAAAATGATCAAGTAGAAACATCATATTGCTACCTATTTACAAAGAGAATCTACAGCGGCTTAAAGACTTTCCCCTCAAAGTACACACCTACTGAATAGGCTAAGTTTTAAATAGTATTGCCCTCAGAGTTTTATTATTCCAACATGTAACAGCCTATTGTTCAATTATCCTATTGTTTATAATACAAGTAAACATTTATAAATAGCTAAATTAAACTATCACACAGTCCCATGAAGAGGGGGGAAATCCTCAGTTTCAAGTAAATTGGGCTAATAATTTTAGAAACCACACTTCCATACTTATTGGTCAAATCCACTAGCACTTTCTACTTGCCAGGTCCTTATTGCAAAGAGCTTACACAGCGTCCAGCAGGACTGAGAGCTGCACATAATTCAATTAAATGAAAGGCATTTCATTTACACAAATTAAGTCAAACACATAGTTAAATGTGAAAAGACTCGTGAAGGACAAGTAGGAGCTCCCACAGAATGGAAACTTCAGGAAAAGGACCCAGACTACCTCCACAATCACAAAATCTGGCTGCAAATAATCCTAAACTTTCCAAGAAATCTTGAAGGCCAAAAACAAAAAATCTCATGACCCAGATATAGCACCTACTGGTGAGGCGGGTAGAGTAACTTCCCTGGAGCCAAGAGGCCAGGGTTCAAATTCCAGCCCCATTTCTTAAACGGGAAACCTGGGACAAGTGCCTCAGTTGCCTTATCTGTAAAATGGGGCTAATACTGCCTCCTACTCGACAGGACTGAAATGAAAAGTAAGCTAGTATTTACAAAGAGCTTAGAATAGTGTCAAGCACATAGTTATTTTGCGAAATACTTTTGTTAAATAAAATATATTTTGCTAAATAAAAAAATGTGGTTTAGGTCAGGCCCTCAGTTTTCTAAGTGTTCAGAGGAAAAGTTGCTAGAGAGTCACAGAAACCCCCCAAACACCTAGGTGTCCCCTCTGGAACACAGTTAATAGGAAACAAAACAAAATCTCAGCAGCCCAGAGAGTGTTCCCAAATTTGGGAGCCTATAATAGCACTGAGTCCTCCTAAAAATATTTTATGATTTATATCAGAGTATTATCACCTCGAACACAGGGGCTTCCATTGTGTCCACTGCTTACCATCTAGAACAGTGCTGGGTTCAATAGATATTTGTGAAATGAATTAATGAATGCACAGAGAAAGAAGAAGAACTTCACATAAATATAAATGCTACATCAATGCACAAAGGAGCCTGATTTTAGCTTTCCATGCAAATAAGTAACTAAAGATAAATAAACTATCAATTGTGATGTCAGATGCAGGTATTTGCTGCAAGTTCCAATCTTTCAAGATTACAAGTCATTTCTCCGCCGACAGAAAGATCATAAACTAAAAACCCCAAGCCTTTGATAAGATACTTGCCCCATACTAAGAATTCATTTTTATTAATAAACCAAGTTATCCACCCAAATACAGAAAGGACTGTAGAAAATTAAGAAGTTAAGAGACAGGGCCCCCGATGTAAAAAAAAAAATCTAGAGCCATTATCTTCTTATTCTTTTGTACGAGACTAAAGTCAGATCATTAACCACAGAGAACAAACAATTCCGACATTCCTCGGATGGAAAGTCTGGGGTGGACAGCTCCTTCCGTGTGGTGGGTAAGACCCAGTGAACTGGCACACAGCGATGCCTGGAGCCATCAAGCTACACAGCGGCCGGGGGTCGTACTTCCAGCGTTCCCCATCAAGCATTTGGACAGTAAAAGCATCTTCTAACCAAAGCTTTTCTTTTTTTTTTTTTAAGGACTCTTTTGATTTGGAGATCCCTTGGGCTCAAGCGCGGAGATTCGGTTCTCACCCAGGACTTGCAAGGGCCACACGTGACAGAGGATGCAAAGGACTGACTCCAACAGGATCCGAGGACACTGTTTTTTTACTTGGAGTCTCAAGTATAGATGAACAAAAATTCAATTTAATTCAAATATATATGGAGCGACTATCACATGCAAGTAGCTGTGCTGGGGACAGCCCTTCTCCCCAAAGGAGACAGATCAGTTCTTCAATAGCTGAACCAGAGGAAAGGAGAAAAAGCTTTGGGTGGAACGTTTATACCTAATTACAATATTCTTGGAAATCATACCATGTTTAAAAACATTCAGCAGAGGAGACCTGATATCACACGTCTTCAGTCTGCCCAACTTGCCGATGCCCCTGCTCCAACATATTATAATTTCTCCCAAATGTACTCCTTGCTAAGAATAAAAGATCAGGTTTCTGAGTATGTTTTGGCTTCTAGGCAGGCACAAGATGATTCACTGAGCGAATGAAGCCAAAATTCAGGAGGCCCTTTTAAGAGGTGAGCCACTCAATTAGATCACTCATCACCCTGGTCTGGTTGATGTCCGTAGACCTTATTTTTAAAGCTAGTTGAGAAAACAGATGTAAGTAGAGCAATTAGATTTTAGGCGATGATAACCATGTTTGAACTGGAAGGTTATACTGATTTTCAGCTATATATATTCTTAAAAGATGGACAGATTCCTTCTGCCTGGCTGGACAGACTCCTGATGGACTGACCTCTCCCAATCAGTCAAAGCTACAACCAGGTTGTCCAAGAAAAGGCAGCCTAAGACAAAAGGGTGTGTGCCCAGGGAGCGGATGTGGCTCAAGCGGTTGAGCGTCTGCTTCCCACATGGGAGGTCCCAGGTTCGGTCCCCGGTGCCTCCTAAAAACAAACAAATGAAGAAAAAAAAAAAAAGGTGCATGCCCAGTGCACCTGCTGCAAGCAGAGCTCCGCCCCTCTGGCCACGGAGGCCCAGAATCTCCTCAAGAGCATACAGGCTGTGAAAAACCCCATCCTCTTTCTGCACTGTCAGAACATCCTGTACCCACTCTGGAACCACTGGAGCCAGGAGCTTCCTTCTTTGTTGTTGTCTTTTTAGGAGGTACCGGGGATTGAACCCGGGACCTCATGAATGCAGAGCAGGTGCTCAACCACTGAGCTGCACCCACTTCCCTCCCTTTTTGTTAAGGATCCACTTTCACAGATCTCGGGAAGGCAAGGAGTAGCATTAAGCCTCCTATTAACATGTGTTTCAACCTGAAAGTTTTGAGTTGGCAGCCACTCATTTAAGGGAAAAAGAACCTACGGAAGTAAAAAGGTATTCCTTAGTCTGACCGACACACCTTGCAGCAGTTCTTATGCTCTGATTATTTCATAGCCCCAAATGAGTAATTCATAGCAAGCTGTGAGAAATGATGCCACTATAAAGATGCTTTCCAATCTCAGTTAGGCATAAAATAGTGCTTGCAATCTGTCTCTAGTTGATCTTCTCCCCAATTTCCTACAGTGACTCTTTCAAACTTTCGGCATATTCCTTAAGTCCCTTGTTCACCCACCCCACACTTCACCACAAGACTTCCAATAAACGCTCTTGCTATAAGATACATAGAATCCTCTGCTATAAGAACTATTCTATATACGTCAGTTGTAAGGATTTGCAATCCCATTCCCTCCCACTTTCTCAAGGACCTAAGTTTATCCTTACTGATCCCTGTCTATTCAACATCTCCATGTCTTCAACTCCTTCTTCTCCCTTTTCAGCCAAAATGAAATTAGGAATAGTCATCTATCTACCACCTCATCTCTAGACTTCCCAGGAGTTATCAGTTAGCACTTAATAAGTATGAAGACTCCATCCCTCACCACCTGTTAGCTAAACCTGCTGTACTCTGGGCCCTGTACCTGCTACTCCATGGAAAAGCTCCGGCCTAGTTTTCAAGGACCCAGTGCTTGTCACATCAACGGACAACCTGCAGTCTCTCCTGTCCTTTAGAGTGTTCAATACCCTTGCCAACTTCCACATTCTAGAAACCTTCTATTTGACCTGCCCCTACGTCACCCTCTCCTGGCCCTCTTATCACACCTGACAGTTTCTTCCCTGGTCTTCAATGACTCCTCTTCCCACACCTGTCCCTTAAATTTCAGAATAGCCGGGTTTCATCCTTGGCTCTCCTGTCTCCTCACATCACCTCTGAAAAATATCTCATCAACCAGCAAGGATTTAACCAACATCTACACCAACGATCTAGAGAATGAGGTGTGGGCATGAGCTTTTCTACCGGGGGTGGGAAGGATATATGAGAACTTTACTGATATCGTTCTATCTGAAAATATTAATATTTTCTATACAACTGACCCTGTGCCTCACTGATTCCTGTGGGGTACCCAAGGACCCTGGCGTCCTAGGAAGAGTGGGAGGGCTACCCACTCAGAAAGGCTCACTTTCAGCCTGTTATACTGTAAGGTGGCGCATTATCTGCTTTTAACTGAGCTAGCACTCATGAACAGACAAAATCCTAAAGAGATTCTTGCCATATGGACTGCACGTTGAAGATAATGCAAGTACAAGCCAACTATGGAAAACAGCAGAGCTGATGTTTCTAATCAACAATGATCATATCTAATGGGAACGACTTTAACTGTGGGATCACGACTCCAGATTAACGATGAATAACACCCAAGATACAGATTTGCCTTGAGGTTTTTAAAATATTTTTAATCTTTATCTTCTGAAAATGTCTATTTTTGTTATGTTTTCTAAGATGCATGCTAGTATAATAGAATGCATGTGTTTGACTTATACATAAGTGCCTATTTATTGTGAGTGTGTGTAGGGGAATACATGATTGAAAATCTGGAGTCTTCAGATCTATACAACGCTGCCTACTAAATTTTCTCTCTAAATCAAGTCAGCACATCCAAGCCTGCAGCTCTCCTCTTCTTCAGCAAGCCTGCTCCTTTCTGCTTTTTCTTACTTTATTAAAGGTCCTGGGGTTTATAACAAAGTCTCTTCTTCCACATTCCTCACCCCCAAGGGCCAGCCTTCAGGTTCTCTCGATTTTACCTGCCGAGTATCCCTCAGTACGTGCTTCCCTCTCCACCTCCACTGTCAACAGCTGGACTTGTCCTTCTTGCCTGGATTCCCACAATGGTCTAGAAGTGGGTCATCGTGCTCAGACCCTGGATGAACAGTTGATTCTTCCTCCGCAATTCCACCTGAGCAAAGCCACTGCGTCCTTCACAGACCCAAGCCCAGCAGTTTAGCCTAACACCCTCTCCCACCTTCTCTACAGTCCCACTTTCCCAGAGCACTCATCCTACCAGTAAGGACTGGAGAAGCCCCACCTTGCTGAGTTCCTCCAAAAGAATCACATTCCAACTCAGAGGATGGCAACCCAGAGCTCAGTGGGCCAAATGCGGCCCGCTGCCCGTTTTCTGTAAATCCACTTTCATCAGCACCCAGTCTCGCTCTTCCATTTAGGTGCTGCCCGCGGCTGCTTTCGTGGGGCAAGGACAAAGCCGAGGAATTGCAACTGAGACCCTGCAGCCTGCAAGGCCTGAGATTTTTACTTTCTGGCCCTTTACGGGAAAAGTTCGCTGAGCTCTGCTCTAACTAATGGTAGTGACAAGTACAAAGCGAGGATAAATCTGCTAACTGGAAAAACAGACTACACCAGAAATTGAGTGAACGTGCTTTTTTCTTTTCTTTTTATATTTTTAAAATAACATTTTCTATAATTAAACTGAATGTAAAAGCAGAAAAAATGTTCACACGCACACAACAAATAAAAAACAGACCTAGGCATGTTTTGAGAAGCCTCTTGCAATTTTTATCTTCCTTTCTTCCTTCCTCCCTCCCTCCCTCCTTCTTTCCCACCTGGCCCTTCCTTCCTTCCTCCTTACCTCCCTCTTCCTTCATTGTCAGCTTTTTTGAGATAAATTTTATACAAAATAAAATTCACCAATTTTCAGTGAACCATTCATTGAGCTTTGACAAAAACATATAGTCATGTGACCACACCACAATCATGACATAAACGTTTGAATCCCCCGGAAAAGTTCCCTCACGCCCCTTGGCTGTCAATTCCCTCAGCTCCTGGTCTGCGACGGATCCGCCCTCTATCCATGGAAACCTGACTGCTCACCTGCGCTCACTCCGTTTACTACTGGGGGTGCAGCTAAGTCCCTGAGTCCTGGCTCCTAGGCTCTTCTTTGGTGGCTTAGCAGGCTTGCATGAGAACCTGCGCCCACGTACCACGGAATTCCTCAGGGCTCCTCTTCAGTGGCAGCAGGCTTGGATGAGAACCTGCGCCCACACACCACAGAATTCCTCAGGGCTCCTCTTCAGTGGCTGAGCAGGCTTGGATGAGAACCTGAGTCCACGCACCATGGAATTCCTCAGGGCTCCTCTTCGTGGCTTAGCAGACTTGGATGAGAACCTGCGCCCACGTACCACGGAATTCCTCAGGGCTCCTCTTCAGTGGCTGAGCAGGCTTGGATGAGAACCTGAGTCCACGCACCATGGAATTCCTCAGGGCTCCTCTTCGTGGCTTAGCAGACTTGCATGAGAACCTCCGCCCACGTACCACGGAATTCCTCAGGGCTCCTCTTCAGTGGCTGAGCAGGCTTGCATGAGAACCTGCGCCCACACACCACGGAATTCCTCAGGGGTCCTCTTCAGTGGCAGCAGCCTTGGATGAGGACCTGCACCCACGCACCACGGAATTCCTCAGGGCTCCTCTTCAGTGGCTGAGCAGGCTTGGATGAGAACCTGAGTCCACACACCACGGAATTCCTCAGGGCTCCTCTTCAGTAGCTTAGCAGGCTTGCATGAGAATCTGCACCCACACACCACGGAATTCATCTCTGACTTCTTCAGTCATGCTACTGGGCGTCCGATTAAATTTCGTTTGAAGACAGGGTACCATGACTGAAAAGCAATGTCTGAAAACAGGATCTGAAGACCTCCTGGGTTCCCTCGAGGTCGAAAAGGCTGTGCTTCTACATTCTGTCTGAGCAAGGATCAGTTACTCTCAGTTACAACAGCACAGAGTGAAAAAAGAAATCAAACCGAAATCCCAAATATCCTCGGAGCTCAAAGCAAACACATGAACTTGGCCTTGAGAAAAATGACATGTTGGGTTTTCTCCCCTGACTATAACTGTGAACCTGTGATGCCTCCACCAAAGCGGCATCCGTGTAGAATCCAAACACGCCCTACAGGAGCAGGTGAAGAGAGCCCTGGGACGCCCGACTACGCGCCACCAGCTCTCCTTCGCTATGTTCAGGAAGAGGGACACCTGAACAGGAGGAGGAGGGATGCGCCACCAGCCATTTTTAGGACACCAAGCTAAAAGAGCAGGAAGGCTGGAGACAAATCAGAAGTTCTTCTGTTTAACCAGTTGGGAAAAGCTTGTCCATGCACCACTGAGGAGTTTCGGGAATTTAAAAGATCCTCCTCTCCCCTTGCTGTGGAGACCAAGGATGCCATGAGTTGATGTGGCAGTGTCCTAAGAGGATGCCAAGCCCAGGTCCCCAAATCACCTCTGGGACGGAAACTACCACGGAGGGTTGCAGAACATGCAGCAGAAGTTTTTGCATAAAGAGGAATAAGCTGAGAAGGAGTAAGACACTGAGATTTCTGAGCTTCTTTATTACCACAGAATAGCCTGTCCGCTCCTAACTACTTCAGGACTTTGAATGTCACCAAATACCTTGCCTAAACGACTAAGACGTTTCCTTTTTCTCCTTTAATACAATAATGAAGTAAGTACATTATACTGTTTCTATTAGTGGATTGCACACCCAATCGTGTACATAAGCAGGACTCATGGAAAGTCATCACAAGGCAATTTTTAGAATCAACCTCATTAAACTGTGGTTTAATTTATGTACAATAAAAAGCCCCCATTTTCTTTAAAATGTAGCAACAAAAACAGCTTAGATGTCTTACAGGAAGCAAAGATGGCAGGAGGAGAAGGGCAGCGAGTATTTTATTTCTAAAGCAAACTCGACTTCCTTGCTAGTAACCAATGCCTTCTAAGACTTGTGGAACTCTTACGACAGATGTAACCAAGAAACAGCCACCCCTTCTCTGCCTAAGTAAAAGATATATTGCTGAAAGGAAACTTGGGAAGAACAAATATATCCATGACAGGATAATTTAAGGAAGGAAAAACAGCAGGAGTCTTGGTTCAAGGATTCAAGTTACCCAGAAAACAACAGTCAGAGGGACTGCCCTCATTTGAGGTTTCTGAACTTTAAGTAATGCACCCCAGCTGGGACTTCACCCCAGAAAGGCAAGCTCCCAGTGGTGCAGCCTCCAAGTCCTCCCTGCCCACCCGCCGCCCCCAACAGATCCATGAAACTTCCAACCACCGTGAAAGTGCCCAGCCCTCCATCCTCCCAGAACCCTGAAGGAGAGGGGTACCCAGGGTGGAAAATCGGGGACAGGACAGAAGTCGGCATTATCTGATTTCATTTCTTTTCAGGAGGTACTCAGGCTTCTCTACATCACTAAAAATTAACTGGTCTACAGATCAGAACCAACCAAAGAACTGATGGTCTAAAGAGTTGGTCAGTGTGGCAGTTTGATATTATTTATGAATCCCAAAAAGATGTATTGATTATGTTTGTAAACTGGTCTGTTTCTCTGGGTGTGATACCTTTGACTGTATTAGATTCAGCTGAGATGTCTGATTAAATTATGTTAAGATTAGGGCTTTGATTCAACCACGTCATTAGAGTGTGACTCAGCGTTGAGTCCCCGCCCCCTTGGGATAAAACAGATTCTCTGACAGAAGTAGACACCCAGAGAACACAGAGGAAGAGAGACAGCTCATCAGACACGGCAGAGGCCCCAGGAAGAGAGATGAGCCTGAGAGTCTACAGCTGACCTTGTGAGGAGAACAGGGCAGCTGAGCCCAGAAAGAAATGAGCCCAGGGGAGAGAGACGAGCCTTATCCCAGCCTGCAGCAGAGATCAGGAGAAGCTGGGCCCATGGAGCCTTAAGAGGAAAGAGGAAGGCGGAACCCCTGCAGACATCGCCGCCATCTTGCTTCAACACATGGCAAAAGACTTTGGGTAAGAAAGTACCTCTTATGGTACCTTGAGTTGGAATCTTTAGGGCCTTGTGTCTGTAAGCTTCTAGCCCAAATAAATACCCTTTATAAAAGCCAACAGACTTCTGGTACTTTGCATCAGTGCCCCTTCGGCTAATACAGTCAGTGACAGAATGGAATGACAACCTGCCTCTTTCCCTTGCCCACTCACCACCTCTTGCCCCTCCCCCCCAAAAGTGTGATAAACTTCAAAGAAAATACTCAAGGCAGGGAAGAAATTCAACATGGACTTCCATGTCGAGGGTGTGTGTGTATATACAAGTACACAACATACATTCCATCCACGTGTGCGAAGCTAAAAAATGCAAGGCGAGTTTTCAGATTCTAAAAACAAAATTGTGGAAAAGGAACACAAAGGGTGTCACCACACTCTGGTAAAAGAAATATGTACTTTCCAAGGTTGTTTTTTTTTTTTTTTCAATAATTCAGTAACCAGATGACTGTATCCAACTTTGCAGGACTTGGTCAAAGGGGGAGGGATGGAGCCCAGCAAATGCTGAGACAAGGAAGGCAAGAATGTACCTCACCCAAGAAGATGTACTTTTACCCCCTCCAGCACAGCTTATTTTGCCAAAACTATAAATTAGATTTGGTCTAAAAAACTAACCACCGGCTTCTCCTGTTGTGTCTGGCGTGCTGAAGCGAAACTGAGAGCAGAACTGACTGCTTCCCACACACACAGGTTTACAGTATCGGCGAGAGCCGTTCCCATGTGTGGACCCAAGGTGGCGTCTCCATTTCCAGGTGCACGGGAGGATCCCCGGCGTTTAAAGGGGCTGCACGGTTGAGAGAACACCCGCTCATAGGCTGTGTCTCTCATCTCCCCCATGTCCGGTGGGCTGCTGGTCGGGGCATCATCATCTCCAATTGGCCGATGAGGAAACCACAGCTCGGAGAGTGGCTTCCCCACAGTGGACACAGTGCCAGAAAGAAGGCAAAGCCAGGGCAGAATGTGGAGCTCAATGGGGCACCCAAATCCTCGTGGGGCCTGATCTGGTCAAGGGAGAAGAGAATGAGTAATGGAAAAGTGACTCTGTTAAATGCATTAACTTACACACCTTCTAATACGAGGACTTGCCGTGTAGTGCACTCAGCCGAGCACTGGGGAAATGGTCTGAGATGCACTCGCTGCTTAGTCACTGAAGATGCAAGGTTTGTAAACAAGGCAAGGAAAGGGCTACTGAAACCTGTTTTCAGGCCAGGGGGTGGGGGGCAGAGGGGTAGTATGTGGGCAGTCGGGAATTAGGCCTCTGGAGTCAGACTTCCTGAATCCACTCTGCCATTTAGCAGCTGTGTGACCATGTGCAAGTTACTTACCCTCTCTGTGCTCCAGCTTCTTCATCTGCAAAATGGGAAGGACAATAGTACCTACCTCATAGGGTTATGGGGACGATTCAAATTTGTGAAGGACTTAGTATCTTAAAGCACCCACTAATACTGATGTCAATACATAGTAAGTGCTATTTACTTGTTTGTAAAAATAAAAAAAGAAACCTGGGCACAGGGAAGCTGTTAAGAAACTGGCGTACTGTCGTGCAACCAGTCAGAGGCAGAGTCAGGATTTAAAGGCAGGCCATTCTGGAAGCACAGACCCCAGGGTGGGCTCAGGAGATTCAGAGGTTTGAAAGCAAGAAGTTGACATGATCAGCAGCTGAACCAGGAGATGGAGACAGAGGAGGACGCTCAGATGCAAGGAGGCCGAGACAGCTGCTAAACTGGGCGATGGGCAGGTGTGCCGGGCAGCGTTAAAGATACAATCCACACACGTGCAATCCACCCACTCAAAGTATACAATTTGGTGGTTTCGGTGTAGTCAGAGTTGTACAACCACCACCGCAATTTTCAGCAACCCCCCCCGGAAAAAACTCCGTATCTATTAAGCAGTCACCCTCCATTCCCTCCTAGACACCCACTAAGCTCCTTTGTCTTCACGGACTGGCCCATTCTGGACATCTCACATAAGTGGAATCATATACTCTGTGGTCTTTCGTGACTGCCTTCTTGGCGTCATTTTCCAGGGGTCACTAAAGCCCTTCTTAACATGCAATTTAAAGGCTGCCCCCTTGCTCCAAGAACTGGCGGTGTACCGCTGCCCTCAGGATAAAACAACCCGCAGACAACAAGGTCCAGAACCATCTACCCGGCTCCTGCCGACCTCTCCACACCATCTCAAGCCACATCTGCCCGAACCGCTCTGCGGGACAGTTCTTTCCTAGCTCTCCAAGCATCCGAAGCTCCCTTCTCCCTCAAGGCCTCTCCGGGACCTTCCTTCTCTCTAGAATGCTCCCGCCTCCTCGTCCGTCAGTCTCAGCTCAAACGTGGACCTGCAGGGAACCCCCGGGATCAGAGCATGTGAAGATGCCCAGCAGCCCGTTTCGCTCTGCGTGTCCTCTGTGCTCCCTTCCTAGGTCTTACCAGATTTGTGACTGCCTGTTTGCTCATTATCCTGAACTTGCCTCTCTCCCTCTCTAAGAAGTAGGGTGGGACCACGTATGTCCTGCTTGTTCGCCATCGTGCCTCGGCCTGGGCCTGGTGGATGAAAGGCGAAAAAGAAGGAAAAGCCCGGTTGAGGCTGCAGACCACACTGCAGAGAGCTGTCAATCGAAGAGGCTGTGTGATTTCCACGCGTCCCCCACCGCAGGTATTCTTCTGAGCTCTCACCTTCTCGCTGGCATGGATTGAATCGTGTCCCCAAAAGATATGTTCAAGTCCTGACCCTGTCCTCTGGGTAAACAGGCTCTCCGAAGACCCTATTAAGATGAGACCACACTGAATGTGTAGGCCTGAATCTGGTGTGACCAGGGTCCTTATAAGCAGAGGGGACCTAGAGAGAGGAGCAGGAGTGAGGAGGAGAGAGGAGCCAGGCGGCCACGACACAGAGGCAAGGCACACCAGGATGCTACAGATTTCAGAGGAAGCATCTTCCTACCGATACCTTGATTTTAGACTCCCAGCCTCCAAACTGTGAGCCCATCAAACCCTGCTGTTCAAGCCAGCCAGCCTGTGGTGTTTGTTATAGCAACCCCGGCAAACTGAGACATTCCATTTCATTCACTCCCTCATTCACCAACGTCCCTGTGACAGACGCGCTGGGTAGTCACAACGGGGAACTGGAAGGAGAAGGGGCCAGCCCTCACAGCCGGTGTGTGGCAAGGGGAAGAATCTTCCGGGTTCTGCAACACAAAATTCGCACACATTTTCCATAGCCGTGGCTCGATGGAACGTCAGCCATAGTCACCAGAATAACGAAGTGAAGCTTTCTCCTAGTTCTCCAGAAAACTCAGTTTTTATTACATTTTGCCTATGTCTTAATCTACGTGGATGGCATCACTCTCCTAGGTCCTCCGATCCTACAGTCACTGTGGTAATTACTGAGCTGGAGGAAGCAACATCTAGCTGGCAGCTCTAATGTGTCTTTGTGTCCTAGAGCTGCGTAACTGGGGGCACTCGAAACGGCAAAAATGCACTGTGTCTCAAGTCCTGGAGGCCGGAAGTCTAAAATTGAGGCATCAACAGGGCCATACTTCAGTTGGAATCTGTAGGGAAGACTCTGCAGTGCCTTCTAGCTTCTGGTGCTGGTTTACCAGCAAGCCGTGGCGTTCTCTTCCTTGGTCTTCTCAGGGCTGTCCCTCTCTGTATCTTCTGTGTCTCCTCCCCCGTCTTAAAAACACACTAGTCAAACTGGATTTAAGTCCACCCTGATTCATTTGGCTTCCTCTTACCCAACCCCACCTTCAAAGATCCTATTTCCAAATTGGATCACATTCACGGGCCCTGGGATTAGGGCTTGAACGTGTCTTTCTGGGGGACGTATTTCAATCCCTAACACTGTATGTCCTTGAACAGAGAGGTAGGGGCTGGACAAGCTGAACCCCTGGGTATAGATAGCCAGCACGACAATTCTATGCTTTCTAGATTCACTACCTTCTTCGCATCCCAAATTAATAAGAACTTCATCCCAACCCCTGTGAACTGAAAAGTCAAGTCCTCTCATCTCAAAGCCAGCTCCCACCAACGGGGCAGGTAATTGGTACTATCTACATATAATAACTGGCAGGTGAAAAAGCAGTGCCTTTGAGGTCCACGCATTGTAAGATCAAACAGGCCTGGGATTAGGGCAGAATCTTAAAACGTGCTTGCACACCTCGTTTTTGTATCGTACCTAACCAAATACAGCTATGTGTATTTTGCATTCAATTTACAGAAGCCAGGTCCAGTGTTGGGGTCAGGGGATGGACTGCCTGCTTGGGAGGTGCAGGATCCAGCGTCCGTGTGACTGGTTTCCTCGCAGTTCAAGCTGAAGGACACCGCTCTGCTGTCCTTCCCCCAGGCGGCCAGGGAGCCCACAACACAGCATCAGAAGAGCTTTCTGGGCCATTCAGAAGAAGCACTTCCACATGTGGAAACATAGTACAAATCACAGATTTAAAAAGGACACTAAGGATATGATGTCTTCCATTTTGTCTTCAGACATCAGGGTATCTTTAATGTTAATTTATCATGTTTTATAGGTGAGATGTTTGTGTTTTGCCTTAGAAAAGAACTGATAAAATTTGCATTGTACAATACCCAAGAGATGCTGATGGAATTTTTTTTCTTTGTTCATTTTTGTATTACAGTGCTGGAAAATGGATTATCACTGGAACTCCAAAAAAAGACACTAACGAGCGGCAAAGGCCTAAATGAGCCACCGAGACCAAGCCCCCCAGCATGATCTCTGGAGTGTTATTCCGCGTGGTTGGGAGTGTAGATGAGAAAACTCCAGGAGGCCTGTATTCGGGGAACCAACACGAGAGTTTCAGTCTTCAGATCTGCAAAATGGGTGGCTTCCACTTTTTTTTTTAAATTTCTGAAGTCGTTAACGCAAACTAAGATAGGACTGATACTGCACCAACTATTGGACAAAATACTGTGGTTAAAAAGAAATCAAGTTTTCTGTGACATAAAATTCCAAAGTGTCAACTAGATTTGGGAAAACGAATGGCTAAATGGCACATATAATAACAGCAAACAGGTAAGTGTCGCCACATGGCAAGCATGTTTCCAAGACTTACCATATACAAACCCCTTACTCTTCCTATCAGCCCCAGGAAGCTCCAGGGGGGCACGAGACACACCCCAGTCCTCTCTGACTCTTCATGCAACACGCTCTCCATCCTCCAAATGGAATGTTCACGGGGGTGCCTTCAACTGGTCCAAGGAAAGTCCATTTTATACAACAGGAAATTATGTAAGTTATTTAACCTGGCTTGGTTTATTGCCGAGGATCTCAATCAGAAACTGGAATGGCCATGGAAGTACAAATGGCTCTCCCACCCAGCTGGGCCAAGCTAGGAAATACTTTCAACTGAAAGACATTTATCAAAAAACCAGTTTGGGAGGGGTTGGTCTCCCAAGAATCTTGGGAACACCCTAAAATACAGGTGAGATGGTCTCTCTCTGAATAGTTTCCCAGAAATGTGGGTAGAATCCCCTTCTAGCTCTATCACTGGTGCATGGGAATCTAGAAGTGGCCCTTTAGGCTGGAAAACAGTAAGAGGCTGATGACATACCAGGTAAAACTGGCTTCCTTGAAAGGATTTAAGGCCTGTGGAGTTCACTAAACTCTCTATTTTCCCCAAATCTATCTTCCAGAAACTTCAGAAAAAAGTCCAAAGTTTTAGTCAAAAGGGTACTTCTGGAACCAAAAAAATATATCCGAATGTTACACTGTACATGTTAAGTTTTCTGTGAGCCCTTAGGATGGCAGAAAAAGGCAAAGGCAGAGAAAGACAAATTACACAAAACCGAGAAAATGGTAAGTAGTGCATCAGCTCATGTCCTAAGGACCACAGGAACAAAGTCCCTGTCTGAGGGGACTGCTGAGGAGAGGACAGCCCGGTCCCCTCAGCTCTCGTCCTGACTTGCGTCTTACCACACAGCCACCAATGGAAGCACCTGCCCGAGAGCAGCAGGCAGGCACTGAAGCAAAAATGCTGCCAAAAAATGGGAACATGGAAAGTTTGAGGGTTCACCAAGCCCCCAGGCTGGGGCCCAGGCTTGGCCTTCAGGGAAAGCAGCGATTCCTCCCTGAAAGTAAGAAGAGAAGAGAGCAGAAAGGCAGTGCTGAGCTCTCCTCCTCCACTCACTGTTTTTTACAGAGGGGAAGAAAAGGTGGGCAGGCTGCTCTGTGAAGGAGTGTGAAGCTCTATGAAGAGGGAGCAGACAGGATGGTGATGCAGGAGGCAGGGAGCTGGGCAGAGAGCAAAGAGGAAGAGGAAATGCGGATGCAGGGGCTGCTCTGTCCCCTTCAGAGCCCCAAACGACCTGGACAAGCTTGATCAAGACTGATCCTTTAGGGAAAACAGCAGCTACTAAAACTTTTTCACCGAACCTCCTCCCCAGCCTCCCCAAACACCCCAGAACTCAAGAAAATTGATTTGAATCACATCTAACTTACCATTTGCCTGTAGAAACTAGTGCTTTGTACCTTGGGGTTCTAAAAGAATGACCTTTTCCCCAAAAACAAAGCTAATTCCATCTGAGCCAACTTAGATATGATCATTTAGCCAGTAAAGACGCATCGACTAAATGCTGCTGGAAAGCTTTCTTCTGTGGTGGGCTTAGAGGCACATTCAGGAAACCTCAGGAAGTTTCTGGTCAAGAGGTGGTCCGAAGGGGACCAGAAACTGGGGTGCCGGCTTAGTCTTCTGATCCTCATAAATGTTGAGTCGCCCAAGTGCCAACCATAGGTCAGATTCTTAAGATGCAACCCAATGAAGTGATTATGAATGAGCCTTAGACCTTGAAAGAAGAAGCAAGCAACCGTAGAAAGAGAGTTTTCTATTGAGAATTATTTAATTTGGGATGTAAACATGACCAAAAAGTAGAAAATGACAAATGTGTATACAGAAGAAGACCTGAATGGTGGCTTGAACTCAGGTCTCGGACTTTGATCCCATGAGGAACAGAGGAAATGCTGAAGGTCTTCACAGGAGATGTTTATCTGTCTGGAAAATTCTTCCACCATGTCTTCGCATGGCTGACCTTGTCACCACTCAGAGAGGCACGCCTTGACCACACATCTGAAAAAGCCCATATCTGGGTCACAGCCACTTCTACGGTAGTGTCTTTTATTTTCTTCTTAAGGCACCACAATTTGAAATGACCCTGTCTACTAGGCTAATGGCTTCCTGTCTGTCTCTTTCCTCTAGATCATCTGCATCTTAAGAGTTAGGGACCTTGTCTGTCTTCAGGTCTCCAGCTTCTACAACAGATTCTTGCTCAGACGCACTCAGTAACTACTGAATGAAGGAAGGATGAATGGATCCACACATACCAAACAACAGGAAAGCATTAGAGAAAAATGAATATACAGTTAACATGGCACCAGACAACCTGGGTTTAAGATCCAGCTCAACTGCCCAGTTTCCTAATCTGTCTAGGAACAGTTATGTAACCACAGGATCTCAATTCCCTCAGCCTTAAACTAAAATAACATGAGGTACCAGGCTTGAAGTATGAACTATTGCTATTAAAACATCCGTTATTACAATGGCATCAATGAAGAGATCCAGATGAATCCTTAACTGAGTTCATCTGGCAAGAATGAGCTTTCTCATCTCTAATCCCATCCAGCAACTCTGGCCTCTCAAGTCTGGAGTATTTGTTGACAAGCTGTAGTAGAGTACAGGATAAAGACCCAGGTTCGAGTCCCATTCCACCATTCATCTTTTCTAAGCCTTATCTCCCCACGCCACCCCCATAATACATGAGCAAGTATTCACTCCACCCATGGCAGAACACGTCTGTGAAGATAAAAATGCAATGCTATGCTTTGCGTGACAGTTTAGACCATATCCATGTCAGTCTGCATTTGTATTTTGGCTCCAAGGGCCACATAGGCCCCACTGGGAAAACTCTCATCCAAATAACAGGCGATGACACAAGTCTCGTTCCATCGGCAGCAGTCAACACCACCTCCACTGAAAGCCTCCCAGGACATATTTTTATGCTATCAGAATTTTTTAAATTAAGTTATAATTCACATACCATAAAACTCGTGCTTTCCAAGTATGCATTTCAGTGATGTCTAGTATATTCACAAAATTGTGCAAACATCACCACTATCTTATTTCACAATCTCATTTCCACCACCTCACAAAGAAACCCTGTAGCCATTAGCACTCTGTGCTCCCCCACCTCACCCCAGGCCCTGGCAACCACTAATCTGCTTTGTCTCTATGTATTTGCCTATTCTGGACTTTTCATAGAAAATGGAAACATACAACGCATGGCCTTTTGTTCTTAGCTTCTTCTACTTTGTATAACGTTTTCAAGGTCCGTTCCTGTTGTAGCATGTATCCTTTTTATGGACAGTAGCCCACTGAATGGCTCTCACAAAGTTCATGGGCATTCAAGCTGTTTCCACTTTTTTGGCTATTATGGATAATGCACCTGTGAACATTTGTATACGAGCATTTAGGTGAACATGTTTTTCACTTGTCTTGCCTATAAACTAAGGAGTGGAACCGCTAGATTCATGTTTTTTTTTTTTTTTAAGGAAACTCCAAACTGTTTTTCCAAAGTGGTAAGCCCATGTTTATTTTTTTTTTTTAGAAACCTCCAAACTGTTTTCCAAAGTGGCTATACCAATTTACCTTCTCACCAGCAATGTATATTCCAGCTTCTCTACATCCTCGCCAACACTTGTTATTATCTTTTTTTTTTTTTTTTTTTTTTTTGGATTACAGGCAAAACTATATCTTAAGTGATAGCTCACTGTACTATCAGATTTTAACATCCAAATTTTAAATAGATCCTCAGAAACCAAATGCCAGAGATTGGAAAAAAATATTACACCGAAGTTTCCTTCTTAAACCTTGGTCACTCAAGTACTTCATGATTGTCAAATCTGAACATCATTTCTATTATTATTTAGTTAACTTCTAAAAATTAATTCATCTTTTAATGTCATTAAATTCATTTTGTAAAAGAATCTTTAAATCTACTACTATAAACGCAATCTGAGTGCCACTTGTCATAAACAGAAAGCATCATAAACATAAATAAAATTAAAAGAATACGGAGTTAGCTAAACCTCACTGCCTCCCAGAGCCTGCTTCTACAGGTTAATAGGGAAGTTTGCAAGTGACCGATGCTGAAGAAATACTAGCTACAAATGCACTCTTTCCTCGACCGAGCCAGACAGACAAAACAGAAACAATAACAAAGTGAGGCTGATGTTCAATGTCATGGCCACGAGAACCTTTTCAAACCAGCTCTCACACCCCCCTCACTCTGGGAGACCCTGACATAGTGTTTCAGGAAAGAGAAGGTCGGAAAATGAGTTCCATAGTCATAATTACACTGGGGTTTTCAAGGGCAAATCCTGAACCGCTCTCGTGGCCGGGTGATCTATTACACTTGGCCGAGATGTGTGCTTCTTCGTGTTAACAAGCCACAATCAGCAAATTTCCAATAAGCCTACCCATACGCCTGGCTCCTCAAGCTTCAAAGAAAACCACCTTCAGAGCAAATAATACATAACAGAAATTAAAACAAAGAGCACCTGCTCTAGGGAGGCAAGCCCAGACAACTCCATCCCTGGTGGGACAGTTCCTGACAGAACTGGCCCCGGGTGTAATAAAAATAACACGATGCTCGGGTGTGCTGAAATACAGCTCAGCATCCCTCAGCCAACCCAACACCCAGGCCATTTATACCCAGCCAGGGCCGGCACATTTGAGTACCTCCAGATTTTAAGACTACTTATCGTCTGTCATCACCCAACCTTAATAAAATGGTAAGTAGCATATTGGAGTAAAAGAAAAAGCGCGTGTTGACTTTGAAGATATCCCTTTGCCTCTTCACCTGGTTTCTCCTCTCAGTCCTTATATCTCAGCCCCAACACCACTTTCACAGGAAAAATCTCCCTGACCCTCAGCACTAAATCCCCATTCTTGCTTGTCTCTTGGCTCCCTTCCCTCTCCCTCCACGGCATATCTCGCTTTGGGGTGTAATACTTGCATGGCTGCTGTACGTCTCGCCACATGACAAAGCTCCCCGAAGGTGGGCACGAGGTCTGCTTTCCTCGCCATCAAACCCCCAGCAGCTAGGACAGTCGGTGGCACAGAAGAGGCACTTGGGAATTAGTGTTCGTTGAAGGCGTGAGTTCTGAGGGTGTCAGCGTGTGGTTGCATGGGACAAGGCTTGGCCATGTTTCGAGGCACCACCAAGCATTTCACAAAGGCAAAGGGGTGCCAGGCAGGGGCTCCACAACTTCCTAGACTGCAATCCAGTCTACTCCATAAAAGAGGAGCCTTCCTCTCTTCTCTAACTTCCAAACAATTAAACGTCAGGTGCCTGGTTGGTGGTTCCTCAGAAAGTTAAACAAAGAATTACCATGTAAGCCAGCAATTCTGCTTCTAGATATACCCAAAGAATTGAAAGCAGGGATTCCAGCAGCATTATCCACATTAGCCAAAAGGTAGAAACAACCCAACTGTCCATCGACAGACGAGCAGATAAAGTTGTGGTATAGCTATACAATGGAATATTACTCAGCCAACCAAAGGAAAGATGTTCTGATACATACAACAGGGATGAGACTTTAGGATATTATGCTAAGTCAAATAAACCATACACAAAAGGATTGTGACTCCACATAAAGGAAATATCTAGAATAAGCAAATTCACTAAAACAGAAAACAGATTAGAGGCTGCCAGGGTGTGGGGCGAGGGAGAAGGGAGTATTCCTGCTCACTGGCAACAGGGTTTCCAAAAGAAGGGGTGAAAAAGTTCTAGCAATAGAGGGTGGTGATGGTAGAACACTGTTAGTGCAATCAATGGCACAGAATGGTACACTTAAAAGTGGTGAAAATGGGAAATCTTTGCTATATATGCCGCCACCACAACAAGAAAGTTAGGTATTTAAGTCTATCCAAAAGCTTTATGGGAAGCCTGCTGGTCAGTGAGGGAGGAGCTGGTGATGAGGGCAGAAAGAAGGCAAGAAAAAGAAGGTCCACGGAGTGCTTATAATGTCAGATATTCCTCATTTACTCCACAAAGAGCCCTTTGTCATCACCACGTTCCAACTGAGACAAACTGGAAAATTTAGTCACTTGCTCAAAGTCACACAGCAAGTAAATGATCCAACAGGAACAGGAATTCCATTTCTGGGGCTGGAACAAGTTAGGCAGTGGTGCAGAGCACACAGAAGTTGGAACAGGCCTGAAAGAATGAGCAGAAGTTAGAAGAACGAGCCAAGGGAGGGCATCAGAACTTCACTCCTTCTCAAGAGCCAAAGTTTAGTAAGACTGTGTTCTACGTGCTTGGCCCAGGACGAAATCTCTTAACATCTGCTGTTGCACTGATTCTTCATATCAACGCCACGAGGTAGGCATCACCGGTATCCCCATTTTATAGGGTAAAAGTGTGGTTTACAAGGAGGGACCCGGCCAAGGTCAGGTAGCTGTTAAGCGTATGTGCTCAGATCCCAAGTACTTGTTCCTTCCTCCACCTCTTGTCTTGATGCTGCAAGGGATGGCAGGACCAAGGGCACAGGGGAGAGAAAGAAGAAGACAGCTACACATCCATGCACTTAGGGAGCGCCTACTGTATGTCAAGGCTAGACACAGAGTGTGAGCAGGGAGGAACGGCACGTCCCTGCTCGCTAGGCACTTCGGTGGACGGAAGGCCATGAAGACAGAGCAGGGGTGCACCTCTGCAGCCAGGATGTCGGGGTTTAAACCCCGCCTGGCTGTGTGACCTTGGGCAGTCACTCAATTTGTCTGTGCCTCAGTTTCCTCCACTACAAAATGGCAGTAATAATGATAGTATCTACCTTGCAGGGTCGTTATAAAGAAAATGGGTTAAAATAAGGTCCTTAGAGATACCTGGCAAACACTAAGCATAAGTAAGTACTAGCTGATACTATGCTCAAGACTAATGGAAAATAAGGTGTGGTGGCCTGGAGTTATATGCCCCAGAAAAAAACAGGCTCTTAATCTTAATCCATTCTTGTTGAGTATGAACTCACTGTAAATAGGATATTTTAGAAGATGTTATTTTTAGTTAAGGTGTGGCCCACCTCAATCAGGATGGGTCTTAAACCTATGATCGGAGACCTTATAGGGAAGGCCAGAGAAGGAAGCCACAGGGAGCAGTCAGAAGCTGGAAGTCAAGGGAACCCAGGAGAGAAAGGAGAAGATGCCGCCATGTGCATTGCCAAGCAACAGAAAAGCCAAGGAACCCCAGAGATTGTTGGCTGGCCAGAAGATGCCCACCCCGGAAGGAAGCCAACCTTCCAGCCTCGGAAACCAGAGCCAATACATTCCTGTTGCTAAGTCCAACCACTGTATGGTAATTGTTTCAGCAGCTGGGAAATGAAAACACAAGGTTACATAGGAAAGATAGGGCCAAATCAAAGAGAGATGAGTTCGAGAATATCTGAAGAATATCTGAGGCTGGCTCAAGTGGGAGATGCCCTCGGGAAGGCTGTGGAACAACTCATTGGTGTGAACCCAGTGCAGGCGTGGAGTCGGGCATTGTGAGAGGAGGACGTGGACAGGACGAGATCACGGACTAAACACGTCCCATGAAAGGCAAGAGTTAACCAAAGATGATGCCAAGGGTTTGAGCCAAGTTGGCCATAAGAATGCAAACTCTACACCCAATAGAACACGAGGACATGAAAGGCGAAAGGACTTGAAAAGGGCGAGGAGAGGTGTAGGAGGAAGATGAGGTCACACTGCTGAGCTGACAGCAGCAAGCAGGTCAACAGGTGGGCACAGCCTCTGGGCAGCCGGGGAGCCATGGAAATGGCCGTTTACTCAGCATGTACGAAGTCTCTACTGTACGTAGGTAAACATTAAACCACAGTTAAGCTTCTGAAGAGTCCACAAGTTGAGTCTTCTTAACGCCCTTTCACACATGAGGAAACTGATGTGGAAGAAGTTAAGAAAAGTACCGAAGATGACACAGCCAGACAGTGGGCGTGTCTTGAGACCCTGGTCCAACCACCTCCAGAACCTATTGTCTTCCCACCGGGAGGCTCGGGAGGAGGGGAATGAGCAAGCTCAGAGGTGTTACAACACAGCCGGCACCTTTCCATCCTCCCACGCCTGGGCACTGTTCTCTTCTTGGCAGGCTCTCCCTCATCTTCTCCAACCCACCAATTGTACTCATTAGTCAAGATACCACCATAATCCTACCTCCTCCGAGAAGCCTTCACAAACCACCCCCTCCCCAGGTGGAACTGACGCTCCCACACACACACACACACACACACACCTCCTTCAGCCTCTGGTCCATCCACCTGCCTGGCCTGTGGAGTCCAGCTTTGCCTTAGGTGGGGTGATCTGGCCACACTGGGCCATCCACTGCACGGGGCTGCTTCTGCCCTCAGCTCCAGCTCAGTTACCTCCGAAGTTGCACCCTCAGCCAAAGGGCAGCCTTCTGGAGAGAAGAGGCCCCTCGCTTAGCATCCCTGGGGGCTCTGCTGCTGAGCCTTCCGGAAAATTCCACGAACTGCAGTTGTTTCCCCCTCAACTTCCTCTTCCAGACCAGAATTTAATTTCCAGGAAGAAGTTATTTCCTGGTTGTTCACTGAGCCTTATGGCAGCTGATCGATCAGTAATCATTGTTGTCAGAGATGATGAAAACAAGCCTTCAGTGCAGTAACCCCCCAGAGGCCTCACCCCACTCAGCTGGAACAGAATCTGTTTCCATGCTGCAAACCCAGGAGCACTGCCAGAGGAAGTAGCAGCATTTATCATCTCTTTTTTTCCCCCCCCGATAAGGATGGCTCAATGTTAGGAAGACTTGAAAAGAAAGAGTCCTCTTTCTCTGAAATGTTAAAGATAAGATAAAACCTATGGATAAAGGACATTCACGGGACACACTTCTCACACGGACCTCCTTCCTCTCACTTTAGAAAGCAAGTATGTTATTTTGTCTCTCAGCCTTCAAGAGAGACAAACTGAGTACGTTTAAGAGAAGTGGAGGTGGTTGTGCTGCGGAGAGCACCAGCTAGCTGGAAACCAGGGACTGAAACTTTAAAAGCATGGCATTCGGGGTTCTCCTGCCAGGTTCAATACAAGGATCAACACAAGGATCAATAACGCCCATCAATATGGCAATCACAGGCTTCAACAGTTATGCATGAAGAAATGTTTAACACATGCTGAATGCACTCAGCTGAAGAGCACAAGAAAGAAAACAGTTCCCATCCAAAATCAGAGGAAAAAATAAAAACCATCCAGGTCTTAGAGGGATGAGAGTCATTTATCAGCAAATTTCATTAATGTGAAACCGCTCAATCCCTCATCAAGTCCAGAAAACAGGTGATACATCCTATCATTTCTCAGAACTGCAGAATGCCCGCTTTCTTATCTTTTCTGACTCCGCAAACAATCTGTGAGACGCAGATGGCTATGACGTCAACTGTCTCCACTGAAGCCAATTAAAGAGCCTAATAAAACCATTCAACGCACTTCAAAGAAAGACCAATCTTTAAGATTTTTCAAGTGTTTCTCTTGCTTACCTACCAATATCTGAAGAAAATTATTATGACATCATTACTTCTAATGGAGTAACTGAGCAGCTATTGATTTTGTGGTGTGGGGAAAAAAAAGTTCTCGGGTCTTCTCTAGAACTTTTTAGCACAGTTTCAAAGCACTTATTCTATTAGAGATAGCTACTAGCTGTTGGTTATTGACCAGGTCAGCGGAGCCTGAACCGATCCAAGGGCTTCCTTACAAGAAGCACTTCCTTCCAAAAGATTTGTCATCACCTCTCCCCGGGAGTTCACACTGCTCTCCGAATGTCCAAACACACTCGCTACTCCCCCGTTACACCCTTTGATGGTTTCCCATCACTCAGGGGATGAAACCCAAACTCATCACTCAACGCCAGACCCCGTCCAGGGCCCTGGGGATACAGCACACCTGAGAAAAGTCGATGCTTTCACAGGCTTCTTCCAGCCAACAAACTAGCAAACCCCAACAGGTGAGGTGGGAAGTGCTGAGAAGACGATGGAAGCAGGCAAAGGAAAAGAGGAGAACACTGGTGAAGGAAGCCAAGCTCCTCTCCTGTGGGGACCTGATTCCTCGCCCCAGCCACACTCAGGTAGGCTCAGCTCCCCTAACACACCTGGCTGCCTCAGGGATCAGCCTCTGGCCACTAGGTACCTCTCTGATGGGGCAAACTGCTTCCTTATCTCGAGACTCCCCTCCAACATGTCCTCTTCAAAGAGGCCTTTCCTGGGCTCCAACCTGACAGTACCCCACTTCCCCAGCAAGGGGAATCGCGCCTCCCTCCTGCCACCGCTGTCCCAGGTATTTTTCATTTATGTGCCTGGCCCTCACTCCTTGCAGGCTGGAGGGGCCCCTCGTCCCCCGATGCCCAGCTCTGGGTCCAGGAACTCAATGAATGAGTGGATGGCTCCCATGCCTTCTTTTTGTGATGCTGCCTTTGAAGAAAGCAAAATTACCATTTATAACCCTCTTTGTGAAAAGGACCCTTTTGTTTCCCTCAAAGCTGGGTTTTGAAAGTCTTTTCCAGTGTTCACGCTATAGGATTACCTTGACCCCAGCTATGTAGCACGGCCCCTGCAGCAAGCCTGACTCTGCAGTTGAAGAAACATCATGCTGTGAAGCAAGAAACTCTACCTGCCAAGACGCCAAGGGACGGCTAAAGATAGAACGCACATGAAGCGCTGGACAGAGAAAGCAGCCGTGTCCTCCTTTACAGCTGGTGACCATTCTCACAAACACTGTTTCCTGGATCCTCCATATTAAAACTTGCTTTGCTAGGAGGATAAATGGTGTAAAAGGCAGGGGAGGAACGCATGCACTGTTTTGACTTTTCTTTTTAGGCAGCTAAACCCTGGGCCGCCACCAACTCGGCCTCCCAGCCTTGTGATGCTCAAGTAGGACAGTTGCTGTAAGAAGAAAGAAAAAGAAAAAAAAAATAATAAGTCACAGACTAGGACACAAGACATATGGCTCCTTGGCTCCTGATAAAGGAGACTAATTTAGAGCAGGAAAGTCTTTCTGCAGCCCAGATTCCTGTACTGTTATTTTGGCCTCCATTTTGTTTCAACGTGGGGCAAAGAAGCATTTTGGAAGTGGGAGTCTCTGGTTTCGTGCTGGATTCAATGAGTCAAGCTGTGACTGCAGATATGTTAGCCAGACCTCAAAAAGGCTGGAGTAAATCACCCTGCCAGCTGTCCCCCCTCAAGCCCAAACGAGAGCTCGGAAACCAAAGACCCCTTAAAAATAACAAAGGAAAAGAGCTCAGCTGCTCAGGCCCAACTCAGTCACAAAAGAAAGAGGGGGGTGGGGGAATTGTTGCCATATTTCATGTAAACACAGATCTTACTGCTACACTCAGGAATGCATGAGTCAAACAAAGGGCTGATGATGATACCACACAAACAGAACCCCCCAGCTAAAAATGAGTCACAAGAATCTGCAACACACAACTGGAACCATGGCCCTATTGGGACATGTTTGCGTTTACTTATTTCCAAATGGCTTTTCAAAAAAAAAAAAAAAAAAAGTCTACTTTCAGATGGGATTTTGACTTTTTTTTTTTCCCAAGGGGAAGCACCTGGAAGCAACATTAAAATTAAAAACGTGTGCCAAAGTAATCTGAGATTTTTACACTTGCAACTTACTGTAACTGTAGAGTGTCGGTTCTGGGGGTTCAGCCCCTTGCGCACTCTGGTTGGGATTAGTTCTGCCCCTGAACGGACTCTGGGGGTCCTGCAGGGGGCATGGCGAGGAAGGAAGAGAGGAAGCTAAATCAAAGAAGCACTGCAATTCCACAAGGGTCATTTTTTGGAGAAGTCAACTTTCTCTTTGTTGACTTTCAGCAACCAAAGACTGTCCATGGCAAAAAATGTTGAGAACCAAGCGACGGAACATCTGGATCTGGGACCACCTCATTTCATGGTGAGGGAGTATCAGAGAAAACATTTTTAAAAAAATAATCACAAGGACCATTTACTGAGCCCTTCTGAAGAGCCAGGCACTCACTTCCAATGTCTCACTTCAACCTCATAAAAACCATCCGATGGATGATCATTCCCATTTTGTAGATGGGGAAGCAAGTTCTGAGGGGCTCAGGGCTTGAGGTTAGACCACCAGTTAAGTGTTGGGGGCAGGAGCGAATGCAGAACCTTCTACTCTTCCCCAGCCGGTTCTGCCTTCTCCCTAGAGCAAGTCAAGCTTCTGAGTGTGGGAGGGACCCGGAGTAGGATGGAGAATGGGGAAACAAAGCTGCCTCGCTGGCTTCTTCTCAGCGTGTTCAGTTATCTGATTGATGCTTAATAAATGAATGAACACAGAACGCAGATCTAGAGTCCGAAGAACCCATATTAAACACCGTGAGTGCCTGCCCCCGTGTTGGCCACTGCCAAAGAGGCGCCACTACCGGCCTGTAAATAGCGATTTCACACCCTGTCCTCATTCTCTCTAACTATATCCCACAAACCCCATTAAATCAATAGATTACGGTCTGTTTACAAAACCATGACATGTTCCTGTATCATGAAGAAATCTGAGGGCTCCTTTAATATTTATTTGATAATGGTTCCAATAAAAGATTTAATGGACTGGCCACAAAAGCCAATCTCTCCTCAAAAATATCCCTCTGTGATATTGCAAATACAAGACTGTTTTCACAAAATATCAATACAAATATACAAGAGAGAAGGAAAGAGAATAGCGGCTATGTATGGCAGGCGAGGCACAGAGAGATTGAGAGGTGAAGAGTTTTGCTTGTTTGTTGTTTATTATTATTACAATAATGAAAGTGCTCTAAGAATGATGGAAGTGATGAATGTACATATATATGATTATACTGAATACCACTGATTGTACACTTTGGATGGATTTATGCTTTATTAATATGCATCAATAAAATCGATTTGTTAAAAAAAGAAATCTCTCAAGGTAGCAACTGGCGATGTCCAATATAAGAAACCTGATGCCTTCAAGAGTGCAGATTAGGTATCCAGATGTGGAAGGCCATGTCTCTATAAAGGTCAGAGTTTTCTATTCCATGGTCCATGCACGTCTGCGTTTGTTATTTTTTAAAGGAGACCTGACTATCAGGTTCTCCTCACCTTCAGGGCTCTGAGCAGAAAAGAATGACAGCAGGCGGCTGCAAATCTTCACATGAGAGAGGCTCCTAGGCCATCGCGACAGCATTCCAGCAGCAACTGGTACTGCTGGACAATTGCCACAGCTCGGGGGAGTAGCCACACATGCCTCCTCCAGCCCGTTGGTCTACTGGAGTGTGGCAAGCTCGAAAGTACAACACAAATTTGGCAATTTGTCATTAAATGCTTTCCATGAGTCATCAGCCAATGAATGTATCGAAACAATGGCCTGCCCCATTTCCCCTTCCCCCTTCCAAAGGTTTCTTCCCTCCTCTCAGCAATAAAATGCAAAGAAATGCAAAATCGACCCAATCTCTCTTAAACAGGCTTTTGCAAAAACAATGAATCCGGATTTGGAGAAAAATACTCTTGGAGATCTCAAGCTACTTCTCACTCTAATATGTTCCTGCCCTTTAAAAAAAAAAAAAAAGACTAAATTTTGTTTTAAACAGAATGGGTGCTGCAGTTATAAATGTTCACGGCAAGAGAGGGATTCTCTCTTACCAGGCTGACCCCAAGACATTTTGCCAGGTGCCAGCCAACCTGCCATAAAACACCCTGAACCCATTCTCCAAGCCCCTGTGGGTGGGCCATGACATCCTCCTATTCCTACCATTCCTAAATTACTGATGATGTTAATTACATTTTATTGCATAAAAACTTCACTTCCAACATGTTTCAGGTTTATCTAGAGATAGTGACATGGAAAGATCTTTAAGAGATTATTAAATTTAAAAAGAAGTTACAGATCAGTAAAACTGTGCGTGAAACCATTTATATAAAGGAAAAAAATATGTGACTAGATATAAACATGTCTGCAAACATATAGGGAAATTTCTGTAGGGAAGGAGAAGGGTTTGGAGGGATGGGAGCTTGTCTTTTCCAATCAATCTAGAGTTGTACTGTTTACCATTTTCTTCTACAAGCAAGCCTTTCTGTATTACTTAATTTTTTTTAAATAAAAATAAAATCTGCAGGCAACAGAGAGACAACGGGGGAGGCGGTAAATATTATGAAAACAAATCACATTCCACAGCTCCCAAATGTTTAATCAGAGAGGATTTTCCATTAATCGCCTTGTGATTACTGCACGAGCCTGTAGCTCTGCGTTAGAAGCAGCTGTTTCCTATCATTCAATACTCTGTTTCCTCCACGGCCGGGAAAATTGAAAGGGACTTCTGTGTGGGTCCGGAAGCCAGACATGTAAGCCTGTGTCCACACCTCCACCCAAGAGCACCAAGGACCAAGGGGAGGCCACCTTTATGTTTTCTGAGCCTAGGGCAAAGCTTTATTCCTGAACCTTCTTCCCAGCCCACACCTAAGCTTGTAGAGCTTCCAGGCACCTGACAGTCCACGCCAGGGACTACCTAAGGCAGTGGCACCAGCCATCACATTCAAACGCATGCAAAATCCATTAAAGAACGGGACTGCTGAAGAATTTTCAACAACTCGGTCCATTCTGCAAAAGGCTGGGAGAGATGAACAATGGAGGGTGATGCATGGCATTGCTTTCTGCCGCCTGCCCCGGCCAACTGGACAGTCCAGCACTACCGCTGGGCCATTTTCAGTTTTCTTACTCTCTTCCACACAGAAGGGCCCCCACCCCTGGCCCATTCCTCCTCTAAAACCATCCCGGGCACGTGTTTCCTATACAACGTGCCAATGTGGGCTCCTCTGACCTAATACGTCCCTACTCGACAGAACTCTGTCACTGCAGCCTCAAACCCCGACCCCGAGGCTTGCACATCCTGGGGCCCTAGAGTATGGGCTTATTGGCCTAACTGCATTTCAGCACTGGAGACAGCTGTGGCGCTCAAAATTACTGCTAACAGGTGAGACCTACAGTGAGGATGTGGCATAAAACCTGATGAGGGATTTGCAGCGGGGATGGTGGAGTGGGAGGGGGCGGGCAACGATGAGGGCAAAGTTTGGAAAACAGTACAATCTGGGGGACTCGGTTCTAGACTGGGCTCTGCCTCCGCCTCTTATCCATGTGACTCTGCGGCCCAGAGGTTCCTGAACTACAAAATGACAAAATGTATTCCCTCGAAAGAACATGTACTCGCCCTTGACGATCTAGGTCATTACCAGCTCTCAAAATTAGAGTAATGTGATGGGGAAAAAAATGCAAGTCTTAGTGCTGGAGCCACAGTTCCTGAAAAAAAAATAAAATGAAAAACCGCCCTCTCTCGTTATATTCCCAGTAGGTGGCAAAATGCACCTCAATTTCCCTTAAATGCAGCCCATCTCTGGGTCATGATCCTAAAGAGAAGTGGCACCTTAGCACTGCCTGTCTCCTGCTTCTTACTGTAAGGATCCTCCTGGAGTCTCTCGTCTCAAACCTAAATATCATCCTCTCCCCCCCATTAAATAAAGTGGAGGAAAATTTGAAAATAAAAATAAAATGCTGTTATTTTAACTGAGGCAAAGGCTTCTGCTGTAGATTTCACCAGCCCAGGACACTGGCAGCCCACCCGGGCTGAAAGGCTTTTGAACATAACAGAAATTAGCCCCTCAGCCTGGTGGCTGCCTCTGCCATTTGGGGAGGGGTATTTTTAGCCCAATTCACAGGCCCCTGCTTTTTTAGAGATCAAGAATGCCGATTTCATGCTTAGCTCAGATTTTAACTCTCTTTATAGAATTTTCTATGGATTTTTCCAACTTTTAAAAAGTCAAAGTAGAAGTCTGAAAATTAATAGGATCAAAAATTGCTGTGCATTAATCTTTTAATTATAGATGGCATCCCCCTACACAGTCTAAGGCCGTACTGTTGAAAGGGAGGCTGGCATAGATACATTAGACATATATATTTTTTAAAGCACGACTTACACAAAAATCAGGCAAATACATTAAGGTGGAAACTGATCTAGAAGAAATGATATGTCGGTTTCTCGAGAGGGAAAGGGCTAATACAGATTTTCCCGTTGAAAAGCAACCCTCCTACAACGATCACTGCTGAAATCCCTTTCCAGAAGCAGGCACACACTGACTAAAATGTAAAAACGCTTCTTCCCTCCGCTCAGAGATGCCTGACCCTAAGTTTGCTTCACCTGCCGACTGGTGAACTCACCACCCCACGCCTCCCAAAACAAACATGGGGAATGAGGCTTGCTCGTCCTAAACCCAGACCTGCTCCAGCTCTAGCACCTAGCTCGTGCCACCTGCCAGGCCGCCCCTCTGACAACTACAGGGAGCATTCTTCTCCCCGTGGAAGGGGTAAACTAAGTCCCTGGAGAAGTGGGCAGCTCTCCGTGATTCTGACCCAGAGGGAAGCCGCCCCAGTCCCTAAGGAGCAGAGATGGGTCGTCAGCGCGCCGAGAGCTGTTCCCACAGAGCTTTCAGGAGCAGCTCTTAAGGAATGGCTTCCTGGCTCCCACGAAGAAACCAGACTGGCTGCCTTAATTGGGCTTGGCGAGACGGTGGCCTTCCACGCGGAGCTGCCGGGCCGGACGGTGGCCAGGACTATTACTCAGAGGGACTCCGGCCACATGGAGCCACGTCCACGGGTTACTGCCACACCCACGGTTATCAAAAGCCAAGAGTAGCCGGCAAGCGAGTAGGAGTCTTGGATAAAACAAGAAATGGGAACTTGCATTAGGGCCCCTGGAGGCAGTCTCTACCTGGCTGCTCAGGACTCACTCTACAAGGCACTACTGGCAGCTCTCAAGTCTCCCAACACTGCGCCAGTGGAATAGCCGGTGAGAGAAACTCAAAGCCCATTTGCCATTTTGGTATTGGCACCTCCACGCCTTGAAGGTTAAGAAGGATAAGTGACATCTCCTCTTTCCGATGTGCTTTCTTTACCAACCTGCTCCCCAAAGGATGTGCAATGCTTTTTTTCTCTATCGTTCTTCTCCTTCATTACTAATCTGCCATTTTTTGTAAGGGCCAGAGCAACTCTGTTTAATTTGAAGTTGGAACAATTCTGTTAGAAATGATCATTTTTTCCCCAGAATATCCTTGCACTCTATACACAGAGATGGCTGCTAACATTTTACGTGCTTACACTATGCCAAACATGCGGCAAATCCTTTCACTGCACTGCTTCATTTAACTCTCAACATAAACCAAGTTTAGGAATAGCATGATCCCAAATTTGAAGGTAAGTTAGCTGACTAAACTACACTGCACAGCTCGGCGGACTCACATCTAGTAAGTGACGGTAAAGGGTCCAAATTAAAGCCACAGCTCGGCCCTTCAGTCCTTTAGAATGAAGCACCATTCACACAGAAATGCAAATTATGCAACCACAACAGAGAGCGAAGGAAATAGGGAGGGAGAGAGGGTGGGAGAGAGGGGGAGAGAAGGGGAGGGAGCAAGAGAGAGAAAGGGGGCAGAGAAAGGGAGAATATAAATCGAATACAAGAATCCATTTTCTCTCTACGCAAAGTCTTTAAGAGAAAAACAACTATTCATCTCTTGCAGGCAGTACAGTCACAGGCTCTTACCTTCACTCAAAGCAGACACGTTCCAGAGAGAACCATGATTTTTAAAAGCGGATTCCGACTTCGTTAGTCAGGTTTTGCCTGCCTCCCTATCCAGTGTTGACCAAAGAGCTTCACCACTAGGCCCTAATTTGAGGAGAGAGACCCCATCCCTGGTCCCTGAAGTGCAAATGTCAATATTCTCACTTGGCTTTGGGATAGAAATGATACACTTTAAAGGATAAAAATGGGAAGCGGCTGTGGCTCAATCAGCAGGGCTCCCGTTTACCATATGGGAGGCCCCGGGTTCGATTCCCGGGGCCTCCTGGTGAAGGCGAGCCAGCGGCGGTGCGGTGAGCTGACGCAACAAAGAGAGACCAGCAGACACAGAAAACCGCAAAAGCAAGTGGACACGGCGAGCACAAGCAGCAAGGTGGGGCTAAATAAAAAATAAAAATAAATCTTTAAAAAAAAAGGATAAAAATGAAGATAAACTCTGTGGACCAAAAACAAAACGAAACTCTATTCCTTCCATCTCACTGCAGCCATGCATGGATTTTACTCTAACTCTGAACCTGTAAAGAGCAAACAAATCCAACAGCAGCCCCAAGGCCGGCCGCGTGAATTCTGCCTTCGTAAGAACAAGACAGTCTTACAAGGCTTCTAGACACCAAGGATGATAACCACCCACAAGAACCTCTTGAGAACTTTTGCAGACAATTACACCATTATAAAAGATTGCCCCTGATTTAAGAAGGAACCAAAAATTGATGTCACCTCATTTTTCACTTCCAGGAAGTCTGCCACAATTAAAGTTAGTCAGAGAGATTTTTCTGCAATCCCCTCCTTGAATTCCTAAGTCTGTTTATAAGTGTTTCTGTGGTTTTCCTTTGTTGGTGGTTATTGATTCATTCAACCATGATTTTAGAAGGCGAGGTTTCGACAGCAGAGCCAGAACATTACACGTTATCTCAAGCTAAACTTAATTTCAAGATCAGAAAATATGAAAGGAAAAAAAAAAAGGCAGAAATATGCAGGCTACCTTAACAAACGATGCTTGCAATACCCATTCTAGAAGTTTTTCTAAAAAGAAGGAGGAGAAACAAGCCATTGATGCACAAAGACTGATCTTCAGATTGCCAAAATATACAAGGAAGGAAGGATGCTAGCTTGCTTTAACAACCAGAAACAAAGGGATCACATATTCAGAAATCAGGGGAGAGGGGGTTGAAGTATAGAAAATTGGCTTTTTTTAAAAAACCGTAACTATTAAAAACTAAAATTTTAACCTTGCTAAATTCTTTTTAAAAATCGCATTCCTCTGAATTATAATTCTGTGATGTTGAAAACGGAAGATTTCCCAGAACTGAGGACACGTTTCACCCTGGGAATGATGTGACTGATGTCAACCACCCACGACAATTTGGGAAACAATGCAAAGCAGGAGGAAAAGCAGGCACGCCCTTCAGGGATGGGTTCTGGTTTTGTTTGGGTTTTAATCCGGCCATAACCAAGCCCCATGAGTTTTAAGTGTGAGCTGCCTGTTTTCACAGAAGTCACGACCTCAAAAATGCAGACCCACGTGGCTGCTTCTGGATCTGGAAGAGCTGGTCTGAGTCATCAGGGCCTGGGTCGGGAGAGCTCGGTGTGTTTTCCAGATTTAAGTATAGAGCGTACCCAGCTGAAAGGGGAAATGCGGGGGGCAGGGGGACAGGCAGTGCTGGAGCCCTGGACGATGCTGTTATCTTACACACACGCACACACACACCCTCTCTCCAGGAGGAAAAGCCTTTCTAATCCTCGGATATTTCTGGCCACTTCTAGAGAATAAATTCCTACAAATGCTCTGCTTTGGCTGACCCACTAAAGAACAGATTCTGAACACATAAAGACTACATTATACACTGAGCCAGAAACAATTAATCATTACTCAGCAATGGGCAGCAGATTGCAGGTGATAACCCACAAAACACCCACAGCTCAAGGTGTGACGTCCAGGAAATGCTCACCTGGTCGATTCCCATGGCCGCCCCCACACATTCCAGTCTCTCTCCCTCCATCTATCGCCCTCCTCCCTCTTCTCTCCCCACACCTGCCGGCCGGAACTCCTAGTTTTTCCTTAACTAACTCCAGCCAGTGTTTCAGTAGCTCCTTTTAGAACCTACTGAAGGATTTTTTATGTTTCCTTCTGTTAGAAGTCAGATCAGTTTTACAATTCACAGATCAAAGGAAATAAATATCCACTAAATCAAGTTGCCTTTAACTGATTTCCCCACTCCCTGAGACTCAACTTTCCAGCTCACTTCCAGGTCTAAAGGGGGGGCAAGGTGCCTTAGAAGTTAGGCAGGTGCCTCCCTGATAGGATTCTCAATGAAAGCACGGAGGAGCCTTCGATTACACCCACGGATTGTCTTTGTATGTGCATGTATTTATGTGTGTGTTATATTTCCCTTTACAATTGTATTTATTGCCTCCATAAGGGAAGGCCACCGTCCTTCAAAGGATCTCACCTGCTAAAGGCACACACACGGCCCTGGTAACCCACCTCCCCAGACCAGCTTCTCCAGCCCCAGCTCTCCTCCCTCTCTACCTCACAGATCTAGCACAGTTGCCAGCAAATGCCTCCCAGCTTTCTGCCAAGTACCTCCCGTCCCCTCGGCCTGGCTAACTCCTGCTCAACCTGCAGCTCTCCATTTGGGTGTCACTTCCTCCAGGAAGCCTCCCCTTGCAGCGTCCCCGGCAAATCTGTGCGAGATGCCCCTCCTCTGAACTCCTATGATGCCTGATGCCCTGTCGGTGAAGGTGCCAGAGAAGCAGGGACCCCTGCCTGTCTTGTTCACTGCTCCTGGAAGAGAACGTTACAAATGGTGGGTGCTTGATAAATACGTGACGAATTCTGTTTAAGGTTGACTGGTTTGTCTCTAGTTGTACCAATTTTCCTTCTGACAAAGGCTCCCACCTCTGGGCCATAATAGGCATTACTTACATACGATTTCATGGTATTTTGAACATTCTGGATAAACTGTACAGTATATGAAGGTAAATCATCAGCAATACTGAATTCTTCCACGTATTTGGATCTGCCCACAACATCTCTTTTCTACCTAAACAATTAAGCTGACTCAGGTAGGGAGCTATCTACTCTCATTTCCAAAATATGAGGGGAAAGATAGAGAGAAAGAATTTCTGCCAAGTAACTTCCCTGTAGAAGCCACCAGTACATTTCATTCACTAAATGAACATCTTTGCTAGCATTAAAATAAAGTGTTATATAATCTACCATGCACAGTTACCCAGTTCAGGGAGGGAGTACCCTGTCCCAATATATTAGATCGGTTATCAAACAGTTACCTATTTATTGCAAAAGTTCATCACAGATTTTTGAAGATTAACAGAAAATGAATTTAGCAGTACTGAAGTCATACTGACAATAAAAGTGTCGTGCTCACTTGGGAAGGTGCTTTAAACTGGGTGGTTTCTCAGAAGCAGCAATTCCTCTTCTCCCACCTCCTCCTGAATTTGCTCTCATCAGACTTCTGCCCCGCCAACCTGCCAAAACTACCCTCCACACTGCCCAGCACCACGGTCACTTGCCTCCAGGACTCCACACCCTCTTAGTTTCCTCCAATTTTAAGGGCTGCCCCTTCTCAGCAAGCTTGGCTGGTTGCTCAGCGCCCAGATTTCTACCCGCTGGAATGGCCCAGAAGTCTTCTCTTCTTGTAGTATAATGAAAAGCTTGGCTGGGCCTGGGGAGGGAACCCCCACGTCTTTGTGATTTCCCACGACAGGAGAGTCTTTGGTTCTTCCTGGCGGCCCCAGGACCACACCTGAGTGTATATGCTAATGAGGTGAGGCAGGTGGGGCAGCCACACCTGCCGCCTTAGGGTGGGGGGCTGGCCCCAGAAAAGCCAACCACGAGATGAGGAGGGCGGGGCTTTGAGCCAAGTCACATCAGCCCCATCTCCCTGACCTCTGGTGGGCAGGGGGGGTGCCGAGATCGAGTCCAACCACGTGGGCACTGATTCCACCAATCCTGACGTAAGTGAACCCCATAGAAACTCAGGACCTTCCACGATTGATAATGACACCATTACGCTGGGACGGTGGCCCGTTCTGACTCCACGTGGAGAGGGCACAGAAGCTGGCGTCTGACACCCTCCCAGACCTCCCCTGTGCATCTCTTCATCCTTTTACTAGTAATAAAACTAATTGCAAGTACAGCACTTTCAGAGAATTGTGTGAGTCGTCTGAGCAAATTATGGAACCCAAGGGGGTGGTGGGAGCCCCTGGATTAGCAGCCATTGGTCAGACCGGGCCCCTAACTTGCGTCTGGTATCTGAAGGGTAATCTTATGGAGGAGAGCCCTTGATCTGTGGGATCTGACCTGATTCCCAGCACTTGGAGTCAGAATTGAATTGAATTGAGTTTCTCATCCAGTCTCAAGGATTTATTTAAATGGTCCACCTTGACAGCCACCAAATTTCTACCTAGTTTCAACCTCCCCTGTAAACCCAGACACAAATATCCAGTTGCCCACTCTACATCTTCACCTGGTGAGCAAATGGGTGTTTCAAATTCAAACTTCTGACCTTCCCTGAACCTGCTCCTCCCACATAATTCCACATCCCGGGGAGGGCAACTCCTTTCAACTCCTCAGACCAAGCACTTCAGGGGTGTCCTTTAGCACCCACATCCAAGCCCTCAGTAAATCCCGCTGCCCCGTTGGAAACCCCGAACACGACAGCCACTCACGGCCACCACAGCTAACCCCTGGACCAGGCAAACAAGAATTCATGTTGATTACTCAGTTTCTTAACTGGTTTCCCGATTCTGTCCTCCACCCCCTCAGTCTTCTCAACCCAGCAGCCATTGTCATCTTCAAGTGCAAATCGCTCCTTAACTGAAAACCCTCCAATGGCTCCCCAAAACGCCAAGTCACAGCCAAAGGATTGTAATGGCCTTTATGCTCTGCTCTTTGCCCTCATCTGCTGCTCTTCCTTTCACTCACTCTCTGCAGCCACACTTGCCTACCTGCTCCTGGAACACGTGGGCACTCTCCTGCCCCAGGACATTGGCACCTGCTGTTCTCCCACCCAAGAGCAGCATTGCTCTTTGAAGTCCTTCCCCGGCCACCTGGTGAAGGGCATTCGAGTTAACTCACAGGGCATTCTGGTTAACTAATAGGGTATTCTAGTTAACCAACAGAGTGTTATGGTTATCTGACAGGGCATTCTGGCTAACTAACAGGGCGTTCGGGTTAAGTAACAGGGCGTTGCAGGCTGCGCAGGGTTGGATGTACGTGTCTCCTACGTGCTTCCGTGGCACAGTGCTTCATCAAAACCTTCATTTCCAGTGGAGTGGGTGGAGCTCAGGGGTCACACACCTGCTTTGCATAAATGAGGTCCCAGGTTCAACCCCTGGTACCTCCTACAAAATAAAAAAAAATTTTTTTTTAAAAACACTTCATTTCCAGAGGTAGAATTCGTGGGAAGGACGAATGGCATAACTTCAGAATCCGGTCAGGTAAATGGGGTCAGTGTCAATTTTTTTTTTTTTTTTTTTAATCTAGTGTTTAAAAGCCACAGATGAGAAATTGTCAAGTTTTAGTAGAAATGTCAGCTGTGCAGAGCACTGGTGAAAAAAAGTGTGAAGACAAGCGAGCTATCATTTTCTATGTGCTGCTACTAAATACAGCATTGTTAGCTTCACCCGAGAGAAGTTGTGATAGACCTAAATTTAGGCTCGTCCCTCACCTTCATCCGCATTCCTGCGACTGTGAACCTATTGTAAATACGGTCTCTGGACGGTGTTATTTTTAATTAAGGCCCATTCGTGGCCCAGCTGAAGGCTGGGGTCTTCATTCCGGTCACTGGAGGCCTTGAGAAGAGAGAGCCACAGGGAGGAGCCAGAAGCAAAGTCAGCAGGGACCAGAAGACAAAGGAGACGCCATGGACCCAGGATGAGGCAGAGCTAACGGACCCCAACGCCAAGACAGCCAGAACCGGAACATGACATTCTTCAGAAAGAAAGCCAGCCTTGCCCACATCTCCACGAACCAAGAACCGCTTGGTGTTTAAGCCAAACGAATTGGGTGGTGTTTTGTCACAGCAAACTAAGACAGAAGTCAGAGAAGAAATCCCATCTGCTTGTAAGGGGTGGCTGGGACATGCCGTACCTGCTGGGGAAGGGGGGCATCCCACAGCCCCCTCTGGAATGCCAAACCTCTGAGGAGCCCTGCACCCCTTAGCTCTCTTCTGGTTGGTCCTGCTTGCTTTGGTAACCCAACACAAGCCACTAATCTCAGGGACCTGGTTCACCCACGTAGCAATGGCAGCCACGTAGGTGAGTCAGAAGGACTAATGTCACTCCTCACCGTACAGGCTGTGCACGCAGCAGCCCTGATTTTACATCTCCGTTCATATGCCGTCCCATGGGACTCAATCCAGTGGTTTATTTTTATATGCTAAGACTGAGGAGGAATTGTCAAATTCATGCATACTGCATCATTTCACACTCAGGCGAACACCATCCTATTCTAACACCTCCCATGTGCCAAGGCGCACGAAATCCACACTTCATTAAAACATGAGACATTTATAGTGCTGCGAGAGGAGACAGCACCGTGTTTTCTTAAGTGTTCAGATCACGCAAAGCAGAGCGGCCGCTGAGGTTGGCCTCGTTAGGGTCTGCTCGCTCTCACAGCCACAAAGCAGCAGCTCCCGACTACAGGACATTGTCAATGGCACTGCCACCCTGAGCCACGGAAGCCCAAAACCTTGGCCTCCAAGTCGCCCTCTCTTACTCCCACGTGTGGACACTGGCCACATCTTACGGGCTGCTCCTGGGCATCTCTTCCTGGCCGCCTCCATCAAGGCCTCTGCTCTAGCTCAGGCCTTCGCTCTCTGCAAGAGACTACCCCAAGGCCTCCGCGCTGTTCCCCCAGCCTCCACCTGCTCCTCCCCTCCAAAGCCTCTCCACCCCGACAGTCTTCCCAGAAACATGCCTCCTTTCCAAACCTGTACTGCTTCCCTAGCCTCCGGTGAGTGAAGAACAAACTTCCTAAAAAGTCAGTGGTTTTCGGACTATGGTTCATGGACCACCGGGAGAGACTTACCTGGCTGCCTACTAAAAACTAGACCTCTGTCCCATCCATCGACCGTATGGGACTGAAGACCCCTCTCAATTACAGGTGGAGTGGGCACCACCATCCCAGAATCCTCAGGATTGGGGGATGAACTATGGACTAGAGTGGACTTACTTGTATTCTACTATAGACTTGTTGTGATTCTAGCAATGAAAGAAGAACTTATATCATTGATGTGGAGGCAGTGGCCACTGGAGGTTCTGAGGTCAGGGAGAGGGAGAACAGGTGTAATACGGGGGCATTTTCAGGACTTGGGAGTTGTCCTGAATGACATTGCAATGACAGATATAGGCCATTATATATCTTGCCATAACCCACAGAATTGTGCAGGAGAGTAAACTACAATGGAAACTCTAATCCATGCTCAGTGGCAATGCTCCAAAATGTGTTCATCAATTGCAATGAATGCACCACACTAATGAAGGATGTTGTTAATGGGGGCAAATGGGGGCAGTGTTGGGAGCGGGGCATACGGAAATCCCTTATATTTTTCATGTAACATTTATGTAATCTAAATATATTTAAAAGAAAAATAAAAAGTGCAGAGCTCTGGGTCTCCCCACACAGCTGCCCTGTCAGCCTCTCTGGAATAAGGATGAGGACCCTTTACTAGTGGTTCTTCTACCCACTAAAACCTGAGAACCAACGCCCTAAATATTACCTTCAAACTACAGAGCTAGACATAGCTAAGATGGGTTTATGCAGATCAAACCAACCCAGAGGAAACTAAAATGAAAAACAACAGGCTAGCTGTGTGAAGCTAGCAGACAGCAGCTGAGGCAGCTAGGACTGGAGGGGTCAAGACTGGAGAGAAGGAGGCTGAAGCGAGTCCACGTTCTGCCCGTCACTTGCCCTCAAAGCTTTTCTGATTCCAAAGCAGCCTGAGGAGCCAGCTGAATCGAACCACGGCTCTGGGTGTAGGGGAAAAACCAGCTGATCATCTTAACAGAATCAAACAAGAAAACAAAACCCACCTCTAATTTGATCATCCATAGATAACAACGTTGGCATCTTAACCTATTGCCTTCTTGTCTTTTTTTAGGATATACACACACCATCTCAGAATCTGAACTTAAGACAACACGCGGACCCTGAAACATGAAGTGATCATCCAAAGAGTCCACAATCCCAATTAAATATATACATTTTTAACAAATCTATTTTATTGATGCATATCAATAAAGCATACAATTCATCCAAAATGTACAATCAGTGGTATTTGGTATAATCACCAATTAAATATACTTTAAAACCCTTCTTTCCCATTTGCAATTATCCCAATCAAATATCTGAAAAGAAATAGATGAGGTATTCCCTAGAAGTTTTTTTTTATTGTTGTATGGTAAGATAGGTTAAATGAAAACATTAATTCAAGTCACAGTGTCAATATTATAGATATTTCCCCTGGTCCTCGAACGTGTTACCAGACCACACTTACCTCGCTACCTTCCAAGAGCAGCTGCAGGTGCAAGGTCAGCTCTGGAACTAAATGTTTCTCAATTCCAGCCCCATTTCTGAGCTGTATGAGCTCAGATATACTAAGTAACACCTCCAGGGCTCAGCTTCCTTGACTCTAAAATGAAGACAATCAAAGTGCTGGCGTCACATAACACTTTTGAGGATTAAATGAGATAATTCACAAAAAGCCCAAGCCAGGTCCTGGCACACAGAGGATATCAATAAATGCCGGCTGGGGGGCGGATGTGGCTCAACTGGCTGGGCGTCCGTCTCCCATATGGAGGGACCCGGGTTCGATCCCCGGGACCTCCCGGTAAAATAAAAGAAAAAAAGAAAAAAGAAAAAAAAGAAAAAAAGAATAAAAAATAAATGCCGGCTGTGAACTGCTCCCTCCCTACTAAGCCGAGAGTTTCTTGGAGGCATTTCTAGGCTTCATTTATAGTTAACTCATCTTTCTATCCCTAGCATAAAGCAAATCAATTGGTTCAAAAAAGGAAATCCATACATATTTTTATTTTAATATCTTAAAAAGGAATGAGTGGTTGAAATTAAAAAACCTAATGAAAGTTTAACAAAAGATCATCTGAAATGAAAAATGTGTGTCTATGTGTGAGTGTGGACAGAGAGAGAAAGAGAGAGAAGCAGGGAGAGAGAGATGGTTTCTTTACAAAGCAAACTGATCTACAGAAAGTTTAAAGTATTCCATCATTTTTGCTGAGAATTTTTGCAGATTGTATTTTTTTAAGATTTATTTTATTTATTTATTTCTCTCCTGTCACCCTCTACCCACCCCCGCCCCATTGTTTGCACCCGCTGTGTGTTCGTCTTCTTTTAAGGAGGCACCAGGAATCGAACCTGGGGTCATCTCATGTGAGAGGAAGGCGCCTAATCACTTGAGCCACCTCCGCTCCCTGCTTGTTGTGTCTCTCGTTTTGTTTCCTCGTTGTGTCTTTTCAATTCCTCATCTCATTGCATCATCTTGTTGCATCGGCCCGCCGAACCAGCCCAATGCATCAGCTCGCTGTTTTGCTCGTCTTCTTTGGGAGGCCCCGGAAACCAAACCCAGGACCTCCCATTTTGTAGGCATGAGCCCAACAACTGGAGCCATATCCGCTTCCCCGGATTGTATTTTGAAATAAGCACCACTCCCATTTAAGGACTGAATCAGCTAATGTTTTCCTTGTTTGTTTTCGTTTTGTTCCCCAATTCAGAGCCGCATGAAAACAGAAAGAATCTTGAGTAAACTGATAACTTACTAATTCAAACAGGACCTCACAACCAGCACAGAAATTTGGAAAGTACACCCTATTTTAAGTTATACATGAAACTTTTCTGTACAAGCAGAAACCTTCTCATCAGGGGCCAATTCTACGCGGCCAATGGCAAAGTAAACACAATTAAGGAAAGCCAGGGAAGAGGATGTGGCTCAAGCGATTGGGCTCCCGTCTACCATACAGGAGGTCCAGGGTTCAATTCCTGGGGCCTCCTGGTGAAAGGCAAGCTGGCCCGCACGGAGAGCTGGCCTGTGCAGAGAGATGGCACAGCAAGATGATGCAACAAAAAGAGACACAGAGGAGAGACAATATGAGACACAACAGACCAGGGAGCTGAGGTGGTGCAAGACATTGAGTGCCTCTCTCTACTCCGGAAGGTCCCAGGGTCAGTTTCTGGTGCTGCCTAAAGAGAAGACAAGCAGACACAGAAGAACACACAGAGAGCAGGCAATGAGTGTAAAACAATGGGGGGGGGAGGCGATAAATAAATAAATCTTTTTTAAAAGAGCCAAATCCCTCTTTTTACAGTTTTTATGGTGGTCCTGTGAGTTCCTCGGAGCGCCAGTTTTTCTAGCTTCATGACACCTGGAATGAAAGTCCATTTTGCAATTTTAGAAATATTGGAATCTGTTAAATAGCACCATGAAATTACAGGCAGCAAACAGATTTACTAAGCAGTTGATGAATTACTCTATGTCTAATTGGATTCACATGCCCTAGGTTTATGTTTCTCACCTGGGCAAATAATACCCAGCCATGACCATCCACAGAGGGAATCACAAACTGGCCCATAGAAATGTTTGGTTTGGTCTGTACCAAAAAACTGTAGGCAGTTTTCTAAAACCTGGGAAATCTCACGTAGAAATCCAGATTTCCAAAAATCATATGAAAACAGCTACAAAATTCAGAAGATCTGCCAACTTCAGACCCACCGTCAGCACAAACTGAGCAACAAATGTGCCTTTTAGTTTGTCACAGTCTCCACCGCACCCTAATGCCTCATACACCCCGCCTTCCAATGAATGACTTTGCCTGCAAACTTCACTTCCAAGTTTGCAGCTCCTGTCTCTGTGGCATTCCTGGTTTCTGCATAGTTCACTTCAGCAGTGACTTTTTGCTCGGGGCTCCCTCGGCCCCCACCAACTGCGGAGGCTGTCAACTCCATCTGCACTGATTCAGCATCCATGTTTTAAGACAGAAGAGCTCTTCACCCTGAACTGCAGCAAGTCTACTGCTCCAAGTATTTCTCTTTTCTGCTGACTTTCTTGCTCTCAGTTCTCTTTGCATCTCCATGTTTTGTACAACGCCAAAGCATGAGTACTAAGTGATAGAAAACTACCTGCTTTCGTCTCAAGAATGAGTGAACGGTGGTAGGAGAGGAGAGCTGGGAAGAGGGGTGTTACATTCTGTTCCTCTGTTGGAGTAAGGTCTGGAAATTCCGCACGAGTCCTAAACAGGTCCCTTCAGAGCTGTGAAATGTTCTCCTCTTCCTAAGGTACACAACAAAAGGACCCCCTTGGTCTGGGGTTGAGCAGCTGGCCTGAAGCCCACCACAGTAACAGCTTTAACTCTTCCCTGCCCACTCCGTGGAGAGAACACTCACAAATCTAGGTGCATCCACCCATCCACTTCAACCTGCGATCACTGTCCCCACTGGAAAAGGTCACCTTCCGAATCACTCATCAATCAGCTAATTATCAACTGGAGGCAGAAATCACTTACTTTAGGACGTTCCACAAGAGTGGTATAAATCAGCGGTTCTCGAACTTTAACATCACAGTCACCTGAGGGACTTGTTAAAACCCAGCTCCTGGCCCCACTCCCAGAGTTTTTGATTCAAGGGGTCTTGGGTGAGGCCCGAGAACTAACATGTCTAAGTTCCAAGGGATGCTGATGCTGAGAAAGAAAGTTCCGGAACAATGGTGACAAGATGTTGGGAGGCACCAAATATATGTGGCTGGGACAAAATCTCTTAAAAATTTGATCTCAGTTTACCAATCTCAAAGTCAAGTATAATATCCATAGATTTTCAGTGCCCATTAAATGTCCCCATTACACGGTGACAGTCAATCTCTGTTTTGATGCAAGACTTCCTCCTCTGCTCCAAGAACAAGGAAGAATTCCTCACAGAACAGCTTAATCTAAGATTTTTCAACTTGGCCTAACGGTGCTTATACTCAAACCACTTCATACTAACCAAGCGGGTGGTATTTATATCGTTTAAATACTTATTACTAACAATTTTAGGCTTTGCTATAGACAGAGTCATTTTCAAAAATGCTCTTCTCGCGAGTATCATATGCTCACCGTTCGTCTAAGACGAGTGGAATCAGTGTCAAGAGGGTGCTGATGATTTTACCAGGCGTTACTGGACGTGGTCCTCCCGACACTTTAGTTAAGCTACTTTTACTCTATTTCAAAGATCAAACTCCAGCTACAATTTTGTTTTGATTCTTTTAAAGAAATTGTGATATAAAATTAGTCTAGGAACGTGAAAGACTTAAATTAGTGAATATTTAAGTAAGGCTGGAAACACAGACACACACACACTCAATCCACTCCCAAACCAAAAGCACTGAATTCCCCCTCTGCTGCACATCTCTGAAAATAACGAAATGGGATGTTTCCTTTTACCAAAAGGTTTTTCTCAGGAAAGCATGATTCAGATGATGGTGATCTCCTCCCTCTCCAGAAGGGTTTTCCTCTAATAGGGCTGACAGTCTCCTTAAGTGAAGGTGGGGCAGGAGGCAGAGGGAAACAAAGCTCCAGGTTACTCTAGGGCAAGCCTACCGTCTTCAATTCCCTCGCCCCCTTGCTCCTCCACAGTTAAGAGGCTGCATTAGGAACTAAAAATGTGTTCACATCTTACCTCTTTAAAAAACTCTCTAAATGTCATCCATTCAACCAAAAGTATGGTGGCTCTGTTTACTAAAGCAGAAAAAAATAGGACATACAAGAGGTTAAGAACACAGTGATACATGGGGCAAAGGTAACTAATGAAATGTATAGACTGTAAGTAACCACAATATAAAAGCAAAGTTGGTACTATAAAGGTCACCAAAAAAAAAAAAAAAAAAGAATATGGAGTCTGGTTTTGTGAAATATAAATATGATTAAGCATTTTTTCCCCTCTTCATTTTTTGCATTAATAAGGAAATCTTGATTATGTCATTTAATTAATCTGTGTTCATCTGTGTATCTTTCTAAACACTTGAGAAATAGTTAATAGTTGGACTTGGATGAGATAAAAGTGCCTGGACAAAGCTTTTTAGGAGTACTGCTTCTATAACTTGTTGAGCTGGGGTTTTTTTTGTTTTTTTTTTTTTAAGGATTTATTTATTTATTTACTTTTATCCATTTTTTTACCCCCCACCCCGTTTTTGCTGCTTTTGTGTCCATTTGCTGGGCAACTCTCTATGTCCATTTCCTGCCCCCTCCTCTCACCCTCCTCCTCCTGTCTTCACTGGGATTCGATCCTCAGAACCTCTGATGTGGGAGAGAGGCGTCCTACTGCCTGCGCCACCTTAGTTCCTGGTTTTTCAGCGTGTCTCGTCTTGGGTCTCCCTTGTGTCACTCTCCTGTTATGTCATCATGTTGCTGCGTGGCTCACGGGGCCTGGGGAGCTGACAGCGCACCCACTCATGGAGCCTGGCGGCCCGCACACCTTCCATATTTTTCTTTTTTTTTTATTTTTACCGGGAGGTCCCAGGGATCGAACCCAGGTCCCTCTATATGGGAGATGGATGCCCAGCCACCCGAGCCACATCCATCCCCCTGCTATATCTCTTAAGGTTGAGCAAAGATACCCAAAGTTACAGTCTTTTCCCATACAGGATGGTCATATAATAAATCAGGCTTGGTTTATCACCAGCATTCTAAAAACCAGACCTAGGGAGAAAAACTAGGTCTGGGGACACATGCATGGCTTCTGATATAGCGAATGTTTAGCCTACCCTGATTATCAGGACAGCGAGAATATCCGTACTGTTATTTTTTTGAATTTGAAAAAAAGTTATTTTTAAAAATAGGACAGTCTTGTCAGTGGGGCAAAACATTTTAAATCAGATCTATGTACCAATTCCTTGGACTGAAATATTTCGAAAGTTTGCTAAGTTTCACAACCTGCTGATCTGCATTTTAAGGTACTGCTTTGCTCTCATGAACACAACTACATTTGTCCTTCTGATTCCAGGTTAAAAAGTGTTCAATCAGCCATCTGATATCAAAGAAAACAAACTCGGTTAAGTCCACGTTCACAAAAACCCTATTCAGAGATACGTAAACAGCTTCAGAAACTGTAGCTCCCAGCAAAATGTGCCAGAAAAGAACAAAGACTCAAACCGAGCAAGAGGGGTGCAAAAAGACAGGTCCCCTCTCTATTTGAAATCACCAGTGATAGGAGGCAAGTAAGGAAGGGGGAGGGCAGGGAGCTCTCTTAACCCCAAGAGGGGGCAAAGAATGTATATACATCCCAATTTCCAGTGAAATTTTTATTTTACTGGGATTGGAAAATACCAGTTAGCCAACCTAGAATTTGGCTTCACAAATGCTGGCATAGCCAACATCTTAGCTCAAAACACTGTCATCTCACACCAGACCCCATGAATTCATTTCTGCCCCAAGGATCCAGAGAGATGTTTCAAACAGAGATGAGCCCAGGTCCCGCTCTGCTTTCCATCACAACTAGAAAAATGGCAAACTCCTGACCTTGCTTCGAAGACCCTACTTGATCTGGCCTTGGTTTATCATTCTACCCCCGTCACTCATGACAGCCCCCCACCTTTGCCCTTTATGGCTCCACCACAGAGCCATAAAGTCCACCACAGAGTCCACCACAGACAAGACTCAAACCCACCAAGCTCATTCCCACCCCAGGACCTTTGCACCAGCAGTCCCCTCTGCCTACACTGCTCGTCCCTCCTAATTCCGGTGGCTGGTTCCTTCTTGCCATTCATACCTAAATGTCATCTTCTCAGTGGGGCTTCCCTAAGGGCTCCATCCAAGGAGTCCTCCACATCTCCTCCAGATCTCCGTTTCACTTCCTCCTTTGCAGTAGCTGGTATCTTCTCATCCATCTGTTTCATTGTTAGTGTCCTTGTTGTGTGTCACCCCCCAGATCTACTACATTAAACCAGGGGCCCAGCTGGATTCCCAGCTCCTAGAACTCCTGGGACTTCAAAGGTCCTCAACAATTATTTGCTGAATGAGTGAAACTCTAACTCTTCTTACTGCAGGGTGGAATTTGCCATCAAGGTAAGCGCTCCTCCTAGGCCCTTTCCAAGAGTGCTATTAACCTTTCCAAGTACTGTTTTCCTCTAAGACCTACAAGGTCCTCAAAGAAAAGGAGGGAAATGTGTCCAAGGAAACAATGAGAAGACAGAAAATGGAGCTGACTTAACGTACCTGGAATTGTCTTAAATTATTAGAGTGAGAAAGATGTCCTGGGCTTAAACAACTAACAGCAAACCAGTGTTAAATATTTAAACAAAAAAGTCCAATTATAATACATGTGAACTTGAAATTATGATGAATTAGTCATCAATAGTGTGTGAACACTTATATGCCATGCATTATGTAACGCACTCTTTCCCTAGTACTTTTTTTTTTTTTTTTTAAAGATTTTATTTATTTATTCCTTTATCCCCCCCTTGCTGCTTGTGCTCGCTGGGTCAGCTAACCACGCCGCGTGGGCGGGCTTGCCTTCACCAGGAGGCCCCGGGAACCGAACCCGGGGCCTCCCATATGGTAAACAGGAGCCCTACTGATTGAGCCACAGCCGCTTCCCTCCCTAGTACTTTTTTTTTTTTTTTTTTTTTTTTTTTTTTTTTTTTTTTTTTTTTTTTACAGAACTGTTATTTATTGTTGTGTAACAAATTACCCCCAAAACTTAGTGGTTTGACAAACATTTATCATTTCAGTCTCTGGGTCAGGAATCCAGGCACAATTCAGCTAGCCCTCTACCTCAAGGTTCCTCACAAGCTGCAATCTGGTGGCCAAGGTTGTAGTCCTCTCCAGGTTCAAGTGGGGTAGCACTTGCTCCCTGATTCATAAGGTTGTTGGCAGGATACAGGTCCTAGCAGTCTGTTGGATCAAGGGCCCCAGTTCCTCCCTAGTACTTTTAACTCTAACTAAAACTCTTTGGTTGTTATCATCCCCATTTCACAAATGCAAAAACTGTGTACTGAAAAACAAAATATAACAAAGAAAGGAATGTGCCCCTGAGTGTAAATCCTAAAGCTCCTTGACGTTCCCCTTTTCCTACTTGATTAGCAGAGAACTACATGGTAACACTTTCGCCAGAGGATGAACCCAGCAGGGGCTGGACAGAACCCAAGTCATGCCTGAAGTCTGGTCCCCAACCTTTGACCTTGGACAACTCCGGTACCTTCCATAAGCCTCAATTTCCTCATCTGCAAAGGAAATTTGCCTTCCTGGTGCATCTCACAGGCTGGTTGAGAACAAATGGAAAAGTGCTCTGCAGAGCACATGTAAATAAAACCTGATTTATTAACAGCTTAGATAATGGCTAAGCCCAGGATGCAAACTCCAAGAAAGAGCATGAAATGACGGTAAAAAGGGAAAGCAACTCTCCCTGGTTCCCATGGTGAGACTCGGAATGTTCCAGAGCCAGGCCACACCAGGGAGGAATGGCCAAGAATGGAGGCAGCAGCAAACAGACGCAGAGAGACGAGAAACAGAGGCCCTCACAGTTCTCTGCAATGATATAGGCGCCCCCCGAAAAAAAAAAGGTCCTACCAGGAAGACATCACCTCCTAATCTCCATGGAGACAGAGATGAAACACTCTGGTCTTTCAAATTTTGAGAACCATTCTGGTTATTTATTCCTGAAATGGCATTCAGTGCCATTTCCCATCAACAGAGAAATCTCCCCCCAAAAATCAGCTACGTGTGGTGAGCCCTGAACCATCAGACGAGAGGATGGCGTGTCTGGCCTTAGCCCATCACTTCCTCCCAAGTTCAGATGAGAACCTGAGAACAAACTTCACTCACAGAGCCACTGACCACCCCCACTCTTCTTACCCCTCGTCCGGCTAAAAAATAAAAATAATAAGCCTTGTTATGAGAACTCTTCAAGTCCCGAGGAATACTTGGGAAATCTCGGGGGAAACGTCTCACTGAGCTTGCTAAGGGTTGCCTGAGCTGCTGCCAGGTGGTACCTGTAAGTACAACCACACGCCCTAAGAGGGCTTTTCTGCTTTAAGTCAAGCATCCGCGAGTGGTCATCGCTCCAGAACGTAAATAAAATGCATTGGGCACCTGTCAGCTAAGAGAGCCCAAAAGGGCCATGGGCTGGAGAAGCCTGGGAACCTGTCCGTGGCTGGATGGGAAACGGAAATGAGCACATGCATTGGCCCCCGGAGATCCTGTTAAAAGGCAGATTCCAATTCAGCAGGGCTGGGGTGGCACCTGAGGATCTGCATTTCCCCCACGCTCCCAGGGGTTACCAACGCCGCCGACACGAGCGAGGCAACTAGAGAGGGGTCGGCAACCTACAGCAGGAGCCAGTCTCCAGCACCATACCAGAAGTCCAGCAAAACATGGACAAAGTGTATTCCAAATTTATTTGCCCAAAGAAGGTTCGTGATGCTGGCAAGAGGCATTGATCACTCAGCTAACCAAGGACGGTCCTGCTCGGTGGCAAGGCCTGCCCTGGGCCCTCCGACTGCTTGAAAAATGGCAAAGGAATGTCTTCAGCATCAACTGGTGCCCCTCCAGGGTAGAGCTCAAGTTATGAAAGGCCTGACTGCTTGGAGCGGGTAATTTATGTCCTGGAGCCATAGAATAAAAGAGGAGAGGAAGCAATAAAAACAAGCAGTGGTGATTTATTGAGCACTTTTTTAAGATCACACAGCCAGAGACGGAACCAGCACGCCAAGCCCAGGAGCTGAGGCCAGAGCCCACACTTCATCTGCTGAGCTCCACGGCCTGGGATGGGACACTGGGTCCAGGGGAGCAGGGGAGGGTTTAAAGAGCACCCCCACTTAGAACCAGGCACCCCTGAGCAAAATGCTGCATCTCCCTCTCTTTCAATTGTTTTTTTGGGGGGGCGTCGGGGAGGGGGTTAAATGAGGTAAGTCCAAATCAAGCACTTAGAAAAATATCCACCATACAAATGCTTCAGTAAATGTTTTGTTATCGTGATCATTAAGAAAACTCTGTGGCTGGGGTCCAGAAAAGAGAACGGAACTGGGGAGAGGGTGGAATAAGGAGGTTTCTGACCTGTGGCCAAATGGTGGAAAGAAGAGGGCCTCCGGGAGCCAGTGACCGAGGAGGCTGAAAGAAAACCTGCAGCCTCAAGTGGAGGGCGAATGAGCGCGAGAACTGGCACTTGAATGGGCTGAAAGCGCTGGGGGGTCCAGGGCAGCCCACCTGCCTGCTCCAAGCTGATCCATGACCAAGGGTGGCACAGGGCTGCTGGGACAAACTGCCCCCTTCCTCCTCGTCCAAGACCCTGCCAGGCGCCGGAAAGCAGAAACACAACTTGGCCGTGGCTGCGTTTTCCAGCGAAACTTCAAAATACTCAGATCAAGCTTCGCGTCAAAGACCTCGTGGAAGTTAAGGTTTTGGCCTGAGAAACGTGCCCAGAATGAAGCCAGAACACGCCCTCTGAAGCAGGGCTGCCCCACGTGCTGGGTGTAAATGGGAAATGGCCACGTGTCCCACTGGGAGATCTATGGCAATGGGTCCACGCGAATTATCACACACCAGGGCTGCCCACGTACCCACGTGCCTGCTGCCCGTCTTACTTCCTGACCAAACTCCACGTTTCTTTCCGGGCCACACTGCACCCAACTTAAAAAAAAATAAATAAATAAGTGACAGTGGCCAGGCACCCTTGCAGCCTGAGGTAGCCCCGTGGCCAAGTGAGATGTAAGTGAAGTCACTTGGTGGAGTTTTTTAAAGGGGAAGGCTCTCTTGTATTCTGGGGTCTCCTTTCTCCTGCCTGGGACAGGAACGGGATCTGGAGGTGGAACAGCCATCTCGCACGGGGGCTTTAGGTATGAAGGTGAACCCCAGGCGTTAAGAAGGCTGAGCAGGATGACAGCAGGAGCCTGCGCCCCCGACAGCTCCAGGGAGCCCCCAGACAGCCCTGGAGTGCCTGGCTCCAGACTTCTTTTACAAGAGAAAATAAAGCTGCGTTTCCAGTTATGTACAGCTGAATCTATTCTTACATGTGCCGTAAAAGATCATTTTCTTTGCAAAAGCCTTTACTGAATTGTTTGACTGGCAAGGTTCCATGACTACGAAATAATCTGATTTACAAATAGTTTTGCTGACACACACCTGATATGCATAATTAGGTCACTTATGCCGCTAACACAGGATAACCCTGAAGATCTATTCATAAATGTGGTGATGATTCTGGGTGTATTCTAGCAAGGGCCCTGGAAAGCACCTGCTGGGACGATGGAGTGGAATGAAGCTCCACCAGTCAAGGTACTCAACCGCTCCGTGCCTCAGTTTCCTCAACTGCCAAATGGAAATAACAGTTTCTACCTGAGAAAGTTTGGGGCTTTTTGTGGACCCCAGAAAGGATCATGTACTCGAAGCTAATCCACTCCTTGTGGATGTGGGATGCTTTGACTGGGCTGCACTCAGCTGGAGGCCTCTGGTTGGATTGCTTCAGTGAGCTGTGACCCTCTTGCTGGAGTCCTTTATAAATGGAGGACCGAAATCAGGGACACACGGAAAAAGGCGGCAGAGAAACCCGGAGAGGCTCAAAGAGAGGAGGCCCAGAGGAGAGGGGAGAGATGAGCCATATGCCCGCTCACCCACTGCTGAGCCCTGGGAGAAAGTGAGCCTGGAGGGGGAGGAGACCAGAGAGCCGCCACTGGGTCTTGCCACGTGGCAGGAGCCCCGGATCTCCTGCAGCCGGCCTCCTGTGAGACAGCATCTCCTGATGATGCCTTCATCTGGACACTTTCACAACCTTAGAACTATAAGCACGTAACCTAATAAATTCCCATTATAAGAGCCGACCCATTCCTGGTACATGGCTTGGGCAGCATTTAGCAAATTAAGACACTACGTCAAAGGGTGGTCGTGCATATTACATGAGTTACTATTTGTATCACACTTAGACCTGTGCCTGACAAACTGCCATCAATTACTGGGCATCTACTGCTATCATGATAAAACTGGTGACAGCACAGCTAAAGTCATTAAATAAGCCAGATGAATTCATTCATTTCACAGATGCCTCTCCAGATGCATGCATGTAATAGCATCACTGTGAGAGTAAGCGTAGATTGTGGCAGGCTGAGAGTTTAAAACCTAAGGCTTTCTGCAGGGCTCAGACTCCCCATACTTGTACTCATGCACCACCAGGGGTAGAAAGTCCTGTTTAAGGAGCTGCTTATCAGAAGGATGTATTTATAAAATGGGAGTGGGCAGCCAGTTAGCAAAGGCAGCTAAAAATAGCCCTATATGCAAACAAAGTTGCATACATCAGGAGTTCTTCTGGAAAGCCCATGCTTTTACAGCATTACCATGAGAAATATTCAAGAAGTGGGTCATGCAGTTTGGGGAAATGCAGCCTCTGATCATCCACGAGTCGGTCACACACTTGCTCGTTCTAGCTTTTTTAGATTCTAACCCGGAAAGCAGCCAGCTCTTTCTTTGAGGCTGAACTTAAAAGAGACCAAAAGGGCACAAGCCTTTTGAATGAAGCTGTCAAGTGCTAGCCACAGGAATGCAACCCAGTCGGCGTTCAACGCTTTGGACACCAAGGCACAGAGCCACCCATAATTGCTCTTTCTGGTCAGTAGGAAACTTTTCCTAGACGAAAGCAAACCGGCAAAACGTCAAGACAACTGGGTGCCAAAATCACATTTTAATGTGCTCTTCCTTTTTAGAGCTAAGCAAACATAACAGGATGTGAATTTACACTTCTCCTCTCCCATTCCCAAGGCGGGGGGGTTTGCACAAATCTTAAGGGTGTGAAGATCTCACTCCATAATCTATGTGCCTGTTTCCATTTTTTCAAGTTGTACCCGATCAAGCAGGCGGGCAGAGGCTCAGGAAAGCCAAGGAGTGATGAAATGGAACCCTTTCTTTACTCCTAGAGTAGTGGAATTTTAAGTTTTCTAAGTAGCCACATTTGAAAAGGCTAAAACAAACGGTGAAGTTAATTCTTCAGTCATATATTTTGATTTACCCCCAGTATATCCAAAATACCATTTCAACAGGTGGCAAAGGTGAAAAAAAATGACTAATATTTTACATTCCTTTTTTCTCACCACGTCTTCAAATCCCGTGACTGTCACCCTCAACAACACATCTCAGTTCTCAACCAGCCACGTGTGACGTCCACCTGATTAGACAGAGTGGCTCCAGGGATCAAAACCCGCATCACCCTGCCTTGTTGCCTCTGTGGAGCTACAGGTGAAAGAGATCAACCTACTGGATCTCAGGGGAGACACAAGTTGCTAGGTGGGGGAGCTTGGTGTGTCTGGAGGATGGGGAGCCACGCCCATTCCTAACCAGGGTATTTACAACTTGTAAGTTAATGTGTTATTCCAAGCACTGGCCCGTGCCATTTACTCCTTACCCAGTCCAACCTACTCAGCAATTTGCAAGTATTTGTTGTTTTGTTCTCCATATTCACTTAAAGAGCCCAGGAAACTGGGGTCACTTGACATACGTCTTGTAGAGACTGGCAGGGAATGATCACCCAACCCCGCTGCCCCATCCGCTAGGGCCAGGACACCCCATTTGGTGCGTCTATGGGCAACACAGAGGCAAAGAAATGACAGGCAGAGATGGGCAGTGTTTGTGATGCACAGCCCGAGGGGACAGGTTGAAAGGTGACCTAATCTGACCAGCATGACCCACGTCGCAGGCCTCCTGCGAGAACAACTCGGCAACCTGTATTCTAGGCATTAAGAAAGGAAACATTCCTCAGAAAGAAGAAATCAGCCACTTGGAGCCGAGGGATGTTGAACCGGGTGGGAAAGAAGACCATGATCATTTACTGGTTGTCGCTGGTGGACTTTGTTCTCTTCCCAAGATACAAAGTGGCTTGGGGGGCCCCTATCGCCTTTCCCTGGAAACCCTAAGAGAAAGCAAAAGTGAGCGCCAGCTCTGGCGACCCGTCACCGCACCACCCCCCAACAGTGGGTAACACACGACAGTGCTCCGAAACAGTGGAATTCTTCCCTTCCACTTCTCAAATGTGACCTCAAAGCTCTGTGACACCAAGGGATCTGGCCCCGGGGGTCCCGGCTCAGGGCGTCCCACCCGCGCAAAAGTCACCGCGTTGGCTCTCGGGCTGCCCTCTGAGCTTCTCCAAGGAAAACGGAAAGGCGCGCCGGGCCCGGGAGCTTCCCCTTACCTGTCCAACCGCCCCGTCCTGCCCGCGCAGGGCTCCCGGCTCTGGCGAGGTCGGCGGAGTCACCCACACAAAGGCGCCTTGTGCCTCTGCGTTCCGGGACGCGCGGCCGGGCCGCCGGGCACCGCAGCGGGGCCGGGCAGGGAGGACGCTCCCACCCCCGAGATCAGCACCCCCGACCGTCGCCTTGCCCAGATTAGGCCACCCCTGCCCCCCGGCTTAAAGCGCGGGCTCCCCTCGCCTGGCGACCGCTACACACCCGAGGGGAACAGCTCGCAGCAGCCAGGGGCGCGCAGGCCGCGCTGCAGAAGTTTGCACTGTCCACGCGCCGGGCGTGCAACGCCTCTCGACTGCGGGGCGCTGAGCGCCCCTTCCCCGGAGCCCGGCGGCCCCGGGCCCGCTCACCTCTCGTCCAGTCCACCACTTGCTTGGGGCTCCACTTGGTCACGGGCTCCATGGTGAGCGGCTGCGCTCCCGGCGGGGCGATCGTGGTGCCTGCGCCCCGCGCCGGGTCCCCGCGCGCCGGAGCCCTGGGTCAAGGCTGCATGGCCGCGGGCCACCCCCGGCGGCGCTGCGGGCCGACACGGCCTCCCTGTGCGCCGCCGCCTCCAGCGGCCCGGGGTCCCGCGGCTGGCAGCGCTGCCTGCGGGATCCCCGGCACAGGCGCGTATCCGAGGGCGGGCGGCGCCTGCAGGCGCGCGGGGCTCAGCCCTGGGCCCTGGGCCTCGGCTCCGGGCGGGACGTCCCCGCCCGCTGTCGCGGCGGCTCGGGGCCCCGCGGCCTGGACCACTTCCTCGGGCCGCTCGCTCCCCGCGCGCAGCTCCTCCTCTGCCGGCGCCCGACTCCGCCGCGCCGGCTCCCAGCCCGCGGCCCGCCCAGGTCCCACCTCCCGCACCGCCCCGGGCGCACGGGGGAGGAGCGCGCGCTCGGGTTACAAACTTTCAGGCCCGGGCGCGGCCGGTCGGGGCGCGCCCCGGACCGCAGGGAGACGCGGGGGAGGAGCCTCCCCGCGCCCTGCCCCCACCCCCCAGGGTCCCCGCCGCGCTGTCCTTTTCCCGCGGCGGGGTGAGGGGCGGGCGCGCGTCCCGCGGAGCCGTTAGCAGCCGCTCGGTGGGTCTGCGGGAGCGCAGGGACACCCTGTAAAAACATAAAACCAAATAAAGCATCTGCACGTTCTGCTCGCTTTTAACGCTTGGTACCAAATATTGCTCTCTGGGTAAGCCCTGGCTGTAAATTTCTTGAAGAAACTATTTTTATTTTATTTCCATCTTGGCCGAAAAGGTGATGACTTAACTCGCTTCTTTTTTCGTGCTCCTGCAGTGATACTCCTACTTCGCAACTACCGTTAAGGGTAACGGATTGGTAACTTTTAGCCTTAAGCTTGGCCAGGTTATGGTACGCGTGTTTGCAAAGTGGCCTCGTACTCGTCTGCATTAGTCATGAACCGTGGGAAGAAAGTTATTAGCCGGTCCCCCCCCCCAAAAAGTGTATAATTTCAGCCGACTGACACGGGGGCGGGGGCCGCTCCACATTCGGGGGGCTCAGGCTGGGGCCAGAGTGAACTCCTGAGCTGGGGACATCCCAAGCCCACCCCCACCTCCTTCAAGCCTTGCCTGCATCCCCTCCCCAGCCAAGCGAGCTTTACCTCTTACACAAGCTCAGAGATTCTTTGGGCACTTAATAATTCCTGCTTCCAGTTGTGGTTATTTATTTACATCTTTCCCTAGGAGATCGTTAACCCTTGAGAGCAGAGGTACCTCGTTTTATACAGAGTTTTCTCTCCTCTCCCTCTTCCCACCACCCACCTCTTAGCAGCTGGTGCGGGGTCAAAAGTGTGTCAATAAATATCCCTGAACGCCCCTCTGTGGCAGTCACTGCATTCGCTGAACATTTGTTGAAGTCATATGTGACATGTGCTATTTATACAGATCTGCTTGGATGCACATGGTGGGGAAATCACTGGCTGCAGACCTAAGCATCTCTTGTATAGTGTGATATGCTGAAGTGACCAAGAGATAAAAAAAAAAAATCAAAGAAAGTGAAAGGACATCACTTGCAATTTACACATTGCTGAGAGCCCGGGGAGCTATGGCTTACAATGACTCTTTTCCAGCAGATCAGGAAACTCAGTGAAACTGCAAAACTCCTGGTAGAGTAGTTATACTTAAAATAATCATAAAATTAAAAGATGACCTTTTAAATTTAATATCATCTGTCATTAACCGTCTTTACAGCAGTGAGTAGAGAGACATTGTGAGTGAGTGACATTGAGTTCACTAGATAAATGTACCCAATCTTATCCACACCTTTAGTTACACCAGTCACTGTATGTTGTGTCATCTGTGATTACGATTAGGATGACCACATCATTTACATCCAAACCAAGACACTTGTGAGTTGAAAGAGGGGTGGGGAGGCACTATCAATAATTGTCGAAATCAGGCCATAGGGCCCCCATAATTATGAAAAGCAGCCAAGTGTTAATGGGGTTTGCCACAGAACTTTTCTAGCTGTTTTCACACTGTTTTCAAGTTCATTTGCATGAGTCATTACTGGAAAGTTAAAATCTAAAATCCTGGGAGTCAAGCAAGAGTTTGCAAAATTTCCTCCCACTGAGTCAACATGCTCTACCTATTCTCAGTACGTAAGCCATCAGAGCTAAAGAGGAAAGCCTCGCCAAGCCCTCCACCCTGCAAGACCAATTAACTAAGTGAATTAGCGTTCTGTTTGCACTTCAGGTCCTGAACGCTAATTACTATTCAAATAAAGCCTTCAACCTTAATTACAGCTGTTAGCAAGTGAAAGTTTAGGGAGGACTATCTGAAATGCAAACTTGAAGAAATCCAGCCACCAATGGCATATAACAAAGGCAGAATCTTGGGTAAATAGCTTGGGAAACTAAAGTATACACAAACTGATGGTTTACAGATTTGCTGATTTTCCTCTCTGCTAGCTAAAATATTTGCATTGTATGTGCATGCATAATACCAAACTCCAGCTTTGCCATCTCCTTCAGAAGCAGACACTCTTCATTTCAACCTTGATATTTACCACAAGTCCTTGCACATAACAAGGAGCTGAATGCGGATTTATTGAATTGAATTGTATAAGAACTATTGCTAGTAGAAGTCTTCTAGACTTCTCTTTTTAGTTCCTTCATTTAGGTCATTTATTCACTCTAAGAGCTACTTATTGGGTAGTTGTAAGACAGTAAACTAGGCCCTTGGATTCCAAAGTGAATGCTTTTACGGATAAAAGACATCATGTGATTTTCTGAAGGAGGATTTCCTTCTATAGACTTTAATCAGAAGGAAGTGCCTTGGTAGACCCAGAAAACGGGGTTTTAAGGGTTAATATGATTTTGGACCAGTCCATATTGTCTTAAAATTTTTGAAAACTAGGGATGGAGTATATCTTGGATTAGTGGGTGTTTCTATAATTTATTTAATAGCCGTAAGAGAAGCAAAATAAGCAAACTTTTAAACAATAAGCTATTAATCTCTAAAGGCCCAGTCTCCTTCCCCAGTTGAAAACAATGTTTTCCAGAAGGAAAGGAAAAATAAATAAGTAAATAGGACAAGCTGCTCCAAGGATTCAACTTTATCTCATGATCTTTAGGTCCTACCCTTGATTATCAGTTTCTTCCCATCCCATTACTTTTTTTTTTTTTTTTTTTTTAGTATTTCCAGAACAGTCCAAATTACTGTTTTCTTCACATATAATTGTCCCATGTATGTCTCTTATGTTATCTTTTATCTTGAGATATCCTAAACAATTCTGCAAATTGCTGCCTGGGAAATATCCTGTGATTAGAGCTGAGTTCTTATCTGTGACGTCAGCTCACTGCAAAGTAATTGGTTAACTAAGTTATCACACCGCTGATGAGCTTGTCTTTCAGTCAATTCCGTTTGGTCTTCATTCGTCACATCACAGTAATAGCGTTTTCTCCCTAAATACACCAGCTTCTCTATCACATCATTTAGGTAGTAAAGTTCTGAAAGGGTTCTTTTTGTTGCTTAATCTCCCAGGTGCTGCCCTACTTATTCAAATTTTTTTGATCACCCACTTATGTTAACTGTCATCCCACAACAGGAAAACTGATATTTGACTTTCTTTTACTGAGCCCTATCTGTAACTCAAAGACAAATATCATTTGGGTGAATATTCAAAATACCTCACCTAATTTAAATCATACTTGGAGAAGTTGCTAAATTAAAGTTTTCTAATTGAAAGAAAAAAAAAATCATTGACACTGTTACATCTTCTCTTCGAGGATTTATAGCTGAGTTTTGGAATGATGCAGCCCCAAAGAGAATTAAGCTTCCTCAAGCACTCAAGCAGTTAACAAAGGAACATGCTATAGACAAAGAGGGAATGAAATCAGTTCTGCATTTTCCCCCATGATTTATGCTACTTTTCCTTCCAACTATCAAGTTGCAGTGTGTCCAGAAAGAACAGAATGCCTTTCACACCAGTTGTTCTTACAGTTTCAATTTAACTTTGTGGGATTCATAATCTCTGAGCAAGTAAATATAATACCAAGAGTTTCAGACTTAATAATTTTTTGTTACAAAGATAAATTCCATGTTGATAATGACAAAGGCTCAGGATCAACAACAAAGTAATGAAAGTCGATCTAAACCTCAAAATAAAACTATCATTAAATTATACCAAGTAAATTTTTATCATTATAAATAAAACACAGGCCTAATTATCATAAGCATACTAAGCTAAAATTTTATCAGAAATATTTCCATAATACCATTTCAAATCAAATAGAAATATATGTCCAAATACCGTAGATTATAAATAAGCAGCTTTAATGAACTTTGAGTTCAGTCTAAACATTGTTTGCTCCATCATTTAGCTACAATGGCATAGAGAAGAGGAAAATGCTTTTAGTTTCTACCTACCAAAAATATTTAAATTCTGCAGCCACTACTAATCAACACACCTAGATTTTCACTAAAAACATTTGGGATCCTTAGATATTTGAGTCTGTAAACAAAACTGAATTTTGGACATCTATCCCCTTGCGTGGGAAATGTTATAATCATTTGGGATGGGGGAGAGGTGGAAAGAAAGAAAGAAACAAAAAAACTAGAAAAGCAGGAAGTGTTTCAGTCTACTTAATCATCAGAAGGGAAAGGATGAAAAATAATACCAATCATGGTTTTCCTGTCGGGAGTCAGATGATTCCATATGGTTTTGAGAGCAATCCCAAAGGTCTAATTGAACAGGAAAACTCACACTTGCTGCCAAAAGGTGAGCGAAACGGTTGTTAAAACACGTAATAACCAGCTCACAAATGCTCTACCACAGCGGCCACAGCAATTGCTTTACAGCAGGCATCACATTCGGGGGAAGGGGGCCTCCCAGATCCAATCGCTTTTCCATTTCAGTTCCATGTAAGTTTTCCTGCTCGTTGCAGAGGAATGGGGTTATATCCATCCCTTTTCTACTTTTTCCCTTCTCCTGGGCTTGGTTCCAGAAAAGCAGCTGGGGCCTCGAGGAGCTGGTAGCACTGCTCAGTTTAGAGGCGGACAGAGAGCCCTTTGGTGGTTGAACCTTGTGGTGCCTGGGTCCCAGGAAGCCTCTGCTTCGGGTTGAAACAAAGAAGGCAAGCCAGCAAGCCTCCCCTCTGTGCTCCAAGGTAGGTCCCCTGCGGTGCCACGCAGCCCCCAGCCAGGTGGGTCCGGAAGGGCTGAGGCCAGCGCTGGCCTCACCTGCGTGGTCCCAGGTAATTCCGCGGAGGAGGCCACGTTTGCTTCCTCTCCTGGGGTCACTCCCTTTCCTGGACCCCTCGCCCACGCCGTGGTGTTACGTAGCTTCTTCTCCACCAAGGGGCTGGCCTAAGATGGTCCTATCCAGGAGAATCTGTGTTTTTAAAGGGAACTCTGAAATACCCCCATCTCTTAACTGGTCTGTAACTAGCCACGTAACCTGGAGCAAGTCAACCTCCTTGGGCCTGAATCTACACTTCTACGTAGAGAGGGTTTGGGTCCAAAGGAACTTGAAGAATCCTGGCTGGAAGCTTCTCTTTGCTAATAGTGAGGTGTCTATTGCTGAGGGCAAATGTTGGGGAGCGCATTTTTGCAAGATGGCTTTGACGGATTCCTCCATCATGTAAGTCTGCTTGACAGCAATGGGGTTGTATAAATTCACTTGCTGAACTGCTTAAGGAGACCTTAGGTTTGAAATCAGAAGTGATAGGAGATGGCATAGTGGTATGGGGAAGAAAAGGGAAGGTTCAGGGTTCAGTATATTGTTTGTAAATGTTAACATAAAATTAACATATGCAATCCATCAGAAGCTATCAGTACTTCCGTTGTCAAATTGCACTTCTGTGTGTGGTAAAACGAAAGAAATAAACATATTTTTAAGATTTTTATTAAGAGAAGTACTTATTCCTATCACTGTCTGCTTTAGGGTCTGGCTCCCTGGGAAAGAACTGTCAGCTGTGAAGTGAGCTGCTGCAGTTTCACTTAGGACACAAACCACTTGCTCACACCCAGCCCAGCTGGTCTCACCGGCAAGCACCGCTTTATTTTCACAGGATTTTTTTCCTTACAATTTACTTTCCATTTAGTTCTGTAGCTCATGTTCCTTTTTTCTTTCTTAAGATGAAAATAGAGCCGTAAAACAACCTCTAAATAAATGATTATTTCACAAAGAGTGAAAATCCAAAACCTGTGGTTTTGTTTTTCCAGAATATACTGGAAGTTTCGGGTTTTGGCAAATCCCTTCATCTCTCTGGGGTCAGAACCAGATCATTTGTAAAGTCTCTCCTAGCTCTACGTCATCATCATAAATTTAGCCAGTGTGATACTGGTTAACATTGTTCAAAAATCTCCATAAATATATCTGAGGTTTGCCTCCTACTATGCAAAAGAATTCTTGGATCCAAATGTGACTATAATCAGCACTTGATTTTTTTTTTTTTTACATTTCACACTCACTGTATAAAATAGATGTCTTTCTGGGACTGTGAGCTTCTGTCCTCCTGAGTCTGTGTCACTATACAACCAGCTATGTCTCAAACATTCAAGATGCTAAACTCCCCCACCACTGCAAGGAGAGAAGAAGTGCCTCTCCTACACCTCCTTTTCACTTTAACTTCTGGTTCCATCAACATCTTCTTCTCTTCAGGGCAGGACCTAGGAATAGAGACGAAATCTTCTCCATGTAGTTGACAAGGACTGAAATTTGACTTTTTTTTTTTTTCAGTAGGTAACAGGGATTGAACCCAGGGCCTAGTACATGGGAAGCAGGTGCTCAACCACCTGAGCTATATCTGCTTCCTTGACTTGATCTTTTTTTTTTTTAATATATTTTTTTTTATTTTTAAAATATACTTAGATTACATAAAATGTTACATAAAAAAATATAAGGGATTCCCATATGCCCCACTCCCCACACTTCCCACTTTTCCCCGCATTAACAGCTTCTTTCATTAGTGTGGTACATTCATTGCAATTGATGAACACATTTTGGAGCATTGCCACTAAGCATGGATTATAGTATACATTGTAGTTTACACTCACTCCCACTCAATTCTGTAGGTTATAGCAGGATATATAATGGCCTATATCTGTCATTGCAATGTCAGTCAGGACAGTTCCAACTCCTGAAAATGCCCCCATATTTTACCTCTTTTTCCCTCTCCCAGACTTCAGCATCTCCAGTGGCCACTGCTCCACATCAATGATATAATTTCTTCCATTGTTAGAATCACAATAAGTCCATAGTAGAATACCAGTAAGTCTACTCTAGTCCATATTTTATTCCCCAATCCTGAGGATCTGGGGATGGTGATGCCCACTCTACCTCTAATTGAGAGGGGGCTTTGATCCCATACAGCTGATGGATGGGACTCTCTTGCTTGCAGTTGTAGCCTCTCTTGGTTCCTTGGTGCGGTGGTTGTCCATCCTCACCTCCTTGTTAGTTGTCCTGGGTGAGTCCAATGAACTGGAGAGTAGGTGTTGCAACTCCCCTGAGGCTCAGGGCCCAGCTGGCACATGGACAGCCCAGAGATTCCAGTCTCTTGGATGTACACCTACCAACCCCAGCACCAAGTATAGATTTGAATAGAAGGAACAGAAGACGCATGTGCAGAGCAGTCACAACTGAGTCCAACTCTGTCACACTCAGGAGCACAAACTCCAAAGTAGGGCCCACTGGCAAGGCACCAACTCCGGAGCTATCTGTCCTGACCATAGGACCTGGGTGTCTCCAGAACCCTCAGGAGCCCCACTATTTGGGGTAGTATCTACTTTGGCAGTCTATGAAATCCTGCTGAGACATGCATAAGCATTACTTCTCTGATGACCTCCTGACTCACTTTGAAGTCTCTTAGCCATATAAACTCATTTGTCTTTATATTTTCCCCCTTTTATTCAAGGTCTTTTTCCAGTTGCATCACCAGCTGGTGATGGGTACTAATCCCTCTGTGCCAGGGAGGCTCATCCCTGGGAGTCATGTCCCATGCTGGGGCAAAGGTAATGCATTTATTTGCTGAGTTTGGCTTAGAGAGAGGCCACATTTGAGCAACATGGAGGTTCTCAGGAGGTAACGCTTAGGCACCTGGTACTCAATAAATATTTCTTGAATGTGTGAATCATTTGATGAATTTGCCATCATCTCTATCAGATAAGGGAGTAAAGAATAAAAAAAAATGGGGACTAATGTTTTATCAGTAGTAAACTAAATAAATTTCAAAAGAGACTTGATAATATTTATGATAAAGGTGGAATAACCTTTCTTTCTTTTTTTTTTTTTTTTAAAGATTTTATTTATTCATTCATTTATCCCCCCCTCGCTGTTCGTGCTCGCTGGGTCGCCGTGGGGCAGGCTTGCCTTACACCAGGAGGCCCCGGGAACCGAACCCGGGGCCTCCCATATGGCAAACGGGAGCCCTACTGATTGAGCCACAGCCGCTTCCCATGGAATAACCTTTCTAATGTTACAGTTGTTCACGATCTAGAGACAGTACCTGTGAAATCTATTTGTTGACAAAAGGAAAGACTCAATTGGGCATAAAATTGCATAAACTCTCCACAGAATGTAAACCAACACAATAGTAGGAGAAGAGAGAGTTCTGTAGAAAAAAACAAGCAAAAGCAAAAATAGAAATGAAGTCCACAACAAATGGATTAGAAGTTCTCTAAAGCATCTAATTAACTCTACTGATAACTTGAAAATGCTGATGGATTATAACGTGAGTACAATGTGGCAAGTCTCCTTAGAGCGAAAACAAACAGAACAGTGTTCATTTCCAACACTTACAAAGCTGTTGCTTTCCTGTGTGTGCTTCAGAGCCAGAAAGGCCAGTAGGTTTTTGTTTCAGCAACTTTCCTATCTGCACCTAAAGACCCATCTAATCACTATAATTATTTTCCACCCATGGCCAATGGAATACTTCTCTACCACATTGAGTCTTATTCAAGTTATACAATTTCCTCTGCATTTCTCCATGGCAGCTACTGACTTTCTTTGCACTCACTGGACATGAATGAAATACTTAGTAAAAGGCTATACCATATTTTATCATTCAGATCTAAGACAGGTTTTACCAACCTGTGATGATCACATCAGTTCAACACGTAGTTGAGTGTCTACCACCAGCTCCTACTGTTCTAGGGGATGTAAATGAAACACTTTTTAAAAATAATCTTTTCTAAAAGAAAATATAAGCCACCAACCCCCCTACACCCAATTTCATGATAGTAAACAATATCATTACATTAGCCTTACAGCTGGCAACTAGGGGAATTGTGTATTATTTAGCTTCATGGCTGAATTGGATCACAGAAATGAAAATTATTGAGGTCCAGTGAAATCAGAACTAGCTAAAACATTTTGGAAGGAGAAAAGCTCATGTCAGGTCTTGTATGGATTATTGGAGCTCAAACCAGATCAACTTGCAGGTCCTTAAGAGAATAATCCAACACAATAAAATGAGAAAAAGAATTAGCAGAGAAAGATGAGAGTGCAGAAATAAATCAGGGACATCAAAACCGACTTCCTACTGAGGTTCCACCTTTAATAGAAACATGGCAATAGGCTTCTTTATGATTCATTGGCAGCGGGGGCAATAAAGAACTAGAATTGTTTGATGATCTTCGATTTGGAAGAAACGACCATAGGGAGGCGGGTGGGGGAGGCATGTAAGTGACCAGAGTGGTTCCTATCATGGGCAGAGCCAGTCAATTACTTTGGAAATTTAAGTGCAGATAAATGTAATGAGCCAGGTACAGACAACTCTCAAATCCTAAAATTCAGTGGGGGAGTTGCTAAGGAAAATCATGGTAAAAACAAAATAAGATGAAAAAGTGCAGCCTCATGGGCATCTGGGCTCTGCCATCTACACGCTACCCTCCTGAGTGCCCCCGTTCTCTCCTCCGACCATCAGCCCACGGGCACTGTTCACGCATGAATCACGTCTTCTGTGGGTGTGGGAAGAGCAGGGAAGAAAACAGGCAGAGATCTCTGTCCTGTGGGAGCTTACCATTGAATGTGGAAGAGATGGCTCATAAATAAAATACTTAAGAAATATATATTATAATTTGATGTTAATGTTTTCACTTGAAACAAAGATTTTTAAAGACATTTTTAAATGACATGGAAGTCGCTTATATTTACTCACATATTTATCCTGAGAATTCTCCCTCCCAAGGGGCGAGGGAGATGGGGTATTGATATACCAGCTCCCCTCAGCCATGGATGGACAGCTGCTTCCAGGGGAGTGCTAATTCCCTGGCACAGAGCAAACTCTTTGGGCCAGAGAAAACCTTCAGGCAAAGGGATGTAGATGCCTTTGGTCACCAGGCCAGCTAGCTCTGAAATGGTAAGGCCTGAGGAGAAAGGGCTGGGCAGGTTTGCTACACTTTATAATTATATCTGCTACTCTGCAGCGTGCATTACAACAGGCATCCGATTGCCAGGGTCCCTAGCTATGCAGGCACCCCCTTCTAGATCACACTCTGCGTAGCTGGGATCCTCAAATTCTGCCCAAACAGCCCCAAGTCTGCTTCACAGCCTGTCCAGCCTGCTAAGGGGCTGCACCTATTCACGGGGAGTGAAGATGAAACTTGCATGAGTGGGCTCAGGTGGCCACGTCTTGAAAGCCCTTCAAGTGTAAGCTGGAGCCAGGGGTGAAAGGAGAAGCCCCCCCACACACACACACACAGTGCCAGCATGGAATTCCGAGGAGGATGGGAAGTGGACATTCAGAGCTTGTCTCCCTGGTTGTCAGAATGATGTGTCAATGTCGGAGTTTTTAACCTTCTATTTTAACATAAACAGCTACAGGAAAGCACTCGAAACAAATATAATAAGGCAAATAGCCTTGAAACCACACCAGGCTAGAAATAAAACTTGGCCAGCTGCCCCAAAAGCTCCTTCTTTGTGTACGACCCCAGTCACCAGCCCCTCTCCCCAAAAGTAGTCATTGTCTTGACTTGCACACCAATCACTGCCTTCATTTCTGGATGGTTTCACCATCCAGGCACTTATTCCTAGACACTATGGTTTGATCTTATCCATTTCTTTTAAAAACTGACAAGTCTTTTAAGTCTCCTTTAACTTACAATCTGGTTTCCCCCTCCATCCTTTTCCTTTTCCTTACAATTTATCTTTCAACATTCCAGGTCATTTGTCATGCAGATTTTCCCACTCTCTGGATGTGGGTAGTTGCCTAGTCATGGTACAGTCCAACATAATCCCCTGTCCTCCGTGTTTCCTGCAAATTGGCAAATGGATCCCACAATTTGACTAGACTCAGGTCTGAGCCTTTTGTTAAGCCTATAAGTGGCCTTGTGTTTTTTCAATCAGGAGGAATATAATATCTGGTTTTCACTCTTTTTATGTTAGCAGCTATTGATGCTCAATGCCTGTTTCTGCTCATTCACTGGAGTTTGCAAAATGATGATGCTCTAAATCTACCATTTAGTTTTTATTTATTAAGCATCCCTATTCTTCCCCCATTTTTAAAAAACACTAGATACTTCAGTGTACATTTCCTACAACCAAGGACCATCTCTTCCTTACCCTCAGTGCAATAACCAAAATTAGGAAATTAGCATTGATACAATACTGTTATCTAAACTGCATATCTTATTCAAAATTTTCCAATTGTTCCAATCATGTTATTTACCTGGTGGGATCTAATCCTTTTTTTTTTAAAAGATTTTTATTTATTTATTCATTTATCCCCCCCTTGCTGCCTGTGCTCGCCGGGCCAGCCAACCGCGCCGTGCGGGTGGGCCGCCTCCACCAGGAGGCCCCGGGAACCGAACCCGGGGCCTCCCATATGCCAAACAGGAGCCCCACCGATTGAGCCACAGCCGCTTCCCGGATCTAATCCTTGATCACAGGACCTTGCATTTAGTTTTCAAGTCTCCTTCATTGGAACAGTTCCTCATCTTTCTTTTCCTTTCATAACTTTTGAAGCCTAGAAGCCAATTATTTTGTAGACTGTTGCTCAATTTGGGTCTGTCTGGTGTTTTCTCATGATTAGATTTAATCTGTGCATGATTAGCAGGAGCACCATAGAAATGATATTGTGCTCTCCACAATGCATCATATCAGGAGGCACACAATATTGACTTGCCCCATTACTGGTGATTTTAACATTGATTACTTGGTTAAGGTGGTGTCTTCCAGGTTTTCCACTCTAAAGTTATTATTTTTCCCTTTGCAATAAGTCCCTTGTGAAGAAATACTTAAGGCTATGTATACATCCTATTTCTCATCGTTCTTTAGTGGCTAAAGTTTAGTGCACCAATTTTAGCATCCATTCATGATTCTTGCATAGACAATTATTGTTGTGTTTATTATCCCATAATGATCTTATAATTCTATCATTCTTTTGACATTTTTTGGTTGGAATCCTGCTGTAAGGAAGAGTTTTCCCTTCAAAAGCATTTATTTATGAATTCATTAATTTATCAGTACGGACTCATAGATTTTTATTTTAATTCTATGGATTATAATCCATTACTATTGTTATTTACTTCTTTATTCAAATGATGCAAGATTTGGTCAGTGAAAACCTATTCAGGATCAATCCTGGGTCCTTTAAGATAGGCTCTCACCATTTTTGAGCACCTTCCTATTTTGTGGCACAAGAAGACTGTTCAGACTCATTTTGCATTCTCCCATGTGGTTTCCTTTACTGGAGCTCTTCCCTTCTTCATACTGCTGTCTTTTCCTTTCAACCCGAAGAACTCCCTTTAGAATTTTTTTTTAGGGCATGTCTTGGTGATAAGTTGTGAATGTCTTAAGCATTCCCTTATTTTTGAAGAACAGTTTTGCCAGATAAAGAATTTTTGCTGGCAGTTTTTCTCTTTCAGGACCTTAAATATATTGTATCAATCTTTCTTGCCCCCATGATTTCCTATGAGCAATCAGCGCTTAGTCTTATTGAGGATCCCTTGTAAGTGGCCAATCACTTTTATCTTTATCTTTGCTATTTGACATTTTGATTATTATGTGTCTTGGGGTATGTCTACTAGGGTTTATAAACCGTGGAGTTTATAACATACAAGGGGACATGTATGTTTATGTCTTTCAAAAAATTGCGGATATTTTCAGCCATTATTTCCTCAAATATTCTTTCTGCTCCCTTTTCTTTCTCCTTTCCTTCCAGAACTCCCATAATGCATATGTTGGTATGCTCCACGTTTTCCCACAGGTCCCTTAGGCTCTGCTCACTTTTTTCCACTCTTTTCTCTATCTGCTGTCTTGATTGCATGATTTTGATTGTCCTGTCTAGACCACCGATTCTTTCTTCTACCTTTCAAATCTCTAGTGTATTTTTAATCTCCATTAATGTGCTTTTCATTCCATAAGTTCCATTATGTTCCTTTTTATCTTATTTCTTCTCTTTAGTTATACATTGTCTTCCTTACGGTCAAAACAAAGGACATTTCTGATCCTTTCTGCACATGCATCTTGTCTTGGGCATGTGTGTATGGCTCTAGGTTTTCCCCCCATTTACATGATTCTAAATGTCTCCTCTTCCCTAGGAGACAGTTACCTCACAGTTTCAACACTGCACTGTATGTCCCACAGCCAGCAATCCCTTCCCCAGGCAGCACGACTTGACGCCCTCTCACGGCATTCTATAGAAGAGCTCTGAGAGTTATCTCCCATATGCAGGCCAAGTGCTGGGACAGCATGTCCCTCAGGCCACCACCACACATACATGCTCCCAGTATGTGCACAAGATTACTCTGCTCCCTCTGGACCAGCGATCCACGCACTGGGAGCACAGACCAGCTGTGTGCTGAGTTTGTGAGGAGTGTGGGAGGGACTACCCAGGGTGCCACAAGAGCCTAAGATTTGATGCTCACCCTGTTACTAGAGTCCCATTATTATTTTCTGAAGCTTTTCAAAAGATATTTCTACCATTCATTGCTGGTTGTTCAAAGCTTCTGTGGGGGTGGAGTCTTGAAGTGTCTCACTCTACCACCTTGATTGGGACAGATTCAGAAACAGATTTTGATAGAGTCAGGAATCTCCTTCACTTTGGGCTGAAATCTCTCTTTTAGCTTTTTATAACTGTGGGGATTTGGCAAATCTGAATTCTGTAGGAGAGGCTGCAAGATGGAAACTCAACAAAGTTGACATTGAATTCCCCAGGAGAAGCTGGCTGACTGAAGTAGAGTTAGGAATTCTTCTTTCTATGTAATCACTTTTGAAATGAACTTGTTGCCGACTTTGCCATTGGTTAGTGTCATGGTCAGAGGAGACTTTGTTGATGGCCATGGATTGGTGTTGGCCAAGTTGAGGGGCAATGCCTTGTGGTGTGGTAGGCATTCTAGGGTGGGCAGTAATTAAAAAAAAAAAAAACAATGCCCAGAGATTCCTCTGGAAGTGTTATCTTTGAGCCATTTCTTTCAAAGGATCCTAAATACTAAACTGGATTCAAATTATAATTCTGTTCTCAATATTGATTGTGATCTATAATTTAAGAGCAATGGGCAAAGGCAGGAAACCATAATAGTCTAAAGGCTGAATTGGACTTTTCACAGGCCATTATTTTATCTATTGGACAACTGAGAGCCAGGGAAGTAAAAAGATTTGCCAAAGGGCCATAGTGAAGCCAGTCCTAGAATCTAGACTTTCTGACTTTTATTATAGTGCTTTGTAAACAACATACTGCCTCTCAATTCAAGCATAAGAACTCATTCATTCACTCAGACCATAAATATTTATTAAGCATCTACAGTTGGCAGGTATTGCTATCCACAAGGAGATACATTGGCCAAGAAAATAATGTTTTTTTTTTACCTTGCAGTATTTACAATGTACAGGGGAGAACAGATAATGTTTAAAAATAATAGAATAGAAAAATAAAGCAATCACAAAAAAATAATTAGTAAGATAATTTTATATTGTGATAAGAGGAATGAAGAAAGCAAAAGAACAAAAATGAAAAGTTACAATAATAAAGTATTCTCAGATAAATAAAAGAATTAAAAAAGGAAATTAAGTCCAATTGTCTTGTACCCAGTTCTCTTAACAAATCAAAAGTTAAGCAATTCTGGGGGTGATGTGGCTCAAATGGTTGGGCATCCGTCTGCCATATGGAGGGACCTGGGTTCAATCCCCGGGACCTCCCAGTAAAATTAAAAAAAAAAAAAATTATATATATATATATGGTGCATGGGCTGCCAGGCTTTGTGTGCGGGTGAGCCACCAGGCTCTGGGAGCCATGCAGCAAGATGATGACCTAACAGGAGAGAGACACAGGGGAGAGACAAGACAAGATGCTCCGAAAGCTCCGAAAACCAGGAACCGAGATGGCACAGGTGGCAGAACACCTCTCTCCTACATCAGAGGTCTCCATGATCGAATCCTGGTGAAGACTTGAGGAGGAGGAGGAAATGGCAGGAAACAGACACGGAGAATTGCCCAGTGAATGGATACAAAACAGCAAATGGGGAGGGGGGGTGTTAAAATGGATAAATTAAATAAATAAATCTTAAAAAAAAAAAAAAGTTAAGCAACTCTGTTAAAAATTTATAAAGATTAGACTAATGATTCTCAACAGGTGGTGATTTTACCCACCAAAGATATCTGGCAGTGTCTGGAGACAATTGGTAGGTTGTAGCGGTCAGGGATGCTGCTAAACATCCTACAATGAACAGGACGCGCCCCCCACCTCCACCGTCAACACACAATAGAATCATCTGCCAAAGTGTCAGTAAGACTGAAACTGAGAAATGGAACTGGATTAAAACAAAGGTTATTACCTCAGCTATACTCCTTAGGCTTATCTCCAATTCCTTGTTGGAAATGACCTATAAACTGATCTCTGAACCCACTGTCTATATCCATAAGAATTTGTTTCCTATAATCTAATGAAAAGTGTGTGTGTTTCTCATTTCACACTCAAGAAACCCTTCTGTCTTCCTAATAAACTCACAGCTATTATTTTATACAGATATCTAACTAGGGGAACTAATGATAATGGCTGTCCCGTTTTTGGCTAAATCTAGTGAATAGTACCCTGTTTTAGAATGCTCTCGTAACCAGACCCGTGTCTGCTGGAGTGCACTGTGCATTTCACATGCGGCAGGGAAAGATAATTCCATATTCGCCCTTGTTCATCAAGCCAAGTGATTTGCTTCCTTTGTAAACCTACACGTTATTGAGATAGAGTCTTTACAGGTGTTAGGCAGCAAGAATGAGCAGTTGAAGCTGAGCCGGACATCTGAGAGGCGACCATTGAAGGTCAAATCCAAATGATGGGACAGAAGGCATGAAGTAAACCATCGTATGGACAATAAGTTAGTAGAAAGTGAGGAATGCACTTGCTACAAGAACATACACAGGATCGAAACCAGAGGGGTCAGCCTTCCCTCTCTCCTCCTCGGCGCTGCCTGCAGAGGTGGCCGCCATCTCCCACCCAGCAGCTTGGCTGCCCTCAGACCCCCCGTGAAGCCCAAGGTAGTCAAAAAGGGAACCCAGAAGTTCATCTGACACCAGTCAGATGGATATGCCAAAATTCAGCCTAACTGACAGAGACTCAGAGGCACTGACAACAGGGTATGGAGAAGATTCAAGAGCCAAATCCTGATGCCCAACATTGGGGAGCGACAAGGAAACGAAGCACATGCTGCCCAGCGGCTTCCGCAAGCTCCTGGTCCGTGATGTCCAGGAGCTGGAAGTGCTGCTGATATGCAACATATCTTACTGCTGAAATTGCTCACAGCCTTTCTTCCAGGAGCCACAAAGCTGTCGTGGAAAGAGCGGCCATCACAGTCACCGACCCTGGTGCCTGGCTGCGCGGCGAGGAAAATGAACAGACAGCTTCTTTTCAAGCTTTATTCGTGTGAAATAAAACCATAAAAAGTGTTTTTTTCTTTAATGAGAGGGGTCAGACCATACAAATTTATCCTATCTGAGCAGTACAATCAAGAGATAAGAAGTTTGCTCAAAAGACATGATTCCAAATCCAATATAGGAATGACAGGGCAGAATGCAGCACATTCCAGCGCCATGATACAGGGCTCAAGGCCAATTCAGACCGGCTGAGCTTGACTAGGAATTCTGCCTTATGAGTCCGGCAGCATGGGCAGCATGCTTCACCTGGGTGAAGGTTGGCTGAAGGACAGATGTGAGGCAGAAAGGTGAGATTATGGAATCCTAGCCCAAATGATATCAGGCAGAAATCTAAGAAGACACAGCCAAAACTTTGTAGAATAATCTAGACTTTTTAATCACCCCCATGAGCAGATCATGATTGTAATTGTATTACCATATTCAGCTAATGAAAATTTAGAATCACTCCATAAAAGGAAAATTAAAGAGTGATTATGGACTTTCAAAATAAGCCTTGATTTAGGAATGTGGTGAGAATTATGATTAACAATAATAGTAATTAGTAAAACATATGCTTCTATGGGCCAGGAACAGTATAGTATTTTATTTTCTTCTTTAATCCCTACAATGATCTTATAAAGTAGGTACTGGCAATAACTTCATAGTTGATACTGAGAAAATTGGAATTCAAGATGTTAAAGAATTAGGTCAATGTTACATAGCAAATAAAGTGGCAGACTACATTTCTAGCATTAGACTTTCTGTTCTAAAGTTTTGTACTTTTTTCTTATTTTTATTAACTACGTGTTTCCATTGAGAAAGTAATTCATGCACCTAGTTAAAAAATAAACCACACACTCTAAATAGGTGATGCCCATTCCTTCCTACTCCAGAGCTTCTATTTCCCAGGCTGTGCTCCCAAAGTAACCACAATTGCTAGTTTTTTATATATTCTCTCAGGAAGTCTATAAAACATCTCTTGCTTATTCTTTTCCTTTTTTGACACAAATGGTAGTATACAGCACAAAATATTTTGCAACTCACAGTCACTTTTCTTAACCGCTACCCTCTATTGCTTCCCTCCAAAAGTTTAGCTCTTTTGATGATACATTAGTTTCATCATTCAGCTTTTTGAATTTGCAAAATTAAAAAAAAAATCGTATGTAAATGCTCAGTGGCATATTCATGAGAAGGCAAACTGTAAGCACAGCTGTGGCTAAGCACCGTTTTGGAGTGGTTTAAGTGTGGCCTTGCCTGTGAGCAATAACCGCGTGCGGACTTTAAAGCGTATCAGGATAGTTTTGTGCAGGGCTCAAGTGTGGGTGGGGGGCCCGTATGGTTCCTGAGACACTTTTGAGGGTCCACAAGGTCAAAATTCTGCTCATAATAATACGAAGATGTGATCTGCCTTTTTCACTCTCACTATCTCACAGGTGCACAGTGGGATTTTCCAGATGTTACCTGGTGCTTGACATCAGGGCAGACGGAATGCAGCACTAGATAAGAAAAAAAAAGAACTAGATAAGAGCCTCTAGCTGGCTTCTCCTGAGCCAGATGTTAAAGATATATGCAAAACCATAGGGCAATGCCACTCTTCTTTGTGTTTGGTATAGTTACCTTTCATAAAAAATATTAGTTAACATTATTATTTTTACTAGTTTAATGAATATTTAACTAATATCAATGTTACTATAAAGAGAACTATATTATTATAATGATATAATTATAATTGTTATTACAAATAAAATGATAAACGTATGTATTATAAATGTGATAACTATTTCAAAATGTAACCATTTTTCTATTATGGTAAATATTGACCAATAAAGCCCAGATAAAGCCAGATAAATTTTTTTTCTTTCTTTCTTTTTAAAGATGCTTTGGATTACATAAACGTTACATAAAAAATATAGGGGATTCTCATATACCTCACCTCATCCCCTCCCACACTTTCCCCCATTAACAGCATCTGTCATTAGTGTGGTACATTTGTTACAATTGATGAACACATATTGAAGCGCTGCCACTAACCACGTTCCATAGTTTACATTATGGTTTACACTTCGCACCGCACAATTTTATAGGTTTTGACAAAATGTATAATGGCCTGTATCCATC
>JAKSZT010054281.1:16817982-16880643 GCA_026826555.1 Tolypeutes matacus
GGGAGTTTTGGAGGCAGGAGTCTTGGTAGGACTTGCTTTCTCCTGGAGGCTGTGGCTCGCCGCAGTCCTTGGGGTGCCTAGGCTGGCATCTCTGACTCCATCACATGGTGCCCTGTCTCCTTGGTCTCTTCCTATGGCTTTCTCTGACTTCTGGTTTCTACTTCTGTGCCCAATTTTCTTTCTTACAAGGACTTCGGCCAACTTGGGCTAAGACCCACCCTGATTCAATTTGGCTCCACCTTGAGTAACCATAACATCTTCAAAGTTCCTATTTACCAATGGGTCCATACCCACAGGAACGGGGAGTAAGACTTGAACTTGTCTTTTGCGGGGGATGTGATTCAATTTCAACATGTATCAAGTAACTTAAATACAGGTTTCTCCAAACGTTTTCCATCTCAAGTTTTCAAGTCTTCATCTCTTCCGGGATCCTGGCAGAACCCAAGGCATTATCAGCTCTGGGCCAAATAGTCAGAGAGGCACAAACTTGCTAATGGAGGACCAGAATGGGAAACAATTATTCTGAGTACCTATTTTGCTATAAAGTACAATGAATTTATTTAAGATCTTAGTGAAGGAGAAAAAGAGAGAACGGTAAGAATGGTACATGACAAGGAGTGCTCCATTGCCAATTGTTATTTGTTTAACATGTATGAAACATCATGAAAACACTTGCATTTAGTAGTCTCATTTATTAAATGTAAAAATATGCATGAGGGACTTTGTAGATGCTAGATAAACTTACCACAAAAATATTGCTCCTTACTGACCTTTCTCTGTTTTGTACAGAAAAGGCACTTCTGAGCCTCGCTCATAGAAGATGGCCAGGATGAAATTCCAGTTTTATCAGAATAGTGTATCTATCTGTCTCTCACTCTCTCTATATAGTGTGTATATGCATTTAAGTGCATATAATATATACATATATGCTACATGTGTGTACAGTCTATATGATAATCTTTACATCTGATGGTAACAATTGCATTATTTAGACATTCTATGGTTATAATGATTTTCTTAACATCAGCCAACTTTTACTTTAACAATTCTTACAAAGGGTTTTTACAAATCTCTTGGTGAAAAACACAGCCATGATTTCCTCACAACACTTCCCAGCGCACATCTTCTAAGAATCGGAATACGCTATGGATCATGCCTTTTCCTCCCATGGGAATCTCTTTTCTTTTGAGAATGGTGGTGATACAACTTCTTCTGGGGTATAAATTCACTTCAGCAGCACCCAAATAGCAGATCTGGCAATGTTTCCATTTCCACCACATTCAGAAAACTTTGAATGGCATCCTTATCTTCTGAGAAACTTTGCAGAACGTCCTAACTGTAGTTATACAAATACAAATAACTTATAACTCCTGCAGAAGTTTGGGGTGCTTTGTGCTGACAGCTCTTCCAACTTTGGTTTCCATTAGTTGTAGTTATATATATATGTTTATATTCAATCATGGCCCCAGTCTCCCACCTCTGCTTTGTTTTCGCAAAAGACCTGAAGTTTCTGAACCATGAAATCTTCCACTGCAGCATTTTCAGGAATTTAAGTAAAAAGGAGCACAACTAAATGGAACCTAGTACTACTAAAATTTTCTAAGGGTGAGCCCCATAATCACGGGACATGCCTAAGTTATGATCTGGGGCAAGGGAAAATACTTCCCAAGTGCATTTTAGAGAGGAGTGAAAGACAGAAATAAAGTGGTGTTCAATGTTGTAATTTCATTGTCTTTAAATGAAGTAAATTTTCCAGGCATAAAATACAAATTTTTCATGATGACCATAATTTGTCCATGTGAAATATATAGGAATTGGCATTTCCACATATAAAACAATTCTTAGAGGAAGAGATTCATTTCAAATTTACTGTCCGCTCCATGCTGATCATTGGAAACATCCCAAGTGGGATTAAATTGCACTTCCTGGTCTTATGTAACACGTTTACTTTGGTGCACTCATCACAAGGTCCCTTTCCTGGGCTTTTGTACATCTCTTCTCTAATAGAGTGGAAACACCTTATGATTGGCGGGCCAAGGACCACTGTTTTCATCTACAGAGTTGATGTCCTGTTTTACATGGTATTAAGTGTTGTGCAGCAGATTCCTTTATTTTTATTTTTAAACAATTTATTGAAGTATATCATTCATACATGAACATATATAAACTATAAGTGTTCAGTAAACATCGTGAACTTACAAAACAAACATGCATAACCTCATACACGGCTCCCACACATCACCCCCACAAACACCCTGCATTGTTGTGAAACTTTCATTAACAAATCATGAAACAGCATCGTCAAAGTATTACTGCTAACTATAGTCCAAATCTTCCTCCCCTATACATTTTTTAAAGGATTTATTTATCCTGCCCTCTCTTCTCATCCTTCTCCTCCTGTCTTCACTGGGATTCAATCTCCAAATCGCCAATGTGGGAGAGAGGCGTCCTACTACTGCCTGTGCCACCTTAGTTCCTGGTTATTTGGTGCATCTCGTCTTGGCTCTCCCTTGTGCCATTCTCCTGTTACGTCATCATATTGCTGCGTGGCTTGTGGGGCCTGGTGATGCACCCATGCACGGGGCCTGGCAGCACACCTGCGCATGGGGCCTGGCAGCCTGTGCCCCTTCTATATTTTTCTTTTTTTTATTTTTACCGGGAGGTCCCAGGGGTCGAACCCAGTTCTCTCCATATGGGAGACGGACGCCCAACAACCCAAACTACATATGCCCCCTTGCTGTATCTCTTAAGGTTGACCAAAGATACCCAAAGTTATGGTCCTTTCCCATGGATGGTCATATAATAAATCAGGCTTGGTTTATCACCAGCATTCTAAAAACCAGACCTAGGGAGAAAAACTAGGTCTGGGGACACATGCATGGTTTCTAATATAGCGAATGTTTAGTCTACCCTGATTATCACAAAATCAGGACAGTGAGAATATTCATATCAGATTCTTAATGAAATCTTAGATGACTTTTCTTTATTTTTAGGAAACTTCATTTTGAGGGCTTACCACTCAAAAGTCTTAGAAGTGGGGAAGCGGATGTGGCTCAAGCAGTCCTGGGTTCAGTTCCCAGTACCTCCTAAAGAAGAAAGCAAGACAGCGAGCTGATGTGACGGGCTGGCACAGCGAGGTGACACAACAAGATGATGCAACAAAGAGACACAACAAGGAAACATAAGAGACACAACAAGGAAACACAAGAGACACAACAAGCAGGGAGCAGAGGTGGCTCAAGCGATTGGGCGCTGCCCTCCCTCATGGAAGGTCCCAGGTTCGGTTCCCAGTGCCACCTAAAAAGAAGACAAGCACACAATGAACAGACACAGAGAGCAAACAGCAAGCGCAAACAAGGGGGGCGAGAAATAAATAAATAAAATAAATCTTTTTAAAAACATCTTAGAAGTGTTATCACTCTAATCAATGAGGAATTGAGGAAACTGAGGCTCAAAGAGGCTGATGAACTAAGGCACGATCCCACAGTAAGAGCAGGTCACACTGACCCCGTCTCTGGATCAGGTGGGGTGGGGAGGCCTCTCAGTAGAGGTGGCATTTACGCTGCAGCCGGAAGGACAACAAAGGGTCACACAGGACCTGGCGCGTGAGAATCCAGACAGCAGGCACAGCCATCCCTTGGCTCTAGCTCAAGGACGGGACGGGCGTTTTTGGGTAAAGGTGAAAGGGCCAGTGTCACCTGGAGCACAGAAGCCAGGGGGAGCTGAAGCTGGCCAGTGGGTGGGCACCTGTGGCCGGGCTGAGGGTCTGAGCTTTGCCTAAATGTGATGAAAGCCTTTGGAGGGTCTTAGGTGGGGGGCTGACACGATCTGATTCATGCTGTTAGAATACCCTGCTTGCACAACAGCAGGACCGTGTGAGGCCAGTGTAGATACTGGTGGCCTGGAGAGTGATGCAGATTGATTGACACAATTCTAAACGATCACGTAGAGGGAGAGGGAAGAACAGGTGTAACAAGGGCATATTTTGGGCATTGGAATTGTCCTGCATGACATTGCAGTGATGGATGCAGGCCATTACACGTTTTGTCAAAGCCTATAAAATTGTGCGGTGCAAAGTGTAAATCATAATGCAAACTATAGACCATGGTTAGTGGTAATATTTCAATATTTGTCCATCAGTTGTAACAAATGCACCACGCTAATGTAAGATGTTATTAATAGGGGGATATGTGAGAGGCGGACGAGGTGGGATATATGGGAATCTCCTATAGTTTTAATGTAACGTCTATGTAATCTAAAATTTCTTTAAAAGCAAAGCTAAAATAAAACTATGTACAGGGGGCGGATGTGGCTCAAATGGTTGGGTGTCTGTCTGCCACATGGAGGGACCTGAGTTCGATCCCTGGGACCTCCCAGTAAAATAAAAAATATATATATAGAAGGCGCATGGGCTGCCAGGCTCTGTGTGCCGGTGAGCCGCCAGGCCCCGGGAGCCATGCAGCAAGATGATGACGTAACAAGAGAGAGACACAGGGGAGAGACAAGACGAGATGCTTTGAAAGCTCTGAAAGCCAGGAACCGAGGTGATGCAGGTGGCAGGACACCTCTCTCCTACATCGGAGTTCTCCAGGATCAAATCCTGGTGAAGATTGGAGGAGGAGGATGAGAAGAGATGGCAGGAAACAGACACAGAGAATTGCCCAGGAATGGACACACAAAACAGCAAATGGAGAAGGGGAGTGGTTAAAATGGATAAAGTAAATAAATAAATCTTTTAAAAAAATCTATGTACAAGGCAGTCAAGTCATCCCAGTTGGGACAGAACAGTCTGTTCAACAAATAGTACTGGGAGAACTGTATATCTATATCCAAAAGAAAGAAGGAAGACCCCTACCTCACACCTTATACAAAAGTTAACTCAAAATGGATCAAGGACCTAAATATAAAAGCAACAACCATAAAACTTCTAGAAGAAAACGTAGGAAAATATCTTCAAAATCTTGTGGTGGGTGGTAGTTTCTTAAACCTTATACCCAAAGCATGAGCAACAAAAGAAAAAATAGATAAATGGGACCTCCTCAAAATTAAACACTTTTGCACCTCAAAGGACTTTGTCAAAAGGGTGAAAAGGCAACCAACTCAATGGGAGAAAATATTTGGCAATCACATATCCAAAAAGGGTTTAATAGCTATGATATACAAGGAGATCATACAACTCAACAATAAAAGACAATTAACACATGGGCGAAAGACTTGAAAAGACAATTGTTCAAACAAGAAATACAAGTGGCGAAGAAACACAAGAAAAAATGTTCAACATCACTAGTGATTAGGGAAATACAAATCAAAACTACAATGAGATATCATTTCGCATCTATCAGAATGGCCACTATTAAAAAGACAGAGAAGTACAAGTGTTGGAGAGGATGTGGAGAGATAGGAACACTTCTTCACTGTTGGTGGGAATGCAGGATGGTACAACCACTATGGAGGACTGTCTGGCAGTTCCTAAAGAAGTTGAATATAGACTTGCCACGTGACCCTGCAATACCACTACTGGGTATATACCCAGAAGAACTGAGAGCAGTGACACGAACAGACATCCGCACACCGATGTTCATAGCTACATTATTCACCATTGCCAAAAGTTGGAAACAACCCAGGTGTCCATCAACAGACGAATGGATAAACAAACTGTGGTCTATTCACACGATGGAATATTATGCAGCTATAAGAAGAAATGAAGTCATAAAGCATATGGCAACATGGATGAACCTGGAGGACGTTATGTTGAGTGAAGCAAGCCAGACACAAAAGGACAAATACTGTATGATTGTGCTATTATAAACTAAATATATTGTGTAAAAATTATTAATATTGTATATTAATAATTTGAATATAGGTCACCAGAAAATAGAAGGAGGGTAGAGAATGGAAAGCTGAGGGTCAATCTGCAGAATTGGTAAAAATGTTGTTTGGATATCTTTGGAAATGAATAGAAATAGTGAAAGCATATCATGGTGTTTGTAACTAGCAGTACTATTGTATCTGTATGACAGTGGTTGAAAGGGAAAGTCTAAGGTCATGTAGATTACTAGAAGGAAAGCTATAAACTGTAACATGGGACTGTATAACATAGTGAAACCCTCATGTACAAAATGAATACGGGGGAAATTGCATATAAAAGACTGTTTTTACAAAATATAAATATAAATATACTAGAGAGAAGGAAAAAGTATAGCAGCTATGTATGGCAGAGAAATTGAGAGGTGATGAGTTTTGTTTGTTTGTTGTTTATTATTATTATTGGAATAATGAAAGTGCTCTGGTAGTGACTGGGGTGATGAATGCACAAATATGTGCTTACACCAAATACCATTGATTGTACTCTTTGGATAGATTTATGCTTTATTAATAGGTAACAATAAAATTAATTCATTAAAAAACCATCATGTAAACAACAATAAAAGCAAACACTGTGTCAGGCACTCGGCTAAAAACTTTACATTGTTCTCATGGATTGTGTTAGCATGACAGCAATTTTTAAAAAATAACTTTGCTCTAGTTTTGTACGTTCTGTTTAACATGTTAAATTCCAAAATGATCCTTTTTAAAAAAACAATTGTTCCCTTCTCCCAGTGGGAAAGAAAATTACAAAAAGAAGACAAAGAGAGTATCCTTATTTTTCAACAGCTGTTTTGAGATAAAAGTCACATACCATACGGTTCACCCGTTTAACACGTCCTTTCGGTGGTTTTTAGTACAGTCACAGAGCTTTGCAGCCATCACCATAATCAATTTTAGAGCATTTTCCTTACCCCAAAAGAAATCATGCTTCCTTAGTCATCCCTCTTCAACCCTCCCACATCCACTACTCTACTTCCTGTCTATAGGTTTACCTATTCTGGACATTTCATGTAAATGGAATCACACAATTTGTAGTCTTTTGTGACTGGCGCTTTGGCTCAGCATCGAGTTTCCAAGGTTCATCCATGTTGCAGCAGGTATCAGAATTTCATTCCTTTTTATTGCTGAATGATATTCCATTGCATGGTGTATTAGTCAGCCAAAGGGGTGCTAATGTGAAATACCAAAAATGGGTTGGTCTTTATAAAGGGTATTTATTTGGGGTAGAAGTCCACAGATACCAGGCCATAAATTAAGTTTCTTCTCACCACAGTCCTTTGCCATGTGTTGGAGCAAGACAGCTGCTGGCGTTTCCCAGGATTCAGGCTTCTGGGGTTCCTCTCTTCCCGGGGCTGCGTTTCTCTCCGGGCTTAGCTCCTGTTTCCTCCACAAGGTCAGCTGTAGACTATGAGGCGAACGGCTCGCTTCTCTTCTCCTGGGGCCTCCTCTCCAACATCAAAACTCCAGCATCAAAACTGCTTCTCAAAAACTGCTGCAACTCTGTCCTTTGCCTCGCCTTTTATATTTGATTCCCCACCCACCAAAGGATGGGGCTCAACTCCCTACTGACATGGCCCAGTCCACGCCCTAATCATAACTTAATCATGCCCAGATTAACAGATCAGTTTACAAGCACGATCCAATTATATTTTTGGAATTCATAATTACATCAAACTGCCCAACGGCCACACGTGGACATACCACATTTTGTATATCTGTTCATCAGCTGGTGGACAGTTAGGTTGTTTCCATTTTGGGAGCTATTATAAATAATGTGAATATCCATGGACAAAATTTTGTTGAACATGTGTTTTATTTCTCTTGGGTAGATCCCTAGGAGTAGAATTGCTGGGTCACATAGAACTCTATATTTAACTTTTTGAGGAACTGCCCTATGCCTTTCCACAGCGGCTGTCCCGTTTTACCTTCCCACCAGCGACCCACGAGGGTTCAATTTCTCCACATCCTTGCTAACATGTGTTATTATGTCTTTTTTATTATAGCCATAATTAGCCTCATTTGTTATTTCTGGTATGATTACTTCTAAAACAAAACTACTAGATAATGTCACAAAGCAACCAGATTAAGGGGGAGTGGGGGAAACATCTAAGTCAGGGGGGTCTGTGAGCTTGAATTGAAAAAAATCAAAGTATTATCTTTATTTTCTCTGACCTCTAACTGAAATGACGTTGAGTGTCATAAAACTACCTGCCGCTGCATTCTGAGAAGGGGTCGGTGGTTTTCACCTCTCCTAAGTTTTGGAACGCCCATTTGCCTCAACACAGCAGAGCTGTGCTCCTCTTAGTGTCATCCCCCCCCCCCCCCGCCCCACTGGGACAACAGTGAGGCCCTGGCCAGGCACTCGTTGTCCAGGACACCCCCCAGCTATTTGGAGACAAGTTTCCCAGATGGCCTTTCAATGGTCATTCAGTGAGGACTCTTCCTCCCTGCTGTATCATTGAAAAACACGGTGAAAACGCTAACTAGTTAAACAGCTTTCTTTCTTTTCTGTAAATTGACGCGTCACAGGGGTCAGACCTCATTCAGGGGAAAGTGGATGACCAGGTGTTCCAGCCTTACCAGGAGAAGAGAGCCACCTCTATTTAAGTGGCTTATATCAGATGTGGGGTCATTTTTTAAACTAAAGAACTCCAAAATAATAACTGATTCTATTTCGTGGGGGGAAGGGGAGGGGAAGTATTGTTACATCTTAAATAGAATTTTTACTTTTTAGAAGACATAGTGCAACTCTTGGGGAAGATTTATTTTAAAACCTGGCCTAAAATAAATAGTGTGTCAAAAGTAAGTGGTGCAGGCGGCAGATGTGGCTCAAATGGTTGAGCATCCGTCTCCCATATGGAGGGACTTGGGTTCGCTCCCCGGGACGTCCCAGTAAAAATAAAAAATAAATAAATAAATAAATAAATAATTTAAAAAGTAACTGGTGCATCCATCTAGCAATTAGGTTACATATAATGCATAAAATAACTGTAATATTTAAAATAGCTGTAATATTCCAGCATACAAACTGCAGCCAGGATGCATTCCTGAAAAAAGATTGCTACATGCAGAACTATGCTCTGTAATAAGAGCAAGGAACTGACGATACATTTGGAATTCCCCATTTTTATTTGTTATAACTAAAGTATTGCCTTTAACTCAATAAAACAGCCAAGAATTTTTTGTGTTTAAGGTCAAGAAAGGCGTAATATGGGATTAAAACTATGGCTTCCTGCCATTTTAACTATGAAAGAACATCAATAAAATGTAGCTGAAAAAAATCTTCCATGCAGAATTCTTTAGGTTGTAGGTTTCATGTTTTTTCACTTAGTGCTTTGATCTTACTATGATTTTTTTTCTTGTTGGGAACTCCAACTGACTCCAGTTTAAATAAATAAGATTTGTTTTGAAGGCACTAATGAAAAACCTACAATGCATTCAGAATAGTTCTTCCACATTTTCTTTTTTTGTAGAATACGTCACATTCCTTTTTCAGAAAAATGTGATTTTCAGTTTAATAATATATTAAAATAATAAAGTAACTTGCATCTTTCATCTTCAGAGGACACTAAACTTGGCTTCATGATAAACCTCCCTGCCCCTCCCACTGTGAAAGTACAAAATATTAATTTTTGTTTGCTGAGAAGGGTAAGGTAAGAAGGTTACGAATCTTTCATGCAGGAAAAGACCTTTAAGATGATTTGTAGGTCATTAGTTCTCAAACCGTGGTCCTCAGACAACCTGGAAAGGTATTAAAAATGCAGATTCTCAGGCCCCACTTGGCCCTATCCAATCAGAAACTCAGGGGTTGGACCTAGCAGACAAGGGTTTAGTAAGGCCTCCAGGTGATTCTGGTGCACCTGCAGTTTGGGAACCACTGACTTAGGCCAACCCATTTATTTTACAATTGAGGAATCAAAACCACAGACAAGACAAAGACATCTGCCTAAAATCTCACAGATCATTAATGTCGATATTGGGTTTAGAATCCCATTCCTTAATGCCGTTTCATCCCAGTCTGCAGAACTTAAAGCTGTGAAGCACATCTCAGCTTCCTTCCCCCCTTGCCCCTGCTAGACTGGGCTTCCCGGGTCTGGGTTCCAGGTTCCCAGCAAGGCTCAAATCAGCAAAGAGAATTTGGTGACGGTTGTTTTCAAAGTCCTGTCCCGAGCTCTTTTAGACCCTGTGATGGACTGAATCAGGCCCCCCAGGAAGAGGTGTTCAAGTCCTCACCCCTGGGGGGGGGGGGGGAGATGCTGTGGGTGTGAATTAAATTGTGAATAGATCTTTGAAGATTTTAAGGCCAAACTGACTCAGGGTGGGCCTCAATCCAAGAGGACTGTCCTTACCAGCAAAGGAAAGAGGACACGGCAGGAGCAGAGGCCACAGGAAGAAGAAGGGATCAGGTGCCCGTGCGACGGAAGGCTCCGGAAAGCCCCACCAGGACTCTGGAGACTTCAGAGGAAGCATGGCCTTGCTGACAGCTTGATTTTGGACTTCCAGCCTCCAAACTGGGAGCCGATGAATTCCCGTTGTTCAAACCAACCAGTGTACTGCATTTGTTCTAGCAGCCTTGCAAACTGGGACAATCTCCCTAACTCAACCTCCATGATTTGTTGTCTAGTTAAAAAGAGAATTGACTTTGGAGGCCAGACAGAGAAGGTCCAGTCCCACCTCTACTGCCAGCTAAGTGCCCTCAAAGCACCTCCCTTCTCGTTTGTTTTCATTGTCTGTAGAACTGAGGGACTCATATTAGAAGAACTTAACACCATAGCTCAGAAGTTTCATGATTCCCTGATCCTGCCATCTACACAAATTTTCTCATTAACAGAACATGTTCTCATTGTCTGTGCCGGATGGAAAAAATCCAATTGCCGGTGACCAGAAAATCTGAATCCCCAATGCCTTTATTTCACTTCTTCCTCTACCCGAAATCTACCTTCCTTACAACATCTAGCGTGCTGCCATTTTTTAAAATGTTAAACAATGATTTGGTTGTGATCATTAAAAGAGGATTTAAATAATTGATCATATCATAAAACTAACCAGGAGAAAAAGATTGGCCAAAAACAAAACAAAACAAAACAAAAACCTGGATATTTTAACTTTGCCAGGAATAGAAATTTAACATACATGGCAGTTCAGTCTGAATTAATATTCCTGTAAATTACACCACGGATTTGACCACCATCCAAAATCTGTGAGAAAATTTTATGAAATACTTCAAACAAACGGCATCTGGGGGTACGATACAGGCTAAACCATCAGCAGTAGGCAAAGGCAGCTGCTTTTTTCGTGTGCCTGGGTAGAGCCCCTGTGTGTAAACAGTATTCAGTGCACAGGTGCCATTCTGCAGCTACATAAAACAACTTCACGTGAACTGAAGGGGAGCCTCGCAACAGCCAGCGGCTCGATATTCCTTGGACTGCAGGGGCATTGCTCCCAGATTATATTTTCGAGCCAAGACTCTGTATGGGACATCAGCACCTGGTGTTTTTCCAGCTCTTCTAAGTCGGCTAAAGAAAAGCCCGAGAGACGTTGCAGTGGTGATCTTCTCTTCTTCCCATCAGCCATACACGTTGTTCCCTAACTTAAAATACAGCAAGGGTCAAGTCATACATTTATTCTGGGTTTTTAATTTACGTGTAAGAAGACTGTTTAAAAAGGACACGAACCATAACGGTTAGATACAGAAGTAAGTAAAGGATGTCTCAAGCTTCTAAATTCAATTTTGAAAGTATGTGAGAAAAAGGAAGGGAAGGAAGAATAACAGTACTTCAGGAAATTTCACAAGTTGTTTGTTAAAATAAGCTCTGGCAATTTATAGAAAAGAAAAACTGTGAAATCGGTATCACAAAGAATTAATTACCTCCTTGTGTTAATACCTACATGAAAATACTTGTGCATTTTATATTTTCTGGCATAAAGGAAATGAGAAATACAAAGGAAATTTAATTCACTTGACTTCATCCCAAGAAACTGGACCTTGATGAAAAAATATTTTAATGGCAATATTATATATATGTATTAACTGAGCAAAGAAAACTGGCTAGAAAGAAAATAGCAGGATTTGAAAGTAATTGTTTAGAACAGGAGTGCCATATGCATTATGAATACTATTGATATTTTTTAGAAGGGAATGGATTAGGTATTTAAAGCCATCAAAATACGCCCTAATTGAAAACACGCGCCATTAAATTATATATTAAAACATTGTACATCAGGCCCTAGTTCTCACTCTCTTATTGGATGTAACCAAACCCATGGCCCTTGGATCGGACCTGGAATTAAATTGACATAGGGACGCCCTGTCCCTTTCCAAGGTAAGGTCAATTACAGTCCTTGGGCTAGGCCAGACTCAGGTCAGGCTTGGGAGCAGAAGGGGAAGGAGAATGTCATTAAAGAATGCCTCCTCCCAAGCAGATCCGGGGACAAAGGACTTTGGGCACTGTCAGGACCTTATAATTGTAAAATGACTTTTATTTTGTTGGTGGGACTTTAGTTGTTCTTGGGCTCTGAACAGAGAGACTTTGGTTGTGGGTGACACTGTTTGGCTTAAAACAAATCCTTCAAGACCTGGGTTTGATCCCCAGGACCTCCCAAAATAAAGAAAAATTTAGAAGGCACACAGGCCACCAGAAGTCACGAGTGGGTCCACCACCAGGCCCCACTCATGGGTGCGCCGACAGGCCCTGTGAGTGGGTGCACGGACAGGCCCCAGGAACAGGTGAGCCCACCAGGCTCCACACGTGGGAGGGCCCTCAGGCCCCGTGAGCAGGTGCACCGTCAGGCCCTGCCAAGCCATGCAGCAAGATGATGACATAACAGGAGAGTGACACAAGGGAGAGTCAAGATGAGACACACTGAAAAACCAGGAACTAAGGTGGCACAGGTAGTAGGATGCCTCTCTCCCACGTCGGAGGTCCCCAGGATCAAATCCTGGTGAAGACAGGAGGAGAAGGATGAGAAGAGAGGGCAGAGAATTGCCCAACAAATGGACACAAAAAAACAGCAAAAATGGGGGGGGGGGTTAAAATGTATAAAAGTAAATAAATAAATAAAATAAATCTTTAAAAAATAAAATAAAATAAATAGATAAATCCTTCTAGAGGGGAAAAAAAATCTGAGAGTTAACAAGACCTTTAGGAGCTCAGTGCAGCTTTCTACATGTTTCTACCTGTTCTTGGTTTCCTCCTGCCCCTGAGCCCACATTTACCCCCAGGCTTTGGCTCTCAGTTCATTTCTTCTTCAGCTTCACCAAGGGAATCCAGCCATAGAGATTCAGCTTCTTTGCCCCCTTCCAAAACTCTTTCTCTCTCTCTCTCCCCATAGGTGCAATCTGCTGGCTCCCTCCCTGTACGGGCTCAGGCATTAGCCAGGTCCTCAGGACACATGAGCAGATTTAATCCCAACAATGTTAAGAGGGTCACATTCTCTATTTTTCAGAGAAGACTCAGAGAGGTTTGGGAATTTGCCAAAGTCACAGAATGTTTCTTCATTTATAGTCCTCCTGTTCTATGTCTAAGAAGAAATATTCCTAATTAAATCTTATTCCCCTCCCCTTCTCTGAGCTTCCTTCCATCCTCTTTCCTCTTCTGGGGACTTGCTCTATCAATCAGGCCATTCTCCTGTGACTTCCTTTTATTCATATCCAGACTTTCCTTTAACCCCACATCCAACCCATCAGTAGGTCCTGATGGTTTTACATCTGAAAAATGTCCTGCATTCACCACTATTCAACATCCTCACCATCAACTTCCTCAGCCTGGTCCAGGCTCCAGGGGCCTTGCCTCGTCCCCTGTTACAGCCTCTGACCGTTGTCCCTGCAGCTCCTCTTGGACCCCAGTAGGCTGTGCTCCAAAAGTAGCCAACGTGCCTCCAAGAAAAAATCAAACCTGGTCAACCCCTGATTAAACTTCCAGATGTTTCCCACTGCATTTAAAATAAAAGCCAGACCTAGTTATATACCCAAAAGAATCGAAAGCAAGGACTCAAGCAGATATGTGCGTACCAATAGTTAAAGCAGCTTTGTTGCTGCAACTGGAAAAAGATCTTGAATAAAAGGGGGAGAAGGTAAAAACAAATGAGTTTATATGGCTAAGAGACTTCAAAGTGAGTCGGGAGGTCATCCCAGAAGAAGTAAAGCTCATGCATGTCTCAGCAGGATCTCATAGGCTGCCAAAGCGGATACTACCCTAAATAGCGGGGCTTCTGAGGGCACTGGAGACACCCAGGTCCTATGGTCAGGGCAGATAGCTCCAGAGTTTGGTGCCTTGCCAGTGGGCCCTACTTTGGAGTTTGTGCTCCTGAGAGTGACAGAGTTGGACTCAGTTATGTCTTCCCTACACATGGCTTATCTGTCTCTTCTATTTAAACCTATACTTGGTGCTGGAGTTCATAGGTGTACGTACAAGAGACTGGAATCTTTAAGCTGTCCATGTGCCAGCTGGGCCCTGAGCCTCAGCGGAGTTGCAACACCTACTCTCCAGTTCATTGGACTCACCTAGAACAACTAACAAGGAGGTGAGGATGGACAACCACCATACCAAGGAAATGAGAGAGTCTACAACTGCAAGCAAGACAGCCCCATCCATCGGCTGTATGGGATCAAAGCTCCCTCTCAATTGGAGTTGGAGTGGACATCACCATCCCAGAATCCTCAGGACTGGGGAGTGAACTATGGACTAGAGTGGACTTATTGGTATTCTACTATAGGCATACTGTGATTCTAGCAATGGAAGAAATTACAACATCAATGTGGAGCCAGTGGCCACTGGAGGCTCTGGAGGCAGGGAGAGGGGAAAAACAAGTGTAATACAGGGGTTTTTTGGGGACTTGGGAATCGTCCTGAATGACATTGCAATGACAGATATAGACCATTTTATATCCTCCCATAACCTGCAGGACTGTGTGGGAAAGAGTGTGGTCTACAATGTGAACTGTGGTCCATGCTCAGTGGCAATGCCCCAGGATGCATTTATCAATTGCAATGAATGTGCCTCACTAATGAAGGATGTTGTTTATGTGGGAGGGGGTGGGAGGTGTGGGGAAAGGGGCATATAGGAATCCCTATATTTTGTGTGTAACATTTATGTAATCTAAGTATATTTAAAAAAATAAAAAATAAAATTATTATTAAAAAAAAAAAAAGCAGCATTATTCACAATAGCCAAAAAGGTAGAAGCAGCCCAAGAGTCCACTAACAGATGAATAGATAAACAAAAGGCAGCATACACGCAATGCAATATTATTCAGCAGAAAAAAGGAAAGAAGTTCTGACTCAAGCTACAATGTGGATGAACCCTGAAACCATCATGTTGAGTAAAATAAGCCAGCCACACAAAGACAAATATTGGATGACTTTGCTCCTATGATGTGGCGGCTTGGAGTTGTGTGCCCTAGAAAAAGATGTTCTTAAGCTGAACCTACTCATGTAGGTGTGAACCCATTGTAAATAGGGCCTTTGGATGAGGTGACTTCAGGGAAGGGGTGGTCCAGCTCAATCAGGATGGGTCTTAGTCCTGTTACTAGAAGCCTTACAGAGAAGGCCACAGAAGGAGAAGCCATGGGGAGCAGCCACAACCAGGAGTCAAGGGAACATGGAAGGAAAAGCAGAAGATGCCACCATGTGCATTGCCACATGGTAAAGTCAAGAACTCCAAAGATTACCAGCCAGCAGGAAGATATTCACCTTGGGAAGAAGCAAGCCTTTTAACTTCTGGAATTATGAGCCAATAAATTCCTGATGTTATGCCAACCTATTGAATGGTATTTGTTAGCAGCCAAGAAACTAAAACATGACTTATACGAAGCAAATTTCATAGAGACAGAGAGATTATAGGTCCCCAGGGTTGCAGGGAGCAGAAGAGAGAATTGAGAACTATACTTGGTGCAGAGTTGCTGTTTGAGGGGATGCAGCAGTTTGGTATTATTTATGAATTCCAAAAACAGATATTGGATTATGTTTGTAAACTGGTTTGTTCCTCTGGGTGTATTAGATTATATTGGATTCAGAGGTTTCACTTTGACTTGATTAAATAATGATAAAGGCTTCGATTGGGCCATGTCAGTAGGATGTTGAGTCCTTGTCCCCTTGGTGAGCAGAAACTCCCAGAGAAACCGCACCCATAGAGAAGGGAAGTAAGAGTTTTGATCCTGGAGCCTGGGAAGTGAACACACAGAGAAGCAGATATGTGAGGAAAGAGAGACGGCTCCATTGGACACAGCAGAGGTCCCGGGAAGAGAGACGAGCTGTTAGCCTGATAGTTTACAGCTGGCCTGTGGAGAGAGCAGAGCAGCTGAGCCTGGAGAGAAACAAGCCCCGGGAGAGAGATGAGACTTAGCCCAGCCTCCAGCTGATATTGGAAGAAGCTGGGACCACAGAGCCTTAAGAGGAAGAGGAGGAAGTCTGAACCCTCGCAGACATCGGCAGCCATCTTGCTCCAACACGTGGCCACAGACTTTGGTGAGGGAAGTAACTTATGCTTTATGGTAACTCTAAGTTTCTACCCCAAATAAATACCCTTTATAAAATCCAACAGATTTCTGGTGTTTTGCATCAGTGGCCCTTTGGCTGACTAATACAGGGGATGATGAAAAAATTGTAGTAATGGATATTGGTGGTGGTAGCACGATTTGTGAATATAATTAATATACTGAATTATACACTTGAAAATGGTTAAAATGGGAAATTCTGAGTTGTAGATGGGCTCCTACAATAAAAAGGTAACAAATAAATTAAAGCCTCAAATCGTTTGTCCTGGCAAGGCCCCGACCTCTGTCAACACTTCAGACCTCCCCTCCTGGCCTCACTCTCCCTCTGACGTGCCAAGCTCACACCTTCCCATCTCTTCACTGCTCCTCCTTCTGCAGGGAGAGCTCGTCCCTGGGTGCTCGTTCTGCTGTCCCCTGCCCCGTCACTGAGGCCTCAGCTCAGATGTCACCACAGAGAGGTCCTGGCCCCTACACAAAGCGGGGCCTCCCCCACAGCTGCCGTATTTATGGTGTTTATAGCATTTGCCAAGGTATGAACATCTGAGGATATGTCCTCAGCTTGGTTTTTGTCTGTCTCTCCCCACTAGAATGTAAGCCCCCTGGGGGAGGGTCATTCACTCCTCATCTCATCGCTCGGGCCTCCCACTAGTAGCACTGGCACAGAGTCGTTATTTAATAAATATTTCCAGAAAGAATGGATTTAATCCATCGTCATATCCATCTCCATTTGCACTCTCGTTCACGTGTACTCCCTAGAACATGTCTTCCTTCTAGCGTGAATTCCTATGGAGCCCCATTGCTTGCCTGCACATTACCCTGGGTTCTCAGTTCCTTCCTTCTGGTCCCACCTCAGCTCCTGCAATTTTACCTCTGATGCCATCCTTTATGAAAACCACACTGTGGGGAAAGAATGTAGCACAGTGGCTGAGCACCTGCTTCCCATGTACGAGGTCCTTGGCTTAATCCCTGGTACCTCCTAAAACAAACAGACAAACCCACATTGTGTCTTCCTGGTGGCAACATACAATGACCTCTCCCTAGTTCTCATCCTACCCAACTACTTTGCAGCTTTTTTCTTTTCATCTTTCTATGCCCTGATCCTAATACCCATGTCAGGCCCATGAGAGGTACTTGAAGTGTATTTAATGAATTTACAATTATCTAATTTGGCCCACACCTTCACAGACTCTTTCTTGAAACTCTCTCTTCCCTTGGTTTCTACAGCACTGACTTGCTTTTTCCTAACTGGCCTCTTCCTTGACATATTACTACAACAGTCTTCTTTCTTTCTCAGTCTTCTTCACTGGCCCTTTCCTCCTCCAGCAATATATTCTTCTTGCTATTCTTTGGGGAATAACAACAATCTCAATAGCTACAATTATCACCTATGTATTGAAGAGTCCCCAATCTACATATCTCCTGTCCCAATATCTTGCTTAAGTTCCAGGTAGATATTCCCAACTTTCAGGAAGTATCTTGATATTGAAAGTATGTGATTTCATCAAATTAAACTTATACTCAGATTCCCAGTTCCAAAGCCACTCCATTCAATGGCATGTGTGTTAGCAGCAGCATTCAATCAATTCCCAGATTTGGAGCCTCAGAACATGGCCTTCCATTCTCCCCTGACTCTATAAAACAGTAGAGGCAGAAGAAAGGGGGAGAAGGGAACTGGGAATTGTGTGTCTGACCTTATACCATCACTCTTCTTTCAGCTTTAAAAATATAGCAGGTTTGAAAAATGTATCACACACTTCAACTGGTCTTTTTCTATGTCCCCAGCTACTGGTTGATAGGAAAACAAATTAAGCTAATTTCGTTTCTGTTAAGATCTTAGTATAGTCCAATAATTTAAATAGACCTTTAGGGAAGGCCAAGTCTCTCTTGGAAAAAAAAAACAAAAAAACTCAGCATCTTTTTGAAGCCTTTCCTCTTCTGCTTCTTTTTTTGAAATCTTTTCAAGGGTGGTATGAGATAGATGCGTCTTTGAGAGTTAGAGAGAAGCTGGAGTTCCTGGAACCACACAATCTTGGGGGAAGGAGCTGATTCTTGGGTGCACACAATATCTGTTGATGGTGGAACTTGTCATCTGGTCCTTCCAGCTTGGTAAGGGCCTAGAAGGCTCCTTGGTCAACTCAACCTCTGTTTGGCTCCTGCTGGCTGTTTTCCCCTGCCCTGGTGGGGTCACCTTGCCCTGTCCTCCCAGACTTAGCGTCTACCCCACACAGAAGCTGAGGCAGAAGCTCAAAAATGATCTGTGCTGCCATGTGCTTCTGAGGCTGCAGCCCAGAGTGGCTGGGACAGTCACGCCTCTCTTTGCCTCTGGGTTTACCCACTTATTTAACGTGCCCCCATCTGAGCCTGAAGACTGGCTGTTTGGCTCGCCTCACTCTCCCTTCCTTTTGCACATACATCTTCTTCCTTCTCCTCCCCGCAATCCCTAGGGCCAGAAAATGTTGCTCTTTTCTTTTCCTTCCCCCATGTCCTGTCCTACTTCCTGACTCCATCTATAATAGGGGCAGGAGTCCCTGCTCTTTACTGCAGAAGTTGTCTATAAACTCACATCTCCAAGCCAACTTGTTGAAATGCTAAAAAAGGAATTAAAGGAATTTGGAAAATATTTTCTCAAGATAGCCTGGCAAGTCTTATATGAGTTATGGCTGTGTGGTGAACTTTATCTGGCAGGCGAAGGAATTCTGATTGACCCTCAAGGCAAGATGAGGCACCATTAAATGCTATAAATATTATTATATTTGTACTTTGGAAGATCACTTTGGCAGCACCGTAGACAGTGGATTAGACACAAGTACTTCCCTGGCTTTTGTACCCATGACACTCATGGACAATGGCGCAATGGGGGAACAGAAGGAGGTGGCTCCAGATCCTGCTCAGCCACCGTGAGGGCTGAGGGGATTGATGTGCCTCTGATCCACTCATGGCTGACCCATTGATAAAGTAGGAAGGGCAAGACTGGGAGGCAGGGAGCTAGTTAAAAGACAATTGCATTCATTCATGCACGAGATGATCACTGTCTAAACATTCATTCTTCCTGGCATTGGATATGGAAAGAAATGAAGAGATCTAGAGAGACCAGTTTGATAGAAGAAGGACTTTGTGTATGATTGGACAGCTGGGTAAAAGGTAGTGTCAAACTGTTGAGATGAGAAGGGGTTTCCAAGGAAAGTGGGAGGCAGGGAGTGGATAACATTCTGTAAAGTCTGAAATAAGGAAGATATTACTAGAGGGGCAAAAAGGCTACTAGTAATATTACTTAGAATTTTGTCTAAGTTGGAAAAGACCCTAGAGATCCTGGCTATCCAACCTGCCCACCTCACAGATAATAATATTTTTCACTGTTTGCTAAGAACTACCACCTGTGCGTTAGGCAGTGATACCGTTACTCTACATATTTCATCTCATTAATTCACAAGTAACTCTATGAGGTAGTTGATATTTCAGAGAGGAATTGGAATCCCTAAGAAATGAGTAACTTGCCTGGGCAATTCAGAATTTCAGCCAAGCTTCAGATCCTGACATTTCTGTTGCCCCAGTCACTTTCCCATTAGCCGACGCCTCTTTAAAAATACTACTTCACAATTTATGTAGAAAGCTGCAAATCTGCATATGTCTTACAACTGCCAAAATACTTCCATCTCATGTCCAAAGCCATAGAGCTGGTTAATAATGACCAGGATTAGAACCCAGTCTGTCCTAAAGTTTCTTTCCATGCACCATGCCCTGACCTTGTTGAGCAAGTGTATCTAGGAAACAATGAGACTGTGTTTTGTTAGAGGGCCCTGGAAGTTCAATGTTTTAACTTCATTGCCACCTGCACCCCTGTAGAATCCTCCCAGCTCCCATTTTATTGCCACACTGTCTATTTCTGCAGAAACTCCTGGATTCCAGGCTTCAACACTCCTTTTGTCACAGAACTCGTAAATGTAGTGATGTCAAGAGTATCATCTAGAGCCAAAAAACAGAGAAAATGTGAACTCCTTCAGCTCCAGACTATTGCTTCGCTGAGCCCAATTCCATGAGTCTCAGGTTTAAGACTTTGAAAATTATTTGCATTGGATTCGATTTAAACCTGCTGTCTTTTCCACCCCATGGCGAAAGCCATGAGATAACACTCGCCATTGCTAAGGCTATGAGGTACAGTACTCACACAGTCCACATGCTCAAGCCAAGTCAGGATGACCTCATTTCTGCGTTCACCTGAGCCTTGTGCTAGCCCAAGGGGAGAACTCCTCCTACTCACTATAGAAGGTCTTAGCTTTGAACGCAGGTGAAGGTAGACTTGGTGATATGATTTCCTATTTGATCCGTGACATTTCTCATGCATTTCTCAAGCTTCTTAATGGTGTGTGTGAAGTGGCATAGACAAATGCCGACCTTAGCACCAGCATTGTCAGATTCTTTGCATGCCCTAGCACAGTTACGAGAACTGAGTCGTTGCAAGGTAATTACACAGTTTGGCTTAATGTGTAAGCTTTAGCAGCAGTAACACCCATGCCAAGCATGCACTCTGCTTTGTTACTGTGGGGGAGAGAATTCACTTGGGTCAGGGGAAATTCCAAAACATGGGCATTCACCTAACTGAACAGACTTGGGTAAGGAGTTCGTGTTTTGATAACCGAGAGCCTCTAACACTCCTGAATAGTAAGCATTCTTCAGCCACAACCGGAGCATCCTGGGAAGTCCGTTCCATCCCTCAGCTTGACGCTCCTCCAAGGGTATTTTCTTGCCTACAGAGAGAGAAGATGGGCAGGCTCAGTCCCTGGGGCTTGTTGCAAAGAAGAAAACAGGTGTGGGTGTGAGCAGGGGGGCTTAGCAATGAGCAAGTTGGTGGTTGTCAATACAGAATGTGGTCCAGAGGCTGGCTGTGTTTCCTGAGCTTTCCCCATCATGCTCTTGACCCATCGGGCTCTCCCGGAAAGCTCCACCATCCAACCTTCTGTTGGTAAGGGCAGGAGTCTCCATCAGTTCACCCACGCTCTCTCCATCCTCCTGCTCTCAGGGGCGAGCTGGGCGAGGAGCCGTTGTGAAACTCTTCCAAGGTCCCAAATCATCAGATGCCGAGAAAAGGCATTTTGAAATATTGGGACGTGTTTGAAGCCAAAAGTCTAGTTCAGGTCACCTAATCACCGCAACCAAACTGTTGTCAAGTGCTCGGGAAGCATTTAGGAATAGTGGTTCTTCCGTTTGGGGATTTGCTTGATTATTTTTTTTTTTTAGCTCTCTCATTTTTCTACACTATTTCATTTATCTTCTCTAGGAATATCAGTTGATAGTGAGTGGTTTATTTATTTTGTTGGCGTTTTCTTCAGTCCCCTACATTTTCTATTTCCTCCAGGTTGCTTTTATTCAAGCTCTTTCATCTTAGAGGTTTTCCTCAGATGCCTGGCCATCCCTGGCTACCTGTTCATATTCAGGAGTAAAATACCAAAACCTTGTTTGTAAGTACAGCGTGCAGGGGGCCTTCAAGATAGGGTGACTGAGAGGAGACTCAGGAAATGCCCAGATGTCAGGACCTGCAGGTTTTTTTGTCTCAGCTGGTTAGTTTCCCAATGGAAGGATCCTCCGATGTCCTACACACTCGGAGATGGGGGAGGAAACCGAGTGTTTCATCTTTCTGCGGGATTACTGACATTTAACCCGCACAGTTTTGGTACGATGCCCCATTCACTCCACCCTGAGCTGTGCCTGGATCCCCACCAGCCCAAGAAATAAACCTCGAGTCTTATGTAGAGGACAGGGGCTGTTGCCTGGCCACATGGGTTACGGAAGGAAGCTGAGGAATTACCTCCCCCTTTAAAAGTTTCCATCCGATTCCCCAATAATCACATTCCACCCCGAAGTCTCATTCAGCTCTTCTGCTTGCAGGTAGGAGATGCCTCACATTTCTGCACCTTCCCGGGCTTGTATCGGATTGGTTGCCTCCCAAAGCCTGCCACCCCAGGTGGGCTCTTAGCACTCAATGCTCTCTAGTTCAAATCAGTCCCAATTTCCCCACCACTGTCCAGTTTCCAAAATTTTATTAGGGTTGCTTGCCATTATCAACTCTCTTCTTCGTTCTTTTGTCCTTGGGTTTTATGGTTGGGTTTCTTTTGTTTGGTTGGTTGGTTTTGATTTTATTGTTTTACTCCTTTGCTATTATTTTAGTGGGACTTTGGAAAGGAACAGAGATAAACATCCTGATTAATCTGCTGGGTTTAAGCAGAATTTGCAGGTCATCTTAATACACAAAAGACCGTCTATGGACTGCTAATGGGCATGGGGTTTCTTTGGGGGGGGCGGGAATTATCTAAAATTGATTTTACAGTCTCTGTGAACACACAACCATTGTACTGCATACTTTATTTTTTATTTTTTAATTTATTTATTTTTTATTGTGGGTAAAAATCAAATTTTTCACAATACATACCAATATTAGTAAAATGATATATAAATATATATGCATATATGTGCATTTGCTTTTTTTTTTTAAGAGGTGCTTAACTTACCTAAATATTACACGGAACCTACAGGGATTCCCATGTTCTCCACCTCCCACACCTCCCACCACATCCCACACAAACATCTCCCACAAGTGTGGCCCATCACCCTCAATGGACTTACACATCCTGGGGCCTATTATTGCATACTTTAAATGGGTGAATTGTACAGTGTGGACATTGTGTCTGAATAAAGCTGATATATATAAAAAATAAAAATAAAAAGAAGACTGTCCTGGAGCTGAAGTCTTTGACAATGCCCAGGGTTGAAGCTGTGCACACCAAGTTCAACACAGATAGGTGTATATGTAGAGATTGATGAATCTGGGGGAAAAGAAATAATACAATTCAAAATCTAAAATCTGTTCTTCTCCTCAAGAAAGGCATGATTAAGTATTTCAATGGGGGGTGGGTTGTGGTATTATACAGGACTAATATTTAAGTTTGAAAGTGTGAACCCATAACCAACAAATCAAATCAGGTGAAGCAATTACACATTAAAATATAAAATTTAGGGTGCTGGAGTAAGTTCACTTTAGCTGCTTATGTATTAGCCATCAAAACAGCATTTTGTCGTGGTAGATAGTTTTTCAAATAAATTTCATTGGATGGACCCTTTCAGATATCTCTGTACACACGGGCTGTTGAGTTTCAGGGACCAGCATCTTGTAATTTGGAGACATGTCAAAATCAGAAAGTACGTTCAGTTCGTGTTCAATTAAATTGCTGCCAGGAAACAGAAGAGCATCCTAGAAATCTAAAGGGATCACCTGGTGTTTCAGTCACTGCCCTGTGGCTCTACTGAGGGACAATGACCTCCGAAAAGAACATCTGAAGTTGGCCAAATGTCCAGGACTCCAGCCTTGCTCAGAGGGACGAGAGCATCATTTAAAAATATGTTTCAGCTCAAGTGCCAGCTTAAGTAGGAAAGAGTGGGATTCTGCGTGGCATGGAACGTTGGCTCTCCAGCATCCTGGAAAGTAAGGCTTGTTTTTCGGTTTGTGTTTTTGTGACTGGGTAATACTATGTCTGGCTTTGTGAGCCAAAACCTTAACCCTCAAGAACAAAAACGCACCATCCCCCCACCTCCAAACCAGGCGATAGGCAGGCCAGCTGGCCTGTCTGGTGGAAAGGGGACCAAGGCAGCGCCCCCCCTCACGTGCCCTGGCTTCCAGCCTTGGCGGCACATTTGCCGCTTGTGTGAACTTCATCTGCTCACGAGATCTCCGACCTCCAGTTTCCTTGTTTATTAAATGGGTATAATCAGGTGAGCCTCGCCTGGCTTACAGGGCTAAGATGAGGAACAATGAGCTATTGTGTGTGGACGTGATTGTGAACTACAAAGTATTAGAAGTGTAAATTATTGTTAGTGGACAGGGATATCTAGGAGAGGAAAAAAGGAGAAATAAGTGGGACCTGCTCAGGGAAGGAAATTTTCCCCTGTAATTGTAACAATTTTAAGATTAATAGGATACCTGGAGAATATCTACTAGGGATAATCTCTTGCTATCTGGTCTCAATATTAAATATCTAATGACGGCCTATGTCCCCCCCACACTAAAGCAGTTCCCAAAGCATATTGCTTCCTAGGCCACAAAAAAGCGCTTGCTAATCCTTAGAGATAATTCTGTCATGGCCACAACCGGTAAGCCAACTTACAGAAAACACTATAAAATTTAATTTTATTGACCTAGTTCCTGCTCTGCCTGGCAGTATCCATGCAATAACCCTGAGAGAGGGCCGCTGAGAACTAAGGAACCTCATCCATGTGAGAAGAGGTTGCTTTCGTCAACCACTGGGCAGGCGATCAAGTGAGGGGCTGCCCGAGCCTACGAGACACAGCTACCCGGTTTCAAATCTGGCACTAGCGAACCAATCTTAAATTTCGCAGCAATGCAGCCAAGATGGGCTTTATCGATTACAATCATAGCCAAGCAAGAATTACGTTTAATTCTCATTTGACTTTTGACAACTAAAACGTGATGCCTTCAAAGCAGAAGAATGATTTAATCCATCCAACAGACCCCCTCGGTAACTTCCTTCAGGAAGGAGGAGTAAGCAATCGCCTCGTTATATTCTGACTCTGCGGCTGGAGGCACACGTGAATCAAACCACAGACGGCCAGGGGCAGAACTGGAGCTGGGGGAGCGTCAGGAGACCCCCGTCCTCCAGGGAGAGCCGAGAAGCCAGGGTCATAGCTCAACTTTGGGGCGCAGGGAGATCAGAATAAGGTAACGCTATCAAGAGAGTGAAAAAAAAATTTTTTTTAAGATTTATTTTATTTATTTATTTCTCCCCCCTCCCTCGTTGTTTTTGCACTTGCTGTCTGCTCTCTGTGTGTTCTGTGTCTGCTTGTCTTCTCTTTAGGCAGCACCAGCAACCAATCCTGGGACCTTCCGGAGTGGGAGAGAGGCGCTCAAGCTCTAGCACCACCTCAGCTCCCTGGTCTGCTGCGTCTCTTATTGTCTCTCCTCTGTGTCTCTTTTTGTTGCATCATCTTGCTGCGCCAGCTCTCCGCATGGGCCAGCTCTCCTGTGCGAGCCAGCTCGCCACGCAGATCAGCACTCCTGCGCGGGCCAGCTTACCTTTCACCAGGAGGCCCCAGGAATCGAACCCTGGACCTCCTATACAGTAGCTGGGAGCCCAATCGCTTGAGCCACATCCATTTCCCAAGAGAGTGAAATGTTAATAACAAAGGGAGCTGTCTGAAATGTAGCTAGAACTCTTCCCATCGTTCTCGCAACTCCATAGCTACACCCCCCACGACTGCTGCCTTTGATCCGATCAAGATTTCACCGGGATAAAGATGTCAGGAATAAGGACAAGAGATCTCCCCACATGGTGTTACATTTTCAGGGCTCCTGGGCTCAGACCCTCTCAGGAAGACTTTATGCAGACGTTACGGAGAAGGTGGGATGGATTCAAACCCCACCTTTCTCTGTCATTCTAAACTTCAGTTTACTCGTCCATAAACTGGAGTCTACAGACAACAGCATCCATCCCCGCAGTGTTGTAAACTTGGGATGAGACCATGAATATGCCCTCGGCACAGCACAGGCTCAAGACAAGGGCATGTTAAGAATTATTATTGTTTGTGCATTTACTAATGAGCTTCGTATCTGGGCTTTTTTTTTTTTTTTTTTTTCAGGGAAAAATCAAGCAGGGTGTTGGGGATGGTTATGGTCTTGAAAGCTTCCGAAAAAATATTCCAGGAGCGGATGCGGCTCACGGGGCTGAGCACCTGCTTCCATCATGGGAGGCCCTAGGTTCGGTTCCCGGTGTCTCCTAAAAACAAACAAAAAAGCAAACAACAAGCAAACAAATGGAAAAAAAACAACTCAGGGGAGCCGATGTGGCTCAGTGGCTGAGCATCGGCTTCCCACATATGAGGTCGCGGGTTCAATCCCTGGCCCTTGTACCTCAAAAAAAAAAAAAAAGAGTATTCTATTAAAAGAATTTAGGCAGAAAAAATCGTCAGCTTCGTCAAGAGAGCTCTTGTAGCTCAAACCATTTTCAAGTTCAATACAAGGGCAAAAAGTTCCAGAGACCTGATAATCATTAACAATATTTACAGGCTTCTCCTAAGCTCCTTTCCATCACTGACTCAACATTTGGTTATCTTTCTATTAGCTGCTTTGATGGCCTCTCAGCCTCAATCCAAGATAGATGGGGAAGACTTCTAAATCAGAGCTTTGGCTGTGAGGGTTGCCCTATTTTCATATTCTGGTTCTAATAACGAGATACTATTATTCTAGAGAAACCTTTCACAAGCGGTGTGTTGTTTCAGAACCTGCTTATTTACACTTCTCGTGGAACTTTCTGTGGCCTGCTCTGTTTGGAAGGAAACATCTGTCCTTGGGGTTTTCATCACCATGGGGCAGCTTACCACGGGGCTTGGCATGGCTGGGTGCACGTAGTTAGCTCCCCACCGGGGACTGCCCAGGTCCACGCAGTCACAGCGACAGCCCAGTGGGGCCTCGCTCATGTGCTCGCAGGCAGGGAACATATGGAGGCCTGGTCCAAGTGAACATCGCCCAGCATTCCAGAGGAAGTGTCTGTTAGTGACAGAGGCACGCATGTTGCTAGGACACAGCCTTCAGCAGCTGATGACGTTGGAGAGCTAGTGGTCTCATTAAAAGTGAGCTCCAGGAGCGGATGTGGGCACCCGCCTCCCACACGGGAGGTCCCAGTTTCGGTTCCCGGTGCCACCTGAAGAAGACAAGCAAGACAGCGAGCTGACGTGACAGGCTGACGCAATGAGATGATGCAAGGAGAAGACCCAGCAAGGTGGCACAACAAGTAGGGAGCAGATGTGGCTCAACTATTGGGTACCTCCTCCCCACGTGGAAGGTCCCGGGTTTGGTCCCCAGTGCCTCCTAAAAAGATGAGCAAACACAGAAAGCAGACAGTGAGCACAAACAATGAGGCGGGGGATAAATAAATAAATCTTTTTTAAAAAAATTGAGCTCAGGGCTTTTCCAGAATGGGCACTTTGGGAAGTTTGAATTATTCAGACTATTAACTCTCTGTGGACGTATGAGACACACAACGAGAATCTTTTCCATTGTGTCTGCATGGCCCCAGACTTCACATATTGGACTAACAAGTGAAATCCTCTAGGCTTCAAGTCCTAGGGTATCTCATGGAGACCAAGGATTTCAGAAAAAAAGGAAAATTACAAAGACTGCTGTTCTAAAGTCAAGGCAACCTTCCCAAACATAGACCCATACTCACTGGACTCAAACAGATATTTACACACCAATGTTTATTGCAACATCGATCACAATAGGGAAAAGGTAGAAGCAACCCAAATGTCCATCAACTGTGCTTTATGCATACAGTGGAATATTATTCAGCTGTAAAGAGGAATGAAATGACACATGACACACTGTAGACGAACCTTGAAGGTTTGAATGAAACAAGCCAGACACAAAAAGACAAATACTCTATGATCTTGCTTATGTGAAGCCTAGAAGAAGCAAATTCTGGGGAGACAGATAGTGGATTCCAGGTTACCAGGGTCCAGGGTAATGAGGGCAAGGAAGAGGGAATGACTGCTTAACAGGCGCAGAGTTTCTGTCTGAGGCGATGAAAAGGGTTGGGTAATGGATATGGTGATGGTGGCACAGGATTCTGAAAGCAATTAATACTAACAAATTGTACACTTGGAAGAAGCTAAAATGGGAAATTTTGAGTGGTATTTATGACGCTACAATGAGAAGATTTTTAGAAAGATGACTCTGGCAGCTTTAAGAAGCACTGCAGGCGTCCCAGGCGCATTGCCAGGCTACCATTTGACATTGCCCACTCCTTCTTGCTTTAATTCTTACTGTCCATAAGCTGGGCACAGCTTGATGCTCAATGTGCTTCGTGGCAATCTGCTTTGTGACATGGTTTCTAGAAACATACTGGTGTGTAAAATTGGGAACTGCCTATACCCTAACCTCTAACTCTGCATGGAAAAGCTGCAGAGAACCAACCTGAAAGTCATCTAGAAGGGTGATTTCTAATGCCACACCATGGAGTAATGGAAGATTCTAGAGCCAGGGTGGTAGAGTGGAAGGAACATAGGGTTGGAATAAAACCATGGTCCAGTTCCAGCTCTAATAATTATTAACTCAGTGGCTTTAGACAATTTATTTAACCTCCCTAAGTCTCATATGTAAAAGGGAGATAATGATGCCTACGCTGGACTGTTATAAGATTAAATCAGATAATGTATGTAACGCATCTGACATTAAACAGAGTCCGAAAAATTGGCTAATATTATCATACCGATTACATGCTGGGAACACTGTGATTTGTGTGTTTTCCATCTAAACCATAAAAATATTAAAATAGTGTGCGCAAGGTTGAAGCTAAGTAAACAAATACACTGAAAGGAGCTTGTAAATAGATCTGACAAGCCAGTTACTTTCCAGCTTTCCCAAAACACATATTTAATATCTGTGAGAAACTGCTGGGGGTAGTGAGCGAGGGACACAGTAGAAAGCAAAAGGCAAAACAGCATGTGGGGTGATTTCTGGGAAAAGTGTTTCTTTCCAGATCTCTTGTTTGAAGACAGGTCAGACTGACAATGAAACACACAGATGCCGCAGCCGTAAGCCTAGGAATAAGATTCTACAAGATCTGATCCCAGAAAAGGGAAATGCATTTTGATGACCCAGCAAGAAGTCCTTATTAGCACAGGGGCACAAGCCTGCCACCTGCCAAGGGAGGCTCAAACCTCATCTACTCCCACGCTGCGGGCACAGCCATCGTCGTCCTTTCCGAGGCTTGGCGATCTCAGGAGCAGGCATGCCCCGGGACTGGCATCACCCCCGCCAGTACGTCGTTCACGGGTGTGTCTGGGCCTAGATCGGGTGGCAGTTTGAGACAGCCACACAGGGAACAGGAAAACTGGACGGAGAAGGAGGACATCCCCAGCGGAAGCTCCCACGCCGAGGACGAGAACCTGGGCAGCATTTCAGCAGCTTCACTGACTCTAGGGCACCAGACTTAATCAAATTTAGACCAGACTGCAAGCAATGACCTTTTCCAGGTCCGAAAGAGAAGAGGAAATTGTTAATAGTATGGAGAGCAATTGCTTATTGCTGACCGATCAGGGAGGGTTGTCTGATACATTCCATTCACAAGTGCAGGCCAGTGGTCTTTTCAGACTTTTCAGACTTTGGCTCCTTTCAGCAAGGCCAGTGACCCTACTGCAATGGCAGTAATCCCGTATAGTCCTGTACAGTTGTATCATTGTATCCTTATAGCAGCCCCATGAAGAAGGTCCCTATTATTCTTTTAGAGTTGAGGCCATTGAGCCTCAGAAAAAACGAATTGTCTCACCTGGGGACCCACCTGAACCAGATTTCAGGTCAGGGATCTGAGCCCTGGGCTCCTAGGTCCCTTGGTCCTGACACCAAGTTTTATTTCTGTGGCCACACATTTCATAGAGTCACAGATCCCTAGTTTCCAAATTCAGCCCCACACTGGTATTGCAGCTCTCTGTGGGAGTGGGACAAAGTGCATTTTACCTGCTACTCTGGGACGAGGCTGCAAAGCTGCAGCAGAGAATGTGTAGCCCAGAGAGTCCATCTACACGAGCCAAGCGGTGGTCAGTCACCATAGCTGAGGAAGTGTGGCCTGAAGGCAGCAACTTCCCAGAAAGCCAAGGTGATGGAGGCAACTGAGCTCAGAAAGAGAGCAGACGTCAGCCTCTCCTTCAAGGGCCGCTTCAAGAGTGGGTCGGGCAGCCTTATTGGAAGGTCTCTGAACTATTCATAGGGTTGAAGCAAGTCGTGCAAATATTGCCTGGAGGTCTAGCCTTCAACTTTGTGCGTTCATTTCCGCGGACCAAAGTCTTTAATTACGGCGTCTTGACCAAAAGATTTGGATGGAAGTTTTTGCTTCCATTTAATAGACTCTCGTTTTTAATCCCTTCGGACTATTGATTGTGTAAAGCTGCACTAATAGCAAAGTATTGCGAGGCATGGATGACAAAGATAGCCCAAGGTATGGCAGCAGCACGTAGGAAAGCACAGAGCAAAGGAGGAGGAAAGAAATGGAGGCACACTCTTCTAAGGTGCTTACGCTCCCTGTGAGGTGGTTTAGTAGTACTTGAAGGTAAATAGTGGTAAGTTTATGTATGTTCTAGACTTTGGAGCCACCACCAAAAATGTACAACGAGGATGTATATATAGCTGATAAACCAATAGTGAGGCGACCATAGAAGACAGGCATACCTCATTTTGTTGCATTTCACTTTACTGTCCCTTGCAGGTATTGCTTTTTTTTTTTTTTTTTTTTTTTTTTTTACAAATTGAAGGTTTGTGGCACCCCTGTATCGAGCAAGTCTGTCAGGGCCACTTTTCCAAAAGCACGTGCTCGCTCACTTTGTGTCTCTGTGTCACATCTTGGAAATTCTCACAATATTTCAAACTCTTTCATTATTATTGTATCTGTTATGGTGACCTGTGGTGTTACTGGTGTAACTGTTTTGGGGTGCCACGAAACGCGCCTACACAACACGGCAGACAATCAGTAAACGCTGGGTGAGTTTTGGCTACGCCACTGACGGGCCACTTCATCTCTCTCCCTCTCCTTGGGCCTCCCCTTTTTTCTGAGACACAACAATATTGAAATTGGGCCAGTGAATAACCCTTCATTGGCTTCTAAGTGTTCAAGTGAAAGGCAGAGTCGCGTGTCTCCCACTTGAAATCAAAAGCTAGAAATGATTAAGCTTAGCTAGGAAGGCATGTTAAAACCTGAGATAGGCTGAGAGATAGGCCTCTTGTGCCAAACAGCTAGCCAAGTTGTGAGTGCAAAGGAAACGTTCTTGAAGGAAATTAAAAGTGCTACTCCAGTGAACACACAAATGATAAGAAAGAGAAACAGCCTTATTGCTGATACGGAGAAAGTGGTATGAATAGTGGTATGAATAGAAGATCAAACCAGCCACAACGTTCCCTTAAGCCAAAGCCTAATCCAGAGCAGGACTCTAACTCTCTTTAATTCTATGAAAGGCTGAAAGAGATGAGGAAGCTGAAGAAGAAAAGTTTGAAACTAGTAAAGGTTGGCTCACTAGGTTAAAAAAAAAGGCATCTCCAGAACATAAAAGTACAAGGTGTGGACCTTACACCCAAAGCACGTGCAACAAAAGAAAAAATAGATAAATGGGACCTCCTCAAAATTGAACACTTTTGCACCTCACAGGACTTTGTCAAAAGGGTGAAAAGGCAGCCAACTCAATGGGAAAAAATATCTGGAAATCACATATCTGATAAGGGTTTAATATCCAGGATATATAAAGAGATGTTACAACTCAACAATAAAAAGACAAACGACCCAATTAAAAAATGGGCCAAAGACTTGAATAGACATTTCTCCGAAGAAGAAATACAAATGGCAAAAAAACACATGAAGAAATGCTCAACATCACTCATGATTAGGCAAATGCAAACCAAAACTACAATGAGATATAATTTCACACCTATCAGAATGGCCACTATGAAAAAGACAGAGAACTACAAGTGTTGGAGAGGATGTGGAGAGATAGGAACACTTCTTCACTGTTGGTGGGAATGCAGGATGGTACAGCCACTGAGGAGGACTGTTTGGCAGTTCCTAAAGAAGTTGAATATAGACTTGCCTTGTGACCCTGCAATGCCACTACTGGGTATATACCCAGAAGAACTGAGAGCAGTGACACGAACAGACATCTGCACACCGATGTTCATAGCTACATTATTCACCATTGCCAAAAGCTGGAAACAACCCAGGTGTCCACCAAGAGACGAATGTATAAACAAACTGTGGTCTATTCACACGATGGAATATTACACAGCTGTAAGAAGAAATGAAGTCATAAAGCATATGGCAACATGGATGAAGCTAGAGGACATTATCTTGAGTGAAGCAAGCCAGACACAAAAGGACAAATACTGTATGGTTGTGTTGCTATGAACCAAACATATTGTGTAACATATTGTTTGATTCAAAAAAATTTTATGTGTATCCAGTACATTTAGTTGAGAAATGTATATATTTATTCATCTGTGTTTACTTTTTAGTTTTTAATTGTTCATATTTTCAATTATTAAATGTACAAAATAAAGTTTAAAAAAAGTGCAAGGTGAAGCAAGTGATGATGCAGAAGCTACAGCAGCTTATCTAGAAGACCTAGCTAAGATAAATGATAAAAGTGGTTATACTAAACAACAGATTTTCAATGTAGACAAGACAGCCTTATATTGGAGGAAGATTTCATTTAGAACTTTCCTAGCTAGAAAAGAGAAGTCAATGCCAGGCTTCAGAGCTTCAAAGGACAAGCTGACTCTCTTGTTGGTGCCTAATGTAGCTGTTGACTTGAAGTGGAAGCCTATGCTCATTCACCATTCTAAAAATCCTGGGGTCTTTAAGAATTATGCTGCATCTACTCTGCCTATGTTCTATAAATGGAACAGTAAAGCCTGGATTTGCACATCTGTTTACAACACAGTTTACTGAATATTGTAAGCCCATTGTTGAGAACTACTGCTTAAAAAAAAGATTCCTTTCAAAATATTGACACCTGGTCATTGTGCAAAAATATTGACACAGTGAGATGACTGTTCTTCTCCTGCCTGCTAGCACAGTGTTCATTTTGCAGCCCATGGATCAAAGAGCCATTTTGACTTCTAAGACGTATTCTTTAAGAAATATATTTCGTAAATCTATCACTGCCATAAATAGTGACTCCTCTGGTAGACCTGGGCAAAGTCCATTGGAAACCTTCTGGAAAGGATTCACTATTCTAGATGCCATTGAGAACATTTGTGATTCATGAGAGAAGATCAAAATATCAGCATTAACAGGAGTTTGGGAAGAATTGATTCTTGCCATCATGGATGATTTTGAGGGGTTCAAGTCTTCAGTAGAAAAAGTAACTGCAGATGTGGTGAAAACAGCAAGAGACTAGAATTAGAAACAGAACCTGAAGCCGTGACTGAATTGTTGCCATCTCATGGTAAAACCTTAATGGATGAAGAGTTGCTTTGTATGGATGAGCAAAGAAAGCGGTTTCCTGAGATGGAATCTACTCCTGGAGAAGATGTTATGAACATTGTTGAAATGACAACACAGTATTTAGAATATTACTATAAAATACTTAGTTGATAAAGCAGTGGCAAGGTGGGAGAGTATTGACTTCTGTTTTGAAAGAAGTTCTGCTGCGGGTAAAATGTTACCGAAGAGCATTGCATGCCGCAGAGACATCTTTCATAAAAGGAAGAGTCAATTGAGTCAGCAAACTTCATTTTGTTTTATTTTAAGAAACTGCCACAGCCACCCCAACCTTCAGCATAGAACTGTACACCAGAAAGAAAAATTAAAGTCCATTTCTAATAAAAAGGGTGGGGGGGCATGGGGTCTCATGGACCATGGAATCATCTGTCAAAAGCAAAAATGGGGAAGTGGAGATGCTCGCCTTGTGTTTAGCGACAGCCTTCCAGAAACCTAGCAGTGAAGCAAAGTTTCTTACACATACAGATCTCAATCTTTTCCGCTTGCAGAAATGATGTCCAGAGGTCGAGCTCCATAGATTTGAGTTTTGTATGCAAAGTGGAATCATTAATACTACGAATGAGATCTGAACACAAGAGAGTACAGTGAAGTCACGACTATCCTAGATATGGAGATTCTTTTCTTATTAATGCAGTCTACAGTTGTTAAGGGTAGTTAATTGTCATATCACACCTGGGGTTCATATCTTTCCCATACATGAAACAAGTGAAAAGACTTTTTAAGACAAGTAAAAACTTTGCATCTGTTGATTCTTGTTAGAATTCATCGCGTTGATCTGTAAATCTTAGTTCGAATCCACTGAGATAATTTTGAACATAATTCTGATGAACTTCCTGACAGCTGTCTCCTGTCTCCTACCTTTGGGTCAGGGGTAAACTTGATGACCATGCTTTTGGGCAGGATATGAAATGGCTTCAGCATGTCCCTAGTTATACTTTTAGTCAGTCAGTAGTGTTTTATTGAAAAGCTCCAATATATTTAGCGCTATGGATCCTATACCTGAGGGCTCCCAGGACCCGCACATTACAAGTTCCTTAGTGACTGTCATCTCTCAGCTGGTCACCCACCCCTCTGTACCACTGAGCCTGGCCGTCTGCAAATCACATTCTCCAAACTCTCTTGTCAGCTGTCTTCTTATTAACTAATGATGGAAAAAAGCAAGCCCTTGCCTGATTTTTTACTGGGAGGGTATTTCACGGATGGATTGACATCATTAGTCAGTTGATTGCATCTACAACTGATTGCATCTACAATCAACAAAGGAGATTGCCCTCAGCAACATGGGGAGTCTCCACATCCAAACAGCTGGAGGTCTAAAATCGAAAACTGAGGATTTCAAATGTCAGGGAGAAGAATTTCTGCCTCTACTTCAGCCAGCCAGCTTCGCTTATGGAATTCAGACTCAACTTTAGTGTCACTGTTATCAGAGTTTCCAGCTTGCAGCCTGCCCCATGGAATGTAGACTTGCCAGCCTCCATGGTCACATGAGCCAATTCTTATAATAAATCTGCTGGTTCTGTTTCTCTGGAGAACCCTGATATAACACCATGGTATATAGAAGAATGTAAGAATTTTTACATTGAAAATGTAAGACAATGAAGTTGCATGTCATGTCTGACTATTTATGCTCATTTTTCTGTTTTTGTCATATTCATACATGTCAGAAGAGAAATCTATAAAAGTGTATTGTGCTAAAGGTTTCCTTTTCTTTTTTTTAATTTTCTTTTTTTAGCTAAGAAGTTTTTAGGAACTAAGTTTTTAAAAAAACATGCTAGTATTTCATTTTGATGTGTGACTGATTGGGGATTAAATATGAATTCTGGTTGGTTTTAGGAAACATTTACCAGACTTTTGGATTATAAGCCTGGTTGAAAGTGTTTCTTCTTTAGAAGTGGATGGAATGTCATCAAAATGTAAAAACAAATTTAAACTTTTTATTGTATGATAAGATTGGAGATTTATTTTAAAATTATTTCCATGTGCTGAAACATGTTTCATGCAGTAAAACTTTAGTACAATTTAAATTAGGCAAGAACATGAGCTAGAAATGCAATTATATATAATTGACTTTGCCAATGCAATTGAAGTTCATGGCCTTACTGTATAATTTACGAATCTGTACACAATTAATTTTTAGATCTTTTTGATCTCTTTTTTATAATGCTATACTTTCCTAAGTTGTGTGAGATGCAAAAGCCTACTACTAAGGGCGTTTAAAAATTAGCCCAGGTTTCTGACACTCTTAATAAAAAATATCTGTCCCCTTGCCATTCTGGCTCTTGTTTTCAGTGATTAGGCAATAGCTCTGGTTAAGGAAGCCAAACTGGTTCTGTGCTTAAACGAGGGAAATTAAGTTATTCTTCGTAATTATCTCCATTTTCATCGCAGTCCTTGTGCACCACCACCACTAGCATGCAAATCATTGACTAGATACATTTTGTACCTTTTGCAGAGACTCCACAAATGCGTATTTACTGTCCTCCAGAAAATAATAAATGGAATATATGTTAATAAGCTGTGTGAACTTGTCAATATTAACAAACTCTTTAATGCCTCTACTTTATATCCAGATCCCTGGAATTTTAAAAAGCAGTTCCAGGAAACCAAAAGTTCTTTTGGAAGAATTTTTGGAGAAGGGATTTGCTATTTTCTGTCCAAAGTTGGCTTCCGAATGATGTGAAAGAACCAAATCATCACTAGCACTTGTATTTCTTTATCTTAAGTTCACTCTCTTCAACGATTTAAGTTGGTCTTATTCTGGCCACTCTCTCAGGAGCCCTAAACTCCTAGGGAGGAGTTTCTGGCATTTGTTTGAAGCTTTAAAGGAGTTGGCACTTGCAGATTATCTCTTTTTTCCTTTTTCCTCCATGTCTCTTTCTGTTGAGAATCTCTGGTTAGCAACTGCACTGTCTTCGGTGGCAATAGGGTCTTTTTAGTTAGGTTTTTTGGTGGGTTGTTTGTTTTTTAGTAGGTACGTAGGTACCAAGGATTGAACCCAGGATCTCTTACCTGTGAAGCAGGAGCTCAACCACTGAGCTGCACGGGCTCCACTGCGACAGGGTTTTGTGCAGCTGTCTCTTCTCCCTCGGGTATGGTTATTAGCCCCTTGATAGTCAGAAACAGTCACTGCAGGCACCTTAAGAAAAATGGGGCGCTGTCATAAAGATACTCCAATGCTTCGAGGCTGTGGGGCAGTTCTCCTGTCCGCCTGGCTCACCGTCCAGGTGGTCTCTCTTTCACGGAGCATCGCTTCAACCTACGCATCTGCCAATCCCCTCTGCCGCCCCCAGAAACCACTGTGGAGGGAACTAGTCTGGTTGGCTTCACCTATAGGAGGCACGTCTGGCCTCGGCCTGGGTGTTCAAGGCTGGTCCTTCAGAGACCACCCCTGCCCCACCCAGCTTCCGGGGGGCACTGCCTCACTAGGCAGGGCTGTGGCCAGGGTGCTTTCTGCTGAAAGGAACGTGGCAGCAGGCTCGGCCATTAACCTGCCTGGAGCCGGTGTAAACAGTAGGCGCAAGTGCTGCAGCTAAGAAGCCCGATGCTCGCTCCTCCTTGCACATTGAGCTAGTGATTCAGAGGAAAGCTTTGGCAAAGCTCAGTCCTGTTGCTCTTTGAGTGGTATATCCAGAGCCACCTTCCTTTGTCCAGTTACCCATTTGCATTTTGACCAATTTACCTACATTTGGTCTCAATAGCCTCGCCATCTCAAATTCTATCGGCCTATCTGTGTAGCTAAAATCTATGACACTCATGTGCACTTCATATAGCTATGGGGCTGTTTACTGTTCTCGTGCATTCAGAATTTCAAAGGGTAGAGGACCCTGCTTTTTCCTAAGTTTCTAGGAACATTAATTTGGGGAACAGAGCCAGCTTTCAAAATAATAATAATAATATATTTACCATTTGAACATACAATGATCACCAAGATTTCAGAGGGTTACACAATGAAAACATATGCCCACTTTTCTAATCTCCCTCGGTCTTTTCATATTCCCACTAAACGGGACCACATGCTTCTTCGGGAATAAAAAAGCTGTCCAAGAACATGGAAAAAATGACCTTTCACGCCTATTAATAGTAGTTTGGAAGTGACACTTCCTGTTCATTTTATTATCACTGTTTCCCTTAAAAAATAATAAGTCATCAAATAGGTGGTACTTCTCTGATCCAGGAAAAATATAGTTGACAGGTAATAAAAAGGAAGGTAAAAATGGACCGAATGTTGTGGGGTCAGCAAAGCCTGCCTTACTGAGATGTGATGATAGCACACTTGCTTTCAGGGCGTGTGCATCTGCTCCTGTTTAATATGTACACATATTTACCCTGAGGAAATGGGAACCTGAGCTGGGCGCGAGGGTGGCAGTGTAAACAGCTTGGGGCCTGCTCTTCTTGGGAATCATTTGCACACCTGTCTTTCTTGGAAATAGTTCAACCGGTTGTTTTCTCAGGTTCATGTCCATCAGGCCCCGGAAACACCTACTCCACGGAGGCTCTGTGCCCAGGAGCACCTCATTCGTTTCAGAGCGAGGAGGTCAGGAGGGGCTGCGTTGGAAACTGAGTCTGGGACTGTTTGAAGAGCACCACGGGGTTGCCAAAGCTTGGCTGCGACCGTCTTTGGGACAATACTCTCGGAAAGACCTTCCCTCGTCCCCAGAGATTTGAGTTTCAATTTAAAAAAATTAAAAAGGAAAGGGAAGAAAAAACCAGAGAAATGGGACTCCATACAGAAAAACTGGGGTAAAACTTCATGTATCCACAGATATTTACTTAGGTCAGGCCTTGAGCTAATTGTTAGGGTTACAGCAGTCAGCAACTTTCTACTTTGCCTTCTGAATGATAAAAACCCAACATGGAGCAAAGGCCTCAGAAGAATGCAGTGAGTGATAAAATAAAGAGAATGGGACATTAGAAAAGGAATACTTTTTCTAGCGCGTGACTTTCTATAGATAACAGAATTTTCTAATTTTTTTCATGTCAGTTATTATTTAGCCGTGGAAACTAAGCATAAACTTTGGATAAATTTCACACTTTAAGGAATTTAATTTTTTAATCCAATGATGAAGAACATTGGTCCATCCACTCATAAATTTATACATACATACACATATAGGCGTTATATATTGAGAGAGAGAACATTATACACCCGGTTTACTTTTCTAGATGTTTATTCAATGCATGACAGACATAAATACATAAACTAATAATTATAAAAAAATATAGCAAAAGATAATAGAGAGCTGCATATAAATTAAAGGGGCAAAGACAAGGAATCCTAACCCAGCCTGAGAAGGACTAAGAGAAGGGATCAGGGAAGACTTCCTGGAGGCAGTGACCACTGTGTGTGCAAAAAACAGGAGAGAGGTAGAAGGAGTCGATTCCTGGCAGGGATATTAGCATTAAAAAAGTCTTGGAGGGGGGCGGATGTGGCTCAACTGATTGGGCGTCCGTCTCCCATATGGAGGGACCTGGGTTCGATCCCCGGGACCTCCCGGTAAAATAAAAAAAAAATTTTTAAAAAGTCTTGGCGATAAAGAACCATCTGCGATGTGGGGCAGGGTGGTGGGGAACTGTAAGAAGTTTAATATTGCTGGAACATAAACTGTGAGTCAAATGGGGACTGAGAGATAAGCAGGAGCACATTCATAGGAAGCTTTGAACGCCACCGTCTTAGGAAAAGCTATTCAGTATAATGTAATAAAAGCTAATTATTCTAGACTCACGAGGGCTTATCCAAGAAACGTCCCATCACTTTAATACTCAGGCAGGATATTAAAGATATTTCCCTATTGAAACCTTTTACTAGCACTCATCTCTGTGATCCATCTATTCTTTCATTTTCAAATTCTACCTCCCGAGGCCTAATGGCAGGTCTGTAAGAGTGCAGAGAAGGAAGAGTAAACTATTAAAACTACTTACAATTTCTTTCATAAAACAATCAGAAAAAAAAAAAAAAAAGGCTGCTTGAATGTCTCTTTCTGGGCTGCAAAGATCCTGAGAGATTTGGGGGGCTGAGTGGAAGAAAAGTTGCTTTTGTCTTAGCCAAGGTTTTCCTCGAATCTGGGGAGCTGAATGTGTTGCCATTTTGCAGTGACTGCAATCACTGGCGGCCGACTGTCCTCCGAAGCCTTGGGGTTACCCTGTCTTCCTTGGCTCCCCCATTCTCTCTCCAGCTCCATTTGGTCCCCTTTGTCCATGAGAGTTTCACTTGTGCTCTCCAGCACACCCAAAGAAGGGCAAACTGGGCTCATGACTTTCTATTTTCACAGAGGTCAACGACCCTTATAACCAGGGTGACGACATGCTCTGGTTTGCCAGGCACAGGGTCAATTTATGTCTATCAGTGTAAATACCAGCAGTGACCCCTTTGGCTCTCAAAAGGGTCTCTGGATAGTAAATTGCATAGTCACTCGATTGCCAGCTAGCTTTGCAGGGGTTCAGCCTCTATAATCCAAGGCACCCAAGCTTCTTGTCATCTATTTCATTTAGCCGATACGGTAGAATTCCAGAGAAACATCAGAACTTGAACAGTATCTTAGAGACGATGTTTAACAGCTTAATCTATAATTTCCGTATTTCAGAAACCTTAAGATCAGTTACAGGACTATATTTAATAAGCATAAATGGGGAGTGGATGTGGCTCAAGCGGTTGAGCGCCTGCTTCCCATGTGGGAGGTCCCGGGTTCGGTTCCTGATGCCTCCTAAAAAAAAAAAAAAAAAAAAAAAAAAAGCCAACAAGCAAAGCAAATGAAAAAACCAACTCAGGGGAGCTGATGTGGCTCAGTGGTCGAGCGCCGGCTTCCCACATATGAGGTCCCAGATTCAATCCCCAGCCCCCAGTACCTCAAAAATAAATTTAAAAATAAACATAAATCCTTTTTGCACATCTCTGAAAAATAAATAGGCAAGTTAAATAAAACATAAGGGAATACAAAGGACATTATTGGGACATATGAAAAAATTGGAATATAGACTGCAAGCTTTCTGTCAATGTTAAGTTTCTTGAACTTGATAACTGCACTTAAAGTGGTTACATAAGTGAATATCCTTGTTCTTAGGGAATGTCCATGGAAGTATTAAGTGTTCAAGGAGCATGATGTCTACAACCTACTCTCAAATGTTTAAAAATAAATAAATAGAGAGAGATGGACAGACAGACGGTTGGATGACGGATGGGTAGATACACGGTTAGATAGGATGATACAACAAATGTGGCAAAATGTTAAAACTGTGGAACTGGCCCTCTTGGGGGTGTGGATGCTGGAGTTCTCTGAGTCTTGAATTATTTTGCAACTGTCCTATAAGTTTGAAATTATTTCAAATGAAAATTTTTTTAAAAAACCATAAGGGAGGGAAACGGGTGTGGCTCAAGAGATTCGGTTTCCGTCTACCATATGGAGAGACCAGGGTTCGATCCCCAGGACCTCCTGGTAAAAAAAAAAAAAAAAAAAAAAAACCATAAAGGAATAAAGTCCATCTCCCACCCTAAAGCAAAAATGATCCAGGGACTCCAAACACCTGGGGAAAGCGGGAGTGGGAGGCGGCCACTGGGGACACCATTCCTAAAGAAGCGGTGGTTTGTGCTGGGGCAGGTGGCCCAGCTGGGAGTGCCGTGGGCAGCTTTGTCCTCCGAGTGCTCCCCCCATCTTCCCTGGCCGCACCGTGAGGCGCATTCAAAGCTTCTTCAGAGCTTTGTTTTATTTTTTAAAAACGACTTCGTTCGGGTATAACGGACACACAACAAACTGCACATCCTTAAAGTGACTAATGTCATAAGCTCTGAAGTTTGTTTACTTTCATGAAAGCATCACCATAATCAAGACAATAAACAAATCCATCACCTCTCAAAAGTTTCCTCTTGCCGTTTGGGACTCCTTTCCTTCCCCCCTTCCCCGGTCCCTCACTCCCATCCCCAGCCAACTTTCATTTGGTTTACAATGAAAAAACAAAACCCTTTTAAAAAGCTGTTCTCTTCAATATTTGTGTAATCGCCTAATTTAAACACTCCCCAGTGCTAGCCGGTATTGGTAATCCATGAGAACCATAAGCAGGAATCTGCTTCTTTGCCTGGCACACTTTTTGCACTAAAAAAAAATAAATCAATTCATTAAATGCAAGAAAATTCCAAGGGAGCAAAAAACATATTGGGCTTGTTTGGCAGGCGTAAGGAAGAGAAGTATTTGCTTTCGTTTAAAGCCATTAAAAGCGTTTTTTTTCCCTAGGGAAAAGGGAATGGCAGGAGCAGTCAGATGCTGAGATGGTCCAAGTCCTTATCAGCCGTCTCTGACTTGAGTGGAATGCCATCTTTGTCCATGGCGATGTCAGTTATAGAGCAACTTCTCCATCCGTTTATCCCACAAACTAACTGGAAAGTTTAACTTTGAAAAACCGCTCAGAGTTTATTCTTGGTTTGAATTGCAATTGTTCCGGGGGGGGGGGCGGGGAATCCCTTTTCTTTGTAACAGCAGAAAACATTGGGAAAAGCGCAGTTCTGAATGTCTGGAGATTCTTCCATTAACTAAGGTTGTGACCTGCATGTCTTTTTGCATCAGCTCCTCACTTGTATCACGAGAGGACTAAAATAAAGGATTCTTCAGCGTCCCTTCGAGCTCCGTGTTGTACAGTTGTGTGGCCTTTCCAGGAATATCTTTGCCTAACAGTTGGCTCCGCTGGTTCAGATTCCCCACGCCAGTGACCCTCAGCCCACCTGCCGGACCCAACCTCTGTAACTGGGTGGAAGCCGGTTACGGAGCTCTGAACACCCTTTCCAGACCCTTTCCTTATCCCTCCACTGGGGGGGAAAGTATTCCCCCAACTTGACCAGGTACAGCCGCCAGACTTCACAATTGCACATGCACAAAACTGGAAACCATCCAGCTAATATAATAAGTCCATCCCCACATATTTATAGACTCGAAACCCTATTGTCACAGCTGTACTGGAACCCATCTCATACCAGACTTAAAAACCCCATCGGACGCATTGTTTACACAGAGTCACCTTTCAAACAGGAGCTGTCACAATGGAGCTCACAGGAGCAAGAGTCCAGGGAAAAAGTCATTATCTGCAACTGAAGGTCTTAATCTGACTGGCGGTGAGTGAAATTATCCACAAAGAGTAATTCTCCAGAGAAGAATCTCAGAGAAGCAACCAAAGAGATTTTTTTCCTGGTAAAGAAGCTAAACATAGAAAAGTCCAATCACCAGGAAAGGTCTCTCTCTCCTTAGCAGTGTAAGAAGTGCTTAAAGCTTTAGATCATTGAACAACTGCCTCCCAGCACCATTATTTCGGTTTCGGCTTTTCAACTTAGGTCCCCAGAAAGGTGCCAGTCATTCTTATCTGGGAATTCTAATTTTACCCTGACACAATGGCCATCTGAAAGCAATGGCGGCTTGGCCAGAGCAACCAACCTGAAGCTCTTTGATGTCACCGGAGGCTGGGTCCTTCCTCACTCACCCCCCACCCCTCGCCTTGTCCAGGTCATCAACCCTGCCTGTGGCCCCGCCCCCTGCCCTACTGAAATCCCAAGTCTTCATGGCCCGGCTCAAATTCCACCCCATTCACAGTCCTCTTTCTCACAGCGGTGAGTTCAGTGACACTACCCATGTCACTAATTTGGTATCGATCACGTGCTGTGTATATATTGCTGGTTTCCTTACAAAGTCAACTTTCTCACTCTACATAACCTCCTTGGAACTCTGATGTCCCCCAGCATCCACCCACTTGGTTAGGTGACCTATACCTAATTACTATTTAATAAATTCCTTTTGACTTATGGAATGAACATCTTCAGAAATGAATGTTTTCATGAAGTATAGGCTGGTTTCTAAATATAACAGACTTGTTATGTGGGTTTATCGTAACGTGAAAGGGCAAATGTTTCAAGACATGAACGCCGAGACAATACAAGAGCCTTAATTGTTAAAGAAAGATTCGATGCAATATGTTGCATATATTAAGTTTGAAGTGGATGCATACACTTTAGAAAGACTTTGTGATTTGAAATAAATTGGGTTTGTTCACATCCTGCTCTTGGATTTGGGGCAGGCCTTGTGCAAAGGCGGTATGCTGGAGCACCCCAATCCTGGGCTTGGCTGCACTGGGGGAGGAGTTAAACCAAAGCAATCTGACCAAGTGTAAATGGGGGGAAACTGTGACTGTGGTCCAGAGGAACCCATGGTCTGAGCATCAAGCTCAAGATTCAAGGTTAATTTAGAAAATGTAGAACCAAAGATAAGAACCAGTCAAGGCAAGTGTTTCAAAATTAAAGTTGTAATCAGCTAGAAAACTGTGCAGAAACCCTTTTATAAGGTACCTGGGGACATGGCTTAGGGTAGAAGTGGAGGTTCAAAGTAACCAGCCAAGGCTGAGCCCAGATGCTCAAGCATTAACCCCCAAGCAGCCAGAGCGCCCTCTTCTGCAGATACCTACCTGGCCTCTACCTGCAGTTATGCTCCCCCATTCAGGTATGCCCTGGGCATGCCTCTAATCACTGCACCAACCATTGTACAAGGAATTTTCTGTTCATATTTCAGCCTCCTCTCACTAGACTGTAAACTCTCATGGGCAGGAGTGGTCTCGCTTTTTCTTGGTATGTCTCCAGAGTACAACACACTGCTTGGAGCCTAGTACATGCTCAGTAATAACATAGTCACCTCTAAACTCTAAACTTAGCTGTCTAGTTCACAGCTGTATCTTCCATACCTAAAACAGCACCTGGCATGTAGTAGGCTCACTAAATATCTCTTGAGTAAAGGAGAATGAATGCAGTGGTGAATGGATGCTTGCCAAAGGGCCAAACCCTCCCCAGGTGTTGGGGACATGAGCTTTCCCTGCAGGAGGATAAAGGATTTAAAAGAGTGTCGTATGTTTTATTCATCGTGAATCTCCGCAGGCAGTTAGTAGGGAAGGGACAGGGTGTGTCATTAAATAGAGGTGAATGTAAAATAACCATTGAGCCAGGTGAGACCAGATGCCTTGGGATGTTCTAGATCTAATGCTAAAAACAACGAAATGAAAACGAATCCAGTCAACAACCCATGGCAGACCATTGACAGTCTAAGGCATGGCCACTTAGACGGATGCAGAGTGATCAGATGTTAGCCATGGGAAGGCTGGCGTCACTGCCACGGCTCGCCCCCAGGTATCTGTGAGAACCAGGTACCTCTCTCAACAGCAACCTCATGCCATGAGCATCAGATCGATAACACCCCTTCCCCCGAGGGCCCTGTATTAGGCAGCCAAAGGGGCGCTGATGCAAAATACCAGAAATCGGTTGGTTTTTATAAAGGGTATTTATTTGGGGTAGAAGCTTACAGTTACCAGGCCACAAAGCATAACTTACTTCCCTCACCAAAGTCTGTTGCCACGTGTTGGGGCAAGATGGCTGCCGACGTCTGCCAAGAGTTCCTGGGTTCCTCTCTTCCCCGGGGCTCCATTTCTCTGCAGGCTCAGCTGCTGTGCTCTCTCCACAAGGCCAGCTGTAGACTATCAGGCGAACGGCTCTGTCTCTCTCCCCAGGGCTTCTGCCGTGTCTAAGGAGCCGTCTCTATTCCTCTGTGTTCTTCTCCTGTGTGTTCACTTCCCGGGCTCCAGCTCAAAACTCCCAACTCTGTCCTTTGCCATGTCTTTTCTCTCTGAGTTCTCACCCACCAAGGGGCAGGGACTCAATGCCCTACTAACGTGGCCCAATCAAAGTCCTGATCATAACTTAATCAATTAAAAGTGATACCTCTGACCAATTTAGAAACATTATCCAATAACCGATTTTGGAATTCATAAACAAGGCTGAACTGCTACAGGCTCTGAGCTCAACCTTAAAATTCCATGCCCCTATCCTTACACATGAAACCCTGGAAAAAAGAACTGCCCAATATCCTGTGACATAGACAACAGTCTTTGACACATCTTCCAAATGTTCAGCCCTCAACACACACATACACATGCCCATGTGCACACTCATGCACACACACACATCATTGTGGATCCCGGGAGGCAATCGTTTAAAAGGTCCCTGAAAAGGAAAACCTTAAAAATTATTGAATTAGGGGAATCTCAGTTAATTATTCATTTATGAGTTTATTCATTTAGTTGTTCTTCATTCATTAAACATTTATTGAGTCCCTACTCCTGCTAGGTATTTTTCTAGCAGTGCTGAAGATGCAAAAGTAAAAATAAAATATACTCATTTTTTTCAAGGAGTCCATAATCACTGGGGGCAAAGAGATCATCAAAAGCTGCTATGCAGAGCTCCTGAGGGCTCTGAGACATCCAGGAACTATAGGCAGGGCAGACAGCTCAGGAACTCAGCACGCTGTCAGTGGGCCTTACTTTGGAATTTATGTTCCCAGGGTTAACACAGTTAGACTCATTTATAGGTTCTCTGCACTTGGCTCTTCTGCCCCTTTTACTTGAACCCATAATTAGCACTATACTTGATAAATATATGTCCCAGAGACTTAAACCTTTGATCTGTCCATGTGCCAGATGAGCCCTGAATCTCAGCAGAGTTGCAGCACCTACTCTCCAGTTCATTGGACTCACCCAGGACAACTAACAAGGAGATGATGATGGACAACGCCCATCCCAAGGCACAGAGAGAGTCTGCAACTGCAAGCAAGACAGTTCCATCCATCTGCCCCATGGGATCTAAGCCCCCTCTCAATTAGAGGCAGAGTGGGCCTCACCATCCCCAAATCATCAAGATTGGGGAATGAACAATGGACTAAAGTAGACTTATTATTATTCTAGCAATGGAAGGCTCTTATCACTGATGTAAAGGCAGTGACCACCAGAGGTTCTGAGGGATTGGGAGAGGGAATAATAGGTGTAATATGGGGGCATTTGCAGGACATTGGATTTGTCCTGCATGACATTGCAGTGACAGATACAGGCCATTGTATATTTTGTCATAACTTCCAAAATTGTGCGGGACAAAGTGTAAACTATAATGCAAACTGTAATCCATGGTTAGTAGCAATGCTTCAATATCTTCATCAAGTGTAACAAATGTACCACACTAATGAGGGATGTTGTTAATGTGGGAAAGTGTGGGAGGGGGAGGGAAGGGGGCATATGGGGATCCTTTACATATTTTTTTTTTTTTTTTAGATTTTATTTATTTATTCATTCATCCCCCCCCCTGCTGCCTGTGCTCGCTGGGTCAGCTAACCACACCATGCGGGTGGGCTTGCCTTCACCAGGAGGCCCCGGGAACTGAACCTGGGGCCTCCCATATGGCAAACGGGAGCCCCACTGATTGAGCCACAGCCACTTCCCTTTACATATTTTTATGTAACATTTATGTAATCTAAAGCTTCTTTAAAAATAAAAATAATTAATTTTTTTAAAAAGCTGTTATGGGGAGAGGGTATAGCTCAGTGGTTGTGTGTCTGCTTGCCATGTATGAGATCCTGGGTTCAGTCCCTGGTACCTCCTTAAAAAAAAAAAGAAGCCACTATAGAGGGAGCTCCCCTAAAACACAGGGTTATCAAGAAAAGGTTGGGAGCTCGCTGAGAGCAGGAACTCACTTCTGTTGAGCGCCTGTTCCGTGCCAGGCGCTTTTCAAAGGGTCTCCCACTCATTCTAAGAACAGTCTTGTGAAGTGGAGATTATTCTCTCCATCACCCAAATTTTAAAAAGGAAGCAAGGAAGTTTAAGTATTTTTTTTTCCAAGTCACACAGCTAGCAAGTGGCAGAACCAGGTTTTTTTTTTTTTTTAATTTTTCAAGAAGCTTTAGATTACATAAATGTTACATCAAAAACATAGGGGATTCCCACATGCCCCACCCCTCTCCCCCTTCCACACTCTCCCACATTAACAACGTCCCTCATCAGTGTGGTGTGTTTGTTACAGTGGATGAGCATATTGAAGCATTGCTGCTAACCATGGGCTAGAGTTTACATTGTGGTTTACACTTTGTATCGCACAATAGTTATAGGGTTTGACAAAATGTATAACAGCCTGTATCCATCATTGCAGTGTCATGCAGAGCAATTCCAGTGTCCCAAAAATGCCCCATGTTACACCTACTCTTCCCTCCCTCCCCCCCCCCCAGAGCCTCTGGTGGCCACTGCCTTTATACCAATGTTACAAGCAGAACCAGGAATTTGATGTAGTTGTGTTACACTCACAAATCTGCTGCCTGGCTACTAGGGCCTGGGGAGGTGAAACTTCAGCCAGATGTTGAAAGATTAAAAGTCATTGACCAAGCAGAGGAGTGTCTGGGTGAGAGGGCACTCTGCAGTAAGACCTCTGGGGAGGTGGAACGTACTATATATTCAAGGATCGGCAAATAGACCATTGTAGCTGAACAAAAAAGAGCAGAGTAGAAGATCAGGCTGCATTCCGTCTGCCTAACTTTCCCACGTTTCCTGGTTTCTTTTGGAAGTTATTATTCTGGACTGGAATATACAACCTTCTCCTCCATGACCAATCTGAGTTTGCAAACTTGTGTCTCTTGCCAGCCAAAGCAATTCTGTCATCCTCCCTTTGCTGTCAGCATAGATCTGTTGATTTTTCATCATTGTCTCTAACTCATTAACCTTAGCGTGAGGACTTCAGACTCATCAAAGCAGCATTGCCAATACTTACGTCAGTTTTCAAACTTAATTTCTTGGCGTAGAGCAGAAACAATGCAGTTGTGAAATGTTTTTATCTCATGAGCACAGAATTTATACAATACCTTTTTATTTGGGCTGTGGTTGAAGATACCTTCTTATTTTTCCAGTCAAACAGTAAACACTTCCTTCGACTTCCTGGACTTATTTATTTATAAGATAAATAATAACAACTCTTCCGTATCTCATTATAATGAACTGTATTTTTTTTTAAGCTCATTGTAAGCACTGGGTAATATATCCAAAATGAAATGAGACACAATTAAGAGGGTGATTATTGGCCTGAGAATCCAGTTCCATCCCTATCCCCCTCCCAGAAGCTGGTCTGTCTCCAACTATTTTCTAGGATTACAGGTGGGGCATGAGTGAGGACTGAGCTAGCCTGAGTTAACCCTGCTCCTTGGTCTTCTCTCCTAATGGACCCAACACCCCTTGAGGGCAGGTCCATTCCTTGTTCACCATTTTTAGTCCCAGCATCTACCATAGTGCCATACAAAGTAGGACCCTGGTATGTTTTTGTTAAATTAATGATTCAACAAATTGCCCCCAAATGTCTCCTCTATCATGTGCTGTGATTTCTAAGTTCTCTGTTATTAACACATTGAAAGAACCCAACAGGACAGTTAATTTAAGGCACACTCTTACAGCAATAGGGCAAGTTTTGACCAAGGGAAGAATGAAAGAGAATTGAACTTGGGCAATAATATGTGACTAATCTGAAAGCTCACCTCTCTCTTCCATGCTTCAATGCTATTCTCTTACACCAATGTTTTGTGCAGGTCAAAGTAGGGCCAATAGTCACTTTCTTCTCTTTTCTTGCCCTCGGTATTCTGCATGGCCCCACGGCCCTGACCGCTGCTAGATGGCGATGAGGATGGGATGCTAGCAGGGACATGACTTTCTAGAAGAGAAAGGACAAGGGCCCAGTCGGCTGGATTTAGGGATATGAGAAGACTTTCTGGGATCAGTAGTGAATGTAGTCACTCAAGTATATGAAAGAGTAAGGGTCCCGCACTCTCCTAACGTGACTGAGTGGTGAGAAGGAGGATCAAAGCCAGCTGACCAAATGGCACCTTTGTGGTCACTTTCTCAAACCCCAGCAGCAGCAGCAGTTAGAGCAAAGGATGTTACCACGACAATGGCACATCGACCCCCAAGGCAAGGTAGTTCTGGCTACTGAGTCACGGGGTCCCCAAAGCTAAAAAGATGGTGTCAGCAGTGAGGACCCTGCTATTGACGACAGAGCTTTGGGTGAATGGAAAACATTAGAAATGTGTTTGGGGGAGCAGAGGTAGCTCAACTCTTAGCACCTGCTTCCCATGCACAAAGTCCCAGGTTCAATCCCCAGTACCTCCTAAAAACAAAACAAATGAAAAAAACCAACTCTTGTTGGGGAGCAGATGTAGCTCAGTGGTTGAGCACCTGTTTCCCAGGTACAAGGTCCTGGGTTCAATCCTCAGTACCTCCTAAAATTAAAAAAAAAAAAACAAAAAACAGATTTGTACGGTTGAGCCACAAATAAGTGATTGCTCAAAAAACAAAAGTGCACACAAAGCCCGGCCGAATGGCACAGAGCCAGCCACGCTTCTAGGCCTGGCTCCTGCTGCAGCCCAGCGTGGCCAGTGAGGAGCTGGGGCACTGGGGCAAGGGTGGGCAAAGGCACAAGGTTGTGGTGCCATGCACAGGCACGGAAGGAAAGGGGCCTGTGGGCCCAGGCACTCGGGAATGCTCGGAGGTGCTTGGGTGGGAAAGGAGTGTCAGCACTTCCATTCTGCCCCGCTGGGCCTCCCAGACAGGGATTTCCTAGGGGATCTAGCTCCTGTAAGGGGCATGTCCTACACTCTTTTGTCCATATTCCTGCAGAGCAAGAGGTGCCTGCTTTCATCTGATGGGGTTTGGAATTGGGTCACAGTGGGAAACGAAATTAAAGTGACGCTGTGGGTGTGAGCCGATGCACTGTTTTGTGGCCGCCACGTCTGAATGTGGAGTAGTACGGATATGTGGCATGCCTGCATCGCCCCAATCCCTTACGTGCCGCAGCCATCTCCCATCCAGGGGCTGTGGCCTTGGAAGGGTGCTGCTGGGACAAATGCCTCCCCACTCCAACGACCTGCCCCCCTGTCCAGCAGAAACACTGCACAGTCCCAGCAGGGGAAAGAGAAATCATCGCATTACAGATTTCGAATGGCGGATGGAGCCCTCCGAGGCCAGTTTCTGCTGCAGCGTCACCTCCTGCCTGACGCAGCCACCAAGTACCTGCCTTTCAAAAATGGAATGGCAGCTGGCCACCTGCTGCTAAGCTCCTGTTGGAACTGGAGGCCTTGGGACTCTCTGGCCTGATTTTCTCATTCTGGGTTGCGTCGACTCAACATGGGAAGGCCCCACAAGCCTCACATGTCAAGTGGAAACGACCTAGTCAAGAACACAGCTACCCTGGCCTCAGCGACCTCAGAATCACAAAAGAGCGGCAGCTGCCCCTTAAAGAAAGCTTTATGCCGTCTCCAGCATGGGAAGAGAAGCTGCTGGCTCCACGGAGCCCTCATAGTACACAGGTTCCCCTAGATTCCTGGGCCTGGTTCTCAGGGGGTTTGGCTAAGTGGAAACCCAGTGGCGACCGCTGAGCTGTGCTGGCAGGTCAAGCTCAGTTGCATGGAGGCAGAACTGAAGATGGAGGCGGTTGCTCTATTCAGTGAGCGGGACTCAGGCAGTGCCCGCAGCACCCCCGCCAGCTCTCCCCCTAATGAAATGTGCAGCATCGTCTTCACTCTTGGGCTGTTGCCGATGGCCTAAGCGTACATCTGGTCTGCCACTTGGAAGACTAGAGACCGGCAGATTAAAGTCACCACCCTTTGGTCTGTGAACTTTGGAGACAAGCCATGGTTGCTGATTGACTTGTCCGGGTCACTCATGTAGATGTCCACGGTAAAGGCCTGTTCTCTGATAAGCTCGACTAGAATGCACCTGCTGATCCAGCCTGTACCACCCAGATCGCCGCCATTGCCAGCGGGATCCATCGTTGTGCTGGACATGGTAATGCATCCGCCATCATGGGCTGAATGAAGTTCTGATACATGTCACTACATGGGCAAGCCTTGAAAACATCATATTGGATGAAATAAGCCAGACACAAAGGGACAGATGCTGTATGATTCCACTTATATGAAATCGCTAGAATATGAAAATTTATAGAGACAGAAAGTAGCCTAAAGTTTTCCAGGAGAGGGGGAAGGGCTGAGACAGAACGGGTGTAGGGTTTCCCTGGGGGGGTGATGGGAAAGTTCTAGTAATGAATGGCAGTGGTAGCAGCACAGTATTGTAAATGTGATTAATCCCACTGAACAATAGGCTTAGGAGCGGCTGATATGGAAAGCTTGTGTTGCACGTATGTTTCCGTAATTTTTTTTTTTAAAAAAAAGAGTGACTACAGAGACAATTAAAATTAGATGCAATACATGATCCTAGACTGGATCTAACAATGGAGGTAAACAGTCCAAAAGGACACTGTTGGGACATATAAAAACTGGAATATGAATGGTAAGCTTTTATCGATGTAAAATTTCTTAAGCTTGATAACTGAATATAAGGGAATAGCCTTGTTCTTAAATGTTCATGGAAGTATTATGTGTTCAAGGAGCATGATGTGTATACAATCTACTCTCAAATGTTCAGAAAGCAGATGCACAGATGGAGGTACAGACAGACGGATGGATGGATGGGTAGATGGATGGATGAAATGATACGGTAAATGTGGCGAGATAGTAAAATTGGTGGATCTGGATATCGGGGTGAAGGGCATGTTGGAGTTCTTTGTGTGGGTTTTATACTATTTTTGTAACTGTCCTGTAAGTTTGAAATTATTTCAAGTTAATAAAAAGGCAACAGAGAGCAATAGAAAAGTTTCGGCTATGGAATTTGACAGGTCTTGCTTTAAATCCCGGCCTGGCTGTTAACTCTGGGACCTAAAAGAAATTACTTAAGTCCTCAGAACCTCAAGTTTCCCCGAATGAAAATATCAACACCCATCTAATGAGGATGAAGAAACTAGCTAGTTTGTGTAAATCACCCTTTCACACAAATCTCCCCCTTTCCCTCACCTCCACTACCTGGAGGGAGCCTGTGCCCTGCCTTGGAGGCCTCAGAAGTGAGGCCTCTTCTTTCTCAGTCATCCGCTGCCTCACCCCCTGGCCCCTCACCCCCGCGGGCGGATTTACTCCACACCAGCACAGAAGGCCTTTTCTCCACATGCCCACGTCCTGGGGGCACCACCCATCTGCGGGCGCCAGGGAGGCCGGTGTGGATGACACAGCCAGGCGTGCCAGGTGCTTTCCCGCCTTTGATCGTGACAGCCCCTTACCTTCACAGCCTGGAGGTTACGGGACAGAAAAACAAGATTGATAAAGGCCCAACTGCCACTTTCTAGCAGGTGTTAGTCACCTTTCTGGGGGCCACATAGCCATGGCCAGATGGAAAAATACCCGCTGCTCAGAGCTCCTCCCAGCACCTCCTCCTCCTCTTCAGAACCCAGAAGCCCCTCACCCTACCCAACTCCAACCCACCTCCCACCGTCCCCCTCACCCCATCCCTACCAGCCTTCCAGGGGTAGACCAGAAGGCCTGCCCTGGCTGCCTCGGGAGTCAGCATTTTGTCTTTCTCTTCAGTCTTGATTTGGACTGTTTTAATTTCTACTTGCCTTTAAGTTGTAAGCACTCGGGGACCCTGTTTTCCTTCCTCTCCTCAATAATGCATGGTAAAGCACTTTGAGTGTTGGAGACACTCTATGAAAATTTGATGCTGGCCCAGTACCACCTCAGCCCCAACTTCCACTGCTTTAGATCTGCTGCCCCAGGAAATACAGGCTTGGAAGAGACCTTAAGAGGTCATCTGTGTCACTCCTGTGCAAATAGGTGGGTGAAACATATTTATCCTCATTTTACAGCCAAGCAACTACAGAGGGTAAATGGCATGGCAGGGGCTGATGTGAAGGAGCCTGGAGGCAGGGACAGCAGGGGTGGGGGGGTGGGTTCTGTTCTTTGAATTATATTAAATAAACTATGATTTGCTTTGATGACTGTTGAGTTTATAGAAATAAATTTTTCCAGAAAACACTGGAAAGAACATCCATAATAGCATTTGCAAGAAATGCATTAAAAGACAGTCATCAGTGTAAAGAGAGGCTCCAGCTGCCTGGAAAACCTGATTAAAGTTTGCAAAGGGCAGGAGCAGAAAAAAGTTGCTTTGCCTTTTCCCTAAAATGAAGCCAACAGCCAACTGGCACCACACACTGAGACCTTCTAGAGGCCTCCTTCCTTCAGGCCAAAAGGAGGATTGTGCGAAGCAAGCAATGAAGGGTCACAGAACTTTTTCTATCAAAAAGTCATTATCCACAGATTTCACCAGCTTTCTTCTCTTTTGTCTTGTATTTCTTTTTCCCAATAGAGATAACAATGAGGAAGTGTCCACAATCCTCCCTGTGACTGTCCCATCTCAACCGAGTGTGCGAATAGACCCCAAGTTGCTGTGATTTGTTCATATCCCATGTTACTTTTTCCATAGGTAGTGGTTTCTATTAAATCCATAAAGCAGTCGTTTGCAGATGGTCTGGCATGTTTTTCCTTGTCGTAAAATATCTTATGCTACTAACAAGGTTAACTTCATCCACTTGATATTTTCAATGGATATATATATTTAACTCTGAGTCATAAGAAAATAAGATCACAGACAAAAGACACATTCCCCGAGGCAAAGGACAAGGAAGATTTTAAACACAGACTTCATTGAGTTGGGCCAGCCTATTATGGATATTAATAATTCCTTCTGTTGACAATTTGAAACTGATTTCTGTGAATATATAACACAATCCTACAATTTTAAACCTGGAAGAAAGGTTAGAATTAATACTCTCCCACCATCTAATTTTCCAGGATAGGAAACTGAGGCTTAGAAGTTAAATTATTGGCCCTACACGGAACAAGTTCAGAGGCAGGATAGTCAAGTTTTCTTCATTTTTAAGCGAGTCGTTCCCGACAAAACCATGATACTGTTCTGTAAAAATGAGTCCCGAATGCCTTGCACACAGAGGCCCTCAATAACTATGCTTTTATTAAATAAGTTGTTCACGGCATTTGCGAAAAATCACTAGTGATAAATCAGTAAATGGGGGTGAAGAGGTAAATCTGCCACGCAGAAGAATTCCAAGTAATTTATGTAGATGCTTCACCTCTAGGAGGTAGAACCCCCACCCCTTTAGTGTGGGCGGAGCACAGTGACGTCCTATGGAAGGACAGACAGACAGAGGACAGGCAGACAGAAAGGGGAAAGAAGAGTAACTGTACAGTGGAGAAACCTGCCTAACGCTACCTCATTTAGGTGATCAAGGTCAACGTCACAGGGGTATGTCATGCTGGTAGTATGTTCCCCGGATATGATGTGATGAGAGGGACACTTTACCTCTGTGGCCTTCCTCCCCAAAATTCATAACCCCAGTCTCATCCTGAGAAAAACACCAGACGTATCCCAACTGAAGGGCATTGTACAAAATACCTGCCAGCACTCCTCAAAACTGTCAAAGTCATAAAAAACAAGAAAAGTCAGGGAAACTCACAGCCATCACAGATAAATGTAATGGGGGACCCTGGATGGGGTCTCTGAACAGGAAAGGGACAGTAGGTTAAAACTAGGAAAAGCGGAAGAAAGTATCAGCTTCAGTTAGTAAAAACGCATCGGTATTGGTTCCTTAATTGTGGCCAATGTACCATACTAATATGGGATGTTAATAATAGGGGAAAGTGGATGAGCGTCGTATGGGGACTGTCCACACTCATCTCAATTTCTGAATCTGAGTAAATATGACTATTCTTTTTTTAAAAATTACTGGTGAAGGAGTCAGGAGAAGCAAAGCAAGTGTTTCCTGATATACCCACGACTTATCGGCTTGCCAGACTCTTTCTTCCTCATTACATCCTCTCAGTAAACATAACTCCCAGGAAGTTTGTGGAAGAGGCGGTTACGTAGTAGGTGCTCCATAAATATTTAGCCTTAGGAAAGAAATTACCCTTTTAAAAAATGCATATTATGTTAATTACGACCTAAAATATTGTGGCTGATTGTTCAAAATAAATATACCAAAATTTGCATGCTCAAATGCATGTGTTCTGTCCAAAGTCGAGCCCTCGCAGGCTCACATCTAATTCAGTCCTGCTATTTGGGCTCCAACTAATTTTAGAAGTCTTCACTTGGAATGTTTAAGCATGTACAGGATCAAGTCCAAAACTGAAGAATGAGAGCTGTGTGATCTAGGGCCTGCCAAGCTCTCTACCCAATCTTCCTTAAAATGTTTCCTCTAAAGTGCGTCCCTAAAGACAAGGGTCCTCTTGCCTGACGCGTCTCCCCTCCACCAACACACCTCATCCATCTGAACAATTCTTCCTTAAATCCTAGCGGAAAGAGCTCCCCCTCTGACAATCTTCTTTGCCATCACATCACCACCCCCCAAGAGAGAATTTGCCATTTTCCTGGCCCTAACTCTGATCTCTATATTGCCCCTTTCATGATGACCTTTGTTTATTTGTTCATCTTTTTTTCCAGATTAGCCCCTGCACCTGACAAAGGAGGAAACTGGAATCCTTCATCTCCATATCCACAGTTTCTAGAGAGCTGTTAGCTCAATGAATGCCTGATGAATATAGAACTGTAATTAAGTCCAGAGTTTTCTGGCATGTTCTTTTTATCAGCCTCAGTGGTGGCCCATCTTAATGCTTCAAGGATGGGTATGTATTTGAAAAAAGATCAAAGCCACTTAGTGCCTCACTTAATGAACGAAGTGGGTAATCAGGCTGAGTAATGCTGCTTTATACAAATCCAGAAACATCTACAAATAATGAGATTAATGTCTTATATGTCTCATAATGTAAACAGATTCATAATAGTCTAAAAATCTTATAAGTAAATCTGTACCTACTACAAAATGCTTACATATGTAGATAATAGAATCTAGTTGCTGCAAGGATTTAATCATTCATTTAATCAACGAAGCATTTTTAATTAAATTCAATAAGAATAGCACTGTCTAGGTGAGGTACTACAAGAATGAGTAAGACCAGGTCCCTGTCCTTCAGTAGTTCAAGTTCAAGAGGGTGGAGACAAATCTCTTAAAAATTATTGGGCACCTCAAGGAGCTTCTGTTCATTTGGGTTTTATCTATCTATATTTATTGTAGTATAAATTAAAATCGCAAAATTTAAAAACACACGAATGCATAAGCACAAACATCCTTAGCCATCAGAGAGAAATCATCACAGACTGTTGCTTCTGAAAAACTCCACTTTCTACTCATTACAGAGAGTGAAACAGGAAAATAATGCTTCCTATTATTATGAAAATATTTTGACCTTGCTGTCCACCCCCCCCCAAAAAAAAAAGGTTTCGGGGATCCCCAGGGATCTCTGGAACTACTTTCAGAACCACTGTGCTAGGAAATAAGACACAAGGCAAAGACAGTGAGGACATTCAATTAGTGGCGAAGTTGGGTGGGGTGGTTTGGGAGCAGATAAATGGGAGGGCAAAAAAGCCAAAAATGGCTCCCAGATCTTATTTTGGAGGTCTATGGTTACTTTGGGGGTCTTTATGTTTGAAGGTAATAAAATAAAATGTGTATATGCTCACATAATCCTTTACAACCTCCCCTTAATTCTTCTTCCTATTGAGATTCTCCAGCAAAGCCATAGCGTTCTCCCCACAAAGCTCTAAATGCTAGTTAAGGACTCAGTATAAACGCTTGACAAACGAATGGGCATTGACTATTCTAATTGAGCCTGGTAAATACTTTTCTGAGTCCTCAGATGAAAAGCATAAAAGTGCAAAACACCACTCCTAAACAACGAATCACCTTCTGAAAAGGCAGGGAAGTGATTTTCATAAGGGGGCATCCCTCGACTCTGCCAGTCCAAGAACAAGGGCACTGAATTGCCTTTAAGAAACAGCAGCCACTTAACTGTGCCTCTCTCCAGGTGGGCTGTGTCCATTTCATTGGTTTTAATTTAAAGACTGGTTAACAAGCTTTCAAAATAGAGCAATATGATAATGGTCAATGTCTATTTCCTGCACTACTGAATCATTTGATAATTCTGGCTGAACCTGAACTCATTTTCACAACAGAACTTTTCCCCAAAGTCTTCATGGAAGCCACATTCCATTTCCCAGCTCCTGCTCTGCTCCAGCCTCTTCTATTTTTTTCACCATTAACCTCCATCGACACGCCAGGCTTGCCATTTGATTTTCAATCAGCCGCTTCATTCCATTTTTCTATCCTTAACCATAATACTTTGACAAGTCCAGTGCATCTGCTGACGGACACGTGGGCTGTTCCCACCATTCAGTTATTGGGAATAATAACTGCTATGACTCTTGGAGTACAAGTATCTGTTTGGGACCCTGTTTTCACTTTCTCTGGGGATATGCCTAGAAGTGGAGTTGCCAGGTCATCTGGTAAATCTATATTTAACTTTTTGAGGAACCACCACCGTGACTGCCCCATTTCACGTCCCCACCAGAAACTCCTCCTCCTGTCCTTCACGGCACAGTTCAAAGGTCCCATCCTTTGCAAAACCTCCCGAGCCCCTTTGGTCTGATTTAAAGCATCACGCTCGTCGTTTCACGGCCGTTGACCTCATGACTCATTAGGCAGTGGCTGCTTTGATCCATTTTGTCGTGTGCACAATCAGCCCTTCATGACTGGTGCTTGAATGGCATGGAGCACCCAACAAGGGTAAAACCGCCTAACTCTGCAATTGTTCAGGAATTTCCCAAATCCCTTTGTGCTCTCTCCTTGTCGATAAGAAAAGACTTCTTTGGAACATTTAGCACCTACTCCTTAACAGGCCATTATATCTTAAGACTTATTAAATTTCCAATTCCTTCCCTTAGAGAGGATAGTAAGGAAGTTCCTGAGTGGGGAAACTAACAGAGGAAGTCCAAAGCAGTGAGTGGGGCTCAGCATGCCTCTCCAGATACTTTCCGCATTGGCCCATCTCTACTCTGTGGCCATGCCACAGGACCTTGCTTTGTGAGCCAATGTTATTAGGTCTATTACTGCCCCAGGAATACAGCTGCCTTAACTCATCTGAGTCTTTGCTTATGCTATGACTCTAAGGTACATTGTCCTTCCTCCATTCCTTCGCTTATTCCTTCAAGCCTTCCTTGACCAACATCAGAGAATGTTAGCACGAAAGCAGACCTAAGACACCTGCTGCTCACATCCGGAATTAACAACCATGCTGAGACCAGGTAAGTTGGGTAACTTGTCTAGGCCCATACGGAATCCGAGTCTCTTGACTTGTAACCCTGTTCCCTTCTTACCACCAGCCCCTTCCATCTTTATTCACCTTGTCCTTCTCTCAGCCCCCATAGCTGGTCACAGTTATTTCACGTGCAATCAGTTTGTAATTCCCACCAGCTGGTAAAGTCCTGGCAGAGGACTGTGGAAATCAGTGTGGTGCAATGGAAAACCCAGGGTATCTGGAGTTAAATCCAGATTCAAATGCAAGCTCTTCCACCTTCTAACTGGGTGTCCGCTGAGCCTCAATTTCCTATCAGTAAAATGGGATGAAATATGAGTGGAGACTGTGGGACATCAGAAAGTTGGGCAAGCTGTCCGAAGATCCCATAACCAGCTGTGTGACCAAGGCAAGTCCTTACTGTCCCTTCTCAGTTCTAAACAGTCCCATGGCTCCGTGAGTCAGGCGTTGTCTGCTAAAGCCAAAGGCCAGCTTGTTTGTAGGAAGGGAAATGTTTATGCTGCCTCTGCATAAATTCATGAGGAAAAACAGCAGATACCTTTCCAAAGACACAGTCCACAAAATAAAAATTAAAAAATAAACAACTTCAGCTCTCTGCCAGTTCAGGATCCTCAATAACCAAAAAGCCCTGAAGCCTGAACTTATGGTCAAGGTCATGAGCATCCACCTCACAGGGTAACTATTTTGTCCTCTTTCCCTGACCTCAAGGGCCACGTTTCCTACTGACCAGATACGATATCCTATAACCCTTTTCTCTGTGACCTGTGCATGGAATTCAACTTTTTAATCATTGAAAAGCAGAGCTAAGCAGCAGAGGCTGTCCCTGAGTCCTGAGCCAGAGCATGCCATGCATCTACTTTTTTTGTTATTGTTGTTCTTGTTTTTTCTTTAGGAGGCACCGGGAACCGAACCCGGGACCTCCCATGTGGGAAGTGGACGCTCAACTGCTTGAGCCACGTCCACTCCCTGCTCGTTGTCTACTTGTTGTTTTCTGTTTTTGCTCATTGTTTCTGCTCATTGTTTGTCTTCTTTAGGAGGCACTGGGACGTGCCATGTGGGAGACAGGTGCTCAGTTGCTTGAGCCACATCCGCTCCCCACCTACATCTACTTTTTAAAACGGCACTCCTGGTTTTTAAGAAAACAAACCTTAATTGTTAGTTTTGTTGTTACTGTTTTTATCTCCAACCTCCTCACCACACCCCATAAGCAGTTTGGAAGAGGGTGGACCATTTGATCTCTGGTTGACTAAATTAGCAATAATCTTCAAGTTTTCAAAAGTCTGATGGTAAGGCATTATTCTGATTTCCCTTTCCTTTTCTTTCTTTTTTTTATTACGGTCACGTATTTGTAACAAAATTGGCTATTTTAATCATCTTTCCATGTACCAGTCAGTGGCATAAATTGCATTCACAGTGCTGTGCTACCATCAACACCCATTTTCTTTGGATTTATAAAAACGGTGCAGAGTCCTACTTTCCCTGTTCAATAGTCAATTAATGATGAAGTAAATGGGAAAATGATTCCAAATTTCAAAGGGCAGCCACACTGAAGTTTCTCATTTCTTAGAGGTTATTGGGGTTTTTTGGCTGGTTCTTTTCTATGCCTTTACGGGGTGATGCCTCACCCCCCAGCTGCTTGTGATGGCTCACAGCTGTCCTCTTCTTTGGAGAACTGTCCTCAGCTCACAGTGCCACCTTGCAAGAGAGGCCCGGGAGGTGAGACACCTCCGCTGCTCCAGGGGAGCTCCCTGTCGCATCAGCTAAAGCTGCGTCCCTGCTTAGCTTCTACCCAGCCCTCGCTTCCTTACAGGCTCCCCTGTGTACACTCTTAGTAAATCACTGGCACGCAAGAAATAAATCTCGTTTCAGGCCGAAGACAATAGACACCTGAGGAGTGCTTTGCATTTACTTGAAACCTAAATTCTAAGAGCGATCTTACAAATGAATACAAAGAAACAGCCAGCTCACCGCACACACCATTTCCATATGCTGAAAACCAAAATGTTGTTCAGATCAACACTCAGGAGCAGAGAAATTAAGATAAAATTGTAGTTATTCTGCCTGGCACATATGGTGGCATTTAATTAACATTTAACAACTGAACAAATGTTTTCCCAAATCTTACTTGATTAGAAATAATGCCCATTCAAGCAGGGAAGTGACTAAATGTTAAAAAAAAAAAAAAAAAGTTTTTGAGACTCTTATGTAATTTCCTGGGTCCCAGAATTCCCACTTAGCATGTTGGGGTAACTGTCCTGGTTTGGGGCATGGAAGGGAAGTTGGGCCATGCTCCAGCCTTTAACTCCAACCTGACTTGCCAATTCCAGCATGACTCCATCTCCAAATTGCCCTGTCCTGTAGCCTAAAGGATAGGGTGGGCCCCATCTGGGCCTCAGAAGAATCCACCATATCTCCAAAGGTTCCTGGAGGGCAGAATTAACGTCGTATGGAACAATTATTAAGAGTATATAAAGGGAAGCGGCTGTGGCTCAATCAGTAGGGCTCCCGTTTACCATATGGGAGGCCCTGGGTTCGGTTCCCGGGGCCTCCTGGTGAAGGCAAGCCCGCCCACATGGCGTGGTTGGCTGACCCAGCGAGCACAAGCAGCAAGGGGGCGATAAATGAATAAATAAATAAATAAAAAAAGAGTATATAAAAATGTGTCAGAATTTATTTGCGCTCTTTGAAACCTAGTTCATTAATAAAGGGCAAAGGGGGATAAAGGGAAATTACTGGCATGCTTGCTCAATTATTCATATAGAATATAATTAGTTTTGATTCAGAGGATAAGTTGAAATGTTGCTTTTGTCAGAAAAACCCACTTTTTCAGCATGATTCTGATCGAGGTTAATTCATACAAGTAGAATTTTAAGATAGAGAAATAAATGATACCCCCAATGACAGTGGATTCAGAATTATCATGCCAAAAACCAAACGGAAATATATTCTACCACTTTCCATGAACAAGGCAAAGACATGTTAGGAACGTAGTTTAATCATTTCTGCAATGCAGCAAGAGGTTAATCCTATTTTCAGTACTCTATGAGCTCTAACCATAAAACGAATTACATTTAAAAATAAACACCCATGACTTGAACATGTGAAGAGCAAGTCTACACTTACACGAGTCGGTCCAGGAGGCGATTCACTTTTTCCAATGTGGTTGTCATTGCTAAAAACAACTCAGGAGAGCTTCTTTTGGAATTATCTTCGCAGACTACAGCACAGTCTTGAAAAATTCTAGTGGTGAAAAACCATCACCCTCTGAGGTTGGACTTGGCCTTTGAAAACAGCCTAAATCTATTTCAGCCAAGCCTCAGGAAAACTGAATAACAGGGTTGGATGGTTCAGGGGATTACAAAAGTGTCGCCGTTTACAGTAACACTCGAGCAGGAGGGGAGCTGAAACCCTGCCGGCCGCATCCTGGCCTAAGTGTCCAACTCTGGGCACAGTTTGTTTTTCTGGTGCTTTTCTCAGCTGGACACTGAAGTCTGTTGAGTTTTTCTTCCAGCTCAGAAGCTCAGCCCTCAGGACATGATCAGAATCCAATAACACGACAATAATAGTGAAGCAGGCTAATAGCCTAGGGGATCAACTGATGGATCTGGAACCTGGCAAGAAGTCGGCATGGAAAGCAGTACCCCCAGGATGGCTGCTGGAAGACTCACAGATTCTCCCATTCGAACAAGATCCCCTCAGGAAGCCAGGAGAAGCCCCGGATAGTCTCCCGGGGCCTTATCATTGGGCCCTCCTGGGGGATTGATGGGTGGGGTAATCAATCAAAACAGCAAACAGCTGGGACTCCTCCCATGTCATTAGCAAAGGGGAGGAATAATTAATGGTTTAAAAAGCAAGCGCACTTACAGTAATGGACACAGGACATGGTAAATATCATCAAATCTTATTAAACTGTATCGCCTAAATTGTAAAAAAAAAAAAAAAAAAAAAGCAAGCACAAAGGCTGAACTCTTTCTTTCTCTGTCTCTCTGTCTCTCTCTCCTTCTACGCCCTGCTCTCTGCTCTCGCTGTGGCCCCCTGCATGGATCAACATGCAAGTCAAACCTGGGCATTTATAATTAATAATGGGAAATTGGAGTCTGTAAATCGGTCCTCTTTATCATTCTTCAGCCCCTTCCTCTCTACCTGGGACATATGATCTGTGATTTTCTCCCATTTCTCTTCCCTCCCTACCTTAATAAATGACTGGCCTAACCAACGCAGCCTGCTCTTGAAAGTCATTTCCTGCAGTTTAGGCAAGGACCGAGACAAAACCCAGTTACCTAACAGTGGTCTCCCTCCCTCCCTCTCTCCCTCTCTCCCTCTCTCCCTCTCTCCCTCTCTCCCTC
>JAKSZT010054281.1:16896699-16906875 GCA_026826555.1 Tolypeutes matacus
GATGGATACAGGCCATTATACATTTTGTCAAAACCTATAAAATTGTGTGGTGCGAAGTGTATCTTTTAAAAATAAAAAATATATTAAATAAAAAAAAAAAACACTAGATGCCAGCCAAGTTGAGGTCATCTTTTATTTCTAAGAAATACGCCCCCTCCCTTCATCTCTCCCCTTAGCACTCTACCCTGAATCGATAGGCTATTTTGATAGCACCCCTAGTTAGTGAACAGAGAACCACTGTCACCAAAATCACATTGACCAACACCAAGAAATAGTCTCTAGAATTTCTTTTTTATTGTTTTTCACAAATATAAAGAAAGAGAAATTGTTTAGTTCCCAAAATACTTCTCGGAATTGTGTGTGAATGATATTGATAGTAGGAGAAGGAATACGAGTCGGGGGGAGGGAAACCCAAAGCTCTTTAGAATGGACATCTGCTGCATTTATTATGGTCTTCACAAGAACAAAATTTTGAAGTAAACTCTGATGTCTTCTTTGATAAATATAAAGAAAATAATTTCCAGTATTTTCCTTATGGAAGAAAGTCTGGCTTGATTAAAAAAAAAAAAAAAAGACACCACAAATCTGAGTTTAAACTGGCATATGACACAGGAGCTGGCTCAGCTAACTTAGGAAAGAGAGTAACAAAGCCTGGAAAGCAACCCAGAGAAGAATTTTGCTCTAATATTTCTTTGTCATTGTAGCAGTTTGGCATTGTTTATGAATTCCAAAAATAGATACTGTATTATGTTTGTAAACTGGTCTGTACCTAGGAATATATAAATGATGATTAGGGCTCTGTTTGGGCCATGTCAGTGGGACGTTGAGTCCCCAGCCCCTTCGTGGGTGGGGACTCACAGATAGAAACTATACAGGAGAGCAGAGGAGTTAACTGGAGATTTGATGCTGGAGTTTTGAGCTGGAACCTGGGAAGTGAACACACAGGAGATGAACACAAAGGAATAGAGATGGCTCCTTAGACGTGGCAGAAGCCCTGGGGAGAGAGACAGAGCTGTTCGCCTGATAGTCTACAGCTGGCCTTGTGGAGAGAGCACAGCAGCTGAGCCTGGAGAGAAACGGGGCCCCGAGAAGAGAGGAACCCAGGAAGCCTGAACCTTGGCAGACGTCGGCAGCCATCTTGCTCCAACAGGTGGCCATAGACTTTGGTGAGGGAAGTAACTTATGCTCGGTGGCCTGGTAACTGTAAGCTTCTACTCCAAATAAATACCCTTTAGAAAAGCCAACAGATTTCTGGTATTTTGCATCAGCACCCCTTTGGCTGCCTAATACAGTCATGTTTCGTGAACAATCTACTCTCAATTTCCTAAAGTGTCATTGCTCTCCGTTTAATAAACAAATGGTCAAGAAAACTCAAGACAAGAAATCAGTGACACAATAATCTTCGTTTGTGTTTTTTCTGATTCTTTTATTAGAGAAGTTGTAGGCTTACAGAAAATTCATGCAGGAAATACAGAGTTCCCCATACCCTACCTCAGACAAACAGTTTTCCCCTGTTATTAACAACTTGCTTTAGTGTGGTGCCTTTCTTACAATTGATGAAACAATATTATTAGAATTATACTTTTACCTATATTCCAGAGTTTACATTAGGGCTCACTGTATTGTACAGGCCTATATTTGTTCGTTTGTTTTTTAACTTTTATCCTGGTAACATATATCCAACCTAAAATGTACCCTTTTAATCACATTCAACAATATAATTCAGTGATATCGATTACAGTCACAATACTGTCCTGCCATCACCACCACCCATTACCAAAACTTTTCCATCACTCCAAGAAGTAAGTCCCCATGCCCTACTACCACCCAGACCCCCGGTAACCTGTATTCTAGTTTCTGACTCTATGAATTTAATTATTCTAATTGTTTCATACCAGTGAGATATACAATAATTATCCTTTTTTGTCTGGCTTATTTCACTCAACACGATATCTTCAAGGTTTATCAACGTTGTAGCATGTATTAGAACTTCATTCCTGTTATGGCTGAATAATGTTCCATCATATGTATAGACCATATTTTGTCTACACATTCGTCTGTTGATGAATACTTGGGATGCTTCCATCTTTCGTGACTATGGCGCTGTGAACATGGGCGTGCATATATATGCTCAAATCCCTGCGTTCAATTCTTTTCGGTGTATACCTAGAAGTGGGATTGCTGGGTCATATGGTGATTCTAAACCTAACTTTCTGAGGAGCTGCCAAACTGTTTTCCACAGCTGCACCATATTATATTGCTGCCAACAAGGAATGTGTTCCTATTTCTCCACATGCTCTCCAGCATTTGTTCTTTCCCATTTTTTAAATAGTAGCCTTCCCATGGGTGTGAAATGGTATCTAATTGTGGTTTTGATTTCCATTTCCCTAATGGCTAATGATGTCGAGCATCTTTCCATGTGCTTATTGACCATTTGTGTACCTTCTTTAGAGACATGTCTATTAAGTCTTTTGCCCATTATTTAAATGAGTTGTTTCTCTTTTCATTGTTGAGTTGTAGGGTTTCTTTATATATTCTGGATATTAAACCCTTATTGGATATGTGGTTTCCAAATGATATCTCCATTCTCTAGGTTAGCATTCTTTGTTCACGATGAAATCCTTTGATGAACAAAGGTGAGTTTTTAACTCTGGTGAAGTCTCATTTATCTATTTTTTCTTTTATATCTCATGCTTTTGGTGCAAAAATCTAAGACATCATTGCCAAACACAGGGTACTGAAGATATTTCTCTATGTTTTCTTCCAGGAGTTTTGTAGTTTTGGTTCTTATATTTAGGTCTTTGATCTATTTTGAGTTAATTTTTGTATATGATGCATTCTTTTGCATATGGGTATCTAGTTTTCCCAGCAACGGTTGTTGAAGAGACAATTCTTTCTCCATTGAGTGGACTTGGCACCTTTGTTAAAATACATTTGACACCCAGGACAACTGGCAGGGAGATGATGATGAACAATGGCCATCCCAAGGAATGGAGAGAGTCTGCAGCTGCAGGCAGGATAATCCCATCCATCTTCCCCATGGGATATAAGCCCTCTCTTAATTGGAGGTGGAGTTGACATCACCATCCCAGACTCCTCAGGATGGGGGGAAGAGCTATGGACTAGAGTGGACTTACTGGTATTCTACTATAGACATATTGTGATTCAAGCAATGGAAGAAATTAAAACATCGACGTGGAGCCAGTGGCCACTGGAGGCTCTGGGGCCAGGGAGAGGGAAAAGCAGTTTTAATACAGGGGCTTTTTCAGGACTTGGGAACTGTCCTGAGTGACATTGCAATGACAGATATAGGCCATTTTATACCATCATAGAACATGCAGAACTGTGTGGGAGAGAGGTGATCTACAATGTGAACTATGGTCCATGCTTAATGGCAAAGCCCCAGGATGTGCTTATCAATTTTAATGAATGTGCCACACTAATGAAGGATGTTTATGTTGGAGGTTGTGGGAGGAGTGGGAGGTGGGGCATATGGGAAGCCCTATATTTTGTGTGTAACATTTATGTAATCTAAGTATCTTTTTAAAAAATTTAAAAAAAAAATTTTTTTTTAAATTGACCATAGATATGAGGGTTTATTTCTGAAATCTCAATTTGATTACATTGGTCTATATGTCTGTCCATATGACAGCACCATGCTGTTTTGATTACTGTAGCATTGTAACAAGTTTTAAATTTAGGGAATGAGTTCTCCAACTTCAGTTTTCTTTCTCATGATGGTTTTGACTTTGCAAGGTCACTTGCCTTTCCATGTAAATTTGAAGTTTGGCTTTTCCATTTCTGCAAAAACGGTTGTTGGAATTTTTATTGGGATTGCATTGAAACTGTACATCACGTTGGGTAGAATCAACATCTTAACAATATTGAGACCTCCAATAAATGAACACAGAATGTCTGTCCTTCCATTTATTTATCTCCTTTGAATTATTTTAGCAATGTTTTGAAGTTTTCCATGTACAAGACTTTACATACCCCATTAAATTTATTACCAGTTTTGACTTTTTAAGTTGCTATTGTACATGGAATTTTTTCTTGATTTCCTCTTTAGAGTATTGATTAATAATGTATAGAAACACAACTGATTTTTATTTGTTTATCGTGTACCCTGCCACTTTCCTGAATCCTTTTATTTGCTCCAGTAACTTTGTTATAGATTTTTCAGTATTTTCCATATATAAGATCATGTCATCTGCAAATAGGGAAAGTTTTACCTTTTCCTTTCTAATTTGGATGTCTTTCATTTCTTCTACTTGCATAATTTCTCTGGCTAGAACTTCCAGTAAAATGTTGAATAGCAGACGGTGGGAATCCTTGTCTTGTTCCTGATCTTAGATGGAAAGTTTTCCTCTGAAAGTAAAATTGAGTAGAATATTAGCTGTGGGTTTTTTCATATATACCCTTTATCATGTTGAGGAAATTTCCTTTCATTCCTAGTTTTCTGAGAGTTTTTATCAAGAAGGGATGCTGGATTTTGTCGAATTCCTTTTCTACAACAATTGGGAAGATCATGTGGGTTTTTTCCCTTTGTTCTGTTCATGTGGTGTATTACATTAGTTGATTTTCTTTTACTGAACCACCCTTGCATACCAGTGACAAACCCCACTTGACTATACTGTATAATTCTTTTAATGTGCTATTGGATTAGGTTTGCTTGTATTTTGTTGAGGATTTTTGTATCTATATTCATAAGAAGCATGATTTATCATTTTCCTTTTCTTTTCTTGTGGTATCCTTATCTGGCTTTGTCATTAGGATGATGTTGACCTCACAGAATGAGATAGGAAGTCTCCTCTCCAATTTTTTGGAAGAGTTTGAACAGAATTGGTGCTAATTCTTCTTGTAATTTTTGGTAAAACTCACTGGTGAAGTCTGGCCTTTTTTTTTGTCAGGAGGTTTTTGAGCTCTGAATCAATCGCCTTACTTGTTATTGTCTTGATGAGATCTTGCATATCTTCTTTAGTTGGTGTAGCTGTTTGTGTGCTTCTAGGAATTTGTCCATTTCATCTAGATTTTCTAATTTGTTGGCATACAGCTGTTCATAGTATCCTCTTGTAATCCTTTTTATTTCTGTGGGGTCCGCATTTATGTTCCCCTTTTCATTTCTAATTTAGTTATTTGTAATCTCTCTTTTTTTCCTCCTTCGTCAATCTAGCTAAAGATTTGTTGATTTTATTGGTCTTTTCAAAGAAGCCACGTTTGGTTTTGTTGATTCTCTGTATTGCTTTTTTAAAAATTCTATCTTTCATTTATCTCTGTTCTAATTTTTATTATTTCCTTCCTTCTGCTCATTGTGGGTTTAGTTTACCCTTCTTTCTCTAGATCCTCCAGTTGTAAGGCTAGGTCTCTGAGATCTTTATTTTTTTTTAATATACACATTTAAAACTAAGAATTTCCCTCACAGCATTTCCTAAATTTTGGTATGTTGTGTTTTAATTTTCATTTACCTCAAGATATTTCCTAATTTCTCTTGTGATTTCTTCTTTGACCCACAATTTTTTAAGAGTATGATGTTTAATTTCCACATATTTGTGTATTTTCCTTTTCTCCCTCTGCTATTGATTTCTAGGTTCATTCCATTGTGATTGGAGAGGATACATTGTATGTTTTAAATATTTTTAAGTTTATTGATACCTGTTTTGTGACCTAACATATGATCTATACTGGAGAATGACTCATGTGCACCAGAGAAAAGTGTGTTCTGCTGCTGTTGGGGAAATGTGCTAGATATCTGTCTGTTAGATTGAGTTGATTTAGAGTATCATTCAAGTTTTCTATTTCCTTATTGACCTTTTCTCTAGATTTTCTCTAGATTCGTTATTGAAAATGGCATGTTAGGGAAACGGATGTGGCTCAAGAGGTTCGGCGTCCGTCTACCATATGGAGAGACCGGGGTTTGATCCCCGGTACCTCCCGGTAAAAAAAAAAAAAAAAAAGAAAAAGAAAATGGCATGTTAAAATGTCCTACTATTAATGTAGAATCATTTATTTCACCCTTCAAATCTGTGAATACTTTCTTCCTATATTTTGGGACTCTGCTCTTAGGTGTGTGTGTCTTCTTGTTGAATTGACCTTATCAGTATATAGTGACCATCTTTGTCCCTTGTAACAGTTTTTGACTTAACATCTATTTTATCTTATATTAGCATAGTAACCCCAGCTGTCTTTTGGTTACAAAAATTTTCCTCACATGGTATTTGCTATAATATTTTTTCCATTCTTTCACTCTCAACTTACTGTGTCTTTTAATTTAAGGCAAGTCTCTTATAAACAGCTGATAGTGGGTCATGCTTTTTTTTTTAATCCATTCTGCTAATCTCTGCCTTATTACTGGAGAGCTTACTCCATTTACATTTAAAGTAACTGTTGATAATACAGGACTTTTGTTTTAGTTTTCCAAAAATGCTGGGAGAAATATACCATAAATGGGTTGGCTTTTACAATGGGGATTTATTCAGAAGATGCTTTATTCCTGAGCTGCACCTGTGGGGTATCAGGCACACGGCAGCATCTGCTCCTCTCTTCCTTCTCTTCTGGGCCTCATTGCTTTCAGCTTCTGGCTAATGTGGTTCCTCTCAGCTTCTGTATTCTGTTGATTTCAGCTTCTGGCTCCTGGGGCCACCTCTCTGAGCTTCTGGGTTCCTCTCTGTGTCTGCAGGTTTTTTCTATAGCTGAGAATTTTTATTCCTCTGCTTATAAAGGACCCCAGTAAGAGGATTAAGACCCACCCTGGGTCACACAATCTAATCAAAGGTCTTTAGCTGAAGTAATTTAATCAAAAGTACCCTAACCCTAACCCTAATGATGTGATTTTCTAGGGTCTACAAAAGCTTCAAACTGCCACAACTTTTTTCTGCCATTTTTCTATTTGTTTTTTGTAAATCTTATATCTTTTTTGTTCCTCAATTCTTCAGATAATGTCTGCTTTCACATTTATTTGATGTTTTTAAATGTACTATTTTGAGTCCCTTCTCATTTCCTTCTGTATATACATGTTTCAGATTTTTTTTTATGGTTACCATGGGGCTTAAATTTAACATCCTAAATCTTTAACAATTTCATGTGATTTGTTATCAGCTTAACTTCAATAGCATGCAGAAACACTGTTCCTATCCCCCTCCATCCCTCCCACATTTGTTGTACTTGTTATAAATTATATCTTCATTTTGTATGTTCAAAGTTGTAGATTTATCCTTACTTTCTATTCATTTGCATTTCAGAAACTGTAAGCAGTGAAAAGTGGAATTACATACAAAAAATACAATACAAAAAAATACAATACAAAAATACTGGCATTTATAATTACCCATATAGTTACCTTTACCAGAGATCTTTATTTCTTGAAGACATTTCAATCCACTATCTGGTGTCTTTCCCTTTCAGTGTGAAGAGCTCCCTATAGCATTGCTTGGAGGGCAGGTCTAGTGGTGATGACCTCCCTCAGCTTTTGTTTATGTGGGAATGTCTTAACTTCACTCTCATTTTGAAAGGCTGTCTTAGTTTAATTTTTCAAGGTTACCTCTAAATCTCTTTCTGAAATTTTGGAAATGTATTTCAAATATTTTCTTTCTAACATAATGAACTTAACTTCCATTAGGAAGAACAATGGGTTAAATAATTTTCATTTTCTCACCTTACTTTCTGTGTTTATATGTACTTATATAATACTTTCTTTTAAACATATTTGCTAATAATATTAAGTCTGTCAATATGTTATCTGATCTTATTAATCCTTGATTTCTTAAATAACAAAATGAGAAGATTAGATAGAAGTGACCTCTGAGATAACTTTCCACAGTTAAACTGAACTTTCGATGAAACGTCGTTTTAAGAAAACTTAAACTTATTCACAATATGCTTTCCACTTCAGGCCTTTAATAAGGAAGACAGTAAATATCAAGGCCACTTCCAAATGGACATAAACCTAAAATGTTCCATTCAGTTGAATTATTTATTTTTGCTTCAAATTCCTTGCATTAGGATTCCTTAATGAAGTTCAGTAAAAGTTATCAAAGTGACAGAGAAAACTAACAGTTTTTCTTCTATCTAAGGCCCTGAACTTTGTTATCTTTCCTGTGTGGAATCTTTGCAATTTTCCCATGCTGGAGGAGTTAAAAGTTACACAAAGTTCTGTATGGTCTGAACTCATAAAATGACCTCATTCACATGGGAAAGTATGCTAGAACACATCAGTAAGAATTTCTTTACCCAACAGGTCCAACACTAAGTCTTTTGCAAAAACTGCTTACTTTTGAGAGGTGCCAGTAAGTTCTGCTTCAAATTATGTAAAAGAAATAAAGAGGTGGAGATCCTGTATTATGTAAAACAACATTTATAAATTTAATCTGGTTGGTAGTGCTTTAAATGTTTCATGACTGTCTGGGACACACAGAATTATTTCTGTTATTAGCTTCAAGTTTCTCTTTCTTCTAAGAGCCATTGCAGTTTCCAAACTCATCACTGACGCTGTAAGTAACTCCAAGACAGCGGGCATATCGGTGGTAAAGCGATTGCTTAATACTGTAAGAAATTTAAATGAAAGGATCTCACATATGACACCAAATAAATTCCAAGTCGATCAAAGATTGACAAGTAAAGGAAGACAGGAAGGTAGGAAAGGGAGGCAAGGAAGGAGGGATGGGGGGGAGGGAGGGAGGGAGGGAAGGAAAAGAAAGAAGGTCCATGTACCAGTCAGAGTTTTCCAGGGAAAGAGTACCAACAGGAGATATGTATATATAATGTAAATATAATGAGATTTATTATAGGATTTGGCTCAGGTGACCATGGGGATTGGGAAATCCGAATTCCATAGAGCAGGCAACAAGTTGGAAATTCCAAAGAAGTTTTCAGTGAGTTCCCCAGGAGAAGCTGGTTAACTGAAGTAGAAATAGAAATTCTTCTTTCTGACTGAGGAAATCATCAGTTCTCCATTTAAGGCCATCAACTGATTGAATGAGACTCGTTGTTGAAGGCAAGCTCCTTGTTGATTGTAGATGTAACAAGTCATAGATGCAATCAACTGACCAATGATTTAAACCCATGAAATATCCTCACAGTAACAATCAGGCCAATGCTTGCTTGACCAAGCTGGACATCGTAACCTGGCCACAATGACACATGAACTTAACACATCACAGCCTGAAACGTGAAAGAACTGAAAAAAACTTCACAGTGAAGAAGTCTTTGTAAATGTGACTCAAAATCTAAGCCAAGAATTAATGAACTGCTAAATTTGACTACATAAAAATTAAAAGTATTTGCAGTAAAAAACATTATATGTAATACCAGATTTGAAGATATTTGCAATACATAACGGTAACCTAGAAATCAATAAGAGAAAGAACAAACCAGTAGAAAAGTAGGTATAAAATATTAACAGAGAGATCACAGAAAGGGAAATACGAGTAGTTTCTGTTATATAGAAAGGTATTCATTGTTCTTTCTAGCAATGAAAGAACTTTTATCATTGATATAAAATCAGTGGCCACCAGAGGTTCTGAGGGATGGGAGAGGGAAGAATAGGTGTAATAGGGGGGTATTTTCAGGACATTATTAGAATTGTCCTGCATAACATTACAGTGACAGATACAGGCCATTATATATTTTGTCATAACCTACAAAATTGTGCAGGACAGAGTGTAAACTATAATGTAAACTGTAGTCCATGATTAGTAGCAATGCTTCAATATGTGTTCATCAATTGTAACAATGTACCACACTGATGAGGGATGTTGTTGATGTGGGAAAGTGTGGGAGGGGGAGGGGGTGGAGCATTCCGGAGTCCCTTATATTTTTTACATAACATTTATGTAATCTAAAGCTTCTTTAAAAATAAAAATGAATTAATTTAAAAGAATTAATCCATAAGAAAATATCAGTGAATTTCAAATAATTGGTTGCATACTATACTAATTCTTTCTCTAACCATAATGTAATTAATTTAGAAATTGATAGCAAGTAACTAGAATAACCCCCAAAATTTCAAAATTTTACATAACTCATGTGTATCCTCCAATTGCTGTGCACAGTATCCTACATAGAGTATAACATTTGGCCTAGTACTGAATTGACCAAATCATTCATATTTGTTGGGATTGTTATCTCCTTGAGTCATCAGTTAAGGAGAGAGAAATATTAAAAGTTCCCGCTAAGATAAAA
>JAKSZT010054281.1:16907828-16928187 GCA_026826555.1 Tolypeutes matacus
ACGTATTTTTTAAATATATTTTTTAATTTTTCTAAAAGATACTTAGATTACATAAAACGTTATGTAAAAAAATATAAGGGATTCCCATATGCCCCACTCCCCACACCTCCCACTTTTCCCCACATTAACAATTCTTTCATTAGTGTGGTACATTCATTGCAATTGGGGAACACATTTTGGAGCATTGCCACTAAGCATGGATTATAGTTTCCATTGTGGTTTACACTCACTCCCACTCAATTCTGAAGGTCACGACAGGATATATAATGGCCTGTATCTGTCGTTGCAATGTCACTCAGGACAATTCCAAGTCCTGAAAGTGCCCCCATATTACTCTTTTTCCCTCTCCTTGCCTTCAGCACCTCCAGTGGCCACTGCCTCCACATCAATGATATGATTTCTTCCATTGCTAGAATCACAATAAGTCTATAGTAGAATACCAGTAAGTCCACTCTAGTCCAGATTTTATTCCCCAATCCTGAGGATTCTGGGATGGTGATGCCCACTCCACCTCTAGTTGAGAGGGGGCTTCGATCCCGTATGGCTGATGGATGGGACTCTCTTACTTGTAGTTGTAGCCTCTCTTGGTTCCTTGGTATGGTGGCTGTCCATCCTCACCTCCTTGTTAGTTGTCCTGGGTGAGTCCAATGAACTGGAGAGTAGGTGTTGCAACTCCGCTGAGGCTCAGGGCCCAGCTGGCACATGGACAGCCCAAAGAGTCAAGTCTCTTGGGTGTACACCTACCCACTCCAGCACCAAGTATAGGTGCAAATGAAAACCTTTAAGTATTAAACTGGGTGGCCCTGACTAAATGCAGCAAAGGAGTCAGAGGCAGACTAGAAAGACTCATGGGGAAGGGAACACCTGAGCTGGCTTTGAAGAGTCCATATCTCAGGCAAAAGTTGGTGGGATCAGCCAGCCTGGCAGGGTCTGTGCCAGGAATTTGATTAGTGGGAGTTAATTATGGTTTGATTTGTTTTTGTTTTTGTTTTTGTTTTTTAATTTAAGTTTATTTTCTGTTTATTATTTTATTTTATTTGCAAATTGGGTTCTTACCATGCACATGCCATGACCATTGGACTTTCAAACACCTCAACAACAGACAGGGACCTCTGGTGATGTCACCAGCACGTTCCCAGGTATGGAATGAGGTATTTGGCTTATTTATCCTATGGTTTTGTCAAGCATTATCCGATGGGCACGATGCCATCCTTTTGGAGAGGTCCAGCTGCTATATGCGTGGTGGTAACAATTTGACTGCAAAGGAGATATTAGGAACTGTCCATATTTAATAACATCAAAATTACTTCCATTCTAAGGCCTTTCTCTTTTGCTCTCTGATAAGCCATTATGAGCGAGAAATTTAATCAAAATGCAGATATTTCATTCTAACTGAAAGCGACAATGTTAAAACCTCGGTGTCACTGACCCTGGTTCTGCAGGCTAGAGGCTCTAACTTCTCGGTTTCATTAAGCGTCGTTCAGCATAAGATTTCTTCCATCTTCCCACATCAGTTCTGAATTGAAAATTCCTAATAACTGTCCAAGTCTGCCACAGACACACACACACACAGCTTGCTTCCTACTCTGGAAATCTTCCCTGCACTTTTTTCTTTTCTGGAAAAAACCGCAGGAATCCAAACGTTTCCTTAAACAATGGAAGCCAAGATAAACCCGCTTATTCTAAGAAACAACAGAAATGAAATTTCCACTGGGATCAAACTCAACACAGCTGATTAGCATTTCTTTCATGCTGAAGCATTTGGCTCAGATGTTGGGTTAGAGGTTAGGAGGGGAGATTCCATTAGTTTACCAAAAAAGAAATTAACTTGTGTTTTACTTCTTCAAATGCCCTTCTCGTTCTTAACCATCGGCATTAAGTATCCTATCTCGGGCCATAATTTTTGTTTGTTTTTCACATTTTTCCAGCTGGACAATAAGAGGTCTATTCTACCGCAATTAACAAACCAGACCACCCACCAACTGCCATTAGCTTTTGGGTGATACTGTATAGTGTCCTACACTGCCGTGTTTTTAATCCATCTTCAATTATGAGTATAATATCCTATTAATGAAAACAAAAGTTTGTTGTCGTTATTATTTCTGTTCAATATGTAACCTGAGTTGGCAGGGGTGGGAACCTGGGAAAATACCAGAGCATATGATATGTTCCTTTGGCAGGGATGGTTAACCTTATGTGTCCATTCCCAGGCAATAAAACCTTCTACCTTGCATGTCCCCTGCCCCCTCTTTACCCTGCTTTACTTTCCTTCATGGCTTTAATTCCCCATGGCCTGATACTCGAGATTCACTTGCTTTTGTGGCCAGGTCTCAAATCGCCGGCATTGAAGCTTGGCTTCATTATCTTCTCTCTAAGTCGACACACTTGCTGCATTTTTGGCTTCCACACTGTCCCTCGCGAAGCCCTCACCCCTGGGCCTTCAGGGAATCAGGAAGTATCCATCTTGAGATCATGTTTCAAAAGGGGTTCCTTTGCATTCCACGGTACACTGGACGCAGTATTCCTTGAGGCCTGGTTAGCTGTAATATTCATTGTTTAGCCCAGCATTCAACACAATGCTACACATATGAGATGCTCAGTCAAGAAATGTGCACTGAAGGAGCTTCTAGGACAGTAACAAAAGGTACTTCTGCCATTTGCCACGTATTAAACAGCAATATTGTTTTGTTGGCAAGACGCAGGTTGGCTTCTCTTAGGTTTAATTTCCTGCTCTGCCCTTTCAGCTAAAGCCACATTGTGCAGCATCGTCTACACGCACAATGAGGTCCGAGGATTTATCCATCTTCATCAAATGGCCCCTTCGGTGAGGAATGGATACCGTGAAGCCACCTTCTGAGGTTATGATGAAATTCCCCAAATCAATAGAAAGTAAATTAGAGAAGATTCAGAACATTGGATCTAAGATAACCAAGCAGTTGAAAAATAAGGAAAACACCTGCTCTGGGATGTTGTGTGAATGTCTATTACATTCTTTCCCTAAAACCTCTATTTTCTTTAACTTATGTAAGATTCCAAAGCTTGCCACCAAGCCTGCCATAAGGCAAATACACAGGTAAGTGTATTTCTAAGGAAAAAGTTCTACAACGTATGACTCCATGACTTATTAACACAGAATGGATAATATGATTTTGTTTCTGTAAAGTTGGAGAGAAAGAGAAAGAGAGAGAGAGAGAGAGAGATAATAAATAATATCTGGAACATTTTTAAACTCGTTATAAAACACATATAATAAAGTGCATAATTTTAAGTGTATGACTCTTTTCACTGCTTGATGAATTTCTACTGTATATACATCCAACCAGATCAAAATATATAACATTTCCAGGACTTTGGAAGGCTTCTTTGTGTCCCTTTTGTGAAGACTGTTTCCCAGCACATTGAGTAGGCACCCTCTTTAAGTATTTTTCACTTTGTTATTTATACTTTTACATATTGCTTGAATTTTCTACATTAGAATGACCTGTATAATCAGAAAAATAATAAAATCATTCTGTTTGCAGAGTTTTTGAGATGCAGAACGGCTAATGGGCCACTCTCAGGAAAAGGGATATGAGGCATCTGAATTCCTGATTCCAGCGTTCATCTAGCTTTCAGGGTATAAATCCTCCTCGATTATTCTTGGCTGTCTTTGTACATATTGTTTTTTTGGTTGTTCTCCCAAGTATTTAGCCAAACTTTTTTTTTTTTTTTTTTTTTTTTGAAGGTCGTTATCTCATCATTTTATTTGATAATCGGCTGTTTTCATCTACATTGACTGCCTGTAGGGCTTTGAAAGTGGCAACAGGTCCAGAGGTTACCAATGTACAGAGCGTGTTTCGTGAATCTTTATATTCATTATATTTTCTAGATACCTATACAAGCATGTGGTTATTCCTTTGGCCCAGACAGCTTTGGTGAGCCTATTGTCAACGCACACATCTGGGCTTCCCATCTCCTCCACGGCAAATTCCCGGATCTCTGAGTGTCCCGGAGGTGCTTCTTGAAGGCCAGCCCATGGATGCACTGGTGAATGTTGATGCCTTATTCCCTGGTCACACCTGAAGGCAGAATGGTCCTCCTTCTTCTCACCGCCCTCCTTTGCAGGAGCCATTCTGCCCAGACCAGGTTAGCTCTTTTCTAACAGTTCAATCTGTCTCAACTGGGCAGGGCAATATGTCCATGCTTGGCTGAGCTTCAAAGGAGGGGCAGCAGAGTGCCTGGGCTGGAGATTGTGTGGCCATCCGTAGTCCACGAGGGAGTGAGCTCAACTGAGAAGGAGACTCAGAGTCAGAGAGCAGGCAGATCAAAACATAAGACTTATTGCTACTAAAAGCAGATTGGAGAGGGCGGCTTGGATCTGCAGCCACAATCAGGCTCCCAGGGCTTACCCCCATGAGCTTGATTTATGTACCCTCAAGCCCACATCACGTCAGGGACAGAGCCTACTTGGGAAGCTCTTCCCAGGAGGGGTGAAGGTTCCAACCTCGGGACCCACGAGAGAGAGAGAGGAAACCAAGGACCAAGAGCTCAGGGCTTTCTTCTAGACTCGCCATCAGATAAGTCACGAAGTGAAGGATGAGAAAAGGGCAGAGGTAATCCTCCTGGTGTCCCTAATATAGTCCCTTCCAAGGAACTCAATTGGACGTGCTCTTTCATAGAAACATGGGAGTCAGAAATGCAGTTCTTACAACATCCTGGGAGTGTGGCTGACTGAATGATCCTTAAAGTCTCAGTAAGTTCAGAGCCTGTGACTCCAGAGGAAAGGAACTTTGTCTTTCTTTTCTATCATTCCCTGCAGGGTTTCTTAAAACAAATTTTTAAATAAATCAACAAACAAGTGCAATAAGATAAAAAAAAAAAAAAAAAAGAAACATGAAAGCATTGCATGGGCTTTTGTAATCAGAGACCATCTTCAGTTACCCACCTACTGGGAATATCTGCATTATTGAAAAGCTCAAGAGAAACTGGCTTACTAGTAACTGATCCCTTTTGTGTCTGAGCTACCAAACTCATCTTCATCTCATTGTCAAGACCAGAGAGGATGATTCTCTGGAGTTTCTGCATGAAGAGAAATTGGCAGCAGAGCAAATGCTGAAGCTGAAATTCCCACCAAGCCTGTTTTCGTAACCTGTAAAACACATTCCAGGCCCATTTCCTGAAAGGATGTTCTCAACTTTCCAGCTACTCTGCTAACTCAAAATTGGCCTGAGACTTCAAATGGAGAGTGTGAGGATCCTGAAAAGGAAACACATTTTTCACTCAAGTGAAAAACTTCAGGGTGGGGTGGGAAGGGAAGAAGTTGACTTGATAATGACTTGCTTCCCTTTCAAAGATTTCTCAGGAAGGCTTCATGCATATTTAGTTCCTTATTTTTCATTTCATAAGTAAACTTTTTACTGAAATGCAGCGCTCATGTAAAAAAAAAAAATGTGCAGGGAGTGGATGTGGCTCAAGCAGTTGAGCACCTGCCTCCCATAAGGGAGATCCCGGGTTCAGTTCCTGGTGCCTCCTAGAGAAGAAAAACCAGACAACAAGCAGACAAGGGGGGAAAAACAACAACAACGACAGACAACAAGCACAAACGATGAGAAAAACAAAGAGCCATCTTGGGGTGGGAGGGAAGTGCCTATGTCATGAGGGAAGAGGTCCCGAATTTTTTTCTTAGAATGAACACAGTATGTAACCAGCCCCAGATCAAGGTATGGGAGATGACTTAGCATCGCCGAAATTTCCAGGTGCCCTTCCCATTTATTTCTACCCCCAAAGGGGACCACTCTTCTGACTTCTGACCCATACACTAATTTCACCTATTTTTGGTATGTACTTTTATGTGCCTGGACCCTTTCGCTCCATACCAAATTTGGGAGAATCATCCATGTTATTACATGTAGTGATAACAGGAGTTCCTTCATTCTCACTGCTATTTATTATTCCATTATGTGAAAATGCCACACTTCATTGATCCACTCTTTAAGGTTGATGAACATTTGGAGAGTTTCCAGTTTGGGGCTATTAAAAGTAGTGCTACTTTAGGTATTCTAGTATATGTTTCTTGGTGAAAATTTGTACACATTTCTATTAGGTATATTCCAAGCGGGGAATTGTAGGATATATATGGGTTCAACTTTAGCAGATACTGCCAAAAAGTCTTCCAAAATTGGTGTACCAATTTACATACTAGCTAGCATTTTCATTTGGCCGTTCTGGCAGATAGCATCACGTTATGGCTTTAATCTGAATTTTCCTGGTGTGCACTGAAGTTGATCACTGTTGTAAGCCAGATAATTGTCCCTCAAAAATATCCATGTCCTAATTCCTGACCCCCGTGAATGTTAATTTTTATGGCAAAAGGGACTCAGCAGATAAGATTAAGGATCTTGAGATGGAGATTTTCCTGATTATCTGGGTGAGCCTGATGTAATCACAGGGGTCCTTAGGAACGAGACGCAGAGGTCAAGTTTACTACGGAGAGGAGAAAGCGATCTGATGACAGAAGCAGAGGCTGGAGTGATGTACTTGGAGACGGAGGAAGGGCCACAAGGAAAGAAGACAGGTGGCCTCTGGAAGCTGGAAAACATAAAGACGCGGCTTCTCCTCGCAGAGCCTCCTCGAGGGCCCAGCCCTGCTGATACCTGGACTCTAGCTCCTGTGCAACTCAGGTCAGACTCTGACCTCCAGAGCAGTAAGAGAAGAAAACTTGTTTTACATCACTAAGCTTGTGGTGATTCATTCTAGCAGCAGCAGGAAACTCATAGAGCCACCTTTTCATGGCTTTATTGGCCACGTGGATATCCTCTGTTGTGAAGTGACTGCCTGAGCAAGTCTTTTGTTTATTTTTTAAAATTCCATTGTTATTCTTCCACCTTTGATTTCTGGGCATTCCTTACATTTTTTTTTTTTTTTTTTCATTCAAGTCCTTTGTAGATAATGATATTTATAATGCATTCTCCCACTCCATGGCTTTTCCCCCTCCTCTCTTAATGATTCCTCTTAATAAAACAAAGTTCTTAATTGTGATGATATCCAGTGTAAACCAGTCCTTTCCTTTCTGGTTAGTGCTTTCTGTGCACACAGGGTCATGAAGACATTCTCACGGTATTTCTATGGGCTTTACTACCACTCCCATTCAGGCTGATATTTGTGCACTGGGTAAGGTTTGCTTTTTTCCATTATGGATATTCAAGTGATCCAGAACCATTTACTAAAAGTGCCATCTTTTCCTCACTATATTGCAATGACACCTTTGTCATATATCAGGGGACATTACATGTGTATGTTTATTTTCTGGGATCTTTTCTATTCCATTGCTCTAATGATTCATCTTTGCACCTGTGCAGAAGGTGCAAGAAGGCTGTCCTTTGGAAGACTGCTATAATATTGACCCTTGGCTGGCGTCTGGAAACTTATGTTTTAGGAGGGTTCCCACCATTCCCTGATAAGAGTGATTCGCTGTGCCTACTGTTTACACAAACAACATGGTTTATGCTGAACACCTGCTTTCCTTGCGGAAGTCTGGAATTTGGGAATGTGACAGGCAGAGGCAGTCTACATGACTAGCCCCCGGGCACTGAGCCTATAACCAGCTTCCCAGGTAGACAACATCTCACCTGTATCGCCTCAACAAGTTGCTGGAGAATTCAGTGCATCCTGTGTGACTCCACTGGGAGAGAGTCACTTGGAAACTTGTGCTACGGTTCCTCCAGACTTCACCCCACACACCTCTTCCCTTTGCTGATTTTGCTTTGTTTCCTTTCTCTGTAACCAATCAGAGCCATGAAGGCGACTGTATACTGAGTCCTTGAGTCCTCCTGGCAGATTGCGGAGCATAGGGCCAGTCTTGGGGATTCCCCAACACAGTATCAATGTCCTACTGCCTTAATTTCTCTAACTTTATAGTCATGATATCTGGTAGTGTAAGCTGACCAACTTCGTTCTTCTTTAAGTATGTTCTGGGTATTTTTTATCCCTTGGATTTTCATATAAATTTTTTAATCAACTCTGTTTTCCCCAAATTAAACCTATAGGGATTCTTATTTTGACTTTATTTGCTCTATAAATCTATTTGGAAGAATTGGTTTTTCTACAATATTGAGTCTTCCAATCTATTAATATAGTATAGTTAGGTCTTCTTTAATTTCTCTCAATTCTCTAATATTTTGTAGTCTTTCTTTTTTGGGTGAGATGGTCTTATATGCCATTCATTTCATTTATCACTTTGCATTTGGTATTTGTTGATGCTAATATAAATCATTTTATTCATTTCCATTTTCTAATTGTTTTGACAGTTTTACTGGAAAAAAATGATTTTTGCATATTGATGTAATATCTAGCAACCTGTTAAATGCATTTATTAATTCTAATAATTTAAGCATAGGACCTTTTGATCTGCTATGTAAAGAGTCACTTCATCAATGAATAGGAGAATTTTATTTCTTCCCTTTTAATCGTTATACTTCATGACTCATAGTTACTGAAGCACGTACTACACGCCAGGCACTGAGCTAAGTATTTTTATACACTATTTCTTTTACTCCTCACAATAGCCAAAAAGATATGTATTATTGCCTCAATTTTACAAATAATAAAATAGACCCTGAGAGTTTAAGAAATGTGCCGGCACATAGAAACTGATATCAGACCTAAGCCTGCATGCCTCCTTGCTATGCTACTTTCCTAGAGTTGTATGAAAATGATTATTCTGCCTTCATTCAATCACCCTTTACTAAATTGAAATGTTTATTTTGTATCTGGTGGGTGGAGATACAGTTGATACCCATTATTCACAGATTCCATATTTGCAAATTCACCTACTTGCTACAATTTATTTGTAATCCCCAAATCAATATTCAAGGAACTTTTGTGGTTATTCATGGATGTGCAGAGAGGCAAAAAATTTGTATTTCCCAAAGTGCTTATTCCAAGGAGAGGTCAAACAAGGCAAGGCATTTCAGCTCTCGGTCTATAAACTAGAATCCTTTATGCAGTATATATGGTGCCACGTTTTTCATATTTTTGTGCTTTTCTGGTGATTCTGCTGTTTCAAATGGCCCCCAATGTAGTGCTGAAGTGCTGTCTAATGATCTAAGTGCTAGAAGGCTGTCGTGCCTTTTGGAGAAAATATGTGTGTTAGAGAAGCTTCGTTCGGGCACAAGTTATGGTACTTTTGGCCGTGAGTTCAATGTTAACGACTCAACAATATGTATTAAATAAGGTGTGTTTAATCAGAAACACACATGGACTGGGTGACGAAAATGCTGGGACCACAGGCTCTCACAGGAACTTAAACTGTATTTCCCCTGGGAGCAATTGTTCAGTATTTTCTAATTGAATGTTCGCAGTGACCTTATAGAACATAACTCCCATGGATAATGAGAATTGATTCTGTCTTGTGCTGGACTGTGTTTGTGTATGTGTGTGTATATATTTATATATTCCATGTCTGGCCCAGACAAATCTCAAAGATATACTCCATATCCCAGGGTGAAGACTCAAACATGATGCAAATTTCCAAATTTGTTAGCAGAAAGCCAGGCTTCTAACTCTTGAACCCCTTGCCTCATTGCAGATATAAACAGGTACCAAGAGAGCAGATCGAAGGACTTTGGATTCTGGTGCTCTGTGAACCTGACCCCAAGTGGAGATGTCAGAGATGCCTGCTCTCTCATTAAACCTGCTATGAGGGCTCCAGGTTGAATGGTGACAGCGGACAGTTTGTTCTCTGATTCTCAGCTGAGAAAGCTGCAGTGAGAGGAGGCATGGCTGGCTGTGGACAGGTGAGCCAGTGGATGAGTGAAAGTTTCCTGAGGACCAGATGGGGGCCTGGTATCAGGTTATTTTAGGTCCTAATAAGAAGGGCAAAAAGACCCCAGGAAAGAAAAGTTGAAACGATCATCAAATTTCTAGATACTGGGGGAATAGCAACCAGCTGAACTAAAAATTTAGTCTCTGTGTTTGAAAGGCAATAGGGGTGGGGAATAATGAAATGTAAAAGAGTCCAAATAATGAAATCGTGTAAGAGTCACCTTTGAAGACTGCCAGGCCAGGGAATGCTATGCCACCTCTTGACAGGACCAGAAAAGACTTTCCTGCTCCCCTGCTTCTTCCCTATCCCTGTCCGTGTTAACAAAATAAGGGCAAAAAGTTAAAATAGCAAGTAGAGGAAACAGAAAATCCAAAGATACCCCTTACCCATCTGCAGGTTTCCCTCCAGCCTCAGGCTCTACCTGGGGGAGAGAAGGAGCCTCAATTTTAAGTTAATTTTGGAGTTTTGACTAATACATGGCACTGAACATTTTAATTTCTAAATGGAGATTTTTTGTATAAACTATGAGAAACCAGAAGTCATCAAGAGCCTACGAAGAACTAACCCCATCCAATAACTTTAAGAGATTTTTAAAGGATAACGAGAAACCACAGTGGGATACGACTACAGGCCCATTTGAATGGCTATCAGAAAAAAGGCCGACAATGTCAAGTGTTGGCAAGGACATGGAGGAACAGGAACCCCCATCCACTGCTGGTGAGAATATAAAGAGATACAGCCATTTGGGGAAAAAGGGTGGCAGTTTTTTTTAAAAAGATCAATATCAACTTACCATTCAACCAAACAAATCCACAACTATTTATCTACCCAAGAGAAATGAAAATATATGTTGACACAAAGACTCTGATGTTTATAGCAGTATTATGCATAATAAAATGGCCAAAAGCTGGAACTAAGCCTAATGATGGTCAACTGGTGAATGGACAATGAAAATGAATATTATTTTCAGTGAAAATACATTGATAATTTATACCATGAAATACAATTCAGTGATTAAATGGAATGGACTACTGATAGGTGCTACAACATGGATAAAAGTCAAAATCACTGTGCTAAGGAAGTGGATATATCCCCAGTACCTACTAAAAACAAATAAACAAACAAACAGAAAAAACAACTCAGTGGAGCTGGTGTAGCTCAGTGGTTGAGAGCTGACTCCCCACATACAAAGTCCTGGGTTCAATACCTGGCCCCGGTACCTCAAAAAAAAAAAAAAGAAGTGAAAGAAGCCAGATGCACCAGCATACTTATTGTATGATTCCTTTTATATGAAACGGGAAAAGGGAACTCTGTAGATTTGCAGATTAGACAGTACCTAGAACTGGTGTGGAAGTGGGGACTGACTGAAACCACGTATAGGAGAACCAAATGGAAATGCTCTAAAACTAGATTGTGGTGATGGTTTCACAACTGCATAAATTAACTTAAAATCTTTGAACTGTACACTTACAATAGGTGAATTTTATGGCACCTGAAAATACACCTCATTAAAGATGCTAAAAAACACCACAAAAATTTTTTTAAAGAATTTTTAAAAAGAATAACGTAGAGTAAGAGGTCAAAGGTAATGATGAATCAAGTTAGGCAATATATTGAAATTTTCTGAAGGTGGTTGATGAGTAATGGCATTTCACTATACTATTCTTTCTACTTTATGTATGCTTTAAATTCTTCATAGTAAAAAAGTGAAAAAAAAGATGGAATTAAAATTGCTTTACTAATACACACCATGACGACTGCTGATTCAATGTAATTGTTATATCTAAATATAACTTTCAAGCCATTGCATTAAATGTGGCAGTATTCAACGGAAAATTGGCCGAGGGGATACAAATGAATGATGTGCTAGTTTGAGCTGGTTTCATATGTCGTGTTGTATCCAACAACTTCGGTAGACCTATTACAACACAAAAATCACGGTGTTCAGAAATCATAGAGCTAACGAGACCTGGAGATGTCACCAGATGAAATAAAGCTACCTTCTGCTTTTAAATATTTGGAGCTGCCCATAGAGGACTTATTCTCAATCCTGTTTGCAGATTAGGTCAGCACAACCTGTGTGAATAAGCACCTTTTTTACTCTGCTGACAGCCAAGTAAACAAAGTAAATTAAGGCACCAGAAAGAAACCTCTTGGTTATGCATCCATTATAAGACTGCCATTTAAGAGTAAAAGACCTAAACAATAAAGAGGAGAGGCTAAATAAGAAAAATTGTTGAGGAATTGAATACACGTATTATTAGAAAGTTTTTCAGGGCTTTTAAAAAGATGTCCCTGCACTCAATTAGCTCATGGGACAGGTCTGCTGAACCTCGGTGGTTGATAGGGGAAAGGGACTTACCTGGAAGGTTTGTCGTGGCAGATAGCGCCACCTATTGGAAAGAAGGAATACCAATCACCAGGTAAGAAATTGCAGTATATGAGAAAAAAAAAAAGTTGCCTTTCTAAAGAGCCTGATAAAGAATCTTGTTAGAATTAGAAACCACAGTTTCAGTGGAACAAGTACAAAATTGTGTTTGTACATCACATCTTGCATGGAAACTATGTTTGCATAGGTTGAGCTGTTGAAATACGCACACACGCACCTAAGAAAAAAATCTACAAATTATTTAATGTCTTACATATGTCTTTTTTTAAAACAAAATTCACATTTTATTTAGATTGAAATAAACTGTACAAAATTTCTTTTCTTCACCAAAAATAATAGCAACACTTTTTGTATTATTCCTAGATAAACCACAAAACACTTTATTTTTATAAGCTTTCCAGGTTTTGCTTATAAATCAAGATGAGGCGGTGGATAGAGTCATGGAAATTGACAGAAGAAAAGAGACAAATCAGTTGTCAGGGTCCATGGCCTCTTGATTCTGTCTTGACCATGAAACAGAAGCGGTCAGCACATACCTGCTGGAAAGTATGAAGATGTAGGCTCAACAAAGGAGAGGAAACAGCAAAACCAGATGTGGGAAAAGGCATTTGAAATTTAGCTGTAACTGGCTCCTTTAGGTTCATTTGATAAAGACAAAATCTACCCTGAAATCCTTGCTTGGCAAGCTCAGTTTGTCTCACTCTCTGGTAATTTCCTTAACTGTCCAATTCAAATGTTGAACAATATACTTAATTACTCCTGCTAGCTAAAAGTCAGGCATGAGCCTCACCGTAAACCCTTTTATAAAATGTATTCCCGGAGCAGATGTGACTCAAGCAGTTGAGCGCCTGCTCCCCACATGGGGAGGTCTCGGGTTCAGTTTCTGGTGCCTCCTAAAAACAAACAAACAAACAAATAAGCAAACAAGCCGATGTGGCTCAGTGGTTGAGTGTCAGCATCCCACATCCAGGGTTCAAAAAAAAAGAAAAAAAAAAAAAGTAGTCCTTTCCTTCCATATCTTCTCAAAATTTATTTCTTCAAAGTACTGATAACTGAACTGAAAACCTGACAATTGGATCCACAGTGATGGTAAACGTTATATCTAAAATGACTTAAATAATTCCAGTGTGCCACCAACAGAGATCACACAGAAATGAAATGTGCCACTTCCAATGCCGTCTTCTAGAAGAAGAGAAGGAAGGGTCTTCAAAGCATGAGAGTTCAAACAGGGGCTCTTTAAATAGATTATTGATGACTAATGTATTCAATGGAGGCCTATAGGTAAAAATATTCAGTGATTAAGCAGCCTACATACACCTTACAGTTTTTCCTCTAAATGGAAGAGAAAACCTATTTTAAAAGTCTCTTAGGTATTTTCAGTGGTTTCTGAATTACTTGTAGGAAGCTCTGACTTAGTTGTATAGAGTTTGATATATGTGTCCACCATTAAATCTAGATCATGTTTTATGTCAAAATTTATATTAAGCAAAGCCAAGTTACTTGATCTTTGGTCTGTCGAGGAGTTCCTCAGGTATGCTTTGAGATGTCTTGTCCATTTTTCATCGCATTCATTCTCAACCTTCATCCCGGGGAGAATACAGAGGACCTTCAACAATGCATAAACATTAGGGAAAACCTGATGTCAGGCAGATGGAGGGCTTCGTAAATGGTGGGTGGAAGCTCTGTAACTTTGCCTCTGCTTCCACTTGACTCTCCAACAATGGACCTCGGCTGAGAGTGTGTCAGAATTGGGTAAGTCCCTTCTTTTTTTTTTTTTTTTTTTTATTTTATTTATTTATTCATTTATCCCCCCCTTGCTGCTTGTGCTTGCTGGGTCAGCCAACCACGCCGTGCGGGCGGGCCTGCCTTCACCAGGAGGCCCCGGGAACCGAACCCGGGGCCTCCCATATGGTAAACGGGAGCCCTACTGATTGAGCCACAGCCGCTTCCCAGGGTAAGTCCCTTCTGTCCAGGTCAGCATGGTGCTTCTCCAACGTGTTGAATTTGGGCTGTCCCATGACAGAGGGCACCAGAGCTAAGCACTGAAGGGCTCTGAGGTGCTGATTTGACAATATGCCTTTAAGTTTCTGAATAATGTGCTCCACTGTTGGAGCATTTAGGGTTTCTTTACAGTAAGACTCAGAGGTTAGTTGAGATTCCAGGTTACCTTGCTGAGCCCTGAGGAATTTGCCAGGAAGTTTCATTTGAATATCACGTTTGGTTGCCAAATTTGTGGCTTCCTCAAACCCAAATTCTTGATGAACTTTGATATTTTCCATCATCTCGTTGAGCAAATGGAGCGCTACAGTCAAGCTGCTGGCCGTAAAGAAGACACCAGAGGCTTGGCCCTGGAGATTCTTCCCAAAAGCTCTTGTAAAAGAGGACGTTCTTAAGAACAACAATGGGAACAATGAAATCAAAATCTGTTACTGCACTGCAGGGTACAAATGCTCAGCCGGCTACACAGTTATTCCATCTAACGTTTGTGTCACTTTTTATACCATCTAAGAAGAAAACAAGTGCTTGCAGGAGATCCACTGAAATGTCAAAAGCACTTAGAGATGTCTTTTAAATGTCACCACCTCGGAAGCGGCTGTGGCTCAATCGGTGGGGCTCCCGTTTACCATGTGGGAGGCCCCGGGTTCGGTTCCCGGGGCCTCCTGGTGAAGGCAAGCCCGCCCGCATGGCGTGGTTGGCTGACCCAGCGAGCACAAGCAGCAAGGGGGGGATAAATGAATAAATAAATAAAATCTTTAAAAATAAAAAAATAAAAAAAAAATAAATGTCACCACCTATACTTCCTTCCACTACTTTAAACTCTGACACAGCCATACAGAGCTCTATTCCTCTGACTTTCTGAAAATTTCTAATCTTGATAATTATTACACCCCTGGAGACTGCAGCAGGGTTTGATGAGCCTGTCAGTAAATTGTGTACAGTATATTAAAACTCTCTTTCACAAAAACAAATAAATAATAACAAACATTCTCACTGCAGTATCAATCCCTGGGAAAGATGGTAGGTTTATTTTGTATTTTGTGGTCTATTACATCACCTCGGGTGTTTGAACACCAGATTACCTGGTTCTCCTTGTGAAGCTCTGTAAATATAAAAAGGGAAGAAAGTGCATTGTCATTACTGACAAGGATCTAGAAGGCAATCGTTTAGATCCAAAGCCTCTTTCTTAACCTTTTAAGATTCCCAGAAACCCAAAACTTAAAGTCATTTTCTGTGCTAGAAATAGATAAAGCAAGGGTAGTTCCAGCTATGAGCACAGAATATGCTCTAGACCTTTCCTGGAAGATACCAGCTATTACACAATGCAAGATACATTTTTTGATCTAACACATAGCCTTTGTAAAGTTAGCAATTCCTGTCCATCAAATTTATGATCCCTAAGAAGTTGATGTAGCTCAAGGGGTTGAGTGCTTGCTTCCCATGTACGAGGTCCTGGGTTCAATTCCTGGTACCCTGAAAAAAAAAATTATGATCACTAAATGTATTAGTTTTGAAAGAAAATATTCTAGAAGAGTCCAAGTACATATATTATGAAGAATTTCAGGCACCCTTCATGATAAAGAAACACACCGCATGAAATCCCACCATAATGTTATCTATAGATTGTGGATCCAACTGGCTAGCCATGGTCTAACTGCTTGCACTTATGAACTTTTCAGACGCATTGCCAATTCCTCTGTCCAAGCATCCACTCAGTCCAGCTCAGGAAGAATCAACTGGAAATAATCAGTGGAAAAGTTGTCAGGGGTGTAACTTACCATGATCGGAAGATGGATACCTGGGGCGGGAGATCTGCTGGAGTTAAGAAGAACGGACAGCTGAAAAGTAGCCAACGCTTGAAAGAAAATCCTAACTTAGCTCAGAGAACCAGCGTCTGAAACAAATGCCTCCCTTTTCTTTTCCCTGGGCAGTCGTTGCTGTTCTTGGACCTAGACCTGGACTCAAAATCCAGTTCAAGTGCTCAGAAACCGTCATCTCCAAGGTGGGGGGGACAAGACAATCCTTTGTGGTGTAGGAAGAAAATATCAGACTATCTCATTCACTTTAATTTCTACTTTTTGTCAATGTTTTCTAATATATCTATAATAAATTACCATAGTAGTAATGCATCTAATTTATAAATACATGTCTAAACGGAGTGAAATAAATAAATGGTATATTTTCCCAGTCAAAAAAGTTTGGAGTCCACTGTTTTAAAAACCAATCAATTGGAATTTTCACAGGAGGCAAAATCTAGTTGCATCCCTATTGTAGAAGCTCTCCAATAGACAGTGGCAACTTTCACTAAATAAATACCTTGATTTATTACTTCCAGTCCAAAAGAACTTCCTTCCCCCAATGCCCATGACCAAACTAATAACAACTATGCTAAAATTCTGTTTTTCTCTTTACCTTGAACTATACTATAGCTATGAACAGGCTTCTGAGACTATTTTGTTCTTTAGATTACTATATCATCATTGTCTTAGGAAAAAGGATTTGATTTTCAGGATTTTCTTTACCAGAGACTCAGACATTCATATATGGATTGTGAGCGTCCTTAGTGCTTGTCACCTAATATTTTCCGTTCTTTGCCTTCTAGGTACCTGGTATAAACCTTGTCGTTTTAAGCCACTGAGATTTGGAGGTGGGCTGTCACCAGAGCATGCTCTGTCTGCCCCACGTGGTGCATGGAAGGATACCTGTAATTCCATTCAAAACCCAACACGCCCTAACTCTTTACACAAAGTTCTGGTAAGTTACTGCATTTTGCAAGAGATCCGGCCTTAACATAAAAATTTACAGGAAGTTCTCTGTTAGTAAAGTCCCGAAAGAGAAAATTTGGCCTTACGGTTTCCTGTAGTTTTGAAAGGGAGTTTCATCCTTTGAAATTCCAAAGGGGATCCTTTGTTTCAGGTGCCTGGTTGGCACTCTATGAGAGCGAAGAGAGGAAGCTGTCCTTTCCGACCCCGCCTTGGAATGATCTGATCTTATCTCCAGAGGAGAGCTGGATAAATTTGCAAAATCTGTTATTCTTCAAATTTTTCCTTAGCCTTGCTTTAAGTAGAGGAATTAGCCAGATGTAAAGATTTCCAAAAGGCACTCCACCTAAATCTCACAGGGGATGAGTGCCCCAAATATATTCTGATACCGTTTTATTTTCCTCCTAAGTGACTGTGATATTTTCACCACTGCAGAGGATGTCAGAGGACACCGGCCACAGGCTGATCCTGAAAGCCTCACTCAAGGCAACCCTGCACAGTGGAAGGAGAACTGTGCCCGTGGGTAGGTCACACCTCTGCCAGCCGCTGTTTCCTCAATTGTAAAACACTAATGATAGCTGGCTTTGCCTCATCCTGAGGCCTGTCAGTTTGCTAAAAGACATCATATCTAAAAAGATTAAGCAGTTAAGTTACATTGTTGGAACAATCTGTTTGTGGATAACTATTCTGACTCAACACAGATTATACCGTCTTCTACTCTCTTGGGCAAATTGTTTTGGACACTGCTCTATAGCTCCTTGTTTTTATCTCCCTGTTCTACTTTTTCTCATCCCCATTTACAGAACCAGAAATTCTCTTTTTTCACCACAAAAAGGGAGAGGCCAGTCCCAGGAAAATTTGTAAGGTTCCTCCTTCACCCCCAGACATCTTTTGGGCACCATCTTTGCTGTTGATCCAGTTTCAGGTGCCTGCAGCTACGAAGTTTTGTGGCTGCTACTTCCAGTGGCCTGTTATCTCTTTACCCGCAGGGTATGGTTTTCTTACCAAGCACCCCACCTGATAAAATGATGTGAGTTAATGAACGTGGCTCTCTGTCTCCAATTGCTAACTAACCAGGAAAGAAATCAAATGGATTAGCTTTTAGGAATCCATAGGAAGGAAGAGCACATCAATATTTGGGGAAGGGGGCCTTGAATCACATTCTATAACCTGCTACCTTCACCGCCCACACACAGGGGAGGCTGTGGCTGTGGCCAAAGACCCCAGCCAGGCCAGGGTGGGGCATGAGATAGAAGGTGGGCAGGCAGCAGGAACCAGAGTAGGGCTCCTGGAGGAAACAGGAAAAAGAACCCTAGTAAATCTGAGAAAACAAAAGAAAAACATTGTTCCTTATCTTAAAAAAAAAAATCAGGGCTGGAAAATATATGCTTAGTGTCTGCCTGCCAAAAGAAATGTTTGGAATTTATTTTGCTTGTCTTGAGCTTCAAAAGGTTCAAGGATATGAAAATAACAGTATGAAGGTTGTGAATGCATGTGTGTTTGGTTTTTAAATAACTGTGGACTGGTTAAGATTTACTGGTTTCTTGATGCGCTGTCCTGTTGTAGTTTGTTTGGTTTGGTTTGATTTTTAATTATATGGAAAATGTGACATTTTCAGAGAGGAAAGCCTAAGTAGAAGGGAGATTAAGGAAAGATGAATCAAAATAATAATGGAAACTCCCCTAATGGTCAGACATCTCAAAGCACATGGCTATGGAGGGATGTGTAGCTAAGGAAAGAAGGCAGGCTTTCCCATGAACCATTTATTGCTTTGTTATCATAGCAGGGCTTCCTGTCAGAGAGTCAACAGCACATTTGGGGTAGAGGTGAAAAGCCAGGTCCTGGTTGTGAGAAAACTAGTGTTAGTCATGCAATACCAACTTTTCGACTCTCTGATGCAACCAAGAAACATTTTGGAAGAAGATGAAGTGTCCAGAGTTTGCCAGAAGATTTTTTAAGAAGTTTAAAATTTTGATATTCAAATGCATTCTACCTTTTGACAAAACAAATCCCTATTATTAATCTTTTGGAGACCTGTTACGTGAATATTGTGATGTTAGGCACAAAAGGTGGTGCAAAGTAAATACAAGGTGTGGCCATATCTTAAAAGAGCTTCTGGAAGCCCTTCTGAAAAATGTGGGATTGGGCTGAGCACTGAGATGGGGGCATTTAGGCAGAGAACCATAAGGAAAGGTACTGGATAACTTTGTTTCAGCAGCCCCCATACAATGACGAGGTGTACCAGAAGGCATACCCTCGGAGCCTGTCCTTCTGCTCCTTTGACTTGTTTTCTTAGCAGAGTGTTTTGTTTTGTTTTGTTTTTATAATCTTCTCCCTTCATTAAACCATTCTGGAGAGCAAGGACTATACCTGCTCTGATGCGTGATAGGAGGTACTCAGTAAATGCTTGTTGGGTCAATGAATGGATGAACAAATTCTCTAGGAAGAAGAAAATAAGAAAAGCAACGGAGGTTAACAGGGAAAAGCACCCCAGGGCTAAGAAGAGGGCAGGGGAGAGGGCCCAAAAACAAAACAAAAAAGTGTATTTTTCCTAATTTATACTTTTATCCAGAATCAGAACTGCTACTCCTGCTGGTTTTGAGAGCCAATAAATTACTCCTCCCTGCCTCACATTCCCCACAGTCGCACATACCACGAGAGCTGCTGCTGCTGCTGATTCCATGGAATAGGATTAGAAAGCCGCCTTTTCCTGAAAGTTGCTTTCGCAATTTTACAATTATATTTCTTCTGCTTTTAGGAAGGCAGACCCTGAATCTTCCTGGAAACATTTCTCAGTGATACTGAAGCCTCAGGTCCACCTGTTTTCGATCTCTCCACTGCCATGTAAATGTAACAGGGTATTTTAATAAAACATCGCCTCGTGAGGGATTGGGACCATGCCGGGACGTCTCGGACAACATGAAGCTTACCCACTGCCTCTGAATGCCCAAGCTGGCCCAGGCACCTGCCCATGCCAAGCAGAGCCATACACAGTTACTTCCACATTCAGCACTATTTCCATATTCCCTGTGCCCAGTCTGAGAACTATCAGTGTTATTTGCACTGAAGCTGGAAGTCAACAGAACCTGGAAGAGAAAGAAGACAGCATCATGTGCATTTCCATGTGACAGAAAAGCCAAGGACTAAGGGTCACCAGCAGCTGGCCCCAGAATGCCACCATCTTTGGGGAGAAAGCATCACTTTCCTGAAAACTTGATTTTGGACTTCTCCTAGCCTCAAAATTGTGAACCTATATATCCCATAGATTAAGTCAACCCACTGTTTGATATTTGTTTTAGCAGATAGGAAACAAAGACAAGATTAATTAGATGATAGATAGATTAGACAGACAGATAATTAGATAGATAGATAGATAGATAGATAGATAGATAGATAGATAGATAGATA
>JAKSZT010054281.1:16928197-16977887 GCA_026826555.1 Tolypeutes matacus
ATAGATAGATAGATAGATAGATAGATAGATAGATAGATAGATAGATAATAGGTAGAGATAGACAGACACAGACATAAATAGAATTATATAACAAATGTGGCCAAATGTTAACAGTTGGTAAATCTGGGTACTGGGTAGGGGGAATTCTATAGGGAGCTCTCTATATTGGTTTTGTAATGTCTTTGCAACTGTAAGTTTGAAATTATTTCAAAATAAAAAGTGAATAAAGGGAAATGGATGTGGCTCAAGCAATTGATCTCCCATCTACCACATAGGAGGTGCAGGGTTTGATTCCCAGGGCCTCCTAGGGAAAGGCAAGCTTGCCTGTGTGGTGAGTTGGCCCACGCGGAGTGCTGGCCCACATGGAGAGCTGGCCTGCGCAGAGAGCTGGCTCAGCAAGATGATGCAACAAAAAGAGACACAGAGGAGAGACAATAAGAGACACAGCAGACCAGGGAGCTGAGGTGGTGCAACAGATTGAGCGTCTCTCTCCCACTCTGGAAGGTCCCAGGATCGGTTCCTGGTGCCAACTAAAGAGAAGACAAGCAGACACAGAAGAACACACAGAGAGCAGACAGCGAGTGCAAAAAAAAGAGAAAGAAAAAAAGAAAGAAAACAATGGGGGGGGGAACAAATAATAAATAAAATAAATCTTTTTTTTATAAAAGTGAATACAAAGGGTGGGCAGATGTAGCTCAAGTGGTTGAGGGCCTACTTCCCATGTATGAGGTCCTAGGTTCAAACCCCTGTACTTCCCCCCCCAAAAAAATAATAGTAATTTTAATTGAAAGGGTATCTAAGTGTAATTGATTCATGACAAAGCTAAAAGGGCCAATACAGAAACTCATCCAAGGACAAAATAGTTCTGCTCCATGATAACCTTTTCTTCCTGAAAATATAGAGAATAATTGGCAGATTCTCTAGACTAGCACTGGCCAATAGAAATGTAACGAGGCCACAAATGAAGCCACGTAGGTCATCTTAAAACTTCTAGTTGCCGTATTTTTAAAAGGAAAAGATGAAATTAATTTTAGCAATATATTTTATTTAACCCATATATTCACTATATTACCTTTTCAACATGTAATCAGTATAAAAAGTATTAATGAATATTTCACACTCTTTTTGTTTATCCTAAGCCATCAAAGTCCAATGCATATTTTATTTGCACAGCACATCTGAATTTGTACCAGCCACATTTCAAGTATTCAATAGCCATATATGGCTACTGGCTACCATATTAAACATGACAGCTCTAGTTTTTATAATCTGCATTCTATTACATAGGAAAGGTCCAAATTTCTGGTCAAAGTGGTCTGATGAATTCATGCGTTGACATGCACCATCTGATCAAAACCCATAACTAAAATAAAACGGAAAATACGTGTGACCAAATGGGATGCCTCCTCAACACATTATGCCTAGCTCAACCCAAAAGCCAAGATCAGCCTTAATAGGAAAACATGAAAAGTGCTTCCATTACACACAGGAAAAAGACGAGGGTGTCCTTATAACCTCTGGTATTTACCACAGTACTGGCAGTACTGAGTGCAATTAGACAAGAGGAAAACATAACAGTCATGAAAATTTGAAAGGGATGTATATAATTATCATTATTTTCAGATTATATGATTCCAGGCCCAGAAAACACAACTAAGTCAACTAAAATGCTATTTAAAATGGGAGAAGGCAATGGGCTGAGTAGATGCAAAAATTAGTGTGCAGAAACCAATAGTCTTCATATATATAAACAATCATTTAGAAGCTATAATGGGAAAAATGGGTCCATTTAAAATAACAAACAAAATTAAAACACTTGGGAAATAACAGATGAAATGTGTAAGACCTCAGTGAAGAAAAGCTTGAAACATACAGCACACACACACATATACACAATGATTGAGAATAGAAAGGCAGACCATGTTCTTGGGTAGAAGGATTCAATATCACAAAAAAGATAATTATCCTATTATTTACATATTTGAAGCAATATTTTAAAAATTTCCAGATTTTTTTTTTTTTTTTTTTTTGCAACAAGAGAAAATAGTGCCAAAGTTAATATTAAAGAAAGAAATGAGAGAATCTAATGAAATTACTGGGAGAAAAGAGAGAGAGAGAAAAACAGGCATAGAAGAAGCTACCAGATATTTTTTTAAAAATACTATAAAGCTACAGAAATGAAAACAGTGGTCACTTTAGCAACACTGAGAAGTCGTCACACAGCAGTGCCTCATACACTTGTCACAGGAAGTTAGATCAAAGCAAAAGAAAACTTTGCTTCTAACAAGTCTTCCACACAGCGGTTCCACAAAACTGCTTCTTATAGATGAGGTCTTTTTTGAGAGAAATGGCATGGTTTTGCAAGTACTGGGTGACATCTGGGGTAGGGAGTCCATAACCAGCAGAACCTAAAGGCCAAAGGTGGGGTGCATGGCCTGCTCCCCTCATCTCAGACCTGAGAGGCCTCAGTCTGGTGGAGAAGTTGCAAAATATATTCCTTAACATTCACCTTGGGGCCTTTGTGTGACAACAAAAGAATATTCTTTTCCCAAGGTCCACCTCTACAGCAGCAGTAAATCTATGTAAAGTGAAATCAACGCAGGCGGAAAGATGGGGTGGTTGATGCAAACGAGCAAAACACGAATCCCAAAGTGATAACTGTTTCCACAACTGCTGGCTTTATGTAACTCACTACACTACACGTCTCCAAATTTCAGTTTCCTTATCTGTGAAACAAAGACAGAAAATGCCTGCTACTCCCTTCACAGCGTTGCTATGAGGATTAAACTTGGAGTATGAGAGTGCCTTGGAAACTTAAAACTATTTATTACCATTTAGTTTATTATCCAACAAAGTGCAATACACATTCACTTCATTTTAGTGGAAGCACACCTCTACGACCGAGATGAATAAGATAAATAGAAACATGTTCCTCGGGCTTGGTTTACTGAAAGGAGCTTCAAGGACTTGACCTCCTCAGGGGAAAACCATTCCCAACTTCTTGAAGGATTGCCGGCTGTGGTTCCAGATAAGTACCTAGGAACACCTGCTTCCATTCTATTTGCTTTCCCTGCAGGAAACTGCAGAGTAATTTGTGTAAAATTGCATGTGAAAAATCTTGAAACCCTTCACGTACATAGAATGTATGTTTTCTTAGCTCATGGAAGAGAGCCATGTGGCGGCATCAGACTGCGACACGGAATGAGAAATAACCTTTGTTGCATTAGCCTCCCCCGATTTCAGGATTTATTTGATTCCACAGCATAGTCTATCCAGCCTACTTAACAGCGCTTCAATTTTTTAAGTGTGAGAAGCGACAGAGGTCAAGTTCTTGCAGGTGGAGCACGTCCATGTATGGCCAAGTAAAGAATATGGCCACATCTACAGGTTGCTGATGTGGAGAAGGGATGAAGATAATTCTGAGGTCAAGAATCACTTTAAATTTTATAAGTGTGGCCTTTATTAATGTTCTACGTGAAAATAAAAAAATAAAAATTCTGGGTCAGTGGCCATTATCTCCTAAGGGATAGAGTTAGATTTGGTAACACTAACTAGGGAGAAAGCAGAATTACCATGGGTGAGTTAATATATTTGTGATTCTGTGTATACAATATTTTCTTTAGAAGTTCATCTATTGACAATGCCTTACAATTCAGGCGTGGAAATCGGTGAATGTGAAATTCTGCCACATCTGCCACTCAAAATATGCTCAAGATTGATGGAGCCTACCATCCGAAAGACTGAATGAGACTTAACAGAAGTCCACAACTGACTCGTGTGACTCAGAGGAGCCGTTAGCAATTAATGCTTCTCTTTATAAAGAGGAACAGGTGACATATGGAAGGAAATGATGATATGACAGGATTTCCTGTAAGGTGAATAGAAAAAGTAATAGAACACAAGGTCCTTTATAAACAGCACTAGTAAATTTTACATCAATGCCCGACATGACCTTTTGTGCTTTTGAGCTAGTTCAGTTACAGTAACATCAGAGAAGATAGCCAAAAGCATTTATTATAAATTCAAAATGTTCTCCTATTAGTGTGATTTCCCTCACTGAAAATCAATGCATACCTCAAGCTCAGACACTCTCAGAAATGCTCCGCCCAGGCACACATACACGGAGAAAGAATATTTATTTGCCCTCACTTTCTCATTTTCTTCATAAAATGTTATATTAATCAGATCACCAGCAAGTACATATAGTCTAGGGAAGAAAACAACAGGCTTCAGTTAGGAATTTTAAAATGTAAGTCCCCAAATGAGCATTGCTCAGTCATACAAGTCAGAATGACTTCACTGATACTTGTTCTAATTAATGAATGTCAGATTTCCAGGGAAGATGGAAGAGTAGGGAATTCCAGGACTCAGTTCTTCCACCAAGACAACTATTAAACAGGCAGGAAAAAAAAAAACAAAAAACAGGCAGTAACTGTCTGACACAACTATTTTGAAATTCCAGGGGCCAGAGAACACTGTACAGCATCAAGGAAAGAACGGGAGGAAGAGGCTGATGGTAAAAAACTGTAAATTTTTCTCTGAGTGGTGGCCACCGGCACCCATGCCCGACTCTCATGGCAGGCTGTTGCAGGATCCAGTCCCTGGCTAGTAGCTGGTGGCAGAAGGGGACATAGAAATCCTCTCCCCAAGAATAGGGTGGGCCCGTTAGGATTTGGATTGCTGGGTCCTGGCTCTGAGGACAGCCATTGCTTCAACCTCGCCCTGGACAAAGGCAATGTGGCAGCTATTGTTTCAACCCTCCCTGGACAGGGGCAGAGGCGATGAAGATTTAAAGATGCAGGGCGGGAAGCGGCTGTGGCTCAATCAGTAGGGCTCCCGTTTACCATATGGGAGGCCCCGGGTTCGGTTCCCGGGGCCTCCTGGTGAAGGCAAGCCCGCCCGCACGGCGTGGTTGGCTGACCCAGCGAGCGCAAGCAGCAAGGGGGGGATAAATGAATAAATAAATAAAATCTTAAAAAAAAAAAAAAAAAAAATTCTTAAAAAAATAAAAATAAAAAAATAAAGATGCAGGGCTTTTTCAGGGCTGCAGGGGAAAGTTAGCTGAAGGGTTACATTTGCTGGGCAAGCCAGGAAAGCTCAGCCTTGGGGAACTGTTAGAGAAGCTTTGGCATCCTTCCCAACCCCCTCCACAGGATACTTTGGAGCTAGTCTGTGCCCCGTTCTTGGGTCCCTGTCCTTATTTGGCTAGGAATGACTGAATTGGGAAAGTCCTCGCCAGGGTGACCCTCCTCCCAGAATTTGCCCTCCAGGCAAAAGCATGTGAAACAATGAAAGTCTTGTAGAAAACTATAGAGACAGACAAAGACCTGCCAGGTTCAGATACCCAGGAGAGGGACATTTGTCCCCTGGGAACCAGAGGGGACAACCAAACTCCTGTAAACAGAGGAACTCCAAAACAATTAACAAGCAAAATCCCAGCACAAGGCAGGGGCCCAATAAAACAAGGAAAATCCTGCATAGTGCATTTACCTTGGGCAGACCCTCCTGATAGCAGAGCTGAAGCTCAAGAAAATCTCGGTCTTATTACCATCTGGTTACAAAACTGGGAAGCAAACATCCAGGGAGTAAATCCCAGAGTTAACATTTTAAAATATTAAAATGTATAGTGTGCAACAAAAGAGTACAAGACAAACAAAGAAACAGGAAATGATGGCCCATCCAAAGGAAGAGGCTAAAAATACAGAAAACACCAGTCAAGAAGATGAGAATGCTCACATACCAAACAAAGCCTTTTAAAAAATGATATTAAAGTTGCTTAAGGAGATGAAGGAAAATACAGAGAAAGACCTACAGGATATCAGGGAAATAATGAAATGAACAATATAACAGTCTAAGAGATAGAAATTTAAAAAAGGAACCAAACAGAACTACCAGAGTTGAAGACCACAATCACTGAAATGAAAAATGCCCAGGAGGGTTTCAAGGACAGAATGGAGCAGGCAGAAGAAAGAATTGGTGAACTTGAAGACTAGACACTTAAAATGAGTCAGGCTGAGGAGCAGAAAGCAAAAAGATATATTAAAAGCAAAAACAGTCTAAGGCACCTCTGGGACATGATCAAGGACACCAATATACATGTTAAAGGATTTTTGACAAGGGTGCCAAGTCTACTCTATGGGGAAAGAATGGTCTTTAATAAATGGTGTTAGGAAACTGGGTATCTATTTGCCAAAGAATGACCGTGGACCTCTACTTTACACCATATTGACTCAAGGGGAGTGGATGTGACTTAAGCGGTTGGGCACCCATGTCCCACATGGGAGGTCTTGGGTTCAGTTCCCAGTGCCTCCTAAAGAAGATGAGCAGACAATGAGCAGACACAACGAGCAGAGACAATGAGCAGACACAGCGAGCAGACAATGAGCAGACAAATGAGGGAGATTTCTCAGGGGAGGGACTAAAAAATATATATATATTTAAAATTTACTCAAAATGGATCAAAGAGATAAATATAAGAACCAAAACTATGAAACTCCTAGAAAAAATCATAGGGAGGCATCTAGACCTTGTATTAGGCAACGGTTTCTTAGACTTGCACCAAAAGCACGAGCAATAAAAGTAAAAATAGATAAATGGGAATTCATCAGAATTTAAAACTTTTGTACATCAAAGGACTTCATCATGGAAATAAAAAGTCTACCTACAGAATGGGAGAAAATATTTGGAAACCACATATCCAATAAGGGTTCAATATCCAGAATATATAAAGATAACCTATAACGCAATTTTTAAAAATGAGCAAAAGATTTGAATAGACATTTCTCCGAAGAAGAGATATAAATGGCCAGATAGCAAATGAAAAGTTGCTCAACATCATTAGCCATTAGGGTAATGCAAATCAAATAATGAGGTAACATTATATACCCACTAGAATGGCTACTATTAAAATCGGAAAATACCAAGTGTTAGAGAGGATGTGGAGAAATAAGATCACTTATTCATTGATAGTAGCAATGTAAAATGGTGCAGCCACTGTGAAAACAGTTTAGCAGTTCCTCAGAAAATTAAGAATACAAAATCAATATAATTATTATATGAATACATAAAATTACTATAAGGATAGAATTACCATATGACTCAACAATTCTATTTCTATATATGTACCCGAAAGAATGGAATGCAGGTTCTCAAACAGATATTTGCCCACCAATATTCATAGCAGCATAAACACAATTGCCAAAAGATGAAAGCAACCTAAGCATCCATCAACAAATGAATGGATGAACAAAATGTGGTACATACATACCATGGAATATCATTCAGCCATGACAAGGAATGAAGATCTGATACATGTTACAGCGTGGATGAACCTTAAAGACATGTTGAGTGAAATAAGCCAGATACAAAAGGACAAATATTGTATGATCTCACTGATATGAAATAATTAGAATAAGTAAACTCATGCAGTCAGAAACTAAAATACCAGGGGTAGGGGTGGGGTAGGGAAGGGGAAGTTACTGCTTAATTGGTACAGAGTTTCGGTTTGGCGTGATGGAAAAGCATATCATTGGATGATGGTAATGGAGGCACAACTTTCTGAGTATAATCATCACTACTGAATTGTATATTTAAATGTGGCAAAAAGGGAAATTTTAGTTTGTTTATATATTACTAGAATAAAATTTTTAAAAAACAAATGACTATACAATACAATGAACCCTAATGTAAATACGTACTACAGATAATAGTACAATTATAAAAACATCCTTTCATCAATTGTAACAAAGTTACCACACTAATGCAAAGTGTTAATTATAGGGGAAAATGTGTGTGAGAGGGGGGGTATATAGTAACTACATATTTTCTGCATGATTTTTCTGTAAACCTGCATCCTCTTTATTTTAAAAAATTATTTTTAGGGGTCAGATGTGGCTCAACTGGTTGGGCGTCCGTCTCCCATATGGAGGGACCCGGGTTCGATCCCCGGGACCTCCCGGTAAAAAAAAAAAAAAAAAAAAAAAAAAAAAATTATTTTTAAAAACCCATAGAACTGTGCAATTCTAAGAGTGAAAGCTGAAGAACTTACATACATCAGATGTTAAAACTTACTATAAGGCTTGAATAATAAGACTGTGGCTATTGGCACAAAGATGTATAACTAAACCAGAGGAATTGAATAAAGTGTTTAAATGGATCCAAATATATATTGCTAACCTGACTGCATTGCAATTCAGTGAAGAAAAGAAGGTCTTTGCAATAAATGACGCTGAGTCAATTGATATCCATAAAACAAAAAGAACCTTGCTTTTACCTCACAAAAATTAAATTGTGATGGGCCATATCCTAAGTAATCAAATTTCTAGAAGAAAATATAAAGGAATATATTTGTGACTTTAAGATCAGAAAATATTTCCTAAATAGAACACAAAAAGCATTAGTTAGCATAAAAGAAAAGACTGATAAATTCACCTTCATTAAAATTAAGATAGTGAAATGGCAAACCTCAGATTAGAATATGTATTTGCAATATATGCAAATGACCAAGGACTCATATGCAGAATATATAATTCCTACAAACCAATTTTTCTAAAAGCCTGATAACCAAAATGTTTAAATTTTCAAAAAAAAACACCCTGATCAGACATTTTACAAAAGAGGATATTACAATGACCAATAAACATGAAAAATTGCCCAAGCTCACCAGTCATCATAGAATAGTGAAAATTACAATTCGATAACCTTTACACATGGTCAAGTCCACATTGTCTAAGACGCCTTCAGACAGGTGGTTTTCCGTACTCTCTCTGGCGCTCTAGACTTTCCTGATGGGAACACTGGTTTACAAGCTCCAAGCTATGCCTTTGAGTGCATGACACATACCACGCAGTGGGGTGGCTTAAACAACAGGCATTTACAGGCTCATGGTTTTGAGGCTAGAAGTCCAAAATTAACCGATCGGCAAGGCCATGCCTTCTCCCGAGTCTGTGGTACTCCGGGGCTGGCTTGCCGCAGCCTTGGATTCCTCGGCAGGTGGAGATCTCGTTCTCCTGGGTCTGTTCATCTGGCTTCCAGTGACTTCCAGCTTCTGGCTCCTTCTGGACTTGTTCTGCCTTTTACAAGGCCTCCAGGAATCTGGATTAAGGCCCCCTCTGCCTCAGTTGGGCCACACTTTAACTTAACATCTTCAGGAGGTCTATTTACAGTAGGTTCACACCCACAGAGCACGTGATTCCATCTCCCACATCCTAACAGTTGAAAGCAGAAATCTGTTCACCAATTTTCACTGTTGGAGTCCAATTTTACATAAAGCAGTAAAGGTGCATTAATGGTTACAGAGGTGGTTTCTAACATTGGCATTTCAGGAGTTAATAGAGATGGCAGAAATCGGGCAGTGAAACCAAGCACTGTAGGGAAGATGAGTGTGCTAATAGCCTCATCTTACAAAGGGGAAAGGGAGATACAGAGATTTTCAATATACTTAAAGCAGCACAATTCAAAATGCCATCAACATGCAGCTGTACTCTTGTTTTCCTTTGCTCCTTAAAAATGACTTTAACCTCCCCTTGCCCCTGGGTGAAGCCTCCGATAGATCCCAAGACATTTCTGTCCACTGCAAGCAATAGACTTACTCCTGTCCCCTTAAACTGCAGTCACCGGTCAGAAATGAACACCCCCTCCTCAGCAGTAATCAAGGTTTTGAATTGATTTAACACCACATCTTCTCTACCCAGACCCACAGTGGGCCGAGTGCTGCAGCTGAAAAGGGGACATGGGCCGTCTCGGGGTGTCCTTCATCCGCAAGCGGACTACCTAGGACTTCTCGCCTCTCCGTGTTGGAGCTCCGGAAGGAGGGACCAGGGACAGGACGTTTCTGGTAATGTTGTTGGTTGGCCTCATACTCTTTGGCCTGGAAGATGTTCAAATCTCTTTCTTTTATGGGCACTTTTAGAGGCTGACCTACAGGGTCCCTCTGGATGGAGGACCTGTGGCAGGGATGATGAGTCCTACCCCCAACCATCGGTTCTCTAGCAGTCCACTTGGCAAGGACTCCGGCTATTTGCATCCCATCACCCTTCCCAGTCGTCCTCTTGGCAGAACTTTCAAGTCCTGTGGGGCCCACACTTGGCCCATGGGAACCACGCATACCCTTTGTTACGCACCTTTGGAGGGGAGTGGTTATCCCCCCAAGCAGATTATATATATGCGACTGTAGCACAAGTCTGCAGAACCCCATCCTTTGGGACAAGAGTCATTTGTCCTCAGCTAACTCCCAAGAGAAAGATGGCCAAGAGACTACCACAGAATGATGTACACTAAACTACAGGTTTGTGTTTGTTTTAATAATAAAAATAGCTGACAGTTGCTGAGTGTTTTGCCACGTGCCAGTCAGGCATTGTTCTAATCTCCAGGAGGTAGACACTAATTTTTTCTTTTTTTTTTTTAGGGGGTATAAGGGATTGAACCCGGGACCTTGTATGCATGAAGCAGGCTCTCAACCACTGAGTTACACCCACTTCCTTTTCTTGGCAAATTTTAATACGCCCAATACTTACACTCTTACCTCTCCCCCTCCTCCCCACCCCGGTTATAAATTTCCTAAAGGGCATTCCCAGTCTTTACAAATTTGATCATAAAGAAAATAACCGAGGATTATTCACTAGAGGTCGCTCTTCTACCTGTGGCGTCTGGTTTGTCTTTTGTTGCAGCACAAAATGGCAAAGTTGTCTACAAGTGATGGCGACTGCGCAGATGTCCAGCAGATGTCACTAGAAGCCCGCGGATTATGAGGTTGATGGCTTGGTTAACAGACTATGCTTCCCTTACATCTTCGTTCCCCTTCTGTCAAGGCAGGTACACTATGTTAATAAAAACATAACACTATATGCTTGTCATGATAGTCCACCCAAAACTCAGACGCAACTCACTTATCTTCTGGAAAAACAAAACAAGATGTCTTACTTGGAATAACAAGATAACCTAGGGGAAAAGAGGCAATCGTGGCAGGAATGACAACTCAGGCTGGGTTTGAGGTTGTTGTATCTAAGATACTTACCAAAACCCTTAATTTTGCCTAAGATTGGGGATACAAATGAGTGGACATGGCTTCTCGAGCTTTCCATCGTACCTCCTAAAGGTGCTTCCCAAATTCAGTGGTCAAGACAGGTGGTGTGTGCCATCTAGGTTAAGCAAGGACTTGGCTCCATCGGAAGAACCCAGAACTCAGGTCCATGGCCTTTTATACAATTTAGGTCTTGGAGGCCATGTCAGCCCCCAAGGACCCACCTTACTACCTTACAGGGAACATAATGCTGCACCAATTACTTACTTCAGAATTCTAGTTCTTCTGCTCTAGTTCTTCTGTTCCCTGGCAGCCCTACTCACACCCTACCCCCAGGGACTTTGAATTATTGGAAGCTGTCTCCATTTATCACTTCATATGCAAACACAGCCTCTCAGAGGCATTTATAGAGGTCCTTTGTCAACAGTCTTCAGAGCCTCATGTATATCTGCTTTTCTACTTTCTGTTGACTTCAGAAATATGACATTCCAAAAGGAAGGATAGATATGAAGATAAACATTAACATATTTCACCACGACTTAATGGAAATAATTCAGTTATAGGACCAGTTATCAACTGGAGAGTGTTGAGGAGCAGAATTGCCTTAGACAAAGTCATTGAGGGCAAGAGTTGCGTGCCTGATCAACAAAACCAAGACGACCAGCAAGTACTTCTATTTGTACTTTTTCTCCTTTTAGTTTAAAATGTTTAAAGGTGTATTAAAGGGGGGCAGATGTGGCTCAAATGGTTGGGCGTCCGTCTGCCATATGGAGGGACCTGGGTTCGATCCCCAGGAGCTCCCGGTAAAATTAAAAATATAGATATAGAAGGCGCATGGGCTGCCAGGCTCTGTGTGCCGGTGAGCCGCCAGGCCCCGGGAGCCATGCAGCAAGATGATGACGTAACAGGGGAGAGACAAGACAAGATGCTACGAAAGCTCCAGAAACCAAGAACCGAGGTGGCGCAAGCAGCAGAACACCTCTCTCCTACATCGGAGGTCTGCAGGATCGAATCCTGGTGAAGACTGGAGGAGAAGGATGAGAAGAGATGGCAGGAAACAGATGAAGAGAATTGCCTAGCAAATGGACACAAAACAGCAAATGGGGAATGAGGGGCTTAAAATGGATAAAGTAAATAAATAAATCTTTTTTAAAAAGGTGTATTAAAGACAAATTGAGGGGTGGATGTGGCTCAAATGGTTGGGCGTCTGTTTCCCATATGGAAGGACCTGGGTTCGATCCCCGGGCCCTACGGTAAAAGGGAAAAAAAAAGACAAATTGAGAGAGTTGAGAGCACTGAGGAAAAGTGTATATTTAGGCAAGCCTGAATACTGAGAATAGATCCTTCACAGAGAAAGGGCTTAAGACTAGAGAATTCTACCCAAAGGACAGAAAACATTCCGGAATATTCCATGATGTCTTCTGAGGGCCTTTGTGCAGGACAATCTCCTTTCTCTGCCTGTGAGTGCCAGTTATCATTTAAGGTGAAGTTCAAACAGTTCCTTCACTGTAAAATATTCATCTTCCTCAGCCACAGTCAGAATCAATAGCTCCTACAGCTCTGCCCTTCTTAACGACCCCATTAAAGAGCTTAGCAGATGAGAAATCTGTGGGGCAGGTAACCTGAGGCAGTGTGTGTAGTGGGAAGGACCATGGGCTCCAGGAGCAGAATTTGGCTTCCATTCTTGGCTCTCCCGCATCCTAGCTGTGTGGTCCTAACCGTGTTGCTTTAGCCTTGTTTCCTCACCCATACAATGGTGTAAAAATATATGTACCTTATATGGTTGGTGGGAGGATTAAATACTATAAAATATGTAAAATACACAGAAGAATGCCTGGCATGAAGCAGTCCTCCAGAAATGTTACTCTCTGTTAACTTGCCTACTGTATTGGTTGTTCTTCACTGTATATTAGAATTATCTGGGAGCTTTTAAGAGTGTGGAAATGAATAGAGTTGATGGTAACACATTACAGTGAGTATAACTAACACTGCTGGTTTAGAAATGTGATTGTGGCTGAAAGGGGTAGAGCGGACGTAAATGTCAATTGAAAGGAAACTAAAGGATAACCTAGGAAATGTGTGACATGGTGATTTCAATGATAGATGAAGATTGTGGTTTATAGTATAAATATAAGAATGCTCTTCTTTTACAAAGTGCTAAGAATATGGTGATACATGGGGAAATTACAACTAATGTAACTTATGGACGATAGTCAACAGTAATATTGTAATATTTTGCAGCAATGGCAAGAAGTTATTATGTCAATTCTAAGGGACAACAACAGGGTTGTGTAAAAGGGTTTGGGATTTTTCCTTCTGGAGTAAGGGAAACGTTCTAAAATCGACTGAGGTGATGACAGCATGACTCTGATGAAAATCAGAGCCACTGAGTGTACATTTTGAATGGATTTTTCAAAGCATGGGACTGTATAACACAGGGAATTCAGTGGTGGAAGATGGACTCATGGTTAACAGAGCAAATATGAGAACGTTCTTCATGAACGATACCAAAGATATAATACCGTTACAGGGTTTTGTTTTTTTTTTTCCCAGGAAGTCCCAGGTATCGAACCCCGGTCCCTCCATATGGTAGACGGACGCTGAACCTCTTGAGCCACATCCGTTTCCCTGTTACAGGGTTTTAATAACTGGGTAGGTTGGGGGGAAAATACACCAAATGTAAGCTATGGGCTATAGTTAGTAGTAATCTTTTGAGGATGCTCTTTCATAGTTTGTAAGAGATATTTCACAACAATGCAAGGTGTTGGTGGTGGGGAGATGTATGGGAGCTTTGTGTGAGGATATGCATGCTTGTTGTGTAAATTCAATACTTTCACTATACATTTATTATTTATATATGTTCATATATGAATGATATACTTGAATAAAATTTTATTTAAAAAAAAATACTGATGCCCAGGCCCCAACCAAGACCGATTTTAAAAGATTCTGAGAGTGGCAGTCCAGGTATTGGTAGGTTTTAAGGCTCCTCAAATGAGTCCATGCATCCAGGATTGAGGACTTCTGCTGTAGAGTGTCACCTCTTTGGCAACAGAGATTACTCAGCACTTAACTTAATGTTTCTCGCATGGGAGAACTCAACAGATGTTTGTCACACAGAACAGTTGATGTGAGAAGATCTGGAAGGGCACGAAAACAAAACATAGCCTCAAAGCACCTCCTAAGACTGACATATGGTTTTAGGTGTAATTGTTTCTCAGAATCACACCCATGTACTCAGGAGAAGAAAGCTCACTAGAATACATTAAGGAGGTTCAGGAAATAGGGGGTGGATGAAGAGCATTAGTCAATTGCAAATTTTTCATGGAGACATAGAAGTCATACTGGTAAAATACCAATGATTGTGAGGCTAAGTCAAACCCTCATTTGGAAGCACTGAGAAAATAGCTTCAGTATTTTGTTAAGAAAATATCTTCAAAACGTATTGAACATTTGAGACTCTCCAGTCTCAAAAACTGTTTCCCATGTGGCCTCTCTCTAAGCTAAACTCAGCATATAAATGAATTACCTTCCCCCAAGAGTGGGATATGATTCCTGGGGATGAGCCTCCCTGGTACTGAAGGATTACTACCAAGCACCAACTAGCAATGCAACTGGGAAAAGACCTTGACTAAAAGGGGGAAAGGATAAAGACAAATGAGTTCATATGGCTAAGACACTTCAAAGTGAGTCAGGAGATCATTCCAGAGGTTACACTTATGCATGTCTCAGCAAGATCTCATTGACTGCCAAAGTAAATATTGCCTCACAGAGCAGGGCTTCTGAAGGCTTTGGAGACATCCAGGCAATATAGGAGGGGCTGACAGCTCAGGAGTTTGGCACCCTGCCAGTAGGCCCCAACTTTGGGATTTATGCTCCCCAGTATGACAAAGTTGGATTCAGTTGTGGTTTCCCTACACATGGCTCTTCTGCCCCTTCCATTGGAACCTATAGTTATTAATAGTACTGGAGTTGATTGGTGTACGTCCAAGAAACTTAAATCTTTGGGCTGTCCATGTGCCAGCTGGGCCCTGAATCTCAACAGAGCTGCAACACCTACTCTCCAGTTCATTGGACTCACCCAGGGCAACTAACAAGGAGATGATGATGGACAACAACCATCCCAAGGAACAGAGAGTGTCTGCAACTGCAAGCAAGATAGCGCCATCCATGTGCCCCATGGGATCTAAGCCCCCTCTCAATTAGAGGCAGAGTGGGCATCACCATCCCAGAATCCTCAGGATTGGGGAATGAATGATGGACTAGAATAGACTTACTGTTATTCTACTACAGACTTATTGTGATTCTAGCAATGGAAGAACTTTCATCATTGATGTGGAGGCAGTGGCCACCAGAGGCTCTGAGCAGAGGGAGAGGGGGAAAATAGCTGTAATTTAGGGGCATTTTGGGGACTTGGGAATTGTCCTGAATGACATTGCAATCGTCATTATGTATCTTGTAATAACTTACAAAAATGTGCGGGAAAGTGTGTAAACTACCATGTAAACTATAATCCACGCTTAGTGCAATGCTCCAAAATGTGTTCATCCATTGTCACAAAGGTACCACACTAATGAAGGATGTTGTTAATGTGGGGGGGCTAGGGAGAGGGGCATATGGGAATCCTCTATATTTTTTATGGGACATTTATGTGATCTTAGTCTCTCTTTTTTTTTTTTAATTAAAAAGCATTAAAATTTTTTTTTAAAAATCGATTTCCCAGTCATGTCCTGATTCCAGCAACAGAAGGGGCATTGCTCTAAAGAAGCAACATGAATTAACGGTGACCACACTGGCTAATAAAACCTAAGGAGCTTGGAGGACAGACACTGAACCCCCAAAGACCGCTACAGGATAAAGAACATGGGTTTTTTGCAGTTGAAAACAAAGTAACAAGGCAATTTCCCTCAAGAATTTAAAGGCTGTTGGAACTGGTGAGAGATCACAGGAGAATTTTCACATTGCCTCAGGGACTGGATGCTATGAGTTGTAGGTTGCACTGAAATGGTAAAGGCTTGGACAGCTGAAATTAGAAGGTGTCGTCAGCTCCTCTTCCTTCTCGTGCATTTGCTTTACAATGATTGTGGTGCCACAGAGGGCACAGCACTTTGAAGCGCTTTGTTATTTTTGAGTGCTTTTCCACCTTGCCATCCCCAATTCCATACAGCTCAGTTTTCATGAGCAGTCTAGAACTTTGCCAACAATTTTACCTGTAATCAATCAAAAAAGCATTTCTCAAGTCCCCATATGCTCAGAACACTGTATTAGATACTTCACAGAGATTGGATTCTATACATGATACAAACTCTTGAGTGGTTCATGGTTCCAATAATTGAACTACAAAATGGTTCAACTATTAACTTGAGCAAACTGAGTTCTTAGGACTTTCTGCAATTCTCTGGCTTAACATCAAGAGTCTCAAATCAAATGCCATTTATTGTGGGCCTGGAAATACATTTTCTGTAGAAGGGAATAAAGTTTTTTCTCCTTCACCTTAAAGCTCTAACTGGCCATATATATGCCTGACAACTGACCATAGTAAGTAATTCTGCTGTTTAAAAAATAAAGTCAAAAATCATCCCCAATAAACTAAACCATCCCCAATAAACTAAACATTATGATGGCTATTGTCTGTGATGAAATAAAGGCCCAAGCTCCTCCCCCTGCAACCCCAAACCCTCTTACACCTCCCTAGTTCCTGTGTGCTCTGTTGCAAATGTCTTCATTATCTTTATGCAGTCACCAGCCGGAAGGAGAACTTGGCACTTTCATTACTAAAAGCGAAAGAATCAAGTGAGACCCTTGATACTCTCACTCTCCAATATCCTTTCTGCCTTCACCCAGTGCAAGCCACTAGAATCTGTAAATTTCTGATGGGCACGATTTTGCTTCAGTTACCAAGGGAAATGATTTCAGTACAAGTAGAGAGCTCATAGTACGCTTACACAGCGTGAATGCTTTTATGCAAACCTAAGTCATCCTCGGTGAACGCTGTTGTCCTCACCCCCTTTAGTAACTTAAAACTTTGGGGAAGCACCCATCTAATCTCTTCTACCTGACTTACGGTTTCTTCATTTTCAGGTCTGGATAGTACTTAAATTACTGCCATACACCTCACTACCCTTGAGATCTGCTGTGTTCAGACTTGGTTGTTATTCTCTTTTGGTTTGTTTTTTCCTAAGAGCCTCTGTCCTGCATCGTGGTCCTTAGAATCTCTTATATTTGTGTTTCAGTCTTCTTCTCCCACTTCTAATTTCCTTTACCTTTTCTGCCTTTTACTCATTTTTCTCTGCTTTTCTAATAAGATATGACTCAACTATAATCTAACAAATGAAACTTCAAATGCATTTGCATCTAATCTGTACTACTTATAATGATGAAGTCACTAAGTTTCTCACTTAAGGGAAAACATTTTCAATAATATTAGTAATCTTCAAACGTACACACACACAAGTCAACAACCTCACTCCTGAGTTTATCCTTCAAGGATATAGTTAGCATTTAAAATGATACTATATAAGCAATCTCAGGAAATGACCAGGGATGGACTAATTCAGTTTGGCAAGTAGACTCTTGTTCTGGGGTAGAGTAACCTTCAGATGGCAGGTGCAATAGCTTCTGGTGCTGGGAACAGATCTCAGGTGGAAGAGCCAATGAAGTATCCAAAGGTACAGTAACAATTGATCACAGTAGAGACAAGCTTTTGACAATGAAGATCAATAGGTAACAATATCTCAACAGATGGGCAGAGCATGGCACTGGGCACCCAGAGGCCAGCAATTAACTTTACGGAAAACATCATCGTAGAGTAGGGATGTAACCCTATCTGGAGTCCAGGGACAGGATCCAAGCACTAGGAAAGGAATGGGCCAAATAAGGTCCCAGTCCCATAGACACTAGGATCCTAATCAGGCTGCCAAGAAAGGACTTAGGCTCATGAAAGAGACAGAAATTAAGTTACTAGAAATGAGGTTAAAAATATGCTTCAGATACTCTGTTTCTGATAACAGATGACTAGGTAATTCAGAACAAATCTTTCTCTGAAAACACTCAGGAAAGCTAGAATATATACATATATTATGTTCATCCAAATGTTACCAAAACAGTGAAGAATTACAGGGTCAAGAGTGGAAGAAAAAAAAAGTCCAAGAGGGGAGCGGATGTAGCTCAAGTGGTTGAGTGCCTGCTTCCCATGTACAAGGTCCTGGCTTCAATCCCCAGTACCATCTAAAAAAAAAAATTACAGAGACGTGAAACAGGCACTTTTTGCTTAGATATACCTGTTAATTACAAAAGATGGATAAGAAGCTGAGAAGCTAAAAATCTGAGAAGATGTTTTCTCAGATTCACAAGCTAGAGGACAACTATTAGTGGTCAGCATTCACTAAAGAATGGCAGGGAAAACCCCTAGGTTGGGTTAGAAGCCTGGAAGGTTAACAAGAAATAGACCAAGCTCTGCTGAGACTCAAGCCCCATTTTAAACTCTCTCAATCCCTGGTTAGATTAAGGTGATCTGGGATTAGTGATGCCTTTTACCTAGTTGCCTGCAAGAGGCAAACATAAATCCTCTCTGGAATAAAAGAACATTATCTTTACATATTTTAATATACAATGTCCAGGACTCAAATGAAAATAACTAAGCATATAGGAAACAAGACCAACATATGATCAAACCCCAGGAGAAACAGCAGAAGATAGAAAGTAACACATAGGATGCAGATAATTGAGTTATAAAACACAAACTTTAAAATAACTATATATGTTAAAGGAAATATATAGGCAGATAACTGGGAAAAACAAATAGAAATGATAGAACTGAATAGCTTTAACTTTAGAAAGAAAAATATTTTAAAAAGAATTAGCAGAGGGTTGTGGGAAGATGGCAGAGCTGAAAGATCCAGGAATCAGTCTGCCTACGAGAACAACCATTAAACCGGCAGGAACTGCCGAAATCAACTACCAAACATTTCAAGAAGACTTAACTCCAATTCTGCTCAAACGAAGAGGAGAGAACATTCCTTAACTCATTCTATGAGTCCAACATCACCCTCATACCAAAGTCAGACAAAGATAAAACAAGAAAGAAAATTATAAACCAATACCTATTACAAATCTAGATGCAAAAATCCTCAACCAAATACTAGCAAACAAAATCCAATGGCACATTCAAAGAATTATACACAATGATCAAGTGGGATTTATCCCAGAAATACAGGGGTGATTCAACATAAGAAAATCAATTAATGTAATATACCATATTAACAGACTGAAGGAAAAAACAAAAACAAAAACAAAAAAAACCTCATGATCATCTCGATAAATGCAGAAAAGGCATTTGAGAAAATCCAGTAGCCATTTCTGATTTAAAAAGCACGTAGAAAACTAGAAATAAATGGAAACTTCCTCAATATGACAAAGAGCATATATGAAAAACACACAGCTAATGTCATATTTAATGGATGGAAAGCTTTCTCTTGAAGATCAAGAAAAAGACAAGAATGCCCACTGTCACCAATGTTATTCAACATTGTATTGAAAGTTCCAGCCAGAGCAATTAGGTAAGAAAAATAAATAAAAGCCATCCAAATTAAACAAAAAAATAAAATAAATATATTTTTAAAAGCCATCAAATTGGAAAGGAAGAAGTAACAATTTCCCTGTTTGTAGGTTATACGATCCTATATACAGAAAATCCTGAAAAATCCACAATAAAGCTACTAGTGCTAGAAAACTAATTCACCAAAGTGGAGGGGCACAAGATCAACATGCAAAAATCAGTATTATTTATATACACTAATAATGAACAATCAGAAGAAGAAATCAAGAAAAAAAATGTCATTTAAAATAGCAACTAAAAAGATTCAAATATCTAGGAATAAATATAAGCAAGAATGTAAAGGACTTGTATACAGAAAGCTATGAAATACCACTAAAAGCAATCAAAGAAAATTTAAATAAATGGAAGGATATTCCATGTACATGGATTGGAAGACTAAATATTGTTAAGAAGTCAATTCCACCCAAAGTGATTTACAAATTCAACACAATCCCAACCAAAGTTCCAACAGCTTTCTTGCAGAAATGGAAAAGCCAACCATCAAATTTATATGGAAGGATTATATGGACCCCCAATAGCCAAAGCCATCTTGAAAAGGAAGCATGAAACTAGAGGATTCACACTTCCTGATAAAACTTACTACAAGCCACAGAAATTAAAATAGCATGATACTGGCACAAGGTCAGACTTATAGGCCAATGGAATTGAATAAAGAGTTCATAACTAATTCTCACATCTATGGCCAATTGATTTTTGACAAGGATGCCAAGTCCACTCAATTGGGAATGAATAGTCTCTTCAACAAATGATGTTGGAAAAATTGGATTTCCATATGCAAAGGAATGAAGGTGGACCCTACTTCGCATCATATACAAAATTAACTGGAAATGGATCAAAGACCTCCATATAAGTACAAGAACTATAAATATCCTAGAGAAAAAACACAGGGAAGCATCTTTAGGACCTTCAGTTAGGCAATGGTTTCTTAGACTTTATACCACAAACAACAAAAGAAAAAATAGATAAATGGGACTTCATCAAAATTAAAAACTTTCGTGTATCAAAGGACTTTATCGTGAAAATAAAAAGAAAACCTACAGAGTGGGAGAAAGTATTTGGAAACCATGTATCCAAAAAGAGTTTAATAGCCAGAATATATAAAGAAATCCCACAACTCAATGACAAAAAGACAAACAGCCCAATTCACAAATGGGCAAAAGCCTTGAATAGACATTTCTCTAAAAAGGACATACAAATGGCCAAAAAGCACATGAAAATATGCTCAACACTATTAGCCATTAGAGAAATGCAAATCAAAAGCACAATGAGGTACCATTTCACACCTACTAGAATGGCTACTATTTAAAACAAAAAACAAACAGAAAATAATAAGTGTAGGAAAGGATGTGGAGAAATAGGAACACTCAATTCATTGTTGGTGGCAATGTAAAATGTGCAGCCACTGGTTTGGTGGTTCCTCAGAAAGTTAAGTACACACCCAAAAGAATTGAAAGCAGGGACTCGAACAGATATTTGCATATTGATGTCCATAGCAGCATTATTCACAATTGCCAAAAGATAGAGGCAAACCCGATGTCCATCAACCAATGAATGGATAAATAAAATGTGGTAGGGGGATGGATGTGGCTCAAATGGTTGGGTGTCTGTCTCCCATATGGAGGGACCTGGGTTCAATCCCCGGGACCTCCTGGTAAAAAAAAAAAAAAGAAAAAAGAAAAAAAAAATATGGTATACACATACAATGTAATATTATTTATCTGTAAAAGGGAATGAATTTCTGATTCTTGTGACAACATGGATGAATCTTGAATATAAGTCGAGTGAAATAAATCAGACGTGAAAGTTCAAATACTGTATGATCTCACTGATATGAAATAATTAGAATAAGCAAAAGTATAAAGTCAGAGACAAGAATATAGATTACCATGGCTGGGATGGGCATAGGGAATGGGAAGTTAATGCTTAATGTTAAATGTTAAGTTAACATTTCTGTTTCTGTTTGGGGTGATGGAAAAGTAATGGATGGCATTAATGGTAGCACAACATTGCAAATATAATGAACAGCACTAAAATATATATTTGAATGTGCTTAAAAAGGAAAATTTTAGGTTGTATGTATGTTACTAGAATAACAGTGTTAATAACAGTGCATAGGACTGTACAAAACAATAAACCCTAATATAAGCTTTAGATTATAGTTAATATAAACTATATAAACAGCATATAAACACACTATCCTGGGGAAGCGTATGGGAGGCAGGCCCCAGGTTCGGTTCCCAGGGCCTCCTGGTGAAGGCAAGCCCGCCCGCACGGCGTGGTTAGCTGACCCAGCGAGCACAAGCAGCACGGGGGGGATAAATGAATAAATAAATAAAATCTTAAAAAAAAAAAAAAAAAACACACTATCCTGGTCCAGTGTGGGACGTGACTCCCGGGGATGAGGCTCCCTGGCACCAAGTGATTATTAACAAGCACCAACTAGCAATGTATTTAGAAAAAGACTTTGACCAAAAGGGGAAAATATTAAATACAAATGAGTTTTTATGGCTTAGAGATTTCAAAGTGAGTCAGGAGGTCATTCCAGAGGTTACGCTTATACACGTCTCAGCAGGATCTCATTGACTGCCAAAGTAAACAGTGCCTCAAACAGCGGGGCTCCTGGGGGCTCTAGAGATATCCAGACACTATAGGCAGGGCAGACAGGCTCAGGAATTCAGCACCCTGTCAGTGGGCCTTACCTTGGAATTTATGCTCCCCAGTGTAACAGAGTTAGCCTCATTTACAGTTTCCCTATGCATGGCTCTTCTGCCCCTTTTATTTGAACCTATAAATGGCACTATACCCATTAAATACATGTCCCAGAGACTTAAATCTTTGGTCTGTTCATGTGCCGGTTGAGTCCTGAATCTCATCAGAGTTGCAACACGTACTGTCCAGTTCATTGGACTCACCCAGGACAAATAACAAGGAGATGATGATGGACAACGCCCATCCCAAGGCACAGAGAGTGTCTGCAACTGCAAGCAAGACAGTTCCATCCATCTGCTCCATGGGATCTAAGCCCCCTCTCAATTAGAAACAGAGTAGGCATTACCATCCCCAAATTCTCAAGACTAGGGAATGAACAATGGACTAAAATAGACAGTATTATTCTATTATAGACTTATTATTATTCTAGCAATGGAAGAACTTGTATCATTGGTATAATGGCAAGGGTCCCCTGAGGGGAAGGAAAGGGAAGAATAGGTGTAACATGGGGCATTTTGGGGACATTGGAATTATCCTGCATGACATTGCAATGACGGATACAGGCCATTATACATTTTGTCAAAACCTATAAAATCATGCAGGGCAGAGTGTAAACTATAATATAAACTATATTCCATGGTTAGTAGAAATGTTTCAATATGTGTTCAGCAATTGTAACAAATGTACCACACTAATGAAAGATGTTGTTAATGTGGGAAAGTATGGGAGGGGGAGGGGCATATGGGAGTCCCCTATATTTTTTATGTAACATTTATGTAATCTAAAGCTTCTTTAAAAATAAAAAAACAAACATTTAAAAAAAAATAGTAAAATTATGAAAACGTTCTTTCATGAATTGTAACAAATGTACCACATCAATGCAAGGTATTAATAGTAGGGAGGTGTAACCGTTGGGGAATTTGATGTAATTATGAATTCCAAAAATATAATTGGATCATGCTTGTAAACTGATCTGTTAATCTGGGCATGGTTAGGTTAGGATTAGGGCGTTGAGCCCCACCCCTTGGTGGGTGGGGAATTGAATATTAAAGGCAAGGCAAAGGACAGTTGAGGTAGTCTTTTGAGAAGCAGTTTTGATGTTGGAAAGAAGGCCCCAGGGGAAGAGAAGTGAGCCGTTCGCCTGATCGTCTGCAGCTGACCTCGTGGAGGAAACAGGAGCTAAGCCAGGAGAGAAACGCAGCCCCGGGAAGAGAGGAACCCCAGAAGCCTGAACCCTGGCAAATGCCGGCAGCTGTCTTGCTCTAACTCATGGCAATGGACTGTGGTGAGAGAAGAAACTTAATGCTTTATGGCCTGGTATCTGTCGACTTATACCCCAAATAAATACTCTTTATAAAGACCAACCCATTTTTGGTATTTCACATTAGCACCCCTTTGGCTGACTAATACAGGAGGTATATGGGAATTATAACTTTTCTGCATTATTTTTCTGTAAAACTACAACTTCCTTAATACAAAATTAAATTTAAAAAAATTAGCTGTGCATTCATCACTTCAATCATTAAGAGAGCATTTTTATTACTCCAATAATAGTAACAACTATGTGATTATACCAAATACCATCAGCTGTACACTTTGGATAGAGTGTATGCTTTATGAATATGCATCAATAAAATTGATTTTTAAAAAAGAATTAGCATAAAAAGTTAAAAAGAAAGAGATTTAAGAGATAACTAATATAATGTATGACTCTTAATTAGATACTATCTAAAAAAGAATACAAATATAAAAGACCTCTAGGGGAAGACATCTGAGGAAATTTGAATATGAACTTTGTATTAGATAATATTAGGAAATATCAGTAACTTTGTTTGGTATAATGGTGGAAAAGAGGATATATGAATAGCTGATACATGAAAAGATGACTATAATAGAATGACTATAATAAAAAGACACAACAATTGAAACGCAATTTGGCAGAATCTAAAAAGTTAAACATAAATTTACCAAACAACTCAGCATATCTACTCTTGCTAAGAGTACACAAGAGAAGTGAAAATGTATGTCCATGCAAAGTCTGATGCAGAGATGTTCATAGCATTATTATCCATTATAGCCAAAATTGGAAACAATCCCAATGTCCATCAACTGGTGAATGGATAAACAAAATGCAGCACATCCATAAAGTGGAATACTGTTCAGCAATAACAAAAAATGTTCTACTGATATGTGTTACAATATGGATAAGCCTCAGGTACACTAAGTGAAAGAACCGAGATGCGAAAAACTCCCTGTTGGATGATTCCACTTATATGACACATGCAGAAAAGGCAACTAACTCTATGGAGACAAGAGCAGATTAGATTAGTAGTAGCCTGGAGCTGGGGCAGGCGGTATGTGTGCGTGTATGTGAAAATTGACTACACACAGTTACAAAGGAGCTTTCTGGGGTGGTGGAAATGTTCTGAACTGAGATTGTGGCGGTAAATTCACAACTTCATAAATTTACTGAAAATCATTGAATTGTTCACTTAAAATCAGTGAGTTCTATGGTATGCAAATTATACCTCAGTAAAGCTATTTTTTTTTTAAAGTATATAGCCTCAGAATTCTAAATTTAGCGCTCCGTGTTGTGCAGTGTTCCCATGAGAAGTCTATGCAAGTCAGGGGCCTGTTCTTTCTGAGTGGCCTGGACCGTTTTTTTGTGTGTGTTTTCTTTTTTTAACCCCCGGAAACTTTTTTCTACTTTCACAATCCGCCCTTTTTTTTTTTTAATTGACATTGTGTCTTTGCGAGTTATCCATGTTGATAAATGGTAATTTTAACTATTACACAATCATCTATTTTTTCTATTATAATATTGCAGAGAATATTCTTGCTTGTGATTCCTTAAGCAAATGTAGTGGTTTCTCCAGGGAATATATCTCTAAGTGGAAGTTCTCAGTCTATGTACATCTTCAACTTTACTACATATTGACAAAGTGCTTTCCAAAGTAATTGTTCCACTTTAAACTTCCACCTACAGTGTAGGATAGTTCCCATTTCCTCACACCCTCACTTAGTATCTTTAGAATTTTATATTTGGGATGTGAAATACATTAGCAGAATAACAAGAATGAAAATAATCTCCTTATCCTCAAGATTCTGAAATTTCACAACAATGTATTTAAGTGTTGGCATTTACATTCATCTAGTTGGACCTCAGATGGTCCTTTTGAATCTGAAGATACATTTTTTTTTTATTTAAAGATTTATTTTTATTTATTTATTCACACCCTCCCCCATTGTTTGTGCTCGCTGTCTGCTCTCTGTGTCTGTTTGCTGTGTGCTCTGTGTCTGCTCGTCTTCTCTTTGGGAGGCACCGGGAACCTCCCATGTGGGAGAGAGGCCCTCAATTGCTTGAGCCACCTCCACTCCCTGCTTTGTTGTCTCTCTTATTGTGTTTCCCTTGTATCTCCTTGTTGCATCATCTAGTTACCTCAGCCCATCACGCCAGCTCGCTGTCTTGCTTGCTGTCATGCTCGTCTTCTCCAGGAGGTACCGGAAACTAAACCCAGGACCTCCCATGTGGTAGGTGGGAGCTCAATCACTTGAACCACATCTGCTTCCCTTGTCTTTAACTCTCAAAAATTCTCTTCTAATGGTTCTTGATCATTTCCTCTTCTCTACTGTTTCTAATCTCTCCCTACAGGTCTATCTTGTATGGTGCTACAAGTTGTAAGCTGTACACTTGTACCAATCATAAACAACTCACCTGTCACTGGAATTCCTATTACATGACTATTGGACCCCTTGAAATGACTGTCTCTGATGTCTTATCTCATTTTTTCCATCTCTCTTTGCTCAACTTTTAGAGATATTTCTTCAACTTTTGCTTAGAAAGATTTCTTTGTTCTTATCTGATGGTCCCCTTTTCAAAATATCCTTCCCTTGTGTTACAGATTTAGAATTTTAAAGAGGCGACTAATCACACACAAAAGTTATAAACCTACTTATATTCTCTTATGTTCCCTGAATCATCTCTTTTCCTCTGAGTTCCATTTTCCGGCTTGTTATTTTGTTCTTTCCCATGCATTTGTTGATCTTTGTTCTACATATTTAAGAATGTAGAATTTGAAAAGCTGATCAGAAGCTATTATCTACGGGTGAGCTTTGTCAAGAGACAGCATACCAAAGCTGCCTTGATTTCACCCAGACGCTTCATCCTAGTTGTCCAGATTTTGTCTGCTTTATTGAATGCCTTTAGAAGAAGGAAAAAGCCCTCCATTATTTCACACCTTAATTTCTCTGATTTTAGCACAGTCCTCTATACCTGGTGTCTGCAAAGTTTGAGTTCCTCCAAAGTAGCAGGTTGGCTTCCTTAAGCAGGACCCCTCTCCATGTATTTTCTAGGTTACATATCCTTTGCTCTGTTTATTAGTTATTACTGTTACATCTATTTCCCATCTTCCAGAAACAAGTTAAAAGGCGTGTCCATGTTTCCTTTCCTTTCTTATGATGATTTTATACATTTTTTTCATTCTTGTAAGTTTTCATGGGGACTCTGGAGGGAAAAGTAAAACAGTGTGAGTTCAGGTCACCAATTTGAACCAGGAGTCTCGAAATTAATTTGAATATTAAAAGGAAACGTGTGCCCCCAAACTAATGATTTAGAATATATTATTTACACATAACTAAGGTAACATATTAAAACTTACTAAATTATAATCCATTTAACAAGCACAAGTGAATAGTATACAAACGTTTTCTGATTTTACATAGAGAAAAGTATTAGAAAACAAAAGGACGATGATGCCTTAAAGAGGGGGATTCACAAAGTCAGCGGGGAAATGCTCAGAAAACCAGGGGCAGAAAAAAAGACTGTCAACTCTCCTTAGATTTTACCTCATTTGTTTTCAATTCTACAATGAGGCCACACCCTAGAAAAACTGGTTTTACATGATTTGTGACTTCTCTCTCTTATTTTAAAAAATGGAAAACATTCTACACATGTCAGCTACTAGGGGATTTATTGAGCACTGTTGATTGTCTAATTTCCACTCTTTCACAATATATTTATTGATGACTTCTTACTGTAGGGCGAGTACGACTGCTCTAGGCACTGAAAAGAATGGGACAAACAAACCAAAAGAGCCAAAACCCACAGACCTGACCTCAAGCTGTTTACAGTATTATGGTGAAATGGAAAGATAAATAGATATATGACCCACATGAGATCCATGGGACCATGGAGGAGTGAGTTCTTAAGTTTATCCTGAGACAGGGAAATAATTGTGGAAGAGAGGTTTTAGCCTCAACTTAGAAAAGTAGGAGATTGCCATGTATGCAAGCTGGGAAGGGTATTCCAAACAGCATTTGAAAAATGCAAAGGGTCCAAGGAGGGTGATGCATTTGGGGATATACAAATGGTTTGCTATATCTGGAGCATGCAGTATAACTATAGAATAACTCTAAGTTGACAACAAAAATGCAAATTAGTGTGACATGCACCATTACTGTCTCAAAAGTATTTATAAATAATGTTGTAATCAAATGTGCAAAAACACTGTAAGAGCGGTACAGAAATCTTGACATTTCCTTCTAAACCAAATCCATATTTCAGATTCTTTGAACCCTGGTTAGATTATCTTTCGGCTTCTCCAAACAAGTTACTTTGGTCAGGTTTTCTTCCTCTAAAAACGGAGTTTTCTCCTTCCCTTAGGAAATGTGTTAAAGCTAAAACTAACTTCTCCCATTCTTTACCAGAGAGCCGTGGAAGTGTTTTTATAAAACTCTGAATGCCATTTATTTATCATTTCCATCATCTCGATGCAATATAAAGGTTTATAAATAAATTCATTTTTTAAGTTGGAAATAGGACTTCTTTTCCCCTTTCATATTTTAAGAAATCAGAGGTAGTTTCTCTTCATCATATATAAAGAATACAATGGATTCTGAAGATTAACAAATTCACTAAAAGACATACATTCATAAAGATTTTTCAAGATAAAATGTGTTACTGTTAGAACTCAAATTGAAGAAGACACATTAGTGTTAAATAAGGTCTCATTCACCAAACTGAACCAAAAAAATCAAAATTGATAATGGAATTTAAGATTTTTTTTGGCTGCAGTTTCATAACCCTCACTTTTTCTTCTTCACTTTAATATTCATGGAGGATTTTTTTTCCCTTGAGTTCGTTCCAACATCAGTGCTTAAATATAGAATCTCTGGGATGAGTAAGCACTTAACCAGAGTTTACTCCTAAATAATCCCACATGCCCTTTTCACTTTTAACATTGAAGTTATATAATTTATTATTCCACGCCTTTCCCAACTAAATAAAAAGGAACATTTCAACTGGAAAGTGTTTGTTCTTCATAAATACTTCCTAATAGAGACCAGTGTTGCAAAGCATATCTTAAGAAAAGGTTTGTCTAGGCAAAAATTTTACCAGATGATCCATTTATTTTGCAGGAATTTGTAAAACACTGTCTATCAGCATAAATGTTAGGCAAGATGGCAAACAGAATCAATATAAATATATTCTCCACGTATCAGGAGCACATTATCTTACCGGGGAGAAATACAGAGGACAAAGGTTGGTAACAATATAAGGCTATTATCCATGAATGCAAGACAAAAGAGAGTACACTAAGTCAGTTTCCTATATTTGCCTATCAAAAACTTCTCATGTGGAGATTCCCAGACCCTTCTTGTGGAGTTCGGTGATTGAGTCTGGGGAGGAGCCAAGGAATCTGAATTTACAGGAATTAAGTGATGATTGTTATTAGCATAATGAGCTGGTGTGCCCAGGAAGTGTGCCATTAAGGAAGAGAACCATCAGCTGAACCTGAGAAGACGGAGAGGATTTAATTAGGTTGGAGAGGCAGAACAAGGTTGTGCATGTGTATGTATTTTAGCAAGAGCGATGCCAAATGATCTGAACTAAAACTTGGCATCAGCAGTATGTTTTGAGCATTTGGGACTCAGTGAATAGATGTGTTTGGCTGGAGCAGGAGGACTCATTTTAGGAGTAGCAGGAGTTAAAAGAGAAACAAGATTTTACCAAGATACATTAAGGCCTAGACAACTTTAACTTTGTAGAAAGAACGATGTGAAGCCAATGAGATGCAAAGGTATTTGAGCTGAGGAATGACATGATGAAATCAGCTCTTGAGCAATTTCAATCAAGTAGTGGCATTTAGGACACATGCCTGGAGAAAGCGAGGGGAGCAAAGCTCCTCACTCATTCATTCACTTGGCAAGCGCCCGCATTATCCAGCACCCAACTTGAGTTAAACGTTCTCTACAAAAGAGGATGAATGCACAGCTGTAAACACTGATGGCCAGAAGAAATTCAGCACCACCTCTGTGAACTGTCTACGGTTGATCTTTTTGTTAACTAAAATTTCTTCCTGTAGCCTGACAATGTAGAACTACCCTAACAGCTTTCAGTTCTGTATTTATGCTAATTTGCCTAGCTATTTGGAGTCACTGCATTTGCAATTAAAATGTTCTGTGTAATTGTTACACAACTACTCTGTAAGTGAGATGAAAAACAATTTGTTCCATCCAAAATATGCTTAAAAGGTTCTGAGGAGGGGGGGAAATTAAAGGCATATTGCAACTATATTGATGGGTAGCCAGACCTTGGATTATATGGTTAAGGGAATTGGTTTAGTGTTAAATGCATTTGTTAGACTAGACATGAATCTGTCAGGATGCATAAAAAAAAATACTGAAAAAGATTTAAGTTTGGTAATCTGATTGGAGGCTGGGTCCTGGAGTGGTGCTTGCTGTATGTCATATATTTCACTACAGAAATTTTGAACTCTTAGAGGAGGCACACCCAGATAACAAATTATTATTTGTGTTATGAGTTATTCTGAGTATCAGCATCACACACCCCAACCGGTAAGAACTAGCAAATGTCTCCATTTTCTTTAAGTCAACTTAAATCTCTTTCTGAGAAATTTCATCTGAATTTTTATCAGTGATAAGGGTCAGAAGACAATAAAGTCCTGTCTCTATATAAGGGGTGACAAACTTGTACTCAACAGACTATATTTAGCTCGTTGGTGTGTTTTATTGGGCCACAAAATATGTTATAAACAAATACAATTATTAGCCATTACAAAGTTTCTGAGTAGTTGCCAAAATAAAATGGGAAGCTTTCACATAAAGTTTGTATTTTGGGCTTCTATTTAAAAATCAGAAGACCTGGAAATGTAGCCTACATTAATTCTTGGCAACAATTGACTGTCCCTTTTAGAATGAGCATTTTTCTCGTAGCTTCCTGCGGTTCCCAACCTCTTTATGATCTTACACCTACCCAGGTTGGTCATTTACTGCCCTAGCTCACTGAGCTTTGAGGGGGAAATGTAAGTAAGCAGTGCTAGACACCCCAACAGACCAACTAAGCAGGTGCTTAAGCTGCTCTCCAAACAGGGGCACCCGATGCGGGAAATGTTTTCTAAATCGTTATGTGATTAAAACACTGAAGAAATTGTGAGGAATTCCAGAATTGCACTGGATTGTCTACCACTTATTTTGAAGCTTAGAGAGTTTTGCTTTTAATTACATTCGGAGGGAGCAATAGGACACAGCAACAGTTTCTCAGCGCTTAGGAGCTACGAAGGTCGCTCATTACATGGACCCTAAACTGTGACTCAAAGTTTTTGTTTTTGCCTCAAATTCTCAGCTTTGTCAAGATTCAGAGACTATAGCATTTACAGTGAAATTACTTGTACCCCTTTGCCAGGGATCGCAAATAAAGTTAGCACCATGGCCAAACTCTCATCTTCTATGGGTAAGGGTATAAAAACACCCCAGGGCAGGTGAGGGAAGGGAGAAATGAAGGGCTACACTTGCTTCTAATTTTGCACATTATTTGGGGTCAAAGTGGAACCCACAGACCTATGCCAAAGCCCTTTGGCCTTAGCTTGTAATCACGACCTTTTATGTTTTAGCAAGACATAAAGTTGTATTTGTTTCACGGCCAGACAACACAGCTCAAGAATGAGTGGGGGAAGCGGCTGTGGCTCAATCAGTGGGGCTCCCGTTTACCATATGGGAGGCCCTGGGTTCGGTTCCCGGGGCCTCCTGGTGGGGGCGGGCCCGCCCGGACGGCGTGGTTGGCTGACCCAGCGAGCACAAGCAGCAAGGGGGGGATAAATGAATAAATAAATAAAATCTTTAAAAAAAAAAAAAAAAAAGAATGAGTGGTAAGAAACAAGACAAGTTAAAATACATAAAAATATAAACTTTAAATTTGTTATGAAGCAAGCAAAGATGAAAGATTATTCCCAAAATGAGATTACAACATAACAAAAAGGAAGTTAAGAACTATCCACATTAAAAAAAAAAAAAAAAAAAAGAACTATCCACATTAATTTCAGATTATATTAGAACAAGAACAGAATGAGGAAGGAGGGAGGAGAGAGAAGATAGAATAATGTGTGCTAAAACTGCTTGTCAAACAGGAGAGGGATTGAAAAGATTTAGATTTTTTTGTCTTACCGTTCATGTTGAACATTATAGAAATATAGGTTAAAGACTGCTTTTGAAAAAATTAATGTTAAATGCTAGTAAATTTCAAAGCATAATACAGTAATATATTCCAATAATATTTGCCAACAAAAATTGGTGATGAACTATTTGCCAGGCATTGTACAAAGCTCTTTACGTGCATTATTCCTTTTTAGTCCTCATAGTTACTTTCTGAAGGAGGAACTTTATTAACCCTTTTTCACCAATGAGGACACTGCAGTTTAAAGAGTATGTGATATTTAGGGTAACACAGAAAATCAGCTATGAAACAGAAATTAAAAGCCAGAGCTGCCTGATTTCCAGAGTCTGAGTTTTACCAAAATATTAGAGGAGATACAGTATGAAAAGAAAATAATAGTTCACATACAAAATTACAGGACACCTAACAGTCAGAATAACAAAAGGAAGACATAATACATCACTCCTTTTAACAAATATATTTGGGTAAAATTCTACCGCTGGTAGAACTATGGATGCTAACAGTGCTTCCAATGAGGCCTTAGAATAAAATGACGACTGTTATTGGAAACTGGAAGAAAGGCAATCCTTATTTTAAAGTGGCAGAGAATTTGGCAAAATTGAGTTCTGATGTTGGAAGGCAAAACTTGTAACATCAGAGTGAGGCTATTTAGCAGAGGAGATTTTCAGGCTGAGTAAGGACGGTGCAATCTGGTTTCTCCTAGCAGCTTATGGTGAAATGAGAAAGGAAAGTGATGAAGATTTTAACTGTTAACCACAAGGAAACCTATCCAGAGAGTTGCTCTGAGACCAGCGCCAGAAGTGGCTCTGCCTACCTCCCTGACCTTTTGGGAAGTGAGTCTCCAGAGGAGAGGACTGCAGGTGAGGGTTTACCTGAACCACCTTTCGCTAAAGAGGGCGTGGCTGAGCATGACTCCAGTCAGCCACTTCTGTGGAAGGCAGGGATCCAGGAAGGATCTGTGGAAAGTTCTATTGTCTGATGGTTTGGATCCACCTGAACTGCACACAAAGCCGATGAGGTTTTTGCAAAATTTGTAGGAGCAGAACTGCGGCCAGCCTGGACGTAAGGAACGGAGAAGGGACAAATTGAAGGGAAAATGACTTCAAGGGCAGAACCAGGGAAGCAAAAGTCCAGACTGAAAAGATCTCTTTGGGCCAAGAGAGAAGGCCAGCTCAAGTGTGGAAAGGGTGGATCTGTCCCCACACCTGGAGGTGGTGGACCTTGTACCCCATGTTCAGGGGAGATTGCTGCCTGCGCGAAGCTCAGAGATGGTGGGGCTCTGTCCTGGCATTCCTGGAGAGCCTGGCTGCTACCCCAGGATTCGGGGAGGGCATGGCCACTGCGCAAGCACTGTTCCATCAGGCCCAGAGAACAGAACATTGATCCATAGACAACTCAAACCCAAATCAAATAGAGTTTGCCTTGCTGGGTTTTGGACTCGTTTGGGACCTGTGATCCCTGTTTTCCTTCCAATTTCTCCCTTCTGGAATGGGAATGTTTAGCCTATGCTTCTTCCGCCATTGTATGTTAGAAGAAGAGAACTTGCTTCCTAGGTTCCCTAGGACCACAGACAGAGGAATTCTGCCCTAGGCAGACCACATCCATACATGATTTTGATGAAGCTTTGTACTTAGCATCGTTCTAAAATGGCTTAAGGTTTTGGGAATGTGGTGGAATGAATGTATTTTGCATGTGGGCAGAACATGCCTTTTTGGGTCCGGAAGGCGAATTGATGTGGATTGGGTTGTGTACCCCAGTTTGAACATGGTCTGTGGTCTTGGTCCCAATTCTGTGGGTGTGGAATCATAAATAGGATCTCTTCAAGATGTTATTCAGTTAAGGTGTGGCCCAGCTAAGGTGGGCTTTAATCCTTTCACCTGAGTGAAAGTCAGATGGGCAGGAGCCACAGAGAGCAGCCAGAAGCCATGGAGGAAAAAGGAGAAGACGTTGCCCCGGGACGGAAAAGCCAAGGAACCCCAAAGATTGCCAGCCAGCCAGAAGATTCTGCCCCTGGGAGGAAGAAGCCTTCAAGACCCTGAAACCATGAGCCAACAAACTCCTGTTGGGAAGCCAACCCACCAGCATCACATTTGTTTTAGCAGCCAGGAAACAATAACAGGTCTGCTTGTGGAAAGCAGGGGAGCGATGGGGGAGGAAAACATAGACCCAAATGCATGCACAAGCACACACCCCTAAACTCAACCAGAGGGGCGTGAGCAGAGCTCGGGTTTCTGCTCCGCCTTTGGACCGCATTCCCAATCACGGGTGGCTGATACCTTCATAACTAAGCATATGAGGAGTGGGGTGCAATGGCAATTAAAGACAGCGTTTCTACTGGGAGCAGAATTAACAGAACGTGTAGACCACTGTTTTAAAATAAGCTTCTCTCAAAGAGAGATTGAAGGATTTTAGCAACACAAAGCAAGCACAGTTATAAAGCTGAACCAAATAGAAATATAGGACATGAAGTGTAATAGTTGAAATAAAGAACTTGAGGGGTTGGATATGGCTCAACTGGTTGGGCGTCCGTCTCCCATATGGAAGGACCCGGGTTCGATCCCCGGAACCTCCCGGTAAAAAAAAAAAAAGAACTTGATATGTGGCATTAAGTCACCAAATGGGTTCAGCTTGTCTTATCTGGAAGTAGGGTGACTCTGATGGCTAATTTTATGCGTCAGCTTGGCCAGGTTACGGTGTCCAGTTGTTTAGTCAAACAGGAGCCTAGATGTTGCTGTGAAAGTATCTTTTAAATGTGATTAACATCCTTTGACTTTAAGTAAAGGAAATTCTCCTTGATAAAGTGGCTTCATCCAATCATTTGAAAGCCTTAAGAGCAAAAACCGAGGTTTCCCAGAGAAGAAGAAATCTTGTCTGAAGGCTGCAATGTCCACTCCTGTCTGTGGTTCCAGCCTGCCGGCCTGCCCTTCAAAGTTTGAACTTGCCAGCTCTCACAATCATGTGAGCCAAAGTCCTTAAAATAAATCTCTTAATTTATATATACATATGCCCTATTCTTGTCTTTCTTTAGAGGATCCTGACTGATATAGTAACCAACCAACCCGTTTTGCCCAGGACTGGTTTCCTGGGATTCGACACTTATGCTGAAACCAGAAAGGCCTGGGCAAACTATGATTTAGTCACCCTATCTGGAGATAAGAAACCTTTCAGAAGCTATGAGGAAGAAATGAAAGTTGGATTTTTAAAAATGTTATTAAAGAAGTAATAGTGTCAACACACATATAGGAGATACAGAAGCAGGAAACATTTAAAGAAATAATAACTGAGAAATTTCCCAAAATTAAAGTTGAAAAATTTAGGATCAGAAGGGTTATAAACTGCCAAACAGGATGACATATTTCTTTTAACAGAGAAAAAGGACAGTGAGAAAATTATAAAAGCATCCGGAAAGAGAGCAAAACCCTTACAAAGGAGCAAGCAGCTGATCAACATCAAACTTCTCAAAGGCATCATGTTTGGTTACAGAAAAGTATTAAAAGAAATGAACATCAGCCTAGACTTTTTTTTTTTTTAAGATTTATTTTATTTATTTATTTCACACACATACACACTCTCGTTGTTTGAGTTTGTTGTCTGCTCTCTGTGTCTGTTCGTTGTCTGCTCATCTTTTTAGGAGGCACTGGGAACCGAATCTGGGACCTCCCACGTGGGAGGGAGGCACCTAATTGCTTGAGCCACCTCCGCTTCCTGCTTGTTGTGTCTCTCATTGTGTTTCCCCCTTGTGTCTCTTCATTGAGTAATCTTGTTGTGTCAGCTTGCTGTATTGCTCTTTTTCTTTAGGAGGCACTGGGTACCGAACCTGGGACCTCCCAAGTGGTAGGCAGGCTCCCAACTGCTTGAGCCACATTCGCTTGCCAACCTAGACTTTTGTTTTCAGCTGACCTATCATGAACATATACTTGTGCAATAAAGATACACTCAGGTTTATAAGGCTGCAGAAGCTTTGTCACACAAAGATCTTTGAAAGCCCTCCTGGAGGAAGTTTTTCAGCAAGGAGAAAAATAAATACAGGAGACTACCATAAGATAGAAGGAAGTACAGGTGAACGAATAACTTAGTCACATATTCTGTGGTTTAAAAGTGGAAGGAGGGAAGCGGATGTGGGTCAAGCAGTTGGGCGCACAGAGACAGACACAGAGCAGACAGTGAGTACAAACGAGGCGGGGAGGAGAAATAAACAAACAAAATAAATCTTTAAAAAAATTAAAGTGGAAGGAGGCACCCTCAGGACCTTTCTGCTGTGCTAGCAGTGACTCACTGCTCGAGGAAGGTTCTGGAAGTTTGGGGTTGCCGCGCTGGCTTTCAGGACTAGGTGATCAGACTGTGGCACCGTTAGAAGCTGGCGTGCTCCAGAGACAGATAGATGGTTGAAAGTGGTGGTAAAGAAAAAATAAAGTGGGCAACCACAATTATTATTAGCTCATCGCTTAAGAGTTACGAAGCTGCAACTGCCTTAGAAAATCAGAGCCACAAGGTTTGGATTTTCTTCAACGTTATCTTCTCATTCTGTTGAAATTCTTCGGTTGTGGCTTTCATGCTAGTTTCTACTTGTCTTTTCTTGTACTGCTCCTTCTTCAAAGCATTTTATTTTGTGTTACTCTCTTCTCGGTTTCTTGAATGATATTTCCTCTGGGACTTTTTTCCCTGTGTATCTTTGTCTAGCTCTTTTATGTTGCTATTTATTTTTCATATATATATATGGATCTTTGATAGTTCCTTCATACTTAAGAATAAAAGATTAATGGATTATTTCATGGAGCTTGTATGGGTTTCTACTCCTGCTACACAACATGTCTGCTTCCTGATAAGCCCCCTTCCCTAGCTGGGACGTCACTCTATGTTGAAGTGGCGTCTTAACTAGCATGCTGCAGCAAGTCGAACCCATGCTTTTGGTATACTTATGTCTTCAAATTGTTTCTTTCTTTGGAAATGAAGCTTTTTTTTTTTTCTTTCTAGTTTTCCTGATTCAGGCTCTCTGATGAGTGAGACAGGAGACTTGAGCGTAGACTGGCACAGCTGTTCTGTATTCTCATGCCCCTTTGCACACCCACCGTCTTTATCTGCAGACTCAGGCTCAACTCCCAATCAGGCCATTGCCCTTTACTGCAGTTTGAGCTCCATTTTGCCCGTCAACGTACTCTGTGCATCTTTGTCTTCCAGAATTCTGGTGAAATTTTTAATCTCCTGATGAATTCCCTTATTATCTTCACTCATATAATGGTGATATAGCTTTTCATAGTTACATCATTGATAGGGTGGCAGAAGGGATGGGAGTCAAATGCATATGCCCGGTGCATTACCTTGAACCAGAGGCCTCTAGAGCATTTTCACAGTGCTATATTTATATCATAAAAGGGTAGACTTTAACTATAAGCTTAAAGCCATGACATCTGCCATGGAGTTCCATTTAAAGATGATTTATGAAAGGAATGCTATAGCATTTAAGAGGAATGCATCGACATTGCAGGATGCTTTTTAGACAAGCTGATGTAATGTGGGTGGATTTGTATTCAATGGAATAATCAGAAAAGACTAAAAGAGTGTTGTTTGATGTCAAGCTGGGAGAGAGTTCAAAAGGTAGAGTCCTTAATAATCAGACTTGTTTTTTGTAGCAACTAATATAATGACATTAGGAGTATGCCAATTAAACAAATCTTCCAATGAGGTAAAACTAGAAGGCTAATAATATATTTGACAGAAACAGGATAAAAAAATGTAGTAAGTCAGAAAGATGGGCTTAATCTAAGAGAACAAAATTTAGTAAAGATAACTGTAGCACCCAGGACTTGGCCAAGAAACCAACCACACACAAGTACTATTTAAGAGCAACAAATGTGATATGATATGGGTGTTAAAAATAGCAAATGGAATTTGAAGTTGTACAACTAGAGGTCTAAGAGAGGGCCTAAAAGGTCTGCTCCTCTCTGAGTTGATCAGTCCTTAGCTGCAGTGTTGTACTCAGTTCCAGGAGCCACTATACTGGAGGAAAATTATGCTGTAGAGCAGGTCTGAGACACTGGCTCTGCTAGTGAGAAGACCATGGGAAGAATGACTGAGACAAGTGAAAAAAGTAGAGCCCTTTATGTTGAGTAGAGAATATGACAGTATAAAAATTTTTTTGGAAGATTGTACTGTGAAAGAGGAGTTAGATAGACCTACACTGTGCGGCTCTAGAATACAGAACTGAAATAATTGGGTGAACATTTCATGGAAGCAGATTTTAGCTCCATTTAAGACAGAACTTAAAAGCTGTCAGACACAAACAGATATCTGTACACCTATGTTCATAGCAGCATTATTCACAAGAGCCAAAAGCTGGAAACAACCCAGATGTCCATCAACTGATGAATGGATAAACAAATTGTGCAGTATACACACGATGGAATATTATGCAGCGGTAAGAAGAAATGAAGTCGTAAAGCATATGACAACATGGATGAACCTGGAGGACATTATGTTGAGTGAAGTAAGCCAGACACAGAAGGACAAATCCTGTATGATTGCATTACTGCGAACTAAATATATTATGTGAAATATAAATATATGTTTATATTGAAATATATATATATATGAAATATGAATATGGGTAGAATTGCATATATAAAGCCATTTTTCTTTGAAGTTGAACAAATATAAGTTAATGGTACAAAATGTTAATATAAGATAAAAAAAAAAACATTATACTAAGTGAAGGAGACCAGACACAGAGTACTCCATATGATATGATTCCATTTACATAAAATGTAAATATAAATCAATTTATAAAGATGAAAGGAGATCAGTGGTTATGCAGGGCTGAGGAAGGTCTGCTAAGGGGTGTGGAGTCTTTCTTTTTGGAGTAATGAAATTGTTCTAAAATTTTTGAGATGATGAAAGTACAACATTGTGATTATACTAAAAGCCATTGATTATACACTTGGGATATAATAGCCAGAAACAGCAGCTATGTACAGTGGGTGAGCAATTTTCTTGTTAGTTTGTTTGTCTGTTTTATGTTGTTTATTATTATTACTGAAATAATGAAAATGCTCTAATAATGATTGAAGTGATGAACGCACAACTATGTGATTATACCAAATACCATTGATTGTACACTCTGGATGAATTGCATGTTTATTAATATGTATTAATAAAATTGATGTGTTGTAATATATACATTAATCAAATTGAATTGTTGGAAAAAAAAAAAAAGCCATCAGCTGAAAATAAATTGGATTCCTCGAGAGCAGTGATTCCTCATCACTGGTGCTGTGAAAGCAGAGACTGGATGACTCCTTGTCAAAAATTTGCATAGCAATTAAGCATTGACTTATGCTTCAATTCTTTTCAACTGTGAGGTTTTACGAACTATGAGTGGTGAGGAGGGAACTACAGGTTTGATGCTTTATTAAATTCAAAATCACAAGAAGCCAACTTAGCTGTTTCTAGAAATTAATCAGTGCTCAACAAATCATGATCTTGTTTTCAGCAATACTCCCTAGGATATGCCCCAGAGCCTCCCACTTCACTTCTCGAATCCCTTACAAGGGAAAAAAAGGAAAACAAAACAGTAATTAATCAGATTTGCTCTTCCAATGTCACAAAAATTGAAGACGCTTAGACTTCTGGTGGAACAAGTTCTTAATTGTTAGCTAAACTTTCCCCATTATCTCTGAATTTCCATTATTCATTCTAGTCTATCTCTAATATCATAGATTATTAAGAATTATCTGAACGTTCCAAGGGTTGAACTTACTTCTTTCCCTAATTAATGGTGAGATTTAAAAAGAGAGTATTTAACCGTTGCCATGGCTCTTGGCTATGTGATAACTTCTGGAGATATATAAAAATGTTCAAGTTTGCAAATGCGCTAATAATTAAGCTCTTTAATTAACTAAAATGATTAAGTGTTCTATTGGCAGATTTACAGTTTGAGGACTAATCTCTAAAAAGCTAGCTTCATGTAACAATGAGGTGGAGCCAGTGGCCACTTGACACTTTTGGGGTAGGGAGGGGATGAGCGGTTGAAATACAGGGGCTTCTTTGGGAAAAATAAAAATAAAAATAAAAATAAAATTAAAAAGCTAGCTTCATGGTAAATTTTACAAAATTATTCTGGTGTTAGGAATACATCTGACCAAAAAAGTCACTGTCCCTGACCTCTTACGTGTCACCTCTCTCCTTATCCAGGTTAAACTCCATGGTCAGCTCCTGTTATCATTTCCAAGCATACCACCCCAATTCCCTTGTCCTTCTCTTGGCCGTCCCGAGCAAGTCCAGCGCTCTTCTGCTCTGTCTCTACCCGTGTGGGTGAAGATGACGAGGAAAAACACAGGGCCGTGACTCATTGGTTGGTCGAAGAGTACGTTATGTGATTCCCACGTGTTTGTGACTTTCTACTTCTCCCTCTGTTATTGATTTCTTCTTCCTTTCATTGTGGTCGGAGAAGACGCATTGTATGGTTTCAATATTTTAAAATTTGTGACTTGTTTTGTGAACTAACATGGTCTATCCTAGAGAAGAAGCCACGTGCACTAGAGAATATGTTTTCTGCCATGCAGACTGTTCCCACTATTCTCAAATAGGCCCTAAACGCTGCCTGATAGTAACACTATATTCTCCTCTGGTACGTTCATTCCTGTACTGTCACTGACAACCTGTTCATATCTTCTCCTCTAGACTCAACCCTCTAAACATTGCCTCCAAGATCCTCGCAGTGCCCTGCTCCCCATTTCCCTGAGAAGGTCCACACTACCCACCGCCGCATCTGCCCATCAACCTGCATCTCGGCCCTACACTCTATATTCTTGGCTTTCTAGTGCAGTCTTCATTTATGCAATGATCGTCTTTTGTGACGTAACTGATATCTTTCTCATTTCCATTTCTGTATATTTTGTAAATACTTTATTTGTGGTTACCCTGGGGTTTATATTAAACCACCAAAGTCTATAATCTACGAGTTCAAAACAATACCAACTTAACTTCAAACGTATGCATAAACCATGTTTCTATACACATCCATCCCCCCCCACCTTTAGATAGTTCTTGTCACAAATTATATCTTTATACATTATGAGTCCAAAGCTGTTGATTTATCATTACATTTTATGCATTTGCCTTTTAGATCCTGTAGGGAGTAGAAAGTGGAATTACAAATCAAAAATACAACAGTGCTGGCATTTACATTTACCCATGTCATTATCTTTACCAGAGAGCTTTACTTCTTCATGAGGCTTCAGTCAATTGTCTAGTGTCCTTTCCTTTCTACATGCAGAACTCCCTTTTTCATTTCTTGCGGGGCCACTTCTGTTTATCCGGAATGTCTCAATTCCTCCCTCATCTTTGAAAGACAGTTTTGCTGGACAGAGAATTATTGGTTGGCAATTTTTTGCCTCCAGCACTTTAAATGTCTTCCCCCGACTCCACAGTTTCCATTGAGAAATATCCATTCAATCTGAGTTCTCCCTTGCATGTGACACTTTGCTTCTCTTGTGGCATTCAGAATTCCCACTTTATATTTGGCATTAGATAGTTTGATTATAACACAGTGTGCTGTGAATCTGTTTGGGTTTATCCTGTTTGGATTTCATTGAGCATCTTCGATATGTATATTCATGTCTTTCTTTAATTTTTCACCCTCATTTTTGAGGGACAGTTGTGCCAGATACAGAATCCTTCATTTCCAGTACAATGTAGAATATTAGTGGAAATAATGGGCATCGTTTCTTGCTCCTGGTTTTAAAAGGAGCATTTTTTTTAAAGCATTTCAGTTTTATGAATGATGTTTGCAGTAGCTATTTTTAAGATCTTGACTAAGATGCAGACTTAGGAAGTTATCTTTTATAATTAGTGTTCAGATTGTGTTTGAACTGAAAAAAAAAAAAAAAAAAAGGCCCCCCAAATATATATTCACTTCCTAATCCCTGGAATCTGTGAATAACACACTATATGGCAAAAGATGTGATTAGGTCAAGGACCTTGAAAAGAGAAGATTATCCTCAACTATCTGGGTTGCCCTAAATGCAATCATGTGTGTTCTTATAATAGAGAGGCAGAGGGAGTGTCCACGCAGGGAGGAGAAAGCATTGTTAGCGTGGAAGTGGAGACTGGAGTGAAATGGCCACAAGTCAAGGAATGCTAACAGAAGCTGCAGGAGGCAGGGAACGGATTCTCCTCCAGGGCCATGCCTACACTTTGATGTCAGATTTCTGGTCTCTACTGTTGTGAAAAACAAATTTCTGTCGTTTTAAGCCATACAGTTTGTGACAGTTTGTTATGGCAGTCACAGTAAACTACTATAGTTTTTATTTAATAAATGATGCTGTCACATAAAACGCATTTTATGCATCTACTGAAATAATCATATAGCTTTTCTCTTTTAACCTTTTAATATTTGAATTACATTAATGCAATTTTTCTAATTTTGAACCAAAGCTATTCTCCTGGAATGAGCCCAACTTGTTCATGATGTATATGCACGTATGTTTTGTCATTTCTTCTGATTTTCAACCATGATACATTGTTTCCTTGTGTGTTTAATTATTTTTGACTATGTGATACTCATTTTCATATGTAGAATGCCTTCCCCCCGAGATTTCCACTCTGTAATTGCTGCAACCCATGAATATGTTACTTTTTATAGCAAAAAGGACTTTGCAGTAAGAGAAGGACACAGAGAGAAGTAAGAAGTCAGAGCGGACCTGTAAGGCAAAGGAGTGGACATCACCACGTGACGGGAGAACCAAGGAGGTCAAGGATTGCCAGCAGGTAGTCCCAGAATGCTACAGTCTTTTGGGAGAAAGCAAGCCTTGCCGATGTCTAGATCTTGGACTTCCTGTAGCCTCAAAACAGTGAGACAATAAATTCTGCCGATTAAGCCAAAACAAAACAAGAAAGGACTTTGTAGATAATATTACCTTAAGGATCTTGAGATAGGGGACTATCTTGGATTATTCAGATGAGCCTAATGCAATCAGAAGCATTTTTATAAGTGAAAGAGGGAGGCAGGAGATATGCAAGATGTGATGATGGAAGCAGCGTCAGGGTGATTTGATGTGAGAAGGACTCAACTATGTCGTGCTAGCTTTGAACACAGAGGAAAAGGGCCATGAGCCAAGGAATTCAGGCCGCCTCTAGAAGGAAAAGACAAGGACACAGGTTCTTCCTTAGTGCCTCCAACCAGAAGTGCCACCCGGCTGACACCTTGATTTTAGCCTGGTGTGACCCATTTTGGACTCTCAACCTCCAGAACTATAACAAGACAATTTTGTGTCATTTTAAGCTTTTGAGTTTGTGGTAATCTGTTGCAGCAGCAATTGGAAAGTCATTTCACTCACGATGCTTGAAAATTTGTCTGAGAATTATTTTGCAGGAGTTCCTTAGGGCTTTAGAAGAAGGTGCAGTCCTGCAGAGATCTGCCTTCACTTCTCCTAGGTGCCTATAGGTGCTACTAATCTGGAAGCACTTTATTTTTTTTATTTTATTTTATTTTTTTAAAGATTTTATTTATTTATTCATTTATCCCCCCCTTGCTGCTTGCGCTCGCTGGGTCAGCCAACCACGCGGTGCGGGCGGGCTTGCCTTCACCAGGAGGCCCCGGGAACCGAACCCGGTGCCTCCCATATGGTAAACGGGAGCCCTACTGATTGAGCCACAGCCGCTTCCCTGGAAGCACTTTAAACTGCACGAAAGGCTTCAGGTAATGCACGTTTTCGCTGCAAGTTCATGTAGAGGCTAGGTTGTCTCACACTTTTCTGCACTGCCCTCCTTGATCCGTTTAGACAGAGACATCTTTTCTCATAGTCCCCTGGGGTGGAGAAGGGGGAGTGAGTTTACATCTGCTTCACCCTTATCCTGGGCTGTAACCCTCTGAGGTTCCAGCTAAATCTGTGGAGCCTCTTCTATTACATTTCCCCACTTGGGTGTGCCCTATGCTTTCACTTCTGTCTCTTTACCCCCAGAAGGCTGTCAAAATCCAAAGTTCAAGCTTGTCTGGAATGGAAAATGCCTTCAAGGCAAAAGTACCCTCAGGGCTCTGCTTACCTCTCTAGGTTTTCACTTTCTTTAGATTTGTCCTGGTTTCAATGCTTTCAAAGCTTTTCAGATTTTTTTTCCTTTCTTTTAGCCAGCATTTGTAGTTGTTTTCAGTAATGGGGCTGGTCTGAATAAATAACCTAGTCCATCACATTCCATGAAACCTATTAAAAATTTTTGCATTCTGAATCTGTCAATTCCATTATCTAAACTTTTTGCTGGACTGATTCTGTTGTCTTTTGTTTCTATTGGCTCCCACTCACGAGGCTTTGTTTTCCTGTCCATTAATCTGTGCCTTTGTTTAATTATAATCATAATCTTCTTTTCTTTCTTTTTTTTTTTTGGGGGGGGGTGTATTGTATGATTTTTTAGTTTCAATAAATTCATTAATTTATTAATACGTAGCAATAAAATCGCACCAAGGCGAACTGACAGTTTAAGTGCCAAGGAGCTGGCCGAGGAATGACGGGATTCCCCAGGACCCGCCTCATAATCTTATTTTCTATAGATCTTTGTCCAAATTCTTTGAAGGCTGGTTTGAAGTTGCTTTCCTCCAGAAAGAATGTGCATTTACTTCTTTCCGTTTCCTGGAAGCATGCCAACCCAGTGTTGCTTTAAAATATTTTCTTTGCTTCAAGTTTTTCACATCATGCACACAGTGCACATTTGGACCACAAACTTGCATCAGGTATGACCTGGGGTTCCAAATTTTTCCCGTCTCCTCACTCAGTTCCAATGTCGATACAGGCAAATTTCCTTCCTTGCTACTTACTTACGATGGTATTTAGTAAATTAATACACTTGCATTCTGGGGGGTTATATCTCTCTCTTGTGTGTTTGGTTATCATCAGTTTGTCCATGAACCTCTGATCTACTCTGGATGTATTAACAGATTGAGTTGTTAGTCTATAAACATATGGGGAACATGATGATCACAACAAGACGTTGTGGAGCTGGGGGGTCTTATTAGGATGGCCACCTTGATCCCGCCTATCATTGCACCCTCAACTTATAATAGGTATTTGTAGCAGGAAGTTAGACAGAGCCCAGTGATGTAAGCCATTCGGCTTTTCAGTGACATACCCTGCTTGATCACACTCTGGGACTTCTCTCATTGCAACAGCATAACTTGGTCTCTTTTTCAATGATGGTCTGAAATTAATAAAAATGTGGATAGTCGGGAAGCGGCTGTGGCTCAATCAGTGGGGCTCCCGTTTACCATATGGGAGGCCCCGGGTTCGGTTCCCGGGGCCTCCTGGTGAAGGCAGGGCCCGCCCGCACGGCGTGGTTGGCTGACCCAGCGAGCACAAGCAGCAAGGGGGGGATAAATGAATAAATAAATAAAATCTTTGAAAAAAAAAAAAATGTGGATAGTCACACAATCTCTGACATTTCACAGGAGCTACATAAAACTTTAATGGATGCAAAATATCCCCCTACTCTCAAGCAACTTGTACTGGTGTTCACTCGGAAAGCCTGGGAGAGCACTTTGTCTGGGGGATGGGCAAATAACGGGTTAGGAGTAAAGAGAGATTCACTGTGAAGGAGAAAGACATGAATCTGCTAGTTTACTCATAGGGGGACCAATGCTAGTCTTAAACCAATTATTAAACTACAAAGCCCAGAAATTTAGGAGTTCTTCGTGATTTTTCATTTTACCGCTGCTGCTATTACTACTACTTCTACTAATTTTTGACTTTTAGCCATTTGAAAAACCACCCCTCTAACAGACTATCGTGCATGCACCAACCCCAAAATTCCTACTTAATTTAAGTGAAGAATATAAAAGAAAATGTTTACTTTGTACTTTCAATATCTCATGATTCTCTCAGGAAATGTATTTAGTTTCTGTATCAAATTTGGTGAGTTTGTTAATTATGATGTACTCATTTTTAAAAATGAGGCATAAAATTACTATTATTGAAAAGGGGCAAAAACATTATTTAAAAAAGAAAAAAACCTCTCCTAATCTCAGCACACTAATGCAATTGCTTTTATTTTTTCACATTACTTTTCAGTCTTTGCGTACATACCTTAATGTACATATAAAGTATGTTCACATACATTGTTTTCTACTCGTTTCCTCTTTTAATAGTCTATCATATATGGGAAGCGGCTGTGGCTCAATTGGTTGGGCTCCCATTTACCATATGGGAGGCTCTGGGTTCGATTCCCGGGGCCTCCTGGTGAAGGCAAACTAGCCCCCGCAGCGCAGTGAGCTGATGCAACAAGATGACACAACAAAGGGAAACAAGCAGACACAGAAAAACACACACAAAAAACAAATGGACAGGGAAGCGGCTGTGGCTCGATCAGTGGGGCTCCCATTTACCATGTGGGAGGCCCCGGGTTCGGTTCCCGGGGCCTCCTGGTGAGGGCGGGCCCGCCCGCATGGCGTGGTTACCTGACCCAGCGAGCACAAGCAGCAAGGGGGGGATAAATGAATAAATAAATAAAATCTTAAAAAAAAAAAAACAAAACAAACGTGGACACAGCAAGCACAAGCAGCAAGGGGGGGGGATAAATAAATAAATTTTTTAAAATCTTAAAAATAAAATAGTCTATCATATGCATTACCCGTATTTCTAGTCTTAATTTAATAATTTTTATTGGTTATGTACTATCCATTTGGTTTTTATATGCTAATTTACTAAACCATTGCAGAATGTGTTTTCTAAGGAATCTTAACTTCTCATTTTTCCATTGGATGGGAATTAGTTCTGGCTTAGCCAATGTTCCAGGTTTTCACCCCCATTTAAAAATAACTCATATTATACATAGATCATTACTACTAATATTGGTAATTATTTTTTTGTTTGTTTTTTGCTTACTGCCATCTCATAATGATTTTTCCTTATCTAAGAAGCACACTATCCTGGGAGTAAATCCACTCTAGCTAGATCTGTTCTTTCAGTTGGTAGCCCCAGTCGCATATTTAGATTTGAGTTAACTAAAATTGAATAAAATAAAAATGCAGTTCCTCCATTACACTGGCCATATTTCAAGTGTACAATAATCACAACAGGGCAAGGGCTACGAAATTGGGGAGCACCGATAGAGAGCATTTTCATCTTCCCAGAAAGTTCTATGGTGAGCACGGCTCTAGACTGCGTTATTGACCTCTTGGCCATGACTGAATTAGATCCTCTGAGTTGCTCCCAGAAATGATTAAGTTCTAGGGCAGGCCAAAGTTGACCAAATCACAAGGGAATGCTGTCGACTCTAGAATGTGAATTTCATACTTTACAATTAGGAATCTCTCTTCCAGGGACTGGAACTCTCCTGCCCACTCTTCAGGGCACCATCTTTCTATCTCAACTTCCAGAACCTGAATGAGTGGGCTTAAGTTTCTTGGCGATGACCACCAAATCCAAGCTGGGTCAATCAAATTCCTTCCCACTTCCCTTAGGAATTTGGAACTGGGAAGGAGAGATTTTCTGTCAGGTCTACTGAGTATCTAGGACTCTAAGACCAGGAGCACTCAAATATTGTGCTATGTCAAGCAGAAAGGTGGATGAAGCAACAGCAGGAAAAATGAATCGGCTAAGCAGAGACGAGATTGTCTTTTGGGTTTTCTGTATTGATTCAGGGCCCTTCCTCTGGCCCAGCTGCATTCCTTAACCTTGGGTTACATGAGAAAAACCTGCCATCCTAATAGTGCATTCTTCTTTTATGCTTTAACTAGCTTGAATTGGTTTGTTATACTGGGAATCAGAGTTTGGATGTGTTCATGATCTGGAGATACATGTGTCTGTGCATAAACTTTGTATCCAGTAGTTGCACTGGCCCTCGGGACTTCCCTTTCAGCCCCCTCTACCTTTCTCTGCTTTTGCTCTTGCTTTACCTCCTCCCCAGCTTAAGAGTGTGCTGAGGCTATCCTCTGCTTTTATCTTTTCCATCCCCTGAACAAAATATGCCTTCTGCTGTTTTTTTGGGTGGGGAAGTGTTATTAAAGCAAGTGAGGGAACATGTTAACAACTGATTTTATTCTTTAGCTTGCACTGCATTTTAATCTCTCAGGTCTATGTAATTCAATCAACATACATCTAATGAATGACTGAATAATCTTGCATAGGCCAATGCGGCGTGTCTTGAGCGTTAGAAACTGGCACAGTACTTACTTTCGATGGAGAGAGTAAGAGAGACCTCTCCCAGGAGGGGAAGGGAGGATGAAGACAGCTGTGCAAGGAAATGTGAGCTACCGCACTCCAACTGAGAGAAGACGCACATACAAAGGTCCTCAGGTTGGAAAAAGTGTAGTGTTGTCAGGGATGACAAAGGCGGCCAGTATAGGCAAGAGTGAAGCGAGCATAGGGGAAAGCAGTGCCAGCTGAGACAGGCAGGGCTTTTCAGGCCGTGGTAAGAGGTTGTGATGATATCTGAAGTGCAAAGGGAAAGAATTAAAGTGATGTAAGATCTGATTTATCTAAAAAAAAAAAAAATCCCTATGGCTGAGTTAAGAAGGAAGACAAGCACGGGGGACCAGTTGGGAGGCTGCTACAATAGTGTTGGCAAGAGGTCATAATGGCTTGCCCCAGGAAGATTGGTGGCAAGGGATATGGAGAACTTTGATAGTATCTGGAAGGGATTATTGAAGGAAGAAAAGCAAGCTCTGATGAAAAAGTCACCCAGTCCCTTATTAAAGCTATCCATGAAGTAGGTCCAAAGATCCTAAACTCTCAGGAAGTTTCATATGGCTCTGGGCTCATGTCCTTCAGGAACTACCTCGATTCCAACAACCCTTAGCATGCATTTCTGCTGTCATTTTCCCTCCTTTCCTTTGGGCTGACCTTGGGAGGAGTGATTGCTTCAAAACGAATTGCAACAAGACGGAAGCGGTGTTTGAGGTTCAGTGGCATACCCCGAAAGTTTACCTTCAATTACTGTTAGCCCTGAATCTGGTATCGGCTGTTTCACACTGCACCAAGTGAGAGAAGGCATTTTGTTAGCAGCATCTCCTATTTTATCTAGGAATATGGCCTTGGTCCTCTTACTGCATATAACCTCGGGCAAAATTCCTTTAGAATAACTCGGCTTCTTTAAGAGGCGGGTTGTCCCGCACCTGTGCAGACCTTCTGCGAGGGGACCGTGCACCTCCCGTAGGAGCTGCTGCCCGCACAGCTCCCCCCTCGGCCCGAGGCCTTTGTTTAGAGCGTTTCCTCCCCAGTGCACCTACTGAACGGCGCTGTTAGTGAATAAACCGATGGCGAGGAACGGGTCTTCCGTTCGCCAGCCCCCAGCTCGCGCTGAGCAGCCGGCCCACAGGGAAACAACGGGACTCGGCCCGCTGCCATTTCCTACGCGCGCCGCTGTGCGGGGAAAACTCGCTCGTCCCGGGAGCGGCGCTCCGGGGCCGCCCGGCGAGCCCACGAGCTTCCGGCGCGGGGAGAGGCGAGGCGAGCGCGCGGCTGGCAGCGCGGCCCCCGGCGGCGGCGCTCTGGCCCGCCCGCGTCGATGGTGCCGCGCGGCCGCCGGGCCGCCAACAGGGGGCGCGCTGGGCGCCGCGGGCCTCCGAGCTGCGCGGCCGGCCCGGGCCGCCATATTGGATGCCGCAGCCGCCGCCGCCAGCTCTGCTCCCGTGTCTTCGCCGTGCGCGGCTGGTTCCCGCGGCCCGAGCGGCGGGGAGGTGAAGCAGGAGCCTGTCAGAGGAGGAGGGAGAGGGGGCTGGGGAGGGTGGGGGTCGGGGCTCGAGACCGAGAGACGGGGACGCGCGCGCGGCGCGCAGAAGCGGAGGCGCCGCGGCCGAGCCCTGCCCCGCCGCCCGCCCGCCCCGGCAGCGCCCGTCCGTTCCCGGGCCGCGCTCCGCCCGCCGGCGGCCATGCCGGGGCCTCGCCGGCCCTGA
>JAKSZT010054281.1:16978287-16990504 GCA_026826555.1 Tolypeutes matacus
TACCGAGGCCCAGCCCCCCTCCCGGGCCCGGCCGCGCCAGGGGTGGGCGCGGGGCTGGGGCCCTCCCGGGGCGGGCGGGGGCGCCGCGGGGGAGGGGGCCGGGGCGGGGGAGGGGCCCGGCCGGGGCGGGTCGGGGTCCCCGCGCCCCGGGGAGTGGCTGCGGGCGGAGGCGGCCCCGAGGGTCCTGCCCCCGGCGGGTCCCGGGGTCGGCGGGGCCTGGGGCTGTCCCGCCCGCCCTTCTCCTGGGTCCCGGGGGCGTTGAACTGGGCGCAGAGCGTCCTCTCCAGGCCTTCCGGGATCTCGTACGGGGCAGGCCCAAACCGGGGGCCCTGGGGGAAGAGGACCTCCAGGGGTGGGCATCTGCGGTCACGTTGCGCGTAGTGTTGAGGAGCGAGATGCTGTTGGCCTGGTAACCTGCCAGCCGGGGACCTGGGCCACGGGGATGGCAGGCAGGGAGGCAGGGCGAGCCTGCCATGTCTTCCCTGCTCTCCCCCTCCTCTCATCCACCACGACCCCAAGGCTCGCACGGTAGATGTGTGCATCTCACACCGCCAGAGGGAAAAGATGCTGAGGGGGAAGCGTTTCCCACGGGCTTATTCACGTCTCATCAAAACAAAACAAAACAAAACAAAAACAGGCTGCCCGGTTTTCCCTATTTAATGGAATTTACTAATCTGAAGGAAGACAGGTTTTGGTAAAATACAGTTTGTTTTAAACTCCGATTTAAATAGACCTTAATGCAAGCATTAAAGTAAGGTGACAAGTGCATTCCTGCACAACCTCAATGATTTTCCTTACCTGTACACTTTAGAAAAAAATATTTAAACGCTCTGTTAAAGAATTGCAGTAATTCATGAATTTGAATGTGGAAATGCTAATACTTAGTTTATTCAATAATACTCTTGTTAAGCAGTCTCTTAAATATTCACCTCTTAACGTACCAGACCTCTTGCAGTAATAATCTTAATAGGACAGTATTTATAAAAGTCGTTTTAACAACTTTATCTTATTTACTTTTTCTTTTCTTTTCTCTTTTCTTTTCTTTTCTTGTCGCATTTGGAAAGCTTAGTAAAGAGGTTAAAAGATAATATTCTTGTGAGCTCTCCACACTAGAGCGGAATAGCAGTCACCACAGTATGTGAAAGCATGTGGCTTGTAAAGGATTTTCTTTTTGGATAGTGGATCCTCATCCTCTTTACAATTTCTTGACGAATCATTATGGCAATTTGGGAATATTTTTCCATTTTATTTATGAATTTATAACTGATATTTTGGGGGCAGATATCTCCAACTGTGAAATCTGTTTTCACTGCACTCTTCTGTAGTGCTTAAAATAGGAAACAAAAAGTATTTGATACTATATTCCAATTTATTGTTAATAGTTTCACATCTGTGCAGTAAAAAATAACTTTGCGTAGCCATTTTATCTGCTACATACCGAGCACTAATACATGTTTTGTTAAGGTCTTAAAATTATATGTTTTTAAAAAACGTTTTATTTCCACTGCGAGTATTCGATCCCTCCATAATTTTGAGATCCGTGTCCCCCTTTGTCTGGGGGGGGGGTTCAGTATGTCCTCCCTCATGGCACTTTTACGGGCAATCCCTCATCTGGTCGATATAACAAGTGTTAAACACACTGTGGAGGTCACAGTAGGGCCCAGTGATGCCAGTTTTTCATTTTAGTGTTGATTAAGGATAAGGGGCCTAACATTTGCATGCCTGTACGTGTTTCACCTCTCTTCTAGTTGATTCTTCACAGGAACTTGAAAATTTGTGGTTGTAGTCTTCTTTTTAGTGAATGTAGCGCTCTTCACTTTCCCCCTAAGGATTTAAAAAAAACTTAAAATCTTTTAACTCCCTTTTTTACTAATATGTTTAAACTTCACCCTATTTGAAAGTGGGGTTAGCATAAAAATGGTAGCCGCACAGATTCCAAACAGACTTGAGGAAGGGATAAACATTAAAAGAATATTGAGAGTAATATACTTGGGGGGGGGGGGGGGCTAACCCAAAAAAAAAATAGCCTTTTGGTTTTTTTTTTTTAGTATAGTTTCTATGAATTTCTATAATACGTGTTGATGTAGAAATTTTGTTTTAAGGTAGCATATAGTAGGAAATAGCTGACTATTTTCATGTTAAATCATGTATTGCAAAGGGCAAAAATAAAACAGGAATCTGAGTTACAGGATTAGGAGAAAAGGATGTTGTAGAATGTTTGCTTACAAACATTGAATGTGGCTGAGCCCATCAGAACTCTGCTAAGTTTAAAGATTTCTTTGAAGCATTGAATTGTCAAGAAATTCCATGGATTTGCTTTATAAGGCATCAAAATTTAGCTCCAAGAATAATCATTGTGCAATGTTTGCCAACAAGGTATTTTGATACCTCACTTGAAAATGTTTAAAATATAAAACGCTCAGCTGTCCTGGCTTGCTAACTTGCAGGTTTTTCAAAAGATTTACTCCCCCCCCCCCACTTCATTTTCTAATTTCATAGAGAAGATTGGTTTGAAAACAGGAACAGACCAGAGTTTTTTTAAGTTAAGAATAAAAATTATTTATCTGCAAACCATTGATGAGTGTCAGGCTGAAATTCCCTGGCCCTGTGCGGAGTATGTATAAGTGGTTTTTTTTTTCCCTCCCTGGGTCATAATTATTCAAAGGGTCTGTGACCGCCCACCCATATGTTAAAAGTCATGTCAGAAGATCCTTTAATTTTGCAGGAATTGTGTGGTAAAATCAAGTGCCCACAGTGCTTTTTGTGGGAAAGCCATACTTTCCAGTTAGGTATCATTGCTGTGATGAAAGAGTTAATCCCATGACCACCACCTTCAATCCTGAAACCATGAAAGAAAGTTTGTCCAGATTGGAATATAAAACTTCCTAAGGGTCAATGTTTGACCACAGGAGATTTATTAACATTATTGTAGTTGTAGTTGCCCTGAGATGGTGGCATTTACTTGTTGAAATGGTTTAAAGTTCTCCCTTCAGTAAAAAGGATCTCACATATTGGCTGCTTAAGTCTCAGGACCACTTTGGAACCATGAATGGTGCTGGAATGCAGCAGTTTATGTGAGCATTTAAGGATGACCATCACATGGGGTCATTCTGGTCTTTTTTTTTTTTTTTTTTTTGAAAGAGGAGAAAAAAGAGATGAGGAAGGGATGACCCTTTTATATATATGGAAAATGTAAGAACCTCTTATGCATTGGTTGTACTTCGACAGAATAAGTGGAGGAGGTGTTTTACTTGTATATTGGATTCTTCTAGTTTTTAAAGACTTAAAAAAAACATAGGGAGCAGGTGTAGCCCAGTGCTTGAGTGCCTGCTTCCCAAATATCAAGTCCCAGCCTCAATCCCCATTACTGCCTTAAAGAAACAACATAGCTATAATACCATTGCACACTACAAAAAGTTAACAATAAGTCTTTAATATAATCAAATACTAGTCATGATCTTTTTTTTTTTTTTTTAGGTTCTTTGTATAGCTAGTTGCATTACTTTCTTCCCTGTGATCCATTTCTCTTGCTGCTCTGAATAGGCTGAGTGGGCAGATATAGGACTAAATACATAGATCTGTGTCAGAAAAATGAAGATTTCATTTTTAATGTTTGGCTTTACCTTGGTTCATAAATCCTGAAAGGATTCTAGTAAGTTTCATCTTTAAGGTACCTAAGTCCTTAGTGGTTTTTTGTTTGTTTGTTTTGTTTTTGTTTGTCCTAGGCTCTTTTATTTAATCAGCTTATTCATTTCCTTCCTTCCTCCCTCCCTTCCTTCCTTCCTTCCTCCCTCCCTCCCTTCCTTCCCCTTCCTCTCCTCCCTCTCCTCCCTCCCTTCCCTCCTTCCCTCCTTTCTTCCTTCCTTCCTTTTTCTTTTTATTTCTCTCTCTCTCTCTTTCTTGCCAGTTTTTAAATTAGAGTAGTTGTAGGTTTACAGAAAAATCAGGCAGACAGTAGAGTTCCCAGGTATTGTAGTTGTCCACACCCCCACCTCCCGCCCCTTTATTAACACCTTACATTAGTGTGGTTGATAGCTTGCTCTTTAAACCAGAGGTTCTTAACCTTTTTTTGTTCCACGGACCACTTTGCTAGGCATGTGAAAACCACGGACTCCTTCTCAGAATGTAGGGGCAGGTAGTTTTATGACCCTCAACTAGCGATGGGTCTAAGAGATACCGTAATTTTGAATTATGGATGAGTGTAAGCAATTTTTCGAGATACGCAACAACTGTAATATGATATGAAATGAATACTGCTGTAATTTATTGTATACATGTATAAGTGAAGAAAATGCTAGAGGTCAGAGAAAATAAAGATAATAAGTTGATGTTTTTTCAATTCAAGATCACAGATCCCCTGAAATCTTTCCACAGCCCTCCAAGGAGTCCTGGTTAAGAACCTCTGCTTTAAACTGCTCCAGGATACAGGTTTTCCAGAGTCAGTTTAACGTCCAGTACATTTTTCCTGTTTTATGTCTTTCATATCAAAAGTGAAATCCTATTTCCTCTAAAATTTCTCCATTTCCAATTTTATATACAGAGGGTGCATTTTGTCTTAAAGGACTTTTTGTAATAAGCATCCTACCAATGCTTATTACAAAATAATTACATGGGTTGGTGGAGAAATGTGGAAGGGTAGAGGGGAAAATAAAGGCATGTGAAATTTGTTTTTAGCTTGTATATTTTCCCTTTGTCTATGGTTCAGCAAAGGAAATTTATGTGAAGTAGCTGTAAAACTGCCATTTTTCATTTGTTCTTGTCTACCAGTGACTGTTCCTCCTTTTTCTTTCCTGTTTTCAATCTCCAGTGGGAGTTCTGGTTAATTGTATCAATCAGGCCATCCTTTTTGTTCCTACTTGTGAAAGTTTTTAAAAGATGCAGTATACTTAGTTTATTTTTTTTATTTTTTTTTATTTTACCGGGAGGTCCCGGGGACTGAACCCAGGTCCCTCCATATGGGAGATGGACGCCCAACCAGTTGAGCCACATCCGCCCCCTACTTAGTTTTATAAAAGAAGGAAATATTCACATACACACATACCCTCATTGCTTAGAATTGGGTTTCTCAACCTTGGCACTATTGATATTTTGGGCTGGATAAGTCTTTGCTGTAGGGAGCTGTTTTGTGCATTGGATGGTGTTTCACAGCATTCCTGGTCTCTACCCATTAGATGCCCGTAGCACCCTCCCCATATGTGACAACCAAAAATATTTCCAGATACTGTCATATGTTCCCTGCGGGGCAAAGTTGACCATGGTTGAGAATTGATTTAGGTCCCCTGTTAAACTGTTTTAAAACACCTCTGTACTTTAACATTAGATGATAAGCTCCATGAGGCCAGTACATAGCACAATGCTTTAATACATAGTATATGCTAAATAAAGATTTTTTGAATGACTGGATGGATGATATAGTAGGTAGCTGGACGATCTTGTCCAAGATAGTTAACATTTCTGGACTTTTGATTTTCTACTCAATAAAATAAATGTCTGATTTGAGATTATATTTGGATTCACTGTTAGAAGATTCTTTGATTAATATAAATATATACAAGCACTATTTTGAGAGTTCGTTTTATGTCACTGTAATAATATAAGAAATTAGATGGAAATTTTTAAATCAAAACTCTAATCTGTGTATAATTTTCATTTTTTGCTGTGTGGAGGGGGGTAACAGTGCTATTCCATTTAGGTTCCAGTTTGGTTTAATACATTCTGAGTTTTAAGTTTTTATTTTTCCCTTAACCACATTTAAAAAATCTAAAATACAGAATAATTGAGACTGTTGATAATGATTTAAGATTAAATAAAAAACTGGCAATGATTTTGAAATCCATGTGATATAACTGAACCGTTTTATTCTAGACTAGCATTGAGTTTGTTAGAGTATTGATAAACATTTGGAGGACTTTTATATTGTCATCTTCTAAATAATCATCCTATTTTATGGCCACTCCTTTTTAAGAAAGGGTAAATACTACTAAGTTGGCTGAGAATTAGTGATGGTATTACTGCTTGTACGTGCTACTTCAGATATCTCTTTTCTAGGACCAGTTATGCAGATATTGGACAACTTCTTAATCGTAATGGTATGAGAGAATATAATCAACCTTGTCTTTGAACACTGGCTGAACTCCTGAACTCTTAACTGAGCTCATTTTATCTGGTTTTGTTTTCTCAACATCTTTCTCTACTCCTCTCTCTCAGGATTGTGCCTCTACTCCTGCTTGTACAGACTGCTTTTCCAGCAGCATGGACACAAGAAGCATAGTAAGACGAACATAACCCATATAAGGCAGGCCCTTTGGAAAATATTAGGTTTACAATTGGTAGTGAAATTATGCATTGATTATATGGGCAGTACTTGGGAAGCAGAATAAAGTTTGTCACTTAGAATATATTGGTAATTTTAAAGGGACTATGTAGGGAATAAGTTGAAATTCTTCATCAAAAATAGGTTCAATGGAAAGGAAAGTTATTGCACTAAATAGTGATCATGAATCATATAGCAACTCTTGTTACATTTACTTGCATTCTGCTCCACATAATTTTACTTCATTTTTTTTTTTTTTTTTGCAAAAAAGGATAATGTTACCTATTTAATATGAGTGAACTGCAAACCTCTTAATTTGATGGTTGGAAATGAAATACATCTTGTATTTTGATGGTGTTCTTCAAACTATAAGATGACAAATTATTGACAGATACATTACAGGGATGGAGAAACAAAAAAAGACTAAATCAAATTTTTGATTTTCTATTTATAGAGGAGCAGATTGTGGTAGAGATACTATTAGTTATGAGAAATAAATGCTGATGAGAAATGTTTCTATGGCTTGTAATTGCTTATCTGCATAAATTCTATCTGAAGTTTGATGATAAACGTGATTCATTTGCTCTTTCTGAGTTTGGTTTTATGCATTTATTTTGTCTTTGTTTTTCTGTTTTATAACAGTTTCTGATGCAACCCTATTTTAAACTTAGGGAATGGTGTGTAAATTTATTATGGTGCTTGCTATGGGTCAGGAGATACCATAGAAATGTTGACATTTACTGCAGTTAATCGGAATGGGGGGAGGCGGCTGTGGCTCAATCAGTGGGGCTCCCTTTTGCCATATGGGAGGCCCCGGGTTCGGTTCCCGGGGCCTCCTGGTGGGGGCGGGCCCGCCCGCATGGCGTGGTTGGCTGACCCGGCGAGCACGAGCAGCAAGGGGGGGATAAATGAATAAATAAATAAAATCTTTAAAAAAAAAAAAAAAATCGGAATGGGGAATAGATTTGTTCATGTTCTCTGAAGACAGGCATATGGCCATTAAGTTAATGTATGCCAAGTCCATTTTAGAAATAACTCTCCAATCTTAATATGGTTTATATCAGTTCATTTGATTGCCCTAAGATTTCATTCTTTCCCTCATTTGTTCATTCATTTAACCAATACTTAATGAATAGTTTCTATGTGCCAGGCATTTTTCTACCTGCTGCGATACAGTGGTAAGCAAGACAAGCAAAGACATACCCTCTTGGAGCTTATGTGCTTGTGATCCTTTCCCTTTGCCTCGTCAGCCTTGTGTGCAGTGAACTTTTTCCACAACTGGTGAGGCTAGCAGGTGCCCCTGGCTATGGGATTGGCCTTTGCCAGGGATTGGGGTCATGGAATCACTTCTGCAGGCGCAGCTCTGCCTGGTTTCGAAATCTAGATTGCTTGTCTACCACTCCACATAGAAACGGAAGAGGCTGGCTTACTTAAACAAGAATATGAACCTATTTTTCAATGCTGGGAAAATAATACTAGTTACATTAACTTTTATGTTGCCTGTCATATGTTTTAAAAAATCTCCATTTGATATTTTGGAATCGTAACAGTATTTCATGTAAAATACAGCTTTAAGGATGTTTTCTTTTGTCAGGAGATATAAGTGGTGACCAAAGTACATGAAAAAACTGGTGTTTCTCTCTTATAAACAGTTATTTTCTAAATGTGATGTGTTTCCTTGTGGCTCATTTGAGTGCTTGAGAGTGGAAGGCTGAAACAGTTTGGGTACTGTACTATGTGTGTAGAATTGAGAAATTGTGATTTTAAGATCTCTGTATAGTGACATTGGCTCACAGTTTCTTCAAGATTGACCTCGTTAATGGCTTTCTTTAGTAAAGTCTTTGATGTGATAAAGTTCTATAACAAAATAAAATAGATTAAGGTGTTTGAGTTTATTGAAATATTTGAAGTATATGGGTAAAATCCTGTGAAGTAAAGGATTTTTTTTTTCCTTAATCACTTTCCCCTTAAGATGGAATCTTGAAAAAGTTAAAATATCCACAAACCAAAGTGTTCAATAGAGCAGATACCTTATTTAGTTTCTGTATCAGCTGCTCATTATGATGAAATGCCTGGCTTCTATATTTTTGAAATAACTTTTCATTTACCAAACTATTGTTAACATTTGTTAAAAGTGAGCCAGGGGGGGCGGATGTGGCTCAAATGGTTGGGCGTCCGTCTCCCATATGGAGGGACCTGGGTTCGATCCCTGGGACCTTCTGGTAAAAAAAAAAAAAAAGAGCCAGTTTATAATATATAGTGTTTTACATTCTTAACCTCTCTCCCAACCGTGATAATGTTTGAGTGGATCTTTAGGATAACTTTCCATTATCAAACTAGGAAGTTGAGGCCCGCCATTTTGATTTTACCAAGGAAACATAGCTTTTAAGTATTAGAGCAGGGCCTAGGAGGACCCAGGTATCTTAACCTAACCACTGGTGCAGATGTTTTTCTAACCCTTTCGACTAAAGGAGAACTACCACTCAATTTTTCACAATTCCTTTTTAGTGGCATAATGTTGAAAGATAATAAATTAACTTTAGTTTTTAATTGTTTTATTTTTAAAACTTCAAATTTACAGAAAAATTGTAAGAATGATACAAAGAATTCTCTGTACAATTTATCTGGGTACCTCAGCCTTATGTTAACCACATTTACCTTCTCATTCTCTTTCTCTCTCTGCACATAAACATGCCACACACCAAATTTTTTGTCTGAAGCTTTTGAGAGCAAGTTGGAATCATGATCCACTTTACTCCTAAATATTTTTGTATTTTCTAAAAACAAGGACATACTCTCACATAAACCTAGTACAATCATCTAAATCAGGAAATTGGCATTTCTACTCTTGTCTTCAGACCTTATTCACATTTCACCAATCTTACTGGTAACGTCCTTTATAGAAAGAGTAAATCCTACATCACACTTTGCATTCACTTGTCTTGGCTCTTTAGGTCCCCTCAGTTGAGACAGTTTGTTCATCTTTTCCTTGTCTTTCATGACTTTTATGATGCTTAATTAGACAGGCCAGTTATTTTTAGAATTCCCTCAATATGAGTTTGTCTGCTTTTCTTTTGTGATTAGTTTATGTTATGCATTTTTGGCAGGAGTACTTTAAAAATACTATTGTGCATTTCTCAGTGCATCATATCAGAAAGCACATGATGTGCCCATTTAATCCGTTAATAGAGATAGTAACTTTTTTCTGTAAGCTTTCACCAGTGTGAAGTTAAACATTTTCCTTTTGTAGTTAATACCTTTATGGGGAAATATTATGGAACTATGCAAATATTCTGTTACTCATCAAACTTTCACCCGCTTGGTTTAGCTTCCATTGCTGGTTCTTGCATGAATCAGTTCATATTGTGATAATCACCAAAAGGTGATTTTGGCCTTCTTTATTAGTTGACTTTCTGCTGTAAGAGTTTTCCTTTCTCTCCGAATTATGTATGTATGTTTGTATGCATATCAGGGTGGACTCTTTTTTATTCATAAGGTTGTTTTGATGCTCAGATTGTCTCAGTTTTGACCGGTGCAAACTCCTTCAACTTGGCTCCTTGTCACAGGTGCCCATCCTCTTTTTGAGTGTCCCTTTACATTCTGGCATAATGTTCCCTGGGAATCAGCCATTTCCCCAGGGATCTTTAGATTCTTTTAGTGGACAATAGTATTTAGAAACCAGCATCTGGAGGCCAACTAGATATGCTCATTGCTACTTAGAGTAGTATTGCTCCTAGGCCCTCTCAGCCGATAGAGCTAGAAAATGCACATAAATGTATACGTATACACACACACGATTCTGTTTTATTTCTGTCTCTCATTCTGTATCTATCTAAGAAGCCATGAGTTCATTTTGATATCTCCATTTCCAGTCCAGCACCGTAGGTAGGACTCATTCTATCTAGCCTTTTCTCATTTTCAAATCTGTAATTCCTTTCTCCGACAGTGAGAAACCTGGCTTCTGTTATCCACAATATATTTATTATTTGCTCAATCCTGAGTACACAGAAAGTAGTTTCAGGATTGCTAAACTATATGGCTGTGAAAAACAAACCTATTAACTAGAACTTAGTATTTGTTTATAGTTCAATTTTGTTTAGCCTGAGGGTATATAGTCAAAATACTGTATTCAAACATTACTTGGTTAGCTTTTTCCCTCTTCATGTGGTTACCTCATCCTTGTTTGTTTGTTTGTTTTTAGTATGTGACGCATTAAGGATAAATTAACTTTAATCATCCTTTACTTTTTTCCCAGCTTCATTCAGCCACATAACCACTTATACTGCATTCTTCAAATCAAATAACATTCCAAAATTCAGAGCCTTAAATGTGGAGAAAGGCTTATGACAGGGGTCTTCACATTTTTTTGTTCTACAGACCCGTTTGCCAGTCAGGTGAAAACCACAGACCCCTTATTAAGTCCACACTATGCTTTCTATTATTTAATAAATAGATCACACCCGCACCAGCATGTCCCCACAAGAAATGTGTTTTTGAATTTCAATTCAAGTTCACGGACCCCTTGTTAAGAACCCCTGGCTTAAGGTGAAAGATCTGTTTCTCATAGCACAGGTTCAATTCACAGGTGGAAGAAAATGTAAATTCAGAGAACAGTCTTTTTTCTCTTGTGAGTGGAATTTCAGACCAGGATCTGCACATTTTTTCTGCAGAGAATCAGATAGTTTAGGCTTTGTAGGCCACTTAAGGTCTTTTTTGCATATTTTTTTGTCTTTCTAGGCTCTGGGGATTCAGTAATGTACAAGACAGACCTACCCATCCCATAAGAATTCTGCCCTCATGGAATTTACATTCAGTTTTGTGGGTGGGTGTGTATTGAAATCCATAGTTCTTGTTCTTCCTGATTTAGTGCTATTTTATCTAGTAAAAGTTGTTTTCATACTAATTGCAGAGAAAGCATTTTTGCTGGAAAATGATGTTAAAATGCATCAGAAGTTTAAAAGTTTGGCTCATTCCTTCCTGTTTCTCCTTTTTTTGTGATATGTCATTATTTTTATTTAAAAATGATTTTTACTCATGATACTTTGAATTATGGATTAAAAGAACTCATATGTAACTACCTTACTCACTGAATGGAGACAATAAAATAAAACCTCGCTGATTGGGACAAAGAACCCAATCTTAATTAGTGATAAAAGTATGTATATATTACAGAATCCTTTAAAAAAGTATTGTTAAAGCACAGCATAGTAGGTCAGTTAACCTTTCTTTAAGGCTTTAATGAATAAATGAAAGTGAGAATGATAAAGTGCTATCCAAAGAGGACCAGTATGAAAATATTTGCTTTTGCATTTTTCTTGAAATAGAGAGTATCCTGATAAAGTTAATATACATTTACTTAATAAACAATAAAAAATTATTAATTTGCAGTTTATCCATATTGTCCTTGCCCTAAGTGTCAACACTTTTAAATAAAACAGTCAGATTTTTACCATGATATATGGCTGTTGCTGAGATGGCTTCTATTTTTGAGTAGTTAATCTATATGAATTTAAAAAGCCAGCAACTGCTTTTATAAGGATTATCATCTTTAGCTTTTTTTCTTTTTACACCAAGAGAAGTGGTTTTTAGTTTTATAGTAGTTGCTCTTGAACAGAATTTCCAAATTCTTGTTCCCATTTTAACAGGTAACCCAGAACCTCTGTTGAAGATTTACATCAGATTGGTGGCAGTTTCAAGAACCAGGGTTGTGACCAACTTAGCTGAATGGTTGTGGCAACCAGAGGCTGCAGCATCATTCCTTGTACAAAATTTCCCAATCAGCATTTTGACTCTTTTTTTTTTTTTTACCGGGAGGTCCCGGGGATCGAACCCGGGTCCCTCCATATGGGAGATGGATGCCCAACCAGTTGAGCCACATCCGACCCCCATTTTGACTCATTAAAA
>JAKSZT010054281.1:16990604-17233818 GCA_026826555.1 Tolypeutes matacus
AAAAAAAAAAAAAAAAAAAAAAAAAAAAAAAAAAAGAAGGGAATAGATATCTCAGGCCTCTTAGAGCTGTAGCATTTGATTCCAAATAATCCTGTGAGTGCTTCCCTTTATTTTGGTAGTCCTTAAAAATTGTCATACTTTTTTTTTTTTTCCATTCAATTTTAGTTGTCATGCAGTTTTCAAATTGCTAGAATACATTAATAGCCCCTGAAGGTTTTAATGTAATAGAAACTGGCAGTTGGAAAAAATGCAAGGGAATAATTGCTTGTTGCCTGAGTTTTGTTATTTATACATATTTGCTGTCCATCAAGGCATTGTATATTGCAGGGAGGCTGCCAGCATTAATTAGATGCATCCCTTTTCTCAGAGCACTCATACTCTAATGGGCTTGGGGATAGAGATGGGGATGGATTATCATAAGCAGTTAGTTAGGTAATGTGGTGAACATTATGATAGAAAGGGGAGTGATGTAGCCAATGTACATTTCCTGTACCCTGTACTCTGTACATTGGTGTACACAGTATGCAAGGTGGAGACTGGTGCAAAGGGTAAGGGGCATTTTCAAGGAAAATGGCAGCGTTGGGTGGGAATGGGATGGAAGGGAGTGATTGGGAAATTAGGCAAGGGTCTTATGAAGAATGAACAGCCTTGGTATACTAGGCATAGGTCTTCATTTTTAATCTAAAGGGAATGTGGATTTTGAAGAGTTTTCAACTGTGGCTATGTTTGTGGGGCAGGCAGGGCAATGAAGAGAGGATATAGGGAGAAGGAAAGTTAAATTAGTATAAAGATGATGAGGGTCTCAATAGGAATAATAATGGGAGATGAAGAAGGTATGAAGACAGAAATCTGGTAATAATAGGGATCTGGCTATGAGGAAGAGAGTGGTAGCAGGGTTTTGGCTTATGTGACTAGGTGGGTAATGTAGGAGGAGCAAGAAGCTTGAGAAGACGAGTTTGGGGAGTTAGGTTGGATAAGGGATCATTTTTTTCTACCTAGAATATAAGAAACATGCTCACTATGGAAGAAGGATTAAAATCACCTATAGCGCAACCACTTGAAAATTGTTACAGTTACTGTTTGTTGAATGTGATAGTTTTGCAATAGTAACAGTAGTAATGCTGTTTAGGAACAGCAGTTACACTGTTACTATTTGTTGAATCTATTGAATATTTGGTGTCTGGGACATCAGGGTAGAGATACATAGATGTATGGGTCAGGCATCTGAAGAGGACATAGATGAAGATTTAAGAGAGGGTGCGGTTGTTCAGGGAGATGAAGAAGAGAAGCAGGCTTAGAGCAAACTCTTGTGGAATCTTTCTCTTCCTCAGTTTGGTTTATTTGTTTTCAAGATCCAGATTTGACCTTAATTTTCTTTCTATCACATTGTATTTGTGAGAATAAGATTTAAAAGCAAATTTGCATGGAATATGCTTAATTTAAATTTTGCTTTTACAGCATATGTTCTTTTATAGGTTTAAAACTTAAGTAGTAAATTGAATGGTCTATGAATAAAATTAAGGATTTAAATTTTTTTGATATTATCTTTTAACATTAAGCCTATGCATATCATTCAGCATTTTATTTAATTTCTTAGTCACGAAGTTCCTTATCTTAATTCTGTGTATAATAATCTTATTGTGATCATGGGATTGTGGTGAATCTAAACACCATTAGAAATAGAACCCATACTTATTTGAGAAACTCCAGCTAATACATTTGTGAGATTTATTATGAATAAGCCTTATAAATGCATACTTCTTTCTTTTAGTCTCATTTGAGCATTTCACTATTAGTACTTCTAAAATTAAGAGGAGGTCAAATTCATGTTTTCTCATTTTGATGTTTACAAACAATGTGGGAATGAACTGAAATTAAAGGAAGGTATCATTTCTGCTGGCTGTGAGTAAGTTAGTTGTATAATATTTCCTCCCAAGGAATACACACTTTTCTTTATGACATCTTCGTCTGTGTACTCCTTGGTGAAGAGGTATTGTACAACTAACTGCAGAAAAGTTAAAAAAAAAAAAAAAAAAAAAAGCCTCTGAGCCTTTTAGTATAGATCTTATGTATCATTTACCTTCTTTGAGGAAAGCATTTACTCATTCTCTAAGTCTGTGTGCTTAACATGATGTACTACTTCCTTTTAGATTTTTTGTAGACTACTCTTTAGAAGTCTTTTGGTATAGGTGTTTTAAAGCTTGTAAATGCTACAAAATTAAATGTGGTTGCTGTCAAAGAAAGATGTGGCAAGAAAAGGGATAATGGGATTAGACAAGATGACTGTTAGTATCCTGTAAAAAAAATTTTTTTTTTTTTTTTTTTTTTTACTTAGGCCAGTAAAAAGAATTTGTTTGGGAAATGGGGGAGAGAACAGAGCTTGCTGAGAAATGGGAGAGAAAGATGGAAATACATATTCACCAAGATTTGGTATGGGCTCCTCTAGGCTGAGAGAGTTTGTATCCGGTAAATATTATTTCTAACGAACAGGTTTTCTAATGAACTGTTTTAGCTTCAATTTTACCCCCTTAAAACATAGGGATAATGGTACATCCTGTGATTTTCTCTCAAAGTTGTTTTGAATCTTTAATTTTTAAAAAGTATTTGAAAATATTTGGAAAACTAGAGTACTAACTAGTTGAAGGAAAGGTAGTTTTTTTTTTTTTTAAGCTGCAGCTTGGAAACATGTAGCATTATTGTGGACATATCTTTGGCTCTTGGAAAGTCTTCATATTATAATTGTGCTTTAAAAACAGAAAAAAGTTATGAAGATTATAAGTTATAAAGAAAATGCTTCATATGATTCAGTATATTGTACAAGTTAGGGAAACAGTTGAACAAAACTTTTGACCAGAAAACAGTAACAAAATACAGACCATAGTGTGTTTTGGACTAATATTGTTACTGGTTTTCATTTACAAGCATTTCAATGTTTTACTAAATCTAGAAGGGTTTTTAAGAAACTCAGTTTTAAAGTGTAATACGTGTATTTTTTACACCAGAATATAGCTTAAGCTGTATTTATAGCTTAAATTTATAATATTTATATACATGTTTATATGCATATAGAATGTTTTGAAAGACAACCCACCAGCCTTTTAACAGTCATTATTTCTGAGGAGAGAAGGAAGTAGGTAGAATGCAGTGAATGAGAACTTACATTAATTTGATTTTTTCGCTGTCAGCATGTATTACCATATTACTTTTGTAATATTTCCCCCAAATAAAAAACACTGTGTGTTTTAGCTTTTGGGAGAAGGATGCAGTTGGCCTTTTTTCTTTAAAAAATTAAGTAATTTATTTTTCCCCACCCCCTCGTTGTTTGTACTTGCTGTGTGCTGTGTCTTTAGGAGTCACGGGGAACTGAACCCAGGACCTCCGGTACGGGAGGGAGGTGCCTAATCGCTTGAGCCACCTCCGTTCCCTGCTTTTGTTGTGTCTCTCATTATGTTTTTTTCTTCTTGTATCTCTTGTTGCATCAACTTGCCGTGCCTGCCTGTTGCATCAGCTCACTGTCTTTCTTGTTTTTCTTTAGGAGGGAACCTCTGCTCCCTGCTTAGTTCTGTCTCTCATGTTTTTCTTCTTGTGTCTCTTGTTGTGTGATCTTGTTGCCGTGCCAGCCTGCTGTCTTCTCTTTAGGAGGCACTGGGAACTGAATCACAGACCTTCTATGTCGTAGGCAGGAGCTCAGTTACCTGAGCCACATCCGCTTCCCTGCAATTGGTCTGTTTTAATATTACTTGAATTAAATCCTTTAAGAAGAAGGAAGCTTCCTTATGTAAAGGGCTTGAAGACTCTTAGGCTTCATTGAGGATAGATTAAAATTCATGTTTAAAGGGAATTTGTTGAGCTGTTATTTGATCAGCAGACTCAAAAACTTTTTTTAAAAAAGTGTTTTAATCTATTGTGTTTTGCCTAGTCTTGGTTACAATTAGGTTGATGATATTAAATGGTATGTCGACAGTCATCCACCATCTTATTTGGTGATTCAGTTATATGTGTTTATTGGTTACTAGCTGGTGGGCTTTTTATTTTGTTTTTGGAACCTAGATCATATCTGTGAATGTCTAGGTATCCAGAAGAACTGGGCTTGAGACATGGTTCTGTAACTTTACCAGCTTGAATTTAGTTAAGTCACTTAATCCAAGTTTATACATCTATAACATGAAAATAATAAATGCCAATTTTATTGGGCTGTAATGAAGGTAAAAGTGACATAATAATTGTGGCAGTGACTAATTGACAGTGCCATAGAGATAAAGAGTAATACTATTTTTCTCCTTTATCACTCAGCTGGCTGTTTCTCTCTCTCTTCCTCTCCTCTTCTCCCCTCTCCCCCAAGTATCTGTATTTATTTCTCTCATTTCTACAGTGACTTCACCCTAAAGCCTGGTGGGTTCTTGTTCTGCTTATACTCCCCTTGTTAGTTTTCAGTATTTATTCTTTATCTCATCATCTCTTCAAATTCTCTATCTTCAGGAATGATTTGTATCTTTGCTTTTCTCTTCTGGGATTCAATCCTATAACTTCTAGGGGTTTTGTGCATTAGTGCACTTGAAGTCTTTTGCAGTCACACAAAATCTAAACATCTTTTCTCCACAGACTTCTCTCACTTGTTGACTTTATGTCCAAAGTTTCATCCTCTCCAGTTCTTATAACTTGCTTTTAGTAGCTTAACCTCTATAAACAACTGCTTTGCTTGCATCACTTTGTACTTTTAAAAACCTTTCAGAGTCCCTTTGTATTCAGCTGAATTATGTTGATTATTATGAATCTTTTTAATAAGACTCTACTTTAAGAAAATAAGTATTCTTTATCACATATATTGTGTATACATGATACTACAAAACAAGAAGATTTACTGTATCCAGAGCTATTCACTATAAATTCTCATCTGTGTCTTCTTGTTTTTGGAACTAAGTGATTCTCCAGTAGGAATGCACAGAGTTCTGTTGAAATTTTAATGCATTTCAATCAGGAAATACCCACTTCTCTCATCATTTTTGAAATATCACTATGTGTAAAGAGAGATTTATTGATGAGTGTGTTACAAATGTAAATGATGCAGGGACTGAATTACAGCAATGGCAGGAATGCTCTTTTCCGAGTCAGCCCACTTCACTTATTATTTCTTTACTAAACCTTTTCTCTGCTCTTTCTAACTGCAAGTGTATTTCATTAGTCTGAATACCTCCCCCAGTAGTGCTTTCTATTTTGGCCCTAAGTCTTGCCTTGTGCTCTCGTTTTCATGAGGCAGATTCTGAGGTCCACAGGGATCCCCCAATTTTAAATACCATCTTTAGAATATTATTCCTCTGTTAAATGCATAGGGGAGTGTGAGGACAGAATAACCAAGGTGCCCAGCTGCTAATAGTTAAGTCAATTGTTTCCTCACACACCAACCTATTAATATACACACTTCAAATTACTGTCTGATAAAATTACCAGTGATTACATTTTTGAAATCTTTGGGGCCATTTGCAAATTTTCAGAACTGACCACGGTAAATCTCAGAATGTCTCAGAATGCCGAGAATCTATTGTATTATAATAATGGTATGTATATGATCCCTTCTCCCCCATAGATTGTTAACTATTTGAGGTGAGGCTCTCCATGTTATTTTTGTTTGTTTGTTTCCTGAAGGGTTTAATATTGTGCCTATCTACAATAGCTGGTTAATAAATGTTAACTTGATTTGGCCTAAGTCACCATTTAACTTTGAGCTATTAATCACTTGATTTTGGTTTTGTATTTCCCAATTCTTTGTTTTTAGTTTACTTTATGTTGATAATAAAACTCTTATCAACCTGAGTAAGATTATTATTAATGCCTATGATTAATTCTCAAAAGTAAATTTGAAAGTAATATACAAGAATGATTTTATTATTCTTTCTATGCTGTGTGATTTGGGAGATTATTTCAGAATAAAAGATTCTGCTGCATTGGAAGATGCTCTTTATTCCATGCATACTGGTATAGGATTATAGAGACAGGGTTGCAAAACTTATTTAAAGTGAAGTTAGGGAGCTGATGTGGCTCTGTGGTTGAGCACTGGCGTCCCACGCGCAAGGTTCCAGGTTCAATCCCTGGCCCTGGTACTTAAAAAAATTTTTTTAAAGGTGAAGTTATGGGGAGAAAATTAAGAGGAATTATATGGCATCCCACTTCTTTGAGCAAAATAGATCTCCTGCATTCATGTGAATTAAGATATGAAGAAGCTGGTTAAATTTGATTTGCTAGCTTAAATTTGGTTACCTAATTACCTTTTGATGCCAGTAAGTTACTTTTATCAAAGTCAGATCAGCATATATTTGAATACCTGATATGTGCAAAGAGCTGTTTTAGGTATTATATACTATTGGTGGCAAGATATGATTGTAGGTGTGAAAGTTATTCTCTTTTTCTATTCTTGTGATTACAAATAGGAGAAAACTAAGTTTGGTGCTATTATGTCTTTTGCCTCTCTAGATATTTGCTAATCTCCTTTAAAAAAACAAAACAAGACAGAATTAATGCTTTAAACCTAGCCTTGGTCAAACGGCATTATCTAGGAAGAATTTAACAATGTTTTCTCTTTCATGTAATTGATTTTAATATTACCTTCTGTTAAGGCTCTTCTAGGCTGTGGGCTACAGCAGTCTTTCAAATTTTTTTTCCTTTACTATAACGCACAATAAGTAATGTACTTTGTAACATAATCCAATTATCACATATGTAAATGTAAATAGGAACAAAAGTTTTACCCAGGAATAGTCAGTGAACATCATTATTTACTGTTTATTCTCTTCTGTATTATTTTAACTTGTCTAGAATTATCTTAGGAAAGTTTTCATCTAGTGAGTTAGGTTATGGTTTGAAAAATAAAAGGAAATAATGGCATGATATAGGAAGAGAGATATTTGATAGGGCTTTTTCCTTTTAATTTTAAGAAAATTGTCTCTAATTATATCCAGTTGTTATAGCATATTTTATTCTGAACATTTTTCCTGTTCGTGTTTTTGTAATTATTTCTTATGTTTATGGGATTGTAATTATTACACATAGTTTATATTTATCATTTAACATATTAGACTTTTCCATGTTTCTACATTCATAATGTCTATATCATATTAACTTAACTGTATCTACCTATGTTATGACTTACTGGATGTCTTGCTGGGCATGTAGGTTGTGTGTGTGTATGTGTGTACTATTACAGATAGCAGTGACATGAAAATAATCAATGGTTGGTGTCTTTTGCTTCTTAAGATAAGTGAATTCACAAGTATTGTAAAATATTTATGGCTTTTGTATTCAGTGCCATAAATAGTACTTTTATTTTCTATATATTGTATTTTTCAGCTTTAAAGTTTTTATTTTATTCTTTTTTATAGTTTCTTGTTCAAGGCTGAAAACTTCTTTGTATGCATTTATTTCAGTGGTGTTCCCCTTTCTTTCATAAAGGATGATTATAACTTCATACAGGTTTTGTCTGATAATTCCAACATCTATGTCAGTCTGGGGTTAGCATCTGTTGATTATCTTTTCCCTTGAGAATTGGACCGCTTTTCCCAGAGCGCATGGATGCTTTGGTATGTTGAATTTGGTTTATACCCTGGACGTTGTGAATGTTGTTAGACTCCATTAAAATCCTCTGAAGAATGTTGATTTTATTGTTTTAGCAGACAGTCAACCCAGTTAGGTTCAGGTGCAAGTTTTTTCTCACCTTCTGATGGCAGTGCTGCCAGTGTCAGTTCAGTTTTCAAAATCTTTGCTATATTGGTTAGATGTGCCCAGCACATTTGCCACTCAAGAATTAGCCTGGCCATTGGAGTGTGGTTTTCTTGGATTTTAGTTTTAAAAACCTTTGCTTTGCTTCTTTGGGTTTGTTTCACACAGGCATGGTTCCAAGATGAGCCCATGGGAACTCACGCCCCCCCCCATTCTTTGGACAGTGGGGACCCCATTCCTAGATCTCTGGTTAGAGAGATGCATCTTCTCTTGGAGTTTGAGGTGCCAATGTGGCAAAAGGAGCCGCCTTTGGGCCAGGAGAGAAAGGGAGGGTTCTTTTGCCTGGCCCTCTGGGTAGACATAGGGATTCCCCCCCACCCCCCGCCCGTGTTTGTGCTTTTAGCACTGTTATATGATTCTGCCAGCTCTGGAATCAAAACCCAGAGATAGACTATGAAACTTACCTCAGCTTCTACGCAGAGCTGCCCATTCCCTGCTTTGATTAGTCATTATTCAAGTTGTGACCCCAGTCTACAGTCTGCCTGCTGTGTTTCTTTCAGCATCCTCACATAGTTGCTTTGCGTTCAGTCTGGAAATTTTAGTTATAATCAGTGGGAGAGATAGGCTGTACTTGGCCAACTCCATCTTGACTGGCACTGTAACTCCCAAGCTATGGTTTTGGGTATTTTTAACTCTCTTTGTTCAAAACATTTGGGGATATGTAAATGCATTGTTGGATTAAAGGACCTATGGAAATAAGTTTTTATAAACTAAATTCAATTCTTTAAAGATAATAAGTTTTGGGGAGAGTTGATTATAGTTTTTCTTTCTTACAAAATCATTTTAAACTGTAATTTAGGTTCTAAAATGAATAACTTCCTTTTTAATAGTATTCAAAACTGTAATGTTAACCACAGGTAACTGCCATGCTTGATAAATTCTGCTTAATAATAAAAAGCTAATGATTTGTGTGAAAATACTTGTAGTCCAATAGGAAAGAATAAGTCATTATAAAGGATATACACTTTGTATTTTTACAAATCTAGTGAAACTACTAGATTTATCAATTGATGTATATCAATTTTATATATCAAATTCTGGGTTTCTTTTTCTTTTTTCTTTTTTTTAAACTACAGGATTTCTTTTTCCCCCATAAAGCTTGGTAAACAGGTTTAATCTTATTAGACAGATACTTGCATACTTCAGGTCTGTAATTTTAAGAAATAGATACCATATCCCCTTCTAATTTCTTGTACTTTATTTTTAAAAAGGGATTCTGATTTGTGATTCTGAGATATAAAATTTTGCATACTCTTTACCATATAACAGTATTACCTTTGTTGTGCAGTTCACTCTGCAAACTGTGTCTATTTGTTTATTAAAATATTTTCTGTTGCCAAAAACAGCTTGTAAATTCCATGAGGAGAGTGACCTTGTTCTGTTGTATCCATAGTGGCTAACACATAGTAGGTCCCTAATGAGTATATTTTGAATGAGTGATGAATTGAAAAGTTTTTTCCCTTTAGTGTTTGCAGTTACATATGGTCTATTTTTTCAAGACACCTTTGAAACACTTTGTTCTGAAGTTTTCAGATGGACACATTTTTTTGTTTATTTTGTTTTTGTTTGAGGTACTGGGAACCTGGGACCTTGAGTGTGGGAAGTCTGCACTCAACCAGAGAGCCACATGGCTTCCCTGAGTTGGTTTTTTTTGTTTGTTTGTTTTGGTTGTTTTTTTGTTTTTTTGTTTTTTCCTTCAGGAGGCACCTGGAACCAAACCTGGGACTCCCATGTGGGAGGCGGGAACTCAACTGTTTGAACCATATTCCCTCCCTGGATGGGCACATTTTAAAGAATAAAATTGGGTGCTCTGTCCTTGTTAAAAGCCTGATCTGTGAGTCCGCTTAGAATGTCTGTAACATCTTTGGCCTTTGCTTTTTTAAAAATTCTGATTGCTCAGTAATGCTACTTCAGTGGCAGTTAACCCAAGATTATAGTATTTGGATTTTTATTTCAAATATTTTTACAAAAATGTTAAAAATTCTAGGAAGAAAAGTTTTGAAATGAATTTTTATTATAAGAGAGACTAAAGAGTCACTATTCTTCACATTCTTTTAGAACATGCTTGTCATAATATGAAATTGGACCGTGTTAATTCAAAAGTAATTTTTGTCTGGTCACATTTTATAATCTGTCAAGTGCATCTCATTGTATGTTACTTTGTTACATGTTTATAATTATCTGATATTTTATATTTTGTTCAAAACCAAAAATAATATGGAAGCTAATGCTATCTGGGAAAGGAGAACCCTTTGTATGTATGTAAGGGAGTGAGAAATCTGGGATATGGGGAACATCTAGGTTTTGACTTGTCAAAATTTGTAATAAATTTTTGTCTTGTCACATTTGTAGTAAGGTGTTGGCTCTTAGGTATTAAAGTTGAATAACATGCTCTTTAAAATGACCTTATTGAAACAATTCTATCATTTACTTTCCTTTTATGAAGAATGTTGAATTTCCATTTTCAGTTTTAAAATAACTTAGAAAAAAGCAGGGAAATGTTTTATTTTTAAATTTTAATTTCTCCTTTGAATTATGATTTTCACAAAATCATTAAAATTTAAAAATCGATACAGGCAGGTTAGAAAATGAAGAAAAATCCATTACAACTCTCCTTACCATATTAGTTTCCTGTTGCTGTGTAAGGAGTTACCATAAACTTAGTGACTTAAAACAGCACGCAGTTGTCATCTCAGGATCCAGGGTTAGCTGGGTCCTCTGCTGATGGGGTTCCCCAGGCTGAAATCAGAGTGGAGGCCGGGCTCCTCCTCCAGTTCCGGTTGTTAGCTGAATCCAGTTCCTTGTGGTTAGAGGACTAGGTTTCTGGTGTGTGTGTATTTGCTTGTTTTCCCGGTATTGGCCAGGGGTTACTCTCAGTTCCTAGAGACCACCCTCAGGCCTACCCATGTGGTCCTCTCACACACAGCAGTTTAATTCTTCAAAGCCAGCAGGAGACTATCTCCAGCTAAGATGGAGTCTTGTGCAACGTCCTGTTATCAGGGAAGCAACTATTCCATTATATCCATAAGTCCCAGCCCACTCAGGATTAGAGGGAGAGGGCAGGTCCCACCAGGAGGTAGAACTCTTGGGGACCAGTTTAAAGTTCTGTCTACCACAACTGCTCTAACAAAACTATTATTATTTTGTAGTATTTCCTTCTAATATTTTTGTGTGCTATGTTTTTATTTATAACAAATATTTCACTATTATGCTTTGTAATTTTCATTGCCATCATTTATAAATATATTCACATTATTTTTGATTACAAGAGAAAGCCTGTTACTTGAGAGTTCAAGCATATATAATGTTGAATGTGAAAGGCTTTAATAAAAGTGATGGAAATGTCCATGTTACCTATTTAAATAAAATAATGGTGAAGTTTTTTATAAGATTTACTAAATACGAAAACCAGATTACTACATTCATCTTGTCCTTCATCATGGTGAAACAAAGTCGAGAGTTGGACCATGAGAATGTACATAAATCTTAGTTTTTACCTCATAGTGATTTAGAATTGGAAATAGTAGCCATTGCAGATGGGAGGGATCTGTTTTAAAAATGTATTCAAGGCTATGCTTATTCTCTTTCCTAGCTTTTTTTTTTTTTTTTTAGCTCTTACTCATTAATCATAACAGTTATATGTCCTTAGGGGATAGAAATATTTTGTATAACTAATTTTTTATAAAATAGAAACCAGAATAAGATAAGGACATAACTGTTCAGTGATTTGTTCAAGTGGGCAATAAGTAGCTTTAGGTATTTGCCTATTAAAATAGGGTACATTCAGGGATTACCCTGAAAGATGTACCTTGGAGGGCCAGTGTTGGCAAAAGTGGAGTTAGAACAAGAAGGATTAAAAAATAATTACTCTATTTTTCAAAGTAGCATGCATGTGTTTTTTCAAAAAAGTACAGAAGAGCTTTTATAGAAGGCTATTCCTTCCCACCCTAAGTCTGTGCTTGGTTCCCAAGGAGAGAAATGTTTTTATTATTTTTTCATTCTTCAGGTAATTACCTTCATATCACTTTTTATACCACTCTGTCTTGAATTATCAGTTTTACACTATTTATTGATTTTTCACAACAGATGTAGCATTAGTTCATGTCTGTCCCTCATAAATACCTTAACTTTTGAGTGTGTGATTCTGAAATTCTGTAAGACCGATTGGTTCCCACCTTGTGTGTACTGTGGCTTGTGGTTTCCTCCTGGCTTCATTGGTTACCAGTCCTCTTAACACATTTCTGGAGATTTGTTACATCTCTAGTCTGTTTATTCCTTCTCCATTTCCGTTCTGTTTTTTGTTGTTGTTGTGAGTTTCTATATCTTTTTAAAAATTCCTTTTTTGTCCTCCCACCAGAAAGAAGAAAAGAAAAATGTCTGTGGGCAATCTTGAATTGAAAGTGTCAAGACTATGTTGGTCTGGGAAGTTTTATGAGGTTTCTGATTTCTTTGGACATGGGGGTGGGGGGGAATCCTAGTCAATACTCTGAAGATTCTAAAGGACTATTGTTGAGAAAGGTAGACGAGGTCGATCCCTCTTTTACTCATTCTAGATTCACATTTCAGGTTAATTCCATTGATAATAGAACTGACTTTGAAGGCTTAAGATTAACCTGTAAATGAACAAGGTGTTACCCAAATCTGATGATTTTTTTGGGATATGTCAGGTAATAAACTCTTTTGGGGGGCTTTTCTGAGGCCACAGTAGAATTCATTACTCATTAATCATATTTTCGAGGTGAAGAGTTTGCCTGAAATAGCAACCATGAATTACTTCATGTACTTAAATGTTCTTAAAACTTTGGATGATGAGTTTCAAATGGTGATAGAGGAGGGAGCACATGGATATGCTTTTCAGGGATATGAGAGTGCAGAGTTTATGAAAAAGATGTATACATTTATAGGATTGAGAAATCCTGTTGTGCCCAAATTCCGTCAATTTTTACTGGAAAACAGCTCGTTCCCCTTTGACTACATACTGTCTGGGGCTGCTTTGTGCCGAGTAGGCGTGACTGAGACAGTGTGTCTGGCAGGGCTTAAAATATATCCTCTCTGGTCCGTTACAGAAAAAAACTTGCTGACTCCTGGCCTAATCAATAATAAGCAGCTTTAAAAATCTTTATTAGAGATGAGTTTTGTGGGGGGAGTAGCCAGCAAGCAACTAAGATATCTCAGTTTAGCTAAACGATTCCTCAGACCTTCGTTAACATCATTAGACTGATTTGATTTGAAGACATTGTTTTCAGATCCAACACCTGCATTTGATGTGGTACATACAAGAATATAAATCAAATATTTCAGAAGTTTAAGGAGCATTCTTAATTGTATACAAAGGAGAAATGCAATAAAAAGAATGATTGATTAGGCTGAAAATCCAGGCTGAAATAAGTTCTGAGAGGCCAAAGGAAAGGGACAGGTCAAGACTGTAACTTCATTTCAATTACTGGGATCAGTTGGGTACAGAGAGTGAGATTAGATCATATTAAAATATGGCATATTAGGGGAAGAAGCTTAAGTTTCGGAAGCAGAGTTCAGAGTCTGAATGATTAGCACAGCAGGTGTCAGTAGCCCTAGAGAAGTTTTGAGTAGTCTTAAGTGAGAAAGAATTTGATAGAACAAAGTAGAGGAATCAGCTGCCACTTTAGACCTTGGAAAACATGGCGACAGGGATCCAGACCCCAAGACTTAAACTGGTGGGCTTAAAACCTAACCAAAAAAAAAAACTGGGTGGTTGGAGAACCCAAGCTTAGAGTATGCAGCGGTGGTCTCCTGCCCTAAGCATAGAGATCACCAGGCAAAGAGAAAAAAGTTCCCAGAATCAATTTTGAGTCTTCTCCAACATTTTCCAGTCAAAGACCTTCTCTTGTTTTCATAATTTGAGAATATGGAGAGAATTTACATTTTCGATTCTGATTATAACAGGGGTTTGAATAGAGCTTTGGTAGTTCCTCGTAGCATATACCAGTGTCAGTAAGTTAACAGTTTGGCTAATAAAGGTTTGTTTTTTGAACACTGCTGTGTGCCAGTTGTGTCATATCTTGAAGATCTAAAGATAGATTAAATATAGTTTTCATATACATTGAAATATTTATAGAAGTTTTAAGCTTCTAATGGACAGAGTGCATATTTCCTCACTATTTTATTTTCTAAGGTACTGAATGATATTGTGACATTTATAAAATTCTCAAAAATGGTTTTTGATGGAGGTCCTAAAAGGATTAAGTTTGATATTTAGGATTGAACAACAGCAGAATATTTAAAATGCTCAGTTTGGAAATAGAAGTTAAATAGAAGGGAAAATCTGGATGATGACAAGCTGTCTCTGAAATCATATGCTAGGTTCCAATTAGTTCAATAAATGTTGAATAAATTTATACCCCAGTTAAAAAGCAGCTTAGTTAGCTAAATTAAACACAGTGGAAAATGTAGTATTTTATTTTTATGTTCAGTAAAACCAATTAAATGAAATAAATAGATGCCAACAGATATTTGAGATGTGTGTACATACTACCAAAATAAATATATCAACAAGATTCCTGGAAGCCAAAGCAAGAGGGAAACACAATGTTATCCATCCTTGATAGAAAGTAAGCACATATAAACCTGGCTGAATCACTCTTTCCTATCTCCGAATTGAAGGAGATTTTACTTTAGAATTCTTGCATAGGAACTTTTTGTGTTTAGTTAAATTGTTTCTTTAATAGATCGGGAAAAGACAGTGTTCTAGGGGAAATTATCAGCCTTCTGTAAAAGTTGAAGACTTAATGTTAAATTTTAGTAAAGGAATTTGGTGAAGAATTTAGTAAAGGAATTAGATGAAGTGATGATTGGTTTTAATAGATATAGGATTTTAGAGAATCTAGAGAAATGGTTACTTGAAAGCTTGTGCATTAAGTGAGCCTTTGAAAAGTACTTTATTACTCAGTATTTCTGTGAGTAGTATCTTAATTTACTGCAGTAGGAGTATTTTTTAAAGGAGAGCCTCGGATGAGAGCTGACTTTTCAGATTGTTTAAAATGTTCCAGCAGTCCAAATGATACTTCTATCCATGCTCCCTGTCCCCCCAATAAAAAAGAAAGCTTTGGTCTGCTAGAATGTGGACTAGTTTTTTTATCTAAACTTGAGGGCTTTACCACACAAAATGAAAGAAATAATGTGTTGTCAACCATAAGAACCTTGTGCATCTTCATTGCCCTAGTAATAGAATTAACTATAATATGTACCTTCAAATAGCTGAGTGATTAAATGCTTGATGGATCCTTTAGTATTATTCATTTAAATGGAGAATGCCTACCAAAGAGAAGGATTTTAATTTTAATAATGCCAACCTTTGTTGGGTGACTTTAGTGTGCCCTAGGAACTTTTTGTGCAACAATTCTGTGAAATGAGTATTGTATCTATTTCGTAAATGAGAAAACTAAGGTTCAGAGGTTTAGCAACTTGTAGTAAGGAGCCAAAGTTGGTATTCAAATCCAGGTATTTCTGAGCACAGCTTATTCAATACCACGTCTTGTATATATTCATTTTAATTCATTTCTTGGATCTCTGTTCTCTGCCAGGCACTGAGGATATAATTTGGAGAAAAGGAAAAAAATCAAAGTAAAAACAGGCTTCTGACTTAAATAAAGCTTATATGCCGTTAGAAGACCATGGGAATGGCTCGCAGATGGTCTGCAGCCCAATTCTGCTAAGGAGTTCTGGGGAGTTGGCCTGTGCATTGTGCAGGCTTGTTGTAAACACTTTCCAATGTGTTGAGGTTGTTTTGTACCTGTTGAGTAGACTGGTATATAGGTAGATTTTTCTAGAACAGGCAGGAGTAGAGGCATGAGTACATTAAATTTCCCTGAGAGTTTGACAGAGAGAGTTTCCTTAAGCGATCTGATGGGATACTAAGCCTGGTCAGGACATGAGGGACAGGTGAGTCCCTCTAAGGGAAAGGTCATTTGCACTTCTACCAGGATTGAGTTCATCTTGGGCAGCTGTTGGTGTACAAGTTAACTTCTTCAGAGTTTTAACTGCATTAAAGGAATTTGTATCCTTTATCCCTGGGTTGTCAGTCACCATCACCCTTGAGACAGTGCTTTTTAAAATCAAATATTAGTTAATCATGTAAATAAATGAAAATGACTGATGAATGCTTTGAAGGTGAATGACATAGTACAGTGAGAGCAGACAACAGGGGTATTGATCTGGTCGGGGAGGTCAGGGAAAGCTGCCCTTATTAAGGGATGCTTCACTAAGATCTGAAGGGTGAGCACATATTAACTCATGGAGAGGCCTTGTGGAGGGTGTTACTGGTAGAGGAAACAAGCCTCATCTTGAAAGGGTCCTGTGGCAGGAAGCTGAAGAAAGACCATTGTGGCTGGAGTTGGGGGCTAAGAGCATGGTGTGGGATGAGGCTGGAAAGGAAGGAGTTAGACCAGGCAGAGCCTTGTATATGTGGATTTTTGTATTTGTCTAAAGATTGGGAAATCATTGGCCATTTGAAAGGAGGGGGAGAGGTGGGTATCAGTCCCCTGATCAGGCTACATTTTGAAAAATAAAGTGTACACATAGTATGGAGAACATGCCACATAGGTTTAGGTATTCACCGGGTGAGAGATGAAGATGTTTTGGACTATGACCTTGGTGGTGGATGGAGAAGGAAGAGAAGACAGAAATAGGGAAAACTAGGAAGGTTCCAGAGATATTGAAGGGTAAAAATCAATAGCCTTCAGTGATGGAAAGATTATAAGGAGTGCGGGAGCAAAAACCTGGAGCACTCCCTAAATTTCTAATTAATCTAGTTGATTAACCAAAAAAATTCAGTTTGAGTTGTTTTTAGCTTGAGTAGTTCAAATTGTTTTTGCAGTGTTCTGATGGTCAGAGCTTAGTCTGCAGACTTGTGGTTAATATTATAGCATTATAGCCAAAATCTTGGCATCACTGGGTATAAGGGACGTTTTAATCAGTTTTCATTTAAGCTTAATATCTCAGTTTGCCAGAGCTGCTGTAACAAGTACCATACAGGTTTGGTTTAAATAACTAACATTTATTGGCTCACATTTTGGGGCTAGAGGTCCAAAGTCAAGATGTTGGCAAGGCTTTGCTTTCTTCGAGAGTCTGTAGCCGTCTGGTGATGGCTTGCCACAACGCGTGGGTTCCTTGACTTGCATCCCTGCCTCTGTACTTGGTCTTTTCCTGTGGCTTTACTGACTTTACCCAAATTTCCTCTCTTTAAATGGCCTCTAACTATGAATAAAGATTTGAATAGGACTTTCGTAGGGGCCATGATTCAATCACCAACACTTAGTTATTTGTCTCTTTTTAAATTCTTCTACCTTGTCTTTTAACTGTTTTTTCTCTGAACAGTATTGTTAACCTTTCTTTGTATGAGAAACTTCAAAACATAGTTTTTGAGTAGAGGGAGTTACTGCTAAACATCAGATACTTTGATTTTTGAAAACAGCTTTATTGAGATATAATTCACATGCCATACAATTAACCAATTTATTTTTATTTATTTATTTTTTTTATTTTTTTATTATGGGTAAAAATAATTCTCACAATACATACCAACATTTGCAAAATGATATATAAATATATATGCATATATGTGTATTTGCTTACAAAAATGTTACTTTTATATATATATACATATATTTTAAGAGGTGCTTAGATTACCCAAAATATTACATGGAACCCAATTTAAAGTGCAAAATCTAGTGGTTTTTAGTATATTCGCAGAGTTGCACAATCACCAACACATTCAATTGTAGAATTTTTTCATTACCCCAAAAAGAAATGCAGTAATGCAGCATCATTCCCCATTTCTTCCCATCCCCCCATCAGCCATAGGCAGCCACCAATAGATTAATAGATTTTCCTATTCTGGACATTTCATATCAATGGAATCATATAAATATGTGGTCTTTTTCATCTGCCTTCTTTAACTTGGCATAATGTTTTCAAGGTTCATCCATGTTGTAGCATGTATCGATACTTAATTCATTTTTATTGACTAATACTCCATTGAATGGCTGTTAACACATTTTGTTATCCATTTATCAATTGATGGACTTTCAAGTTTCTACTTTTTCATTATTATGAAAAATGCTGCAATGAACATTTGTGTAAAAGTTTTTATGTGAACATGTTTTCAATTCTCTTGGGTCTATATACATAGTGGAATTCTGGGTCATGTAAATTTTTTTTTTTTTTTTTGAGGAACTGCCAAACTCAAACACAGTTCTCAACTGTGACTATGTCAGTTTACATTCCGGTCAGCATTATAGGAGGGTTCCACTGTCTTCAGGTCTTTGCTAAGACTTCTTATTATTTGTCTTTTTGATTATAACCATCCAAGTATGTGTGAAGTGGTATCTCATTGTGGTTTTGATTTGCATTTCCTTGATAGCTAGTGATGTTGAGCTTGGTTTTTAAAAGAAAAGCAGCATTTTGATTTCATTGACAATATAAGAACGGGAATATCTGGAAATTTCATGTAATTACTTAGAATTAGTTTTGTTATATTTAAATTTTGTTCTTTTTCATCAGTTATATTCCCTGAATGACTACAAACCACCCATTTCTAAAGCGAAAATGACCCAGATTACTAAGGCAGCCATCAAAGCTATTAAGGTGAGTACACTAATATTTTGGAGACGGGGACAATTTTTACAAATGATATATTATCTTTCTCTTTACAGAGTTGAAGTATATGTTCATTGGGGAAAGACAAAAAAAAAAAATTTAACATCTATAAACTCTCACATAGAGATAAACACTTAACATTTTGATAAATATTCTTTCATAAACATCGAAGCAATCATTTTCCTTACCTTTCTTAGGTAAGATTTTGTATATACGCACATTGTGGAGAATGTGTTTAGCACTCGTCCCATTGACTTTGCAGAATAGTGAAATATGAGTTTACGAAAGGTTTCTAAATAAAAAATAGATATATTTTTCCTTATTGATTCTATTATAGATTTGAATTGGTTATTAAGGATAATAATTGGGTGTCATTGTACAAAGAACATTTCAACTGTGGGAAAAGACCATAGACATTGAGTCATTGCTCTGATAGAGTGGTTTTTGAATCTATGTGGATTCATGGATACTTTTGAAAAATCTCTGGAAAAGGCTGTAACCTCTCTAGAGAACTAGACTTATGTACAAAATTTTACATGAAATTTCATGGCTATAAGGACCTTTTGAATCTCAGCTATGGACACCTCCCCTAAGAGGTTCTTGTCCCCTAAAGCTCAGAATTTCTTCTCCTTTAATAGGCTGTTAAAATTGAGAATGAATGCGTGCTTATATCTAATTAAGTAGGTATTAACATATGGCTATTTGGTGACATGTTTTCTACTCTGAATGAGAACATCAGTCATAACTAGAAGTGCCAATTATTCAAATAAATTGTCTTTGAATAACAGCATTACGTATTAGACTGAACAAATTCCTATTTACAGGGAATCTCTACTTGGAGAAAATTCAGATAACTCATTGTTTTTGCAGTGTTTTAATGGCCAAAGCTTAAGTTTTAGACTTAGAGTGTTTAAGCTAAAATTCCTATGTTTGTGAGGAGAAAATGAAAATGGGAATAAGGACAGTGACAAATAAGGTCTGTGATAAGTAAGCACATTTAAACCAGAAAATTCTTCTAAGAAGCGATTTTTCATAAGTTCAGTCTCTTTTACTTTCTTTATCTAAACTATTTCACACTATAATTTTTTAATGATTATGGTCTTGAGAGTATATAAATATGTGTATCATTTTTATTCCATGAAAATTAATAATGCATGAATTTTATATAACTTGGCTGTTGAGAACAGAATACTTCTTAAATTAAAAGACAGGTAAAAGTGCTAACATTAATTCCATTTTTTAGATGTGGAAGTGTCTAAGAGAGGTTAAGTAATTTGAAATAGAGTAAAAATGGCTAAGTTGAACACAAGTTTCATTGACTAAGGAGTCTAAACTCTTAGTATGATATATTCTACTTTTTTTAAAACATGTATTTATTTACCCCCCACCCCACCCCACCCCCGCCGCTTGTGCTCGCTGTCTGCCCTCTGTGTCCGTTCGCTGCACGTTATTCTGCTTGTCTCCCTTTGTTGCGTCATCTCGTTGCGCAGGCCATCAGCTCTCTGCGTGCGTGGGCCAGCTTGCCTTCACCAGGAGGCCCTGGGAATTGAACCTGGAGCCTCCTGTTATGGTAGACGGGAGCCCAATTGCTTGAGTCATATCAGCTTCCCCACTTCTTTGTTTTTAAACACATTTTTTCATTTTGAAAAATTAAACCTTCAGAGAAGTTGCAAGTGTATTATTATGAACACTGCATATTATTCTCTTAGATTGATCAGTTAACGTTTTACCACATTGCTTGACACCTGCACGCACACACATATACTTATTTCTTCATTTGGCTGAATATTTGAGAAGTAGTTGCAGGCTTTAATCCCTAAATGCTTGAATTTCAATCTCCTGACAACAAAGATGTTTTCATGTGTAACCACAGTACAGTGATCACATGCAAGAAATTTCACTTTGATATAATACTTTTATCTGATACACAATTCATATTCGTATTTCCCCAGTCAGTATTGACTTTAGTAGCTGTACCCTGCACCCCTGCGTTTTCAGGAATCAGTCATCCAGCTGTTCTGTTTTTCATGACATTGACGTTTTTGAGGAGTCCAAATTGTTTTGCAATACTGTATTATTGGAAACTGCATTTAGTACATATATATACAACAGATTTTAACTGCCCTTTAAATCCGTTTTAAATGTTACTGTGCTCCATATTGAAGTAAGTTATTGATTTTTATCACTAGCTAGAGAAATAATTATTTCATTGGGTGATTGTTAATATTGCACACAATCAACAAAATCTCACAGATAATCTATTTTAGAAGGCCTGCATGAATTAATAAACTTTGAGTTAAAGTTTAGTAAGCAGTTTATTCTGAATTACATAGGTACTAGAACAAGAAGCGTTATCAGAGTGTTTCCCAGATGAATTATTATTTAATAAATCATTCAATGTGTAGTTAATATTTTGTATATTGATTATAATAAATATTTAGGTGCCTAAAGAGTGTCTACTGATTTTAAGTAGTTATTTTAGCTTTTTTTACTTAAATTACTTAAACTGTTGGGAAGCGGCTGTGGCTCAATCAGTAGGGCTCCCGTTTACCATATGGGAGGCCCCGGGTTCGGTTCCCAGGGCCTCCTGGTGAAGGCAAGCCCGCCCGCACGGCGTGGTTAGCTGACCCAGCGAGCACAAGCAGCAAGGGGGGGATAAATGAATAAATAAAAAAATAAAAAATAAAAAAAATAAACTGTTGAGCAAACCATTACTTTATACCAAGGTAAATTTTAGCCAAGCTCAAACTTATTATAGATTTTGATTTGGTAACATATGAATAATGATATTTTCCTTTGTTTTTAAATTGCATAAATGTTGGATTTCATGCTGCAGTTCATTTGAATGCTCTTGTTTCAAGCTGAAGGGATTTTCATTAAAGATGCATAGTTCATGATATTAGAAGTATATGAAGCACAGTTCAAGTTAGTTTTTTTAACAGAAATATGCTATTTATGCTATTACCATTGACGTTCCAAAATGTATTAGCCACAAATTCTGGTTACTTTCTGTGAAATTTATAATTTCTGTTTTATTCACTTTTAGGTATATTCATAGGGTTATTTTTCTGTGTCACTTAAATTTTTTAAGTTTTCTTATAACTGTTATAAGTAGATAAACTAGAATGGCTCAGATATTGTGCATCGTAGCCTCATTGCTAGTTTTTTATCCACGTGCTCATATTAAAAAACTTTACATCTTATTATATAGACCTGCAGTTCCATTTTCCAGAAGAAACAAAGGGAGATAAATGAAGTTGAAAACAACTCTTGCACACATTTATTAATGCTAATTATAGACAGTTATTTGATTTTTCTATTACTATACTTTATTTAGCTGGTAAAGTGATTCTATTGGAAATATGTACTTACCCTTCCTTGAAAGTCAGAGTATCCACCTGTCACAGTGCTCATCACAAGTATTTTGCTGTCAGCATAACTATTTGTCGAAGTATGCTTTTGTAAAGACTTTAACAGAATTCTTTCATATCTGGGTTAAGATAACACGTTGCACATATTGACTGTGTACCTACTTCAAAGAATCCCTTTACTAATTAGATAACCTGTCTTGCTTATGAAGGTGAGTGACATGAATACCTTGATTAAAATTCATTGCTTTTTTTGAGTGTGTGTTTGTGGGGTGGGGTAGGGAGTTATAGACCTTTGAAGCCATGTTAAAGCATGTGGTTAGCAGGAAAAATCTAGTGTAATCAAACAGATTTTAAAACCATGCCTCATTTTCTTCCCTTTCAGTTCTATAAACATGTGGTACAGAGTGTTGAGAAATTCATTCAAAAAGTAAGTATATAATTTCCCATAAATACACTAAATATATTTACAAATTAATGCCTTGTGCTCTTCCCCTTTAACTCAAATACTTGTAAATTGTTTTAATGGAATATTAAAAAGTTATTTCAGTTATTTTATTTTCTAATTGAGAAATAAAATGAAAGTACTTTTTGAATAATTGTGAAAACAATGGCTTTCAGATATATCTTTTTGATAAATTTGCAAAGCCATAGTGAGCATCTGTCCCTTGTAACTAGTGTCCTTAAGATTGATTTTTTTTTTTTTTTTTTTTTTTAATATTTTATTTTATTTTCCCGGGAGGTCCTAGGGAGATGGATGCCCAACCATTTGAGCCACATCCGTCCCCCAAGATTGATTTTTAATGAAGTTGATTTTTAATGAACTTTGCTTTTTGCCTTTAAAGAAATTCTAATTGCCATTTCAAGCTGTGTGTACCTCTCCTTTTAGATAAAGTACAATAATGCCTACAAACCACATGTGTTATGCTGTTTCATTTTGTCTGATCCATTAGGCCATTACATGTCTCTATATCTTAGTATGTAGACATATGCAGTTCAATTTTCAAGGGGAAGCAGAGGAAGGAAGATGAAGTTGGAAATATCTGTCTAATACACGTTTAGTAATGTTAGTTGTAAAAGGGTCCAGGTGGCGACTAGATTCTAGTTCTTTGTGACTAGATATTAGTTTTTCTCCCTCTTTGTGATCAGCACTCTGTTGGTGCCACAGTTTCTAGCAGGAGTACATAGCACTTAGTATTTGAATTTAGTTTTTGTACTCTGCCCATATTTATATGCCTAGATGTAAGCAGAGCCAGTTTGAGAATTGCAGCTGTATGGTATTAAGGATTCAGCAAAGTTGCAGTGTGGTTCTTGAACAAAAATAGTTAACTGAGAGAAAAGTGCAGGTATCAAAGTGAGATTACTGTGTCACTAAATTACCTAGGTAACCTTGAATAAGTAAGTTAACTATAGTGTGCTTCAGCTATTTTCCTTCTTAGTCTTTTTGTTTTTTTTTTTTTTTTTCAATTAATTGAAGAACTTCAAAAACAATTTTGGAATTAACAGATAGTTTAGGTGACTCCAGGCCAAGTTAAAATAATTATTCTGACAGTTTCTTGTAAATCACTCTATAAAATGAAAATTTTAGTAATTGGAAATTTTCATTGTTTTAAAACTTTTAGTTATAGAGTCATTCATAAGACGCAAGTCAGCCAGTGTGTGGGAACAATTTTAAATGCTTTGCCCCTGTCCCTGCAATGGATTAATGTATGGTTAAATTAAGTTGAATATTTTTTAATTAAACTTTTTATTTTGAGATAATTGTAGATTCACATATAGTTGAATCTATAATAGATTTATAGTAATACAGAGAGATTCTATAAACCCTTCACCCAATTTCCATTATTGGTAACATCTTTTATAAGTGTGGTATGTTTTAAACGAGGACAGCAATACATTCCATCAACTCTATTCAGATTTTACTAGTTTTAGATGCACTCGTGTATGTGTGTGTGTGTGTGTGTGTGTGGCTATGTGCAGTTTTATCCTATGCAGTGTAGCCACCCCATAGTCAAGATACAGAGCAGTTCTACAACCACAAGAATCCGATGTTACCCTTGTATATAATCACACTCATCTCTCCCTATAATTAAAACATCTGGCGATCACTATTCTGTTCTCCATCTCTATAATTCTACCCTCTCAAGAAGGTGATATAAATGGAATCTTACAGTGTGTAACCTTTTGAGATTGGCTTGATTTGTTCAAAATAATTCCCTTGAGATCCACTGAAGTTGTATATATCAATAGTTTCTTCCTTTTAATTCCTGAATAGTGTTCCATGGAGTGGAAGTAAAGTTTGTTTAATCATTCACCCCACTGAAGAAAATCTGGGTTCTTTCCAGTTTGGGGCTGTTAGGAACAAAGCTGCTAGGAACATTTGTATACAGGTTTTTTTTCTTCATGAACATGAGTTTTATACTCCAAGTGTGTAATTGTTGGATTACCTGTTAAGGTCATGTTTAGTTTTATAAGAAACTGCCAAAATATTTTCCAGAATAGCTCTACTATTTTATATCCCCAGTGGTAATGTGTGCTTGATCAGATTTACTCTACATCCTTGCCAACATTTGGTTATCGCTATTTTTTTATTTTAGCCATTCTGATAGGTGTGTAGTGATATCTCATTGTCGTTTTTTTTTTTTTTTTACCGGGAGGTCCCGGGGATCGAACCCGGGTCCCTCCATATGGGAGACGGACGCCCAACCAGTTGAGCCACATCCGACCCCCATCATTGTCGTTTTAATATGCTTCTCCTTAATAACAATGTTGAACAACTTTTCATGGGCTTACTTGTCATCTTCATTAAACAACCTTTTCCTATTTTATGCCCACTTTCTAATTAGATAGTATTTAATTTCTTCTGTTTAGTTTGGAGAAATATTTATATTTTGTGTATGTGTGTGTGTATATATATATATATAATATTCTTGTTTAGATTTTTATTCTAATATATATGTAACCTAAAATTTCCTCTTTCAGTCTCATTGAAATATATAATTCAGTACTTTTAATTACATTCACAGTGTTGTGCTACCACCACCAACTTCCATTATCAAAACTGTTACATTACCCCAAATAGAAACTCTTTACAATTTAAGCATTAACTCCCCTTTTCCTACCCAAATCCTGGTCCCTGGTAACATATATTTTGGCTTCTGACCCCTACGAATTTCCTTGCCTAATTACTTTATATCAGTGAGACCATACAATATTTGTACAAACATTTCTAAATATTTTCTCGCATCCTGTAGCTCTTTTAAATTTCATGATGAAGTCCATTGATGTACAAAAATTTTTCATTTTGATGAAGTACCATTTATTTACTTTTTTCTTTTGTTGCTTGTGCCTTAGGTATAACATCTAAGAAACTATTGCTTAGCACAAGGTCCTGATGATGTGCCCTTTGTTTTCCTCTAGTTTTATAGTTTTTGTTCCTATATTTAGGTCTTTGATACGTTTTGAGTTAATTTTTGTATATGGTGTGAGGTAGGACTCTTCCTTCATACTTTTGCATACCCAGTTTTTCCAGCACCGTTTGTGGAAGAGAGTATTTTTTATTGAGGGGCTGGCACCCTTGTGAAAAAATAAGTTGACCATAAATGTAAGGGTTGATTTCTGTATTCTCAGTTCAGTTACCCTGGTATATGTCTGTCCTTCTGCCAGGAATATGCTGTTTTGATTACTGTAGTGTTGTAATAAGTTTAAGTCCTCCAACTTCATTCTTCTTCAAGATGTTTTTGGGTATTTGGGGGCCCTTTACCCTTTCATATAAATTTGATGATGGGCTTTTCCATTTCTGCAAAGAAGACTGTTGTTATGTTGACTGGGATTGTGTTGAATTTGTAAATCACTTTGGGTAGAATTGACATCGTGTATTTAGTTTTCTAATCCATGAACATGGAATGTTCTTTCATTTACTGAGGACTTCTTTGGTTTCTTTCAGTAATGTTTTGAAGTTTTCAGTGTATAAAGTCCTTTACATCCTTGGTTAAATTTATTCCTAGATATTTGATTCCTTTAGTTGTTACTATAAATGGAAATTTTTTGTTTCTTCTTCAAATTGTAAAGAAACATTACAGGTTATTGCATGTTATTGTATCCTGTGGTTTGCTGAGGATTTTCTGTATTTTCAGGATCATGTCATCTGCAAATAGGGAAAGTTTTACTTCATCCTTTCAAATTTGGATGCCTTTTATTTCTTTTACATGCTTAATTGCCCCGGCTAGAACTTTCAGTACAAAGTTGAGTAACAGTAATGAAAGTGGACATCCTTGCCTTGTTCCTTATTTTAGCGGTAAAGCTTTCAGTTTTTCACCATTGAGTATGATGCTAGCTTTGTGTTTTTAATATATGCCCTTTATCATGTTGAGGAAGTTTGCTTTTATTCCTAGTATTCTGAGTGTTTTTATCAATAATGGGTGCTTGATTTCGTCAAATGCTTTTTCTGCATCAATTGAGATGGCTAACGTATTCCCCCCACCCTTCGTTCTTTTAATGTGGTATATGATATTAATTGATATTCTTACGTTGTTGAACCACCTTTGCATAGCTGGGAGAAATCCTACCTCATCGTGGTATATAATTCTTTGAATGTGCTTTTGGATTTGTTTGCTAGTATATATGTATTTTTGAGGATTTTTGCATCTTTATTCATAAGTGATATATGTATAAAAGATATGAAAGATAGAGTTTTCTTTTTTCTTGTATCTTTAGCTGGCTTTGGTATTAGGGTGATGTTGACTTCATAGAAGGAGGTTGGGAAGTGGTCTACTCTCCTCAATTTTTTGGAATAGTTTGAGCAGGATTAGTGTTAATTTTTCTTGCAATATTTTGTAAAACTCACCAGTAACCATCTGGTCTTGGACTTTTCTTTGTTGGGAGGTTTTTGATGGCTGATTCTATCTCTTGTTACTGGTCTGTTGATATCTTCTCTTTCTTCTTCAGGCAGTATAGGTTGTTTGTGTGTTTCTAGCAATGTGTCCATTTTATTTAGGTTGTCTAATTTGTTGGCGAACAGTTGTTCATAGCATCCTCTTATAATTCTTTCTCTTTTTCTGAGGTCAGTAGCAGTGTCCCTCTTTCATTTCTGGTTTGTGTCCTTTCTCTTTTTTTTTCTTTGTCAGTCTAGCTGAAGGTTTGTTGACTTTATTGATCTTTATAAAAGAACCAACTTTTGGTTTGGTAAATCTGTTATTTTTATTCTCTATTTTGGTTATCCCACTCTTATCTTTTATTCTTTTCTTCTGCTTGCTTTGGTAAAAGTTTAGTGTGCTCTTCTTTTTCTTGATCCTCCAGTTGTGAGATAGGTCTCTGATTTGAGATCTTTCTTTTAAACTCTAGAACTATAAATTTTGCTCTCGGCACTGCATTTGCAGCATCCCATAATTATATTTAGGTTGTGGTTTTGTTTTCATTCACCTCAACATATTTCCTAATTTCCTTGTGATTTCTTCTTTGACACTGGATGTTTGAGTATGTTGTTTACTTTCCACGTATTTGTGAAAGTTCCAGTTCTCCCTGTTGCTGATTTCTAGTTTCATACCTTTGTGGTAGGAGAATATACATTGTATGATTTCAGTATTTTTGAATTTATTGAGACTTGTGTGTCCCTATATATGGTCAATCCTAGAAAAAGATCCATGTGCTCTAGACAAGAATTTGTAATCTGTAGCTCTTTGGTGAAGTGTTCTATATATGCCTGTTAGGTCTAGTTGTTTTATACTCAAGCCCTCTACTTATTGTTTTTCTGTCTAGCTGTTCTATCCATTATTGCAAGTTTCATATTGTATCTTCCTATCATTAATGTAGAACTGTTTTTCCTTTCAAATCTATGAATATTTGCTAAAAAAATTTTTGGACTCTGCTATTACATGAAGGTTTATAGTTGTTATGTCTTCTTGTTGAATTGACCCCTTTATCACTATATAGTAATCATCTTTGTCCCATGAATCAGTTATTTACTTGAAGTCTGTTTCATATGATACTGTTTTAGCTATCCCAGCTGTCTTTTGGTTACTGTTTTCATGGTAAAATCAGTCTACATGTGTTTTTGAATTTAAGGTATCTTATAAACAGCCTATAGTTGGGTCATGCTCTTTTTTTTTTTTTTTTAAGTTTTATTTATTTATATCCCCCCTCCTCCCCCTGCGGCCATTGTTTTGTGCTTGCAGTCTGCTTTCTATGTGTTCTTCCATGTCTGTTTTTCTTCTTTTTAAGCTGCACAGGGAACCGATCCTGGGACCTTCCAGAGTGGGAGAGAGGCTGCTCAATCTCTTGTGCCACCTCAGCTCCCTGGTCTGCTGCATCTCTTATTGTCTCTCCTCTGTGTCTCTTCTTGTTGCATCATCTTGCTGCGCCAGCTCTCTGTGCAGGCCAGCTCTCTGCATGGGCCAGTTCTCCGCGCAGCCCAGCTAGCCTTTTGCCAGGAGGCCCCGGGAATTGAACCCTGGACCTCCTGTATGGTAGACGGGAGCCCATTTGCTTGAGCCACATCCTTTTTGCTGGGTCATGCTTTTTAATCCAGTCTGCCTTTCTCTGCCTTTTGACAGGAGAGTTTACTCTAATGACATTTAACATAATTATTGACAATGCAGGACTTTCTTCTGCCATTTTTCTGTTTGGTCTTTATAAGTCTTACACCTCTTTTATCCCTCAGTTCTTCCATCATTGCCTACTTTCATATTTATTTAGTTTTTGTATTGTACTATTTTGAGGCCCTTGTTATTTCTTTCTCTGTATTTTTTCCATATGTTTTCTTAGTGGTTATCTTGGGGCTTAAATTTAACATCCTAAATCTATAATAACTACATTTTGTTTGATACCAACTTAAAAAACATACACATATACTGTTACTATACCTCTCAGTTCACCCACTTTTTTGTTACACTTGTTGCAGATTATATCTTTATACATTGTATATCTAAAGCCAGATGTTCATCATATATTTGCAATTTAGAACTTACATGAAGTAAAGAGCGGAATTACACACCAAAAAAATACAACACGGTAGTTGTATTTTATAAGTATCCACATGGTTTGCTTTACTGGAAGTCTTTATGCCGCTTTGATCCATCCTCTAGTGTTCTTTCCTTTCAGTCTGAAGAACTCCTCCCATTGTCTGCAGGGCAAGTCTCCCTAAGCTTAGTTTCCTTTATCGGGAATGCCTTAATCTTTCTGTTATTTTTGAAATACAGTGTTGCCAGGTTTAAATTCTTAGTTGGCAGTTATTTTCTTTCAGCACATTAAATCTCTCGTCCTACTCTCTTCTTGTCTCCATGGTTTTTGAAGAAAAATCTGCTCTTTGTGTTTTTGGGACACCTCTCTGCATAGCACCCTGCTCTTCTCTTGCAGCTTTCGGTGTTTTCTCCTTGTCCTTGGCATTAGACACTGTCTACTATGTGTTTGGGCATGGTTCTCTGAAAATTATCTTGTTTGGAGTTGATTGGACTTGTTGAATGTGCAGATTCGTGTCTTCTGTTAGAAGTATTCTGCCATTGTTGTTTTGACTATTCCTCTGCCCCTTTCTTTCCTGCTGGGATTCCCGTAATGTGTATATTGGTATGCTTTATGGAGGGCTACAGGTCTCTTAGGCTCTGTTTGCTTTTTAAAAATTCTTTTCTCTTTCAGCTTCTCAGCCTCAGTCTGAAATTTCAGTTGTTCTGTCTTTGAGTTCACTGATGCTTTGGTAGGGTCCATTCTGCTGTTGAAATCCTGTAGGGAATATTTCATATCCGTTATTGTGGTCTTCAACTCAAGTGTTGGGTTCCTTTTTAAAATTCCGGGAGCAGATGTGGCTCAAGCGATTGAGCTCCCACCTCCTACATGGGAGGTCCTGGGTTCTGTTCACAGTGCCTCCTGAAACAACAAAAACAAACAATAAGCAAAATAAATAAACAAAAAACCAACTCAGGGGAGCTTGAGCCCTGGCTTCTCACATACGAGGTCCTGGGTTCAATCCCTGGCCCCTGGTACCTCAAAAAAAAAAAAATTCCTATCACTTTATTGAGATTCTCATATTGTTTGTTTATTGTTTTACTGATATCCTGTCTTTCTCTGTGTTTTCCTTTACTTCCTTGTGCATTTTGAGGCTCTGCTTTTTTTTTTTTTTTTTTTTTTTTTTTTTTTTTGATTTTTGTTATTTTTTTTTAATTTGATGTCCTGATTAGTTTAAGAGCAGTGAGAATTATGCTTTACAAACATTACATTATTACTGCACCATTGTGATATGGCTTTACATTGATTGTATGTAGAGAAAAAATTAACATTAGAATTAAGGCAATAACAACATGTGCAAACTGAGCACACTACCCTGACACAGTCCTTAGTAAGAAGCTTTTTCGGTTAGGTGATGGTTGATATTGCTGCATGCAGATCAATCATTGCTTTGAAGAATAAACTATGAATAGCTCCATTTATTTAAAAACAATTCCTTCTACTGGCCCACAATGGCCATTAGAAGCCTTTGGTAATCTCCACTGGTGTCACTTGCAATCATTGTGCCCAAGGTCTTCTGATACATCTGATTGAACATCTCTTTTATTTGTACAAGATCAGTCTCACTACGAGTGACCACAGTCCTAACCAGGGTAGAGTCGTCTGTGCCAGCACCTTTCATGGAATAGTACAGTCTCTCAGCAAAGAAGGCAGGGCGGTTCAGGGCACACTGCAAGATAGACTTCAAACCACTTTTAATGTATCTGGAAAACTCACGGCTAATACTGCTGAACAAATCTCGATTAGCCATCCTGGAATAAGCCTCCATGGTAGCTCTCAGCTGAGGAAAGCTTCTTGTGGCAAGAATCATATTAAAGGAAGATTCATCTGTCCCCAGTCTCCCCTCACCAGCTTGATAGAGACGCTGAGCATCTTCCTGAGCCATTTGATGGTTTACATTCTGGTTCTCATCACGATTTCCCTGGCACATGGATACAAGTAAACGTTCAAAATGCCCTGAGGTATCTGACCTAATATCCTTTTCAAGGTCTTGTCCAAATTCTGATTGATAACATCTGACAATTTCTCGGATTTCCTGATTTGTTCTTGAGCACAAAATTTCAATCAAGACACGTTCCTGAGTTCCTGCACCCTTCATTGCATTCCGTAAACTCCAAGCATCATAATACGTAGATCGCATAAACAGAGCAAGGGTCAGTTCTTCCATATTTCCACTTAACTCTGATTTGAGATATTTGATTAAATCCTTGCCATACATGGTCTTAAAAGCTGCTTTAATTTTTTGCCTTTGATCATTGGAACGGTTGGCTACAACATCTATAATTGCCTGTTCGTCTGTCCCAAAACCCTTCATTGCTTTTCGGGGAATTTCTGCATCTTTCAGTGCATCACAGTTAGCAGCAGGTCGGATTGTTCCTTGAGTGCCCTGAGTCATTGCAGCAGACTGATAAGGGTAAGGAGCCTGTCCTCCAGGATGCTGAGAAGGTATCTGTCCTCCAGGAAAGCCACCTGGTATTGGGACCTGTGCTGGGCCACCACCATAAGACTGTGATGGTGGCTGTGGATAGCCCGAAAAGGCTGTTCCACCTGGTGCAGTTCCAAATCCTTGGCCTGGAGCAACTCCAGGATAGGATGGGGCTCCTCCTGGCTGTGGAGCAGCAGGATAGCCTCCAGGGGCTGGATAACCTCTAGGCACAGCTTAGCCTCCAGCTCCTGGGTAGCCACTACTTGGTGCTGGTGGACAGGCACCTCCTCCCATTGGAGGAAAGCCACTAGGATAAGGATATTGACCTGGTGGGGGAAAAGATGACTCCTGACCTGCAGGAGGATATCCAGGGAAAGGTGGGTAGCCGGTGGGGGGATAGCCTGGGTATGACATTCCGACTCCGAGGTAGCCTTGTCACAGCCCAGCCTGGTCGCCCGCAAGATGGAACCAGGGACGGGCTCGGGGAAGGCGGGCGAGGCTCTGCTTTTTAAAAAGGTGTCTGGTCTTCTGCATTGATGTTTTCTGGATTTTTATCTTGTTCCTTTGGATGGGCCATAATTTTCTATTTGTTTCTCTTTTAATCTTTTGTTAGTCACTTAACATTTTAATATGTTAGCTCTAGGATTTAGTCCCTCCTGCTGTCTGTTCCTTAAATTTGTATCTAGCCAGTGATATGACAGAGAATTCCTTGAGTGTATCTAGGCTACTTTGACTAATTGTTTCTTAGCCTGCATTGGCTGTCCACAAGGTGCTTCTGCCTGCTGGGAAGTTCTGGGAGGTCAAGCCGGAGAAGCATTTCCTGGCTCAGTTTTTTAGGTTACCACCCAATAGATTGGCACCTCATAGGGCTTACTCTGCTCCCTCTGGAACAGGGCCAGGGACCCACAAAGGAACCACAGGCTATCTCCACACCCTGCTGGCGAAGAGGGTTTGGGGGAGTGGCCAGCAGGGGCGCCACTAGCTTTTCCTACTGTTTTTTTGGAAGCTGCATTTTCCTGATTGGCACTGATACAGTTATTGCATCCCTTAAACTGTCTTCTGGAGTTTTGAGGAAGATGGCTCTGCCATTTTTTGCTAGTTGTTCAAAGTTCTGTGGGGTATCTTACATTGTCATTTTAGTCAACTGGTTTCTTATATGTTCTTGATATAAATCTTTTGTCGAATATGTGGCTTGCAAATATTTTTTTCCCAAGCTGTAGCTTGTCTTCATTCTCTTAACACAGGGACTCTTGTAAAGCTAAGATTGTTCTTTTTTTTTTTTTTTTTTTCTTTTTTTAAAACGTTTTATTTTGAAATACTTTCAAACTTAGAGGACAGTTACAGAAATAATGCAAACCCATGTAGAGAAGTGGAACATACCCAGGTCCACCACTTTTAACATTTTGACACATTTGCTTTATCATTGCATCCGTCTGTCTACCTATCTATCAGTTTTTTGAACACCAGAGTACAGGTTACACACATCATAGTCTTTGAACACTTAATCTTTGTTTATTTCCTAGGAACAAGAATATTCACTTATGTAACCACTTTTAGTGCAGTTCATGTTCACTAAATTTACCTTGATATACAGATTACAGTGTACATTCCAATTTTTTCATGTTTCCCAATAATGTTCTTTCAGCCTTTTCTCCTTCCTTGCTAGATCCCATCCCAGATCATGTATTACATTTAATTATCAGTGTCTCTTTAGTTGCTTTTAAAATTTTTATTGTGGAATATATATACAGTATAAGCTTTCCTATCACTACCCCTCCCAAATCACATTCACCATATTGCTGTACCCACATCATGTTTCATTACCAAAACTTTCCCTTCTCCCCAAACAGAAACCCTACACCCTTTATGCATTAATTAACACCCCATTTCCTCTGTCCCCCCAAACACATGCCCCTGGCAATTAGTATGTTAATTTCTGTCTCCATGAGCTTATGTATTCTCTGATACATTCTTTGTAGTTACCATGGGGCTTAAATTTAACATGCTACATCTATAACAGTTTCAGTTGTTTTGATACTAGTTTAACTTAAGTAGTATGCACAAGCTATTTTCTTACATCGCTTCATCCACCCACCTTCCCACTTTTATGCAATTCTTGTCACAAATTACATGTTTATACATTATGGGTCCAAGACCACTGATTTATTATATTTTATGCATTTGCCTCTTAGATCCTGCAGACAATAAAAAGTGGAGTTACAAACTCCAAAGTACAATAGTATAGGCATTTATATTTGTTCATGTTGTTATCCTGGAGATCTGAATTTCTTCATTAAGCCTCAGTCTGTTGTCTGTTGTCCTTTTCTTTCGACCTGCAGAACTTTCCTTAGCATCTCTTATGGGGCTGGTCTTGTGACGAAATCTCTCAGCTTTTGTTTACTTGGTAATGTCTTAATCTGCCCCTCAGTTTTGAAAGACAGTTTTGCTGGTTACAGAATTCTTGGTTGGCAGTTTTTTTTTTTTTGCTTTCAGCATTTTAAATATGGTATCCCTCTGCTATCTGCTTCCATGGTTTAGATTTGAAATCAGCATTTAATCTTATTGAGATTCCCTTGTATGTGACACATTGCTTCTCTTTTATAGCTTTCAGAATTCTCTTTTTTATCTTTGGCATTTGATAATACTGCCATGGCATGGGTCTATTTGGGTTTATCTTGTTTTTAGTTTGTTGAGCATCTTGGTTGTGTATATTCGTGTCTTCATTAGATTTGGGAATTTTTTAGCCATTGTTTCTTTGAGCGTTTTTTTTTTTTTGTTTTGTTTGTTTGTTTGTTTCTTTTTCTTTCCCCTACGTCTAGGATTCCCACAATGTGTATATTGGTGGGCTTGATGGTGTCCCACAGGTTCCTTGGGTTCTGTTTACTTTTCTTGATTCTTTCTTCTTATCTTCAAGTTCTCTGATTATTGCTCTCCATGTTCCAATCTGCTCTTGAATCCCACGAGGGAGTTTTTTATTTCTGTTATTGTGGTCTTCAGCTCTTTGTGGTTCTTTCTTTTAATTTCCATCTCTATTGATATTTTCTTTGTGTTCATGTTTTTCCTGGTTTCCTTTATTTGTCTATGTTTTTCTTTGGTTCTTTGACCATAACAGGATCATTTTTTTTTAAGTTTAAAAATTATTTTTTATATCAATGTTACAAGTTACTCAGTTAACACAAAGCAGTAACTACAATAACAATAACTCTACTTTAGTTAGTGGTTATACTCCCCCTTTATTTTTGTTCATTCCTCAATCTTGAGGGATTTGGGATGATGTCCAGTCTGATTACTTCAAGCTGAAAAGGGATGTAGGTATTATGGGACAGGGGAATGGAATTGTTTTACTTGTAATTTAAGATACTCCTTGCTTTGGGGATGGGGCTGGTCCATCACCATCTTTATGGAGAGTATGAGTGGCCGCATATCTGCTGAGTTTCACGGCTCAACTGGCATAGGAGCAGTCTGAAGACTTTTAGTCTCTGAGAAATGTACTTAATAAGAACATTGAAAATCATAGGTTCAAATAAAAATAAAAGAATCATGATTAGGGGGTTTATAACGATGTATATTGGGGAAATAGATTTTCATGTATTCCCAGATAGCGCCCACCGGGGTGGGGGGTGTTATCTACGAGGCCGTCTGGCTTGCCTGTGGTGTCTGGACATCTCTAGGGCCCTCAGGAGCACTGCTGTGTGAGGCTTTGTTTGCTGTGCCAGTTGATGAAGTCTGGCTGAGACCTGCATGAGCGTAACCTCCACAGTGGCTTCTTGACTCATTTTGAAATTGTTTAGCCATAAAAACTATTTTATTTAATAATTCTCCTTTTTGGTCAAAGCCTTTCTCCAAATGCATTGCTGATTAACATTTAGTATTAAGCCCTCAGTGCCAGGGAGGCTCATCCCTCAGAATGAAGTAGGACCATTTTCTGAAAAAGTCTTTTTCTGTTGTGTCCCAGTTCTGGTCCTCCTCTTTGATGGTTTCTAATGCTTTAGTCCTTTATCTGCATCATCACTTCCTGTTGTGTTTGTTTTGTAATCCTTTTTTTTTAAACCTGGAGATTTTGATAATTTAATGTGTTACTGCTGGAATGTAAGCTCTGAGGTGTGTGTTCAGTAAGCTTGTATCTGACTAGTGTTATGACAGAGCTTTCCTTGGATGCCATAAACTAACAAAACACGAAAAGAAGAAATAAATCACCCTTCTCAGATTGACCTGTGCAAGTGCTCTCCTGGACTTATCCATACAATGAGTTGAGAGAACAGCTCCATGCCCAAGCGTAGGGGACCTCCCTGATCCCTTCTGTATGTAGTCTTTTCCTGGGATTGTACAAGTCCTTCTAGGAATTCCCCATTTTACATGGTTCTGAATGTCCTCTATTCTCAGGAAATTGACCCAAGGCAATGCACCCTATGTTCTGCAGCCAGCAATCCTTTGTCCTAGGCAGCAAGACTTGACTGCTCTCCCGTAGTTCTGTAGGAGAGTTAGGTGACCTGCTTTCTGTACACAGGGCAGATTTTGGTACAGCAAGTTCCTCAGTCTACTTCCTGACAGATTGCGCTAGACCTGTGTGCTCCCAGCATGTGCACGAGGGTTACTCTGCTCCCTGTCACGGGCCCTCGGTGTTGAGCTGGTGAGGAAGAGGGGAGAAGCCAGCCAGGGTACCAAGAGATTCTGTAGCTCTTAAGTATCCTTTTTCTTGATTCAGTGCTTGCCCAGTTACCTCACTCTGCCATCTGCAAGCCTTTTAATTTTAATGAGGTCCTTGTTTGTATAATTTTTAATACCAGAGGAACCTTTTTATCTTCCCATTCTTACTGGGACATTAAAATGGTGGGAGCACATGAAATCAATAAATAAAAATGTTGCAGCATTGGTTGTGATAGGGAACTGCTCCATAGCCCTTGAGGGACTTTGGCAGATGCATAATCTCAGAGGAATTCAGCTTGTAAAAAGGATTGGATTAGAACTTGTCACTCCCACTGGCAATGTGAGAGTTTGTGTTGTTCCCCATCTTTCACAACACTGTGTCTTGTTAGACTTAAATTTTTCTAATCTAGTAAGTGTTAAAGATTAAAAAAGACATCAGTAAATTATCTTCCCTCAATTCTTTAAATTCCAGCTAGTTTTAAAACTTGTTTATCTAGATGGGTTTTAGGCTTTTTAAGGCCTAATTCATCAAATTGAATGAATTTTTACAGGTCAAAGAGCAAAACAACCCCTAGTACCAAAACTTAAAAAAAAAAAAAAAACTAAGTCACTTTCTGACTACTCTTTTCCTCAGATTCAGTATTATATTGTTTTATCCTTATATATTTTACAAAGCACAGTATTAAGTGTTGATTTGTTTAGCTTTGTTTCATCAGGAGGTAATTTTTATTTTTCTTACTTGAGCCTTTTTTCTTTGGAAGGGTTTCTTACCCAGACCATCTCCTCCCTTGCAGTGACACTCAATACCAGTAAAGAACAAAGTTACCTTTCATCTCTTACTTCCTTACTGCTGTGACCAAGGTCCTCTAAGTTTTGATTCCCCAGTACCCTCTTATAGTCAAGGTATCATGGAAGTGGAATTTGCTCTTGTGAAATTTTTGTAGAGCCATACTTTCTGGAAAACTTGTATCATCACAAGTCTTGAAAATGACTTAAAAATATTGTTTCACATCTATAGCAGAATACAGTTTCCTCCTTCCTCTTATTTTTTGGTAATGTCTATGACCTAAGTTATGTAGTTACGTGTTATTTCCTTAAGAAATACTATGTAGATTGGTTCAGAGTTAATGATCTCTGTTATGTTTAGCTCTCATTGAACCTTGTAGTAGACTAATACTGGTATTTTGATTATATATATATATATATTTGCGCAATGAAGGCCTCCTTAATTATATTATGTAAATTAGCCTTTGTATCCAGACTTTATGGTTATCTTATAATATGAGTTTTTTAATAGGAATTAAAACAGTTACAGTGTTATATAAAGGAAAGAAAATCTTAAGAAACATTTTGTGTGGCTGTTAAGGTATATAAGGCTTCCCATGATTTCTTGTAGTCCAATTAACAGGACTTTAAACTGAGAATTTTATAATTAAAAACAGTCTAGGGGGACTTCCGGGAAGATGGCAGACTAGTAAGACAAGGGAATCTCTTCTCCAGAAAAATAGCTAGAGGACAGGCTGAAACAGCCCCGAAATAGATCTTCTAGGGTTTAGGACAGCAGGTGAAGGCTGCACACGACCCAGAGGAGAGAGGGACAGAAGAGGGAAATCCTGACGACAGAACTGTGAGTTGGAATCATCAGCGCTGCTGCCGGCACCCTCCCCCACACTTTTTAGAAGTCTCAGGTCTCTGGGCCTGCCACTACAGACAAAGGGGGCTCCAAGGATCTACCACCCCAGGAAAGGGGAGAGAGAGGGACACAGCCTTAGGCTGACTCAGGTTCTGACCCGCAAATTTGGGCTGCGGAGCCTACGGGCCCTTCCACACGGTGGTTTGCCCTGGGAGCCTACAGAGGACTGGAGAAATCCGACCCTCACAATCTCCCTCTCTTCTAGCCTGGACTAATTGTTGAGGACTCCATAGGAGAGGGGAGAGAGAGCCTGGGGCTGACCCTGATTTTGACTGGCAGGTTTGGTCTGCCCTGTCCTGATAGCCCTTCCAGGATGGGTGGGGGCTGCGCCATTGTTTGCCTTGGAGCCTGCAAGGGGCTAAAGATATACAAACCTCCCAATCTCCTCCTCTACTAACAGGGACTGTTGAGGATTGAGAAGGGAGTGGAAATATTTCCTAGCTGGGAAAAGGGACAAAGGGAGGGGGCTACCAGAGAAGACTGGCGAACTGTCTCAGAAAGTTTGAATTGCAAGGCTCTTAGCCCCCAGACAGGAAGCTTCACCACATTGATCTGGTCTATGTCACAACAAATGCACTCCCACCAGGCATTGAATTGAGAGCTGCCAAAAAGCGCCATCTCCTGGCAGATCAAGGAAGTGCACATAAGAAAATTAATAAATAGGAGCGGCTTTTCCTGACTTCTCCCAAGGCCCTAGGAAACAACTCTACAAGCAATTACTGGGTCCAGTACCCATTTTTGAGCAACCAGCAGGACACTCCTTAAAATCAAGTTTGAGACAAAAATCAAAGAGCTGTGTTAACTCACAGCCTCCTGCCACTAAAACCATATAAAAGAGAAGTAAAATACAACCTAACCAGATGCCTAAGACCATCAAAAAATTACGAGCCATGCTAAAAAAATAGAAGACATGGCCCAAGAAAAGGAATACAGCAAAGTCCCAGAAGAGATGCACAATTTGAGGGAACTAATCAGTGAGATGAGCACAAATTTCCAAAATCGAATTAATGAGTTGAAAGAGAATATAGTTAAAGAGATAAATAACATCAAGAAGACATTTAGCGAACGCAAAGAAGAATTTGAAATCCTGAACAGAAAAGTAACGGAGTTCATGGGAATGAAAGACACAATAGGTGAAGTCAAAAACACATTTGAGGCATACAACAGCAGACTCGAAATGATAGAAGAAAGAATAAGTGATACCGAAGACAGAGCAGCTAAAATTGAAGAGAGAAAAGAACAGAAAATTGAGCAGGGGCTCAGAGAGTTGAATGACAACACAAAATGCAACGACATACGTGTCATGGGAGTTCCAGAAGGGGAAGAGAAAGGAAAAGGGGCAGAAAGAGTATTTGAGGAAATAATAGCTGAAAATTTCCAAACTCTCACGAAAGAAATGAACTTACATGTCCAAGAAGCACACCGTACCCCAATGAGAATAAATCCAAATAGACCTACGCCAAGACACCTACTATTCAGAATGTCAAATGTAAAAGATAAAGAGAAAATTCTCAGAGCAGCAAGAGAGAAGCAAACGATCACGTACAAAGGACATCCAGTAAGACTTAGTGCAGATTTCTCTTCAGAAACCATGGAGGCAAGAAGACAGTGGTATGATACAATTAGGAAACTGAAAGAGAAAAACTGCAAGCAGAGAATTCTTTATCCACTAAAACTGTCCTTCAGATATGAAGGTGAATATAAAGTAGTCACAGGGAAGCGGCTGTGGCTCAATCAGTAGGGCTCCCGTTTACCATATGGGAGGCCCCGGGTTCGGTTCCTGGGGCCTCCTGGTGAAGGCAAACCCGCCCGCACGGCGTGGTTAGCTGACCCAGCGAGCACAAGCAGCAAGGGGGGGGATAAATGAATAAATAAATAAAATCTTAAAAAAAAAAAAAAAATAAAGTAGTCACAAACAAACAGAAACTAAGAGAGTTTGCAAAAAAGAATCGACCTTTGCAGGAAATATTAAAGGAAGCCTTAGAACCTGAAAGAAAAAGACAGGAGAGAGAGGCTTGGAGGAGAGTATAGAACAAAGAAAAGCAGAAAGGATAACCAAAAGAGTAAAAAGAAAGACAAAAATAAGATGACATATGAAAACCAAAGAATAAAATGGAGGAAATAAATAGTGCATTTTCAGTAATATCGTTGAATGTGAATGGATTAAATTCCCCAATCAAAAGATACAGGCTGACAGAATGGATGAAAAAACATGAGCCATCCATATGCTGCTTACAAGAAACTCACCTCAGACACAAGGATACAAGCCGGCTGAAAGTAAAAGGTTGGAAAAAGATACTCCATGCGAATAGTAAACAGAAAAGAGCAGGGGTAGCTATACTAATATCAGACAAAACAGACTTCAAATGCAAAAAAGTGATAAGAGATGCGGAAGGCCATTATATATTAATAAAAGGGACGATCCTCCAGGAAGATATAACAGTCATAAATATCTACGCATCTAACCCGGGGGCACCAAAATATATGAGACAAACTCTGGCAAAACTGAAGGGAGAAATAGACATTTCTACAATAATCGTTGGAGACTTCAACACCCCACTCACATCATTAGATAGAACAACTAGACAGAAGATCAACAAGGAAACAGAGAACTTGAAAAATATGATAAACAAGTTAGACCTAACAGACATATACAGCACACTGCATCCAACCTCAGTGGGTTATACATTCTTCTCAAGTGCCCATGGATCTTTCTCCAGGATAGACCACATGTTAGGTGACAATACACCTCTCAATAAATATAAAAAGTTTGGAATTATACAAAGCACCTTCTCAGATCATAATGGAATGAAACTAGAAATCAGTAACAGACAGGAAAAAAGGAAATTTGCAAATGTGTGGAGACTGAACAACACACTCCTAAATATTCAGTGGGTCAAAGAAGAAATTGCAAGTGAAATCAGTAAATATATTGAGACAAATGAAAATGAGAACACAATGTATGAAAACTTATGGGATACAGCAAAGGCAGTGTTGAGAGGGAAATTTATAGCCCTAAATGCATATATTAAAAAACAAGAAAGAGCTAAACTCAAAGATTTAACTGAACAACTAGAGAAACTAGAAAAAAAACAGCAAACCAATCCCAAAGCAAGCAGAAGGAAAGAAATAATAAAGATTAGAGCGGAAATAAATGAAAACGAGAACAGAAAAACAATAGAGAAAATCAACAAAACCAAAATATGGTTCTTTGAGAAGATCAATAAAATTGACAAACCCCTCGCTAGACTAACAAAGAAAAAAAGAGAGAAGATGCAAATAAATACAGTCAGAAATGAAAGGGGGGAAATCACAAACTAGACAACCTAGATGAAATGGACAAATTTCTAGAAACGCACAACCAACCTACACTGACAAAACAAGAAATACAAGAACTTAACAAGCCAATCACAATTAAGGAGATTGAATCTGTCATCAAAAATCTCCCAGCAAAGAAAAGTCCAGGACCAGATGGCTTTACAGGTGAATTCTACCAAGCATTTCAAAAACAATTAACATCAATCCTGTTTAAACTCTTCCAAAATATTGAAGAGGAGGGAAAATTGCCCAGCTTATTTTATGAAGCCAACATCACCCTAATACCAAAGCCAGATAAAGATTCCACAAGAAAAGAAAATTACAGACCAATCTCTCTCATGAACATAGATGCAAAAATTCTCCACAAAATACTTGCAAATCGAATCCAACAGCATATCAAAAGACTTATACATCACGATCAAGTGGGATTTATTCCTGGCATGCAAGGCTGGTTCACCATAAGAAAATCAATCAATGTAATACACCACATTAACAAATTGAAGGGAAAAAACCACATGATCTTCTCAATAGATGCAGAAAAGGCATTCGACAAAATCCGACATCCTTTTTTGATAAAAATACTTCAAAAGATAGGAATAAAAGGAAAATTCCTCAATATGATAAAAGGCATATATGAAAAACCCACAGCCAACATCATACTCAATGGGGAAAGGTTGAAAGCTTTCCCCCTAAGATCAGGAACAAGACAAGGATGCCCACTGTCACCATTGTTATTCAACATTGTACTAGAAGTTCTAGCTAGGGCAATTAGACAAGACCAAAAAATTAAAGGTGTCCAAATAGGAAAAGAGGAAGTAAAACTCTCACTGTTTGTGGATGACATGATCCTGTATTTAGAAAATCCTGAAGTATCCACAACAAAGCTACTTGAACTAATAAATGAGTTCAGCAAAGTGGCAGGATATAAGATCAACATGCAAAAATCAGTCATGTTTTTGTACACTAGTACTGAACAATCTGAGGAGGAAATCAGGAGGAAAATTCCATTTTCGATAGCAACAAAAAGACTCAAATACCTAGGAGTTAATTTAACCAAGGAAGTACAGGACCTATTTAGAGAACTACAAAACAATGCTTAAAGAAATTTAAAAAAACCTAAACAAATGGGAAGACATTCCGTGTTCATGGGTTAGAAGAATAAATATCGTGAAGATGTCAATCTTGCCCAAATTGATTTATAGATTCAATGCAATACCAATCAAAATCCCAACAGCTTACTTTACAGAATTAGAGAAGGCAATTACCAAATTCATCTGGAAGGGTAAGTGCACCCGAATAGCCAAAAGTATTCTAAAATAGAAGAGCAATGTGGGATGAATTTCACTGCCTGACCTTGAAACATATTACAAAGCTACAGTGGTCAAAACAGCATGGTACTGGCATAAAGATAGACCTATCGATCAGTGGAATAGAATTGAGAATCCAGAAATAAACCCTCACCTATACAGTCAACTGGTTTTTGACAAACCTACCAAGCCCACGCTGATGGGAAAAAAACAGTCTCTTCTACAAATGGTGTTGGGAGAACTGGATATCTATAACCAAAAGAATGAAAGAGGACCCCTATCTCACCCCCTATACAAGAATCAACTCAAAATGGATCAAAGATCTAAATATAAAAGCCAGGACCATAAAACTACCAGAAGAAAATGTAGGGAAATATCTTTAAGACCTTGTAGTAGGTGGTGGTTTCTTGGACCTTACACCCAAAACACGTGCAACAACAAAAAAAATAGGTAAATGGGTCCTCCTCAAAATTAAACACCTTTGCACCTCACAGGACTTTGTCAGAAGGGTGAAAAGGCAGCCAACTCAATGGGAAAATATATTTGGAAATCACATATCTGATAAGGGTTTAATATCCAGGATATATAAAGAGATGTCACAACTCAACAATAAAAAGACAAATGACCCAATTAAAAAATGGGTAAAAGACTTGAATAGACTTTTCTCCAAAGAAGAAATACAAATGGCAAAAAAACACATGAAAAAATGCTCAACATCACTCATGATTAGGGAATTGGAAATCAAAACTAACGAGATATCATTTCACACCTATCAGAATGGCCACTATTAAAAAGACAGAGAACTACAAGTGTTGGAGAGGATGTGGAGAGATAGGAACACTTCTTCACTGTTGGTGGGAATGCAGGATGGTACAACCACTATGGAGGACTCTTTGGCAGTTCCTAAAGAAGTTGAATATAGACTTGTCATGTGACCCTGCAATACCACTACTGGGTATATACCCAGAAGAACTGAGAGCAGTGACACGAACAGACATCTGCACACCGATGTTCATAGCCACATTATTCACCATTGCCAAAAGGTGGAAACAACCCAGGTGTCCATCAACAGATGAATGGATAAACAAACTGGTCTATTCACACAATGGAATATTATGCAGCTTTAAGAAGAAATGAAGTCATAAAGCATATGGCAACATGGATGAACCTGGAGGACATTATGTTGAGTGAAGCAAGCCAGACACACAAGGACAAATACTGTATGAATGTGTTACCATGAACCAAATAAATTGTGTAACATAGTTTGATTCAAAAAAAAAAAAAATGTATCCATTACATTTGAGAAATGTATGTATGTATTCATCTGTGTTTACTTTTTAGTTTTTAATTGTTTATATTTTCAATGATTAAATGTACAAAATAAAGTTAAAAAAGAAAACAGATGAAGGGCCTAAATATAAAACTACTAGTAACGACTAGTACTAGTCAAAGAAAATGTAGGAAAACATTTTAAAGATCTTGTGGTAGATGGTGGTTTCTTAGACCGTATATCCAAAGCATATGGAAGAAAAGAAAAAAATAGATAAATGAGATCACATCAAAAATAAGGACTTTTGCACCTCAGACAACTTTGTCAAAGGGGTGAAAAGGCAGCTGACTCAATGGGAGAAAATATTTGTAAATCACATATCTGATATGGGTTTAATATCCATGATCTATAAAGAGATTCTACAACTCAACAATAAAAAGTCAAACAACCCAGGAAGCAGAAGTGGCTCCAGCAGTTGGGTGCCCGCCTCTCACATGGGAGGTCCCAGGTTTGGTTCCTAGTGCCTCCTAATGAAGATTAGTAGACACAGTGAGCAGACACAACTAGTGAGCAAAACGAGACACAGCAAGCGGACAATGAGTGGAAACAACGAGCAGACAGATGAGGGAGCTTTGAGGGTGGGTGGGTAAGTCAAACGACCCAATAAAAAAATGAGCAAAAGACTTGAATAGACATTTGCCCAAAGAAGAATTATAAATGGTTAAAAAACACAGGAAAAAATGTTCAACATTACTAGCGATTAGGGAAATGCAAATCAAAATTACAAGATATCATTTCACACCTATCAGAATGACCAGTGTTAAAAAGACAGAGAACTATAAGTGTTGGAGAGGATGTGGAGAGATAGGAACACTTCTTCACTGCTGGTGGGAATGCAGGATGGTACAACCACTGTAGAGGACTGTTTGGCAGTTCCTAAAGAAGTTGAATGTAGACTTGCCACATGACCCTGCAATACCACTACTGAGTATAAACCCAGAAGAACTGAGAGCAGTGACACGAACAGACATCTGCACACTAATGTTGATAGCGGTGTTATTCACCATTGCCAAAAGATGGAAACAATCCAGGTGTCTATCAACTGATGAATGGACAATTTGTGATGTATATACATGATGCAATATTATGCAGCTGTAAGAAGAAATGAAGTCATAAAGCATATGGCAACATGGATGAACCTGGAGGACATTATGTTGAGTGAAGCAAGCTAGACACAAAAGAACCAAGACTGTATGATTGCACTATTATGAACTAAATATATTATGTAAACTCACAGTTAATAATTAGAACATAGGTCACCAGAAAAGAGAGTCAGGGTAGAGAATGGAAAACTGAGGTTAATATGTGCATAACTGGTAAAAAGGCTGTTAGGAAATCTTTGGAAATACATAGAAATGGTGAAAGCACATTACGGTATTTGTAATTAGCAGAGCTAGTATATGGGTATGACAGTGGCCAAAAGGGAAAGTCTAAGGTCATGTATATTACTAGAAGGAAAGCTAAAAAATGTAACATGGGACTGTGCAAGATAATAAAACCTCATGTAAAATATGAATATGGATGATAATGCATATATGAGTTTTTACAAAATATAAATACAAATGTAGTAGAAGGAAGGAAAAAGAATAGCAGCTTTGTACAGCAGGGGAAGCATAGGTTGAGAGGTGAGCTTTGTTTATTATTATTTGAATTATGAAAGGGTTCTAAGAATGATTGAAGTGATGAATGCACAAATATGCGATTTCACCAAATACCATTGATTGTTCACTTTGGATAGATTTATGCTTTATTAATATGTAAAAATAAAATTGATTTGTTAAAAAGAAAAAAAAAAAAAAAGACAGTCTATAATGGTCAGTATTACATTACCAACTAATACTGGGTTTCACTTTCCAAAATTTCACTTGGTGGAAGCTGAGGATATATCATCCCTCTGTTTATGGGAATTATACTCTCGTTGGAGGACATTCGATAATATATTGAGTTGTGTCCTAAACAGCATTGTTACATTAAATACAATAGTGAATTTGTTTCGTTTGATGTGAATCCATGTAAAATAGGGCAGAACGGAATTTAGAATCGAATTGGTAGATACTGGATAAAATATTCTTTTGTTTCCTAACATTCTTCCTCTAAAGAAATGAATTTATTTGATTTTTGTAACATTCTTCCATGTAGAATATATGAAAGTATAATACTAGTGCATACTTTAATATGAACAGTTCTGTGGGATACAGTCCAAAGCTATAGCTAGTATCTGTCATAACGCAGAGATAAACTTTTGCATAGTTAATTTTAAGTTTTCCTGATCCCTAGAGGGTTCTATACCCAGGCTTCTGAGAGGCTGGTGAACTTCCTGGAAACCTGATGAAGGGTGCATCTTACAGGAGGCTCCTATAATGTTAAAGAAAGCATTGACAAGGGAGCAGATGTGGCTCAAGCGGTTGAACGCCTCCTTCCCAAATGGGAAGTCCCGGGTTCAGTTCCCGGTGCCTCCTAAACAAAAACAAACAAAAAAACCAACTCAGGGCAGCAGACGTGGCTCAGTGGTTGAGTGCTACTTCCTACGTATGAGGTATCCTGGGTTCCTTCTCTGGTCCTGGTACCTAAAAAAAAAAAAAGCATTGATACGAGTACATTTTTTGTATTGTGATAACATATATGTATATAACAAAAAAATTTGCCATTTTAACCATTTTTAAGTTTGTGGTTCAGTGGCATTAATTACTTTTACAAAACTTTTTCTTATCCCAAAATAGAAACTGTACCCATTAAGCAGTAAATCCTATTCCTCCGCCCCTATTCCCTGGTAACCTCTGATCTACTTTCTGTCTATGAGTTTACCTATTTTAGGTATTTCCTATAAGTGAAAAGGACAGTATTTGTCCTTTTATGTCTGGCTTCTTTCACTTAGCGTAATGTTTTCAAGATTCACCCATATTGTAGCATGCATCATTGAGCAATAGTGTTTCAAGCAGGAATGGAGTTGGGGTATATTGTGTGTGAGTATTAGATTCTTCAGTAAGGTGGATAATTACAAAGCACCTACTTACATTATCATATTTATTTGTTTGGGTAGAGTCCTAGAATAATTTACAGGAAGCAATAACAACAAAATCTCAGTAGGAATGGCTAGAAGTTAATGAGAAAGCATTTAGAGCAGGTGCTACTATTGATGAGGTTGATCACATTTGGTAGTTGATATGTGAAAGTATTGTTCCTTTTGTGTGTATCTTAAGTATTTTTCTTTTAAGGTAAGTGGAATTTTAGTCCACTGTATTTTTATGGTGTAGCACAAAGATGTATCTTTGAGCCAAGAAGAAGCTTATTTTTTATTCAAGCTTCTACCTAATCTATCTCATGATTTAAGAGTTCTCCCTAACTCTATAAGGTAGAATCTCAGGATTTGCTGGTGGAACCAGTAGATGATGGCAGCTCTTAGGCCAAATTTTTCGTTGTACAGGGAAAAGAAAAATTACAGGTGTAGTGTCAGGTCTGACTGTTGGTTGTGACAGTCCTGTTGCTTATAGACCCTGGTCAGCACCACTCAGTGCTTCGCATACAAGACAGCCACATAGTCCTGTTTTTACCATTCTGGTAGCTAGCTTTGTTTTCTTTGAATTAATATCAACTTAGAGTAGCTGAAAGGGACAGCACAAATTCTAATAAAAGAACATTTATATAAAGTGTGTTTTGGTTTATTGTGAAATGTGTGGTCCAGCTCACCTTGAGAGTTCCTTTTCAACAAACCTGACTAAAATGATAGCGTGCAGATCATAACCTGAGTGACATTGGAATTACAATCATGCAAATAGATTTAGAGATGCATTTTCCTCATGTTCCTTACCTTCCTTCCAAAAATGGTTATTTCTCTGCAGCACAAGAAATTGGCAAGAATAGGTGGCAACTTAGTTTTACCAAGTATTAAGTTATTTAAAAGATTATATTATAGGGAAACGGATGTGGCTCAAGTGATTGAGCTCCTGCTACCACATGGAAGGGCCTGGATTTGGTTTCCGGTGCCTCCTGGAGAAGACGAGCAAGACAGCGAGCTGGTACGGTGAGCTGGCGCAACAAGATGATGTAACAAGGAGACACAAAAGAGGAAACACAATGAGAGACACAACAAAGCAGGGAGTGGAGATGGCTCAAGTGATTGAGCGCCTCTCTCCCACATGGAAGGTCCCAGGTTTGGTTCCTGGTGCCTCCTAAAACAGAAGACAAGCAGACACAGAGCACACAGCAAGCGCAAATGAGGGCTGGGGGGTGGGGGGATGAAAAAATAAATCTTAAAAAAAAAAAAAAAAAAAAGATTATACTTTTTTTGTTGTTGGCCACTTTATGTAGCAAAAATGGCCAATCTAGTAGTAAAGAAACTTCTGTTCCACAGGATGTTAACATATGTCTAAATATAACAGTGGAAGAAAAAATGTTTTCCTTGGGCCTTGGAGATTACCATTCAAACTGCTGATATATATTTTTAAACAAATCAATTTTATTGATACATATAAATAAAGCATACAGTTCATCCAAAGTGTACAATCAGTGGTATTTGGTATAATCACATAGTTGTGCATTCATCACTTCAGTCATTATTGGAACATTTTCATTATTTCCATAATAATAATAATAATAAACAAAGCAGACAGACAATCTGCTGATATATATATATATTTTTTTTTTACCGGGAGGTCCCGGGGATCGAACCCGGGTCCCTCCATATGGGAGACGGACGCCCAACCAGTTGAGCCACATCTGACCCCTGCTGATATATTTTTGAAGCTATGGAATCTTCCCAGTAGGCCAGAAAGGCAGAATTATTGTAGGTTGCCCTCATGATTTTCTGCAATACTGAGTTTATAATCAGGTTTGTTTTTTTTTAATAAATCAAAGGAAAAGACATATTAACTTAAAAAAAAAAAAAAAGACTGCAGTACTTAGCACTCAATATTAATTTTTAAAGCTCTTCCTTATAATAGAACTTATAAGTTCTATTCAGCCTTACTCTTGACATAATTATTTATATAAAGTAAAACACTGTACATCAGATTGTTTTTCTGTCTTTTGGAAAATTAAAATGCCGATAAGTTACTTAATACATGATTGTTGAGGACCTATTTATGTTTGAGGCATATATATATAAATATATATATATGTATATTTAACAAAGTAGATTGTGGACCTGTCCTGGATTTCATTAAGTTTAAAAAGTGTTTTTTAAACACTGGCTGGCTGGAAAATTTTTTGAATGTATGTTCATTAGAAGAAAATAACCTTGACCAAATATATGAACTGAAGGACAAATATGCTTGAGGCTTTTTTTTTTTTTTTTTTTAAACATAAGGGAAAACATTAACTATTTCAGGTTTTCAAAAAATAACTAAACAGAGCAGATATTTTTGAGACTATTGAACCTAAAGCTTTGATATCCAAATACCAACATTCTTGCCCTTTTAAGAAATTCTTCAAGCACTTGGCAACCAGAATCTTGGAATAGATCCTTGTGAATTGATGCCAGAGGTTTCTTCATGTTCTTGACTTGATAAAGACCTTAAGGCTAAGTTTCCTTAAAATGATTTGTAGGGTCAAATCAAGTATGCCATAGTCTTCTTGCAGACTGAAATCACTCATCATTGTCTTGGCGGAATACCCTATTTAGAAACTGTGTGGGTCTGTGGTGAGGTGACCTGGGGCTCCTTTTCGCACTGATCTGCAGTCTTGGTCAGGTTTCCAAGGAAAGTTTTTTTGAATGCAAGTTTGATTTAGTGCCATTTGTGATTTCCAGAAATTACTTTAGTGAAATATTTACCTAATTGGACAGCAGCAACAAAATAGAACCTGCTTTGCAGCCACAAGTCCATTTTATTTTATTTTATTTATTTATTTATTTATTTTTTAAAGATTTTATTTATTTATTCATTTATCCCCCCCTTGCTGCCTGTGCTCGCTGGGTCAGCTAACCACGCCGGGCGGGCGGGCTCGCCTTCACCAGGAGGCCCTGGGAACCGAACCCGGGGCCTCCCATATGGTAAACGGGAGCCCCACTGATTGAGCCACAGCCACTTCCCCACAAGTCCATTTTAATATGTTTAGGGATCAAGTTTTTTTATTCTTCTGTATATGGAAACAGTAGGGATCAGTAAGCTTGATAATAAAAGGATTCTTCATTGTGCTCTTTTACCTGTACAGGCTAGAAAAGCCTGTGGCAAGAAAGAAGGGGATTTTTATGTGCCTCAAATTTGCTGATGAATAAGAAGGTTGAGAAATATTGATCCAATGGATACTTTTTCTAGGATAAATTTCCAGAAAGTAGATTACGTTGGGGAAAGGATAACATTTTTTAAACGACTCTTGATTGATATTTTGAAATAGCTTTTCCTAAAGAATCTTGAAAGTTATTCTTTGGTTGGGTTTTTTTTTTTTTTTTTTTTTTTTTAAGGCAGTACTGGGGATTGAACCCAGGACTTTGTACATGGGCGACAGGCATGGCAAACCATTGAGCTACATCTGCTCCCCTTAAGTTGGCTTTTGATGTGATTATATACTATAATTTTTACAAATCTTTGCTAATTTGAAAGGCAAAAATGATACTTCATTTTAATTTACATTGCTTTTTGGAAATTGGTTATTTTTCTTATATATGAAAGTGTAGCTTTGGGTAGTGATATATGGCATAGTAAGTGAACTTGAGAGAGACCTAAATTTTTGTCTTAACTCAAACTTTTTGTGACATTGGGGCAGCAGATACCTAATATCTCTGAGCTTTAGTTACATCAAACAAAAATCAGTTTGAGAGAATTAAATTATTGTAATAAAGTGCATAGTGCCACAACCAAATTGGTATTTGGGGCACGAGATTCATAATTGGCATCTTAAACTCTCTTATAGATATGGTATTTGAGAAAAGTTTTGAAACTTTGGCCTCAATGTATTTAGAAAGTCATAATTTGCCATTTAGTATTTGTTGTTTTGTTAGTACAGAAACCATTTTGTTATGTGTTCCAGATAAAGTCTAATGTACATTGACAATGCTTTTTCTAGGGCCCTTCTTTCCTGAATTTGCTTCTTCCCTTTATGTACATTTAAAAATCATTAAACATTTTTTAAAATTACAACTATCCCTTATTTATGATTTTATTTTCCTTGTCATATATGCCAGTTTTTCAGTACTACTTTGGGATTTAGGGGACAGGCAGTTGGATAGAGTAGAATTTTAAATGCCATTCCTGAAGACAAATGGTATAGATAAAGTCTAAATATTCATTTCCTGAACATTGAGCAGATTTTTTTGTATTTGTATAGGTTTTATGATGGGTTTTGTCTATCAACAATTTTATCTTTCCATTTTCTTCTCTTCCCACTCTTTTTATTTCATCAGTGTAAACCAGAATACAAGGTACCTGGACTTTATGTTATTGACTCCATTGTACGACAATCCCGACATCAGTTTGGTCAAGAAAAGGATGTGTTTGCACCCAGATTCAGTAATAACATCATTAGCACTTTCCAGAATTTATATCGTTGCCCTGGGGATGACAAGGTATGCTATTTTTTTTTTTTTTTTTTTTTAAGGTTTACTTTACTCTCTTGATCTTCATTAGATTCTTTAGATTATATTAGTATATGATTTTAACTTATATTATCGTTTACTCTTATTACAAATTTGACTATTTAGCTACTACACTGTCCATTTTCCTTTTTGTTCTCAGAATCATCTTAAACAGAGTGCAAAGATGTAGTTGATTTTGCTGCTCTTTAATTTACTGAAACAATTGATGTTAAAGTATCTTAAGCTTTTGGAATTATACTCAAAGTTTATATATTCATACATAGAACCAATTCAGAATTGTGATTACTTAATTCAAACTGATATTACCTTTTCAGTGTTTGTGAAAAAAGTATTTGCAAAACAATAGAAAATAACTAGCAGCTTATCATGATTCTATCACACTATTAGGTCTGCTAGATATAATACATAAATACTTTATAATTACCAGGTTAAAAAGAAAGCTTTGAACCCTGTAGAGAATAAAAAGGAGTTACTTGAACTGTACTGCCCTCATCTATGCCCTAAAATGCTTACTTATTTCAGATGCTGTTTTGGAAATGTAGTTGTGTTTTTCTGACAGAGTTAATTGCAGTGTTAATCAAGTAGAAGGAGGTAATAATAGATGAAGACTAGGGGCTGCTTTAAGGAAGAACCACCAAACTTGAAAGTCTCATCACAAAGCTTTCACTTCATCTCAAGTATAACAAGACTAGATTATATTTTTATTTTTTAATACCTGTTATACATAAACATGGAGCAGAAAAAAATGTGATTATGGATAGATATGGAGGAAAATTTATTATAGCGTCATTCTTTGTGAACTATACCTGGATATGCTTTTTGAAACAAAGCTTAAAAAAAAATAGCTTTGGTATTTGGATTATTCTAGGCAGGCCACAAAAAATGCTTCTAATTTTAAATGACTTGATTTAATTGATTTTTTTTTTTTTTTTTTACCGGGAGGTCCCAGGGATCGAACCCGGGTCCCTCCATATGGGAGATGGACGCCCAATCGTTTGAGCCATATCTGTCCCCCTAATTAATTCTTAAAATAGGTACCACCTAAAACACCTTACTAATTTGGAATTTTATGTAAACATTTTAAAAGTAGCTTTAAAACTTTAAGAAATCTCACTAGTTTGGACTTGGGTTCCTGTCAGTTACAATGAACACAGCCTTAATTTGTAGACTTAAATACTAAAAATGCATCTCACTTATGATAGGGGTTATGGTATTAGGAATTTTTTTTTTTTTTTTTTTTAACCATAGCAGGAAAGTTGACTAGTGCCAAAATTTTAGAAACAAGAAATAGTTAAATCAGAAGGTATGAAGCATTTTCTGGTTAACTTTCATATGCTTCATTTGAACTATAGAGGTTTGCATGTTAATGTAATTTGGAAAGAGTTTAGAAATATGTCATTATATTTTGAAAAATTTTAAGATGAAACAGATGTTTACTCTTGAAAAATTTCTTATTTTACTGTTAAATGTGTATCTTTAATAAAATACTTTTTAAAAATTATTTTTTTCTTTATTAGAGACGTGTGGGTTTACAGAACAATCATGCATAAAAATAGAAGATTCCTATATACTACCCCACCACCAATACCTACCGCTGGTGTGGAACATTTGTTAAAATTGATGAGAGCACGTTTTTATAATTGTACTATTAATTAAAGCCCATCATCTAACTTAGAGTTCACTTTATAGTGTAGTTCTGTGGATTTTTTTTTATTCTGTTACCATATATACAGTGCTATTAATTGCATTCACAATGTTGTGCTGCCATCACCACCGTCCATTACCAAAGCTTTTCCTGTACGTTTTAACCTTTAACTTCCAATTCCCTATCCCCACCCCATCCCCTCCCAACCTGTTCTAGATTGTAACTCTGGGTCTGCTTATTCTAATTCAACAAAATGCTGTTTTATAGTTAATTTTAGCCTTAGAAGCTAAATTTCAAATGAAACTATTTTTGTCATAATGTTAGTGATTTTATATTTTTTTCTTTAATACTTCTGATTTTCATTATGTCAGTCTGTCATTTGATATTTTTCTCTAATGAAGTAAGTGAGATTACATTAGGCAGTAATTAGTACTTAGTCTTTGCTTATAGAACAATTATATACCAAACAGCTTTGAAAATTAAATTGTTCACGATCAAGAAGAGTTATTATATAGTCATTCTGCTTTTATCAGTGACCATATCCATTTTAGGATACTTTTACCGTGACTTAAGTGTATACGCCTTCATGAAATGTTTCTGTTTCAGGAAACAAGGTGTTAAAAACTGATCTACTGATGTTCTTACAGAATATAATAGAATTTCTTGAGACATCTTTCTTTGTTGGGCATATTTTCTGCCTATAAGTGTGATGCTTTCAAGCTCTCCAAGAACGTCCTCAGTGTCACACAATCAAGGGAGACATTTAAATAGGAATATTACCAGTTATCACTTGCTCCCTAAATATTGCTATTATGTTATCAGATCTCAGAAATACCAAAGAAATAGAAGTCAGTGGTATCCAGTCTTTCCAAGTCTATAATGCAAAGAGTATAACAGAAGAAACAATAGAATTTCATATGAAATCTCTGTTTTGGAGCAAGGTTAGGGTATATGTAGTTAAATAGAAGTGTTTTATATTATTACTCTAAGAAGAACTGTTGATTAATAGATAAGATTTATCTTTGTCACAAGATGCTCTGAATTTGGGTGTGATCACAACATTTAAAATAGTAGACAGCCTCAACATAATTTGATAGAGTTTAAGAAAAGGGTTTGAGAAGCCTTCTTTCTGGTATGCAGCTTCACTTTTTAAATGGGAAATAGGTTTTTTTGAAATTTATTGATACCGCCTAAGACCAAGGTTCACCGGAAAGGTTACTTAGACAATAGATATTTCATGAATTTTATAGCAGCTGCATAGATATTTTATGACTAACTTGAACCTTACCAAAAATACTGCTGAGCGCTCTGAATATCGAGTAATCCAGAAGGGATTGATATTAAAAACAAACAAAGAGTTGATGTAAGTGGTGGTGAAGTGACTGAAGAGGAAATGTTGAGACTCTTCATAGGGCAGAGAAAATTAAATGTGATGCTGCAGTAGAAGGGCCTATCAGGAAGAGAAAATGAGCTGGTTCGCAGACATCAAGTCTTAAGCTTGCTAGTAGCAAATAAGGTTTCTTTTTGGTTCTGTTTTGTTTTTACTTTGTAGAATAGTAAAGGCCTCATGGTAGGAAATTAGATAATATAGAACTTTTGCTTTAGAGCATCATTTGTTGATCTGAGCCAGATCCATTAATGTCAATATGCCATCGACAATTTACAAAGGAAAAGATGTAGTAAGGAGAAAAATGAAAAGAGAATGGAGATAGCAGATGTATATACTTCAGATTATGTTACTACAGAAGTTTGTCTATCTCTGGTTTAATGTGTCAAGAGGTAATTTGCATTGATGGCAAGGTGTTTTAGCAAGGAGGTAATTTAAATTAGATTCTTATATGAGGAAACCTCCTGTCCTTAGATCATTTTTGAAATGAATTTTTTTTAATGTCACATGAGATAAGGACTTTGTCCTGAAGTTATTTATTTGTTCAAAGATAAACATGTATGTGCGAAAGGTGAAATCAGTTGTAAATATAAGTTTAGTGTGAGAAAACTTGGGCTTCAGAATCCTCAACAGTTCTCCAGGCATCCATACCCATGTAGCTCATTAGAGTTGACATGGAAGATGAAACCTCCTTGTCCTCCTGGGCTTAAGTTAAATGTTGCTTTCATTGACCTTGTGTGTCTGTCAAAATCAGCATTCTTTTACAATTCATCTAAAATTAGCAAGTGTGAAATTATAGAAACAGAATTTTAGAGGTGGACAGTACTACAGAAGTATTTTGGTTCATCCTTCCCATCCATTGCCTGAATGAAATGACTGCTAAGGCTTTGAAAGTCCAAAATCAAAATTGTCATTTTTCTTTTTTCCTTTAGAGTAAAATAGTGAGAGTATTAAACTTATGGCAGAAAAATAACGTGTTTAAGAGCGAGATTATTCAGCCTCTTCTGGATATGGCAGCGGGGATCCCTCCTCCGGTGGTCACCCCTGTTTTGGCCAGTACCACTGCTGCTATGAGCAACACCCCAGGTATGCTGCTGTGTGTAGGGAGTGGTGTGCTAAGTATCCGCCTCATCGTTTTCCTTTTCAGGTGGTCGTTCCTGTACAAAAGAGCAATTTCACATGCAGAGGGTTGAAAGGAAGTGTCATTTGAAGGGAAAAATAAAATCAGAAATTATATTTGGGCGTAATTCTTTCTAAAATTTAGAAATCTGTCTCTTTTTAATCCCCAGAAACAGAAACAAATATAATGAATTTAGAAAATTTCATGTGACAGGTTTTCCCTGATGTAGGCTGTCTGTAATCTCTTAAACTAGCATGCAGATCAGCTGTGATAGTTCTCAGCATACTAGAGGAACATAATAAGTATACGGAAACCTGAAAAAATTATTTAATGAAGCCAAGAATGTTTTAGTAATAATCTCAAAAAAATGTTTGGTTGAGGTTTTTAAATGGCATTTTTTTTACCATTTTTATTAAAGTCCAAGAATTACATTTGTTAATATTTTAACATATATTTGAATTTTAAAATATTCTGTTTTCATTTTTGAAAAATTAGACATTGTAATTTTGAATATTTCCTCATGTCATTAAATTTCCTTTGGCAAGATTTTTAATGACTGCTTAGTATTGTAGATTTCTTTAGAGTAGTAGCTTTGCTAACCAAGGAAAGAGTGGGGACAGATCATTCAGGTGTTTTGTTGTGTTTTTAAACCTGTCTAATTTTGTAAAGTATTTTAAATGGTTTATCAAAACAGACAATAAAATTAAAAATATTTATATAAATTTGTATATGGTTTATTAAATGGCAACAAATCCCTTGAACTTTTAAAGTCTTATTTACTTGAGTATCTATGGGGGGGGGTGTCTTTTCTAAGGAACTCCTGTGACACCTGTTACTCCAGCCACTGTTGTCCCAGGTTTACCTGATCCGTGGGCATCTCAGATAACAAACACAGACACACTTGCTGCTGTGGCTCAGATCTTACAGAGTCCTCAAGGCCAGCAGGTGAGCAGCTTTTCTCTTACGTCAAGAATGATTTTTAATTCATTGTTTTCATAATGTGTTGTTTCATAGTATACCACCTAGAGATTATGTGGTTTTTTCGTTTCAGAAAAGTGGAATCATACTGTGTAAAGTGCTCTAACTTGTTTTTTTCATTTAGTATTGTTATGAACACTTTCGTGTCATTAACGATTGTTTTATAAAAAATTCATTCTACAACAAAATACTGATTTAGTGCATAGTTTGTGCCAGGCATTGTTTAGGTGCTGTTGTGACCCCGGTATCAAGACAAAAGGAGGTCCTCCTGTCCTGGAGAAGACTTCCTTTTGTCTTAGGAGAGACAAACGATAAATAAGTAAACAGGGAAAGTTGTTTCAGATAGTGAGACATGATTTAAAACGGTGATTCTATAGAGGGGCTGGGTTTGGGGGAAGGGATCAGAAGGTAGCAAAGAGAAGGCGTCTTTGAGGAAGTAGCATTTGAATTGCTGCTGATGAAGTGGAACTTGCCATGGTAGGGTATGAGGATGGGAAGCAGAGAATTTCAGTTAGAGAGGTCCTGACGTGGGAAGAAGCTGGTATGTTGTAGAAACTGAAAGAAGCCTGCTGTGCCTGGGACATAGTGAATAAAGGAGAAGAGTGTGATGAGTTAATTTGGGGGGTGGGAAAAATTGATATCGTTACAATATTGTGAGTATGAGTTACTCCATTGTACTTAAAGTATGTTTTTATTATTCAGATTTTTTATCTCTTTGTTAAGCTTTCTAGCTTTTTAAAATATCCATCCTTCACATTTCATATATTTGTTCTTAATGATACATTTGAATAGATTTAATTAGTCCAATCTAATTTCCCTTAGTTTTCAATTGACTTTCATTTGTTCTCCAATTAAATCATATTATCTGCAACTAATAATAATTTTGTATCCTCAATTTAAGTACTTATAACCTATATATTTTTCTTGTTTTATTGCACTAGCTGTACATTCCAGAAGAGGTTTTAACAAAAGTTACGGTGACACTCATTCTTATCTTTTCTCAGACTCAAATAGAAATGCCTCTTTTGGTTCCTAGTATGATGTTGACTTTGTTTTACATAGGTATTCTTTATTAGGGCTATATTTTGCTTGTCCAGGTTGATATTGTTTTTTGATCCATTATTTTATTCCATTGCAAGATTAATCTTTAAAACTGGTCTTAACACATCTTAAATTTATGCTTAAAAACAGTTCTGGAGCTGCATATTATATATAGAATGAAATCGGAGTATTTGTGTTGCTCTCCTTTTATATGATCATCTCTGCTCTTCTCATGTCTCACCCTTCACTATTCAAATCAAATTACTTTTAAAGAGGTTGCTCACTCTGATCTACATTGACATGTATTGCTTCATTTGTTCTTTTTTTTTTTTTTTAATTTTACCGGGAGGTCCCGGGGATCGAACCCAGTTCCCTCCATATGGCAGACGGACGCCCAACCATTTGAGCCACATCCACCCCCCATTTGTTCTTGTTTTTCATTCATTCAACCTTCAACTTATATTTATTGGGTCCTGCAATATTTGAGGCACTGTGCTTTGTTTGCCCTAGGGTATACAAGATAAAGCAGAAATGTTCACTGCCCCTGGGAGCCTAAACTCTAATAATCAAGTTAAAATTGGAATGCATGAGGGGTTTTGGAAATTCAGAATTGGAGATAATGCATTTGGTGTGAACAATTGGGTCAGGGAAAGAAAGTTTTATTATGCAGATCACCATGAATTTGTTCTTTTAAGGATAAGTAAGAAAGATGCTAAGGATGGACTACGTAAACAGACTACTGAGAGTAAAAGATGAATTCCATTCTTTCAAACAAAACCTGCTCCCTCTTCATCTCAGTTTACAGAAGTGCTATCCTTTTAGTTGCTCAAACTCTAAACTGTAGTCTTTTTTCTTCTTTCTCTGAAGTGGTGTTTCCTTATTAAAATCATTATGTATTACAATGCAGGTGACCCATTTACTGAGATTTTACCTTTACATTGCATCCACATTTAGTTGGCATTCTTTATGACTGAATTGTATAGTCATAATTCAGAATATGTGTGATATCATAACTATAAATCAACTAAAGCCAGAAATAGTTACTTAACCTTTGCTGAATGTACATTATGAAGGAGCTTGGATTTTTATCTTATTAACAATGAGCAGGCAAATGAAAGATTTTATTTTATTTTTTTTACATTAAAAATTTTTTTTGAATGTTCATAGCTGTATTATTCATAATAGCTCCATAGTAATAAATAAAAAACCACAAAAATTTTCAACAGTAGAGTAGATACAAAGTTGTGGCTTGTTCATACATATTCATTTGTATACTCATACATTTTCATCCTTGATGCCTCTTCTTTCCTTAATCCCTATCCATCAGCCAATTCTCATGGCTCCACCTCCAAACATAACCTGAATTTGTTCACGTCTCTTCATCGCTCTGATACCATCTTTCTCAAATCTGTCATTGTTTCTCACCTGGTTTACTTCAGTCACCTTTAACTAGTCTTCTAGCTTCCACTCATGCTCCCCTATGACTCATTATCTTAAAAGCAATCAGAATGGTCTTACTAAAGCATAAATCAGGTCACCCTACCCTCCTGTTGAGCCTTTCAGTGGGTTTTTTTTTTCCCTAATTAAAAAAAAGTTTTTAAAGATACTTAGATTATACAAATGTCACATAAAAAATAGGGGATTCTCACATGTCCCACTCCCCACTCCTCCCACATTTTCCCACATAACAACATCCTTCATTAGTGAGGTGACATTCATTGCAATTGATGAACACATTTTGGAGCATTGCTCCTAAGCGTGGATTAAAGTTTACATTGTAGTTTACACTCTCTCCCACCCAATTCTGTAGGTTATGGCAAGATTTATAATGGCCTGTATCTGTCATTGCAGTGTCATTCAGGACAATTCGCAAGTCCCCAAAATGCCCCCATATTATACCTGTTTTTCCCTCTCCCTGCCCTCAGAACCTCCAGTGTCACTGTCTCCACATCAATGATATAATTTCTTCCATTGCTAGAATCACAATAAGTCTATAGGAGAATACCAGTAAGTCTACTTTAGTCCATAGTTCATTCCCCAATCCTGAGGATTCTGGGGTGGTGATGTCTACTCTACCTCTAATTGAGAAGGGGGCTGTGGATGGGACTCTCTCGCTTGCAGTTATAGACTCTCTCGGTTCCTTGGTATGGTAGTTGTCCATCATCACCTCCAGTTAGTTGTCCTGAGTGAAACCAATGAACTGGAGAGTAGGTGTTGCAACTCTGTTGAGATTCAGGGCCCATCTGGCTCATGGCCATTCTAAAGATTTAATTTAGAGTCATCCTTGATGGCTCTCTTTTCACTCTTCACATCCAACCTGTTAGCAAATCTTCTACTTTCAGAAAATATCCTGAATCCAACCACTTCTCACCACCTTCATTCACTAGTTCCTAGAGTCAAGCCACTGTCATGTCATTTTGTCATTCCTCACCTTCTTAATTGCAGTAGCCCCTTGATTGGACTTCCACCTTTGTTCCATTACAGTCTGTTCTCAGCAATTCAGGCAGAGTGACTCTTAAAAAACAAGAGACAATGTGACCCCTGCTCAGAATTCACCAATGGCTCCTATCCCTCTCAAAAGCCAAGATCTCAGAATCACTCCACAAGGCCCTGAGTGTTCTCAGTTTGACCTGTTCCTCCCTTTCCAACGGTTTTTTTTTTTTTTTTTTGTCACTGACTCATAGATTTTTCTGGATTAGTGATAAGTACTTTCTTTGCTTATGTTACTCCCCCTTTTAAATTATCATCTGTTTTTCATCATTACCTCTTTTTCCTTCTGGCTTGTCCCATCCCAGGCACACTAGCCCTTTTGCTATTCCTTAGGTATACTACTTCCTGTCCTGCCTCTGCTTGTTGTTTGCTACTCTAAAATCCCCCTCTCTCCACATATTCATATCGTTTCAACCTCCTGTAAGGCTTTGTTTAAAATGTAACCTCAATAAGGCTTTCAGTGACTATACTATTTTAAAAGGTAAACTTGACCCATCACCCCCTACACTCCCTTTTGTTCTTCCTGCCTTAATTCCTTCCTTAGCACCTACCAGCTTCTATTATAACATGAAATTTACTTATTTTATTATGTCTCTTCCTAGTAGCTATACAAGGACATGTAACTAAAGAAAAGTTAAAGACTTGTTTGGTTTTGTTCACTGCTCTATCTCTAGCTAATGTCTAGGTAGTGGTAGATATTCAGTATATTTTTTTTGTGCATTGAATGGCCTTCAGAGGCATAGCAATATTGGGTCTACAAAAGATAATTTGTAGCTGAGGATAAAATGGACTGCGCAGGCAAGTTACAGGAACAAAGTTGAAATGGTAAAACTATGATTGGGATCTGAGTTTAGAAGGCAGTAAATGCTGGGTTGAGGAATAAAAGATTGATTTGCTTAGCAGTGGGGAATTGTCAGAGAGTTCTATGTTGGAGTCACACGATCTGAACTAGTACTTTTAGGAAGAGAAATCTGGTAGCAGGGGAGAATAGCTTGGAGGAGGAAAGAAGTCTAAAAACATCTAGGGGGAATATCTTTCTTTTGATAACAATGATGCTATTGGAAGGGGAGTAAAATAGCAGGGTTGTAGACTCTTTAAAAAGGCAATGTCAAAAAAGGGACCAGTCTTGACTTTTAAAAATATAAAACCTTATTGTACAGCCAAAACAAAACAAAACACTGTAGTCTTAGATCGGCTCCATTGTACATTTTTTGGGATAGTTGGGGAACTGAAAATGAACTGGATATTAAGGGACATTATAGAATTATTTTGTGATAATGATATGTGAAAAGAATTCATAAAGGAAATTCTTTTTTTTTTTTTAAAGATTTATTTATTTTATCCACTTTAAACCCCCCTTCCCCATTTGCTGTATTGTGTCCATTCGCTGAGCAATTCTCTGTGTCTGTTTCCTGCCATCTCTTCTCATCCTTCTCCTCCAGTCTTCACCAGGATTCGATCCTGCAGACCTCCGATGTAGGAGAGAGGTGTTCTGCTGCCTGCGCCACCTCGGTTCTTGGTTTCTGGAGCTTTCGTAGCATCTCGTCTTGTCTCTCCCCTGTTACGTCATCATCTTGCTGCATGGCTCCCGGGGCCTGGCGGCTCACCGGCACACAGAGCCTGGCAGCCCATGCGCCTTCTATATCTATATTTTTTAATTTTACCGGGAGGTCCCGGGGATTGAACCCAGGTCCCTCCATATGGCAGACGGACGCCCAACCATTTGAGCCACATCCGCCCTGGAAATTCTTGTTTTAAAAGATGTCTATTAAAATATTTTTGGTAGAAGGAAGAATTTTCTAGAAGAAATAGTATGAAATGGTAATTGGTAGAATATAAATCAGAGTTGAGAGAGAAGTCAGTTGAACCTGGTGACTGAAAGAATAACAGTGCTCACTATTGGGAAAAGTGAGAATATCAAAAGGAACAGTTAAAATGTGTGAAAGAGAAATAATGGCATTTTCTCTTTTTTTCTTTTTCTTAATCATATGATTTAGAGGATTAATATGTTTTTGTATTTGTTGGTCTTAATCGTTCTGAAACTTCCTGAGTGCAGTAACTTATTTATTTTTGTGTTCTTTGCTATCACATTAGTAGTTACTATAGTAAATGTTTATTCCATAGGCAAATGATTCTAGTTTGTTTCCTAACTTGCTGTTTAGGGTATGCAGGAAGTTATTTCATTTATGGTCACCTTGCATGGTATTTGTGCCTTCTACCAATATAAGTTGAATTTAAAGAGTACAGTTGTCTCAGCAATAGCTTTGCTGTTTTTATTTCTCTCTTATTTTAAAATAACTTTCAGATTTAACTAGGGGTTAGATCTGGATTATGAAATTACCATTTCCTTCTGGGATGTATGTAGGGTGTATTTATCTATGGAATATCTTCAAGATCTTACTATTCTATGTTTTTGGAGATTATTGGTGTAAGAAAGAACAGGGGTTGCTTTCACTTCTTGTTGACATCATTTGCCTTTAGTAACTAATTTCTTTAGACTCAGACTCTGCCCCAAAGACATCTTTTAAAACAAATTTCTTAATTGCTTTCCCGATTTCAAGAATTGTATTATCAGCTGGTAGATCTGAAAGAGGATAGCAAAAGTTTCTTTGTTGTTTGCAGAGATAAAGAAGTTAATTGAAGAAGGGCTTAGAAGTTTAGTGGAACAAATATCAGCTTGTGATGAGTTCTTTATCTGATTGTCCTGATATGACTACTTTATTTTGTTAAAGTTCTCTAACTTTCCAAAAGCAAGACAAAACTAAGGATTGTGTTATGTATGGCAGGAAAAGTTTTGGTTTTTTTTTTTTGGTTTTGTTTTTGGTTTTGTTTTTTGGTTTTGTTTTTCCTCTTTTTTTTTGCAATTATCTTGTTTTTGGTTAATATGTACTTTTTTCTTGCTCTCCTCAGAATATAGAATCTTTAATATTAAGTTTGGATGGGCATTCTTAATGGATAAATCCTTACACCTGTTTTGTAATATTTTTCGCCCTTTCCAGCTTCAGCAGTTAATACAAACTTTACAGTTACAACAGCAGAAGCCGCAGCCCTCCATCCTGCAGGCCCTGGACGCTGGTCTTGTCGTGCAGCTGCAGGCTCTCACGGCACAGCTGACAGCGGCAGCTGCGGCAGCCAACACCCTTCCTCCTCTAGAACAGGGAGTCTCTTTTAACAAGGTAGACATTAAGCTGTTGGCTCTGTTCTGTGTGAACTATGAATTTCGTATCTACTCTCAACGTGGATGCTTACTCTATAAGTCACATTTCACCGTAGAACTGTTTTGGTACCCATCTTATTATATAAAACACTTTAAATTTTAGAAAAGGGTCAAACTTCTGAAAGAAGTATTTTATAATTCCACTTGAAACTTTTAAAATATTTCATTTTGACTAAGATAACTGCTCAGCAAAATTGTGTATTCTCCATTTAGGCAAATGATTATTTCCTGAACTTTCTAATTTCTTTTATGGATGTTGTAAATATTTTAATTATGGTGTTCTATAATTTTAACCCATTAGAATTGTTGAACATATAAAAGTTTAAAGACAAAATTCTCTCTTAAGTTGCTGCTATACTATAATGTTATGATAAATTGAGGCCTGACTATAAAGATTATTGGTGTTTAAATTGAAAGTCTTCAGGTATAATTTATTGCATGATGACCTAAGTAATCTTATTTAATTATGGTAATGCTATAATATTTTTTGAAAGTGGTGTATTTTCTTATTTCTGCTTCTGTTATTTTCATAAGAAAATAAACATTGACTTACTGGATTATTTTTACTTTTGACCAGCAGCTTCCAAGTCTAATTTGTAAGTTAGTCTGACTCTAGATAGCTAGACCACATAAAAAAGCTTTAGATTGCGTATTCAGAAGATACTATAGCATTCAAAGAAGAGAATTGTATTATAATCCATGGATTATGTAGTCCTAGATGTTTTTTTAACAAACTGTATTACCATGGGCAGACCATGAAATTATTTTATTTTAATCTATTGTCTTTTTTACTACAAGTTAAAGTATTAGTGTTAATCCTACCTATGTCATGACTTGTTGTGTTAGATAAGGTAATATATGCCAAAGTGCTTTTAAAAAAGTAAAGATCCACTGAAATGAAATGATTTACTCTATTATATATAGTATAATATAAAATGATATAAAGCATTTACAAATGATAGGAATAAATTAATAAATCGACATTCAGAATAGTATTTGTAATTTACATTGTGTGAATTGCTTTTTAATTTTTCTTTTTGTTTTTTTCTCCTTAGAAGTTGATGGATAGGTTTGATTTTGGAGAAGATTCTGAGCATAGTGAAGACCCAAAAAAGGAAATTCCAACTCCTCAACTGTAAGAATTAGGTTTTTCTTAAAACCTTAACTTTTTTCCTGTCATTTTTGTAAGCATTGGGTGGGACTTCACTACCTGAATGCTAAGTTTAGTCTGAATAAGTTATAAGTCATTATTTCAGGCTGCTGAGCACTAACTTCACAGGAAGGTGGGAGAGTTGCTCTCTTGTTGCCTCCCTCTATTATTTTGATTCTTTCTTAGATCTTTGCAGATAGTTGGGATACATCAGAGGTTCCTAGGGAATACTGATAAGTGTTGATGAACCTAGTTGTGGTAATTTCTGTATCTACATCAGGCTTTTAATTTATGTAACTCAATTGTAAGAACATTGGAAACACTGAGAAAGAAGCTTGTTTCTAATACCAAGGGCCACTTCCAGGAATTATATTTGGAGCACACTAGACTAATCAGAAGTGGGGATTGGGGTTGTAGAGGTATATATTTATTGAAATGGATTGTGTGGGTTTTTTATAGAGTGGTGATTTTTTTAGGGTACATGAGAGGACTAGTGGGGGGGGACGACGATGTGAGAGAGTGAGAGGAGGATGAATGGGGGAAGGCCTCTGAGACTCTTGTTTTAAACAGATGCTCTTAGTTTCAGATATTGGGTTATAATGTATCCTGATAAAAAGATTATAGTTGAAAAAATTAGAAACTAGTATTTTAGTTTACGGATTGTAAAGTTAGAAGAAAACTTTGAAATCATTTAGATTGATCTTCTCAGCAATGTAAGAATCTCATTTAACAGTCCTGATGGGGTTTTTATTCAGAAGGTAGTATCTTTTCATGCCTTTTATGACAAGAAGTTAAATAATTGTGATTGTTGGATTTTCTTTTGTTGAGCTAATCCTGTTCCCTTTATATTTTCTACACACTGTTCCAAGTTTTGCTTTCCGAAGCAAGGAAATAGACTTTCTCCATTGAGACTAGCCTTTCAATATTTGAAGCTAGGTATCATTCTTCCCCTTAGGTTTATTTGCTCCAGATGAAGTACATTTTTTTCCAACTGTTTCGAGACTTCTCACCATCCTGATTGCCTCTTTTGGGATGCCCTCTTTTTTGTTCATGTCTTACCTTGTGGCACCCAGAATTCCAGGTGTATTACAGGTGTGAATTTGCCAGAGTATAGTTAAATTATTATTTCCTTTTATCTAAACACTGTCTATTGCTGTTAACATACCTAATGTGTATGCTTTTCTAAAGAAAGCATGTTCGTTTATACAGAGTTTATGGTCAGTTAAAATTGTAGAGTTCACATGTACTGATTGATAGACCATTTTACCCACTATCTTATATAGAAAGAATTAAAGTGACAATAGTTAAATGCTATTTTATTGATATTTTCTTAAAATGTTGTAATGAATAAATACTAATTTATATGTATTTAATAGCATACAACATGAACGTGATCTTTAACTGAGCACCTCTAACATGTTAGCCATCTGTTGGAACACTATTGAAGAGCATATTTCTATTTTAATGCATTAATGTTTTGGAGTATTCCATCCTGGATGTTAATATTTCAAAAGCAAACATTCTAATTTAGTGCATGTTTAATTGGATTACAAATTTTTCTTTGAATGCTCAGTTATCTTCATATTATCTTCTTTAGATTTTTTTCCACATATTTTCTACACTCTGCTTCATTATCAAAAGGAATCAAGTCAGTTTACAAAACACAATATAACAAGATAACAATAAAAGTGGGGCTATACGACTAGATAATGCAAGGTTATACCAGGACTGATTAATCAAAATGCATGTCATAAGGTGCACAGACTACCTAATGGTAGACTACAAAGTTGACTCCAGGTTTCCTAGCAACCAGCACCAGAAGTAAATATAATGGTTAAATGATTTATGGCTTCTATAAGATTAAAACAAAGCAGCTGTTTAAAAGAAACACAGGTCTTCCTGATATTGTAACTTAAAAGAAATTTGTTCTTTGGGTCATCATATAGAAGATATTTGTAATATATTAAATATTATCCTTAAAAATATTCCTATACTATAATAGAGTTTTACAGGGCCATTTCTTTTTCTTTTTTTTTTTTTTTTTTTTCCATTTTAAACACAATAACATATATTTTCCTCTGCTTTTCTTTTTAGTCCTCATGTTTCAGAATCTGTGAACAATTCCATTTTTCATCAGATAGCAGAACAACTACAACAGCAAAACCTGGAACATCTTAGACAGCAGCTCCTGGAACATCAGCAGCCTCAAAAGGTTTATACCCCCATCTTGTGGTCTTTAGAGTTAATGCTTCCTGTGTTCTGTAAATTGGCCTTTTTCTTTGTTTTTCTTTTTTGTCTCAGTAGAATATTTTCTAACATTTTTATCAGCCACTTTATTTCCTTTCTAAAGTGTAGTGATATTTCTCCAACTGTAACCGGGAAAAGCAGTCTTTTCAGGACTTTTATGGTTTTATCTGTAATCAGAAATTGTCTGGCAACTTATGAATCCATTGAAAGTATTGTAGAAATTTATTTCCTATAATGGAAATGGAGAACAAAAGCTAGAGATGATGTTTCAGAATTACTACTTAAAACTTCATGTGCTTTCCTGCCTACGCAGTTCTCTGTCAAGCAAAGTAATGATTTTGGTATTGATGATGCTAATGATGATAAAATAGATTGCTACCTTTAATTATACAATTACCATGTGGCAGAAACTTCATTTGACACATTGCATTTGATCATCATGAGGCATAGGCATTATGTTTCCCATTTTATACCAAAGGAAATTAAAGCTTAGTGTGATTAAACATACAATGCAAAAGTATGCAACTAATACCATATGCTGCCATTCTTAATCACCCCACTATTTTATGTATAGCTAAGACCTTTTAGTTACTTCCAATACAAGTATAATATGTCATTGATTTTTTTTTAACTTTATTTTGTACATTTAATAATTGAAAACATAAATAATTAGAAACTAAAAAGTAAACACAGATGAATAAATATATACATTTCTCAATTAAATATAATGGATACATGTAAAATGTTTTTTTTTTTTGATCAAACAATATATTACACAATATATTTGGTTCATAGTAATGCATTCATAGAGTATTTGTCCTTTTGTGTCTAGCTTGCTTCACTCAACATAATGTCCTCCAGGTTCATCCATGTTGCCATATGCTTTATGACTTCATTTCTTCTTACAGCGGCATAATATTCCATCGTGTGAATAGACCAGAGTTTTGTTTACCCATTCATCTGTTCATGGACACCTGGGTTGTTTCCATCTTTTGGCAATGGTGAATAATGTGGCTGTGAACATCAGTGTGCAGATGTCTGTTCGTGTCACTGCTCTCAGTTCTTTTGGGTATATACCCAGTAGTGGTATTGCGGGGTCACGTGGCAAGTCTATATTCAATTTCCTTAGGAACTGCCAAACAGTCCTCCATAGTGGTTGTACCATCCTGCATTCCCACCAACAGTGAAGAAGTGTTCCTATCTCTCCACATCCTCTCCAACACTTGTAGTTCTCTGTCTTTTTAATATTGGCCATTCTGATAGGTGTGAAATGATATCTCATTGTAGTTTTGATTTGCATTTCCCTAATCATGAGTGATGTTGAGCATTTCTTCATGTGTTTTTTTGCCATTTGTATTTCTTCTTTGGAGAAATGTCTATTCAAGTCTTTGGCCTATTTTTTAATTGGGTCATTTGTCTTTTTATTGTTGAGTTGTAACATCTCTTCATATATCCTGGATATTAAACCCTTATCAGATATGTGATTTCCAAATATTGTTTCCCATTGAGTCGGCTGCCTTTTCACCCTTCTGACAAAGTCATTTGAGGTGCAAAAGTGTTTAATTTTGAGGAGGTCCCATTTATCTAATTTTTCTTTTGTTGCACGTGCTTTGGGTATGAGGTCCAAGAAACCACCACCTACTACAAGGTCTTGAAGATGTTTCCCTACATTTTCTTCCAGTAGTTTTATGTTCCTGGCTTTTATATTTAGATCTTTGATCCATTTTGAGTTGATTTTTGTATAGGGGGTGAGATAGGAGTCCTCTTTGATTCTTTTGGTTATAGATATCCAGTTCTCCTAACACCATTTGTTGAAGAGACTGTTTTTTCCCATCAGCGTGGGCTTGGTAGGTTTGTCAAAAACCAGTTGACTGTATAGGTGAGGGTTTATTTCTGGATTCTCAATTCTATTCCACTGATCGATATGTCTATCTTTATGCCAGTACCATGCTGTTTTGACCACTGTAGCTTTGTAATATATTTCAGGGTCAGGCAGTGAAATTCCTCCCACATTGCTCTTCTTTTTTAGATTACTTTTGGCTATTCGGGTGCACTTACCCTTCCAGATGAATTTGGTAATTGCCTTCTCTAATTCTGTAAAGTAAGCTGTTGGGATTTTGATTGGTATTGCATTGAATCTATAAATCAGTTTGGGCAAGATTGACATCTTCACAATATTTATTCTTCCAAACCATGAACAGGAATGTCTTCCCATTTGTTTAGGTCTTTTTAAATTTCTTTTAGCATTGTTTTGTAGTTTTCTGCATATATATATATATATGTATGTATTTTTTTTTTTTTTTTTTAAGATTTTTTATTTATTTATTCATTTATCCCCCCTTGCCGCTTGTGCTCGCAGGGTCAGCTAACCACGCCGTGCGGGCGGGCCTGCCTTCACCAGGAGGCCCCGGGAACCGAACCCGGGGCCTCCCATATGGCAAACGGGAGCCCTACTGATTGAGCCACAGCCGCTTCCCTAGTTTTCTGCATATAGGTCCTGTACTTCCTTGGTTAAATTAACTCCTAGGTATTTGAGTCTTTTTGTTGCTATTGAAAATGGAATTTTCCTCCTGATTTCCTCCTCAGATTGTTCAATACTAGTGTTCAAAAACATTACTGATTCTTGCATGTTGATCTTATATCCTGCCACTTTGCTGAACTCATTTATTAGTTCAAGTAGCTTTGTTGTGGATATTTCAGGATTTTCTAAATACAGGATCATGTCATCCGCAAACAGTGAGAGTTTTACTTCCTCTTTTCCTATTTGGACGCCTTTAATTTTTTGATCTTGTCTAATTGCCCTCGCTAGAACTTCTAGTACAATGTTGAATAACATGGTGACAGTGGGCATCCTTGTCTTGTTCCTGATCTTAGGGGGAAAGCTTTCAGCCTTTCCCCATTGAGTATGATGTTGGCTGTGGGTTTTTCATATATGCCTTTTATCATATTGAGGAATTTTCCTTTTATTCCTATCTTTTGAAGTATTTTTATCAAAAAAGGATATTGGATTTTGTCGAATGCCTTTTCTGCATCTATTGAGAAGATCATGTGGTTTTTTCCCTTCAATTTGTTAATGTGGCGTATTACACTGATTGATTTTCTTATGTTGAACCAGCCTTGCATGCCAGGAATAAATCCCACTTGGTCGTGATGTATAAGTCTTTTGATATGATGTTGGATTCGATTTGCAAGTATTTTGTTGAGAATTTTTGCATCTATGTTCATGAGAGAGATTGGTCTGTAATTTTCTTTTCTTGTGGAATCTTTATCTGGCTTTGGTATTAGGGTGATGTTGGCTTCATAAAATATGCTGGGCAATTTTCCCTCCTCTTCAATATTTTGGAAGAGTTTAAACAGGATTGGTGTTAATTCTTTTAGAAATGCTTGGTAGAACTCACCTGTGAAGCCATCTGGTCCTGGACTTTTCTTTGCTGGGAGATTTTTGATGACAGATTCAATCTCCTTAATTGTGATTGGCTTGTTAAGTTCTTGTATTTCTTGTTTTGTCAGTGTAGGTTGGTTCTGCGTTTCTAGAAATTTGTCCATTTCATCTAGGTTGTCTAGTTTGTGATTTCCCCCCTTTCATTTCTGACTGTATTTATTTGCATCTTCTCTCTTTTTTTCTTTGTTAGTCTAGCGAGGTGTTTGTCAATTTTATTGATCTTCTCAAAGAACCAGATTTTGGTTTTGTTGATTTTCTCTATTGTTTTTCTGTTCTCGTTTTCATTTATTTCCGCTCTAATCTTTATTATTTCTTTCCTTCTGCTTGCTTTGGGATTGGTTTGCTGTTCTTTTTCTAGTTTCTCTAGTTGTTCAGTTAAATCTTTGAGTTTAGCTCTTTCTTGTTTTTTAATATATGCATTTAGGGCTATAAATTTCCCTCTCAACACTGCCTTTGCTGTATCCCATAAGTTTTCATACATTGTGTTCTCATTTTCATTTGTCTCAATATATTTACTGATTTCACTTGCAATTTCCTCTTTGACCCACTGAATATTTAGGAGTGTGTTGTTCAGTCTCCACACATTTGCAAATTTACTTTTTTCCTGTCTGTTATGATTTCTAGTTTCATACCATTATGATCTGAGAAGGTGCTTTGTATAATTTCAGTCTTTTTATATTTATTGAGAGGTGTATTGTGACCTAACATGTGGTCTATCCTGGAGAAAGATCCATGGGCACTTGAGAAGAATGTATAACCCGCTGAGTTTGGATGCAGTGTGCTGTATATGTCTGTTAGGTCTAACTTGTTTATCATATTGTTCAAGTTCTCTGTTTCCTTGTTGATCTTCTGTCTAATTGTTCTATCTAATGATGTGAGTGGGGTGTTGAAGTCTCCAACGATTATTGTAGAAATGTCTATTTCTCCCTTCAGTTTTGCCAGAGTTTGTCTCATATATTTTGGTGCCCCCGGGTTAGATGCGTAGATATTTATGACTGTTATATCTTCCTGGAGGATCGTCCCTTTTATTAATATATAATGACCTTCCGCATCTCTTATCACTTTTTTGCATTTGAAGTCTGTTTTGTCTGATATTAGTATAGCTACCCCTGCTCTTTTCTGTTTACTATTCGCATGGAGTATCTTTTTCCAACCTTTTACTTTCAGCCGGCTTGTATCCTTGTGTCTGAGGTGAGTTTCTTGTAAGCAGCATATGGATGGCTCATGTTTTTTCATCCATTCTGTCAGCCTGTATCTTTTGATTGGGGAATTTAATCCATTCACATTCAATGATATTACTGAAAATGCACTATTTATTTCCTCCATTTTATTCTTTTGGTTTTCATATGTCATCTTATTTTTGTCTCTTTACTCTTTTGGTTATCCTTTCTGCTTTTCTTTCTTCTATACTCTCCTCCAAGCCTCTCTCTCCTGTCTTTTTCTTTCAGGTTCTAAGGCTTCCTTTAATATTTCCTGCAAAGGTCGATTCTTTTTTGCAAACTCTCTTGGTTTCTGTTTGTTTGTGACTACTTTATATTCACCTTCATATCTGAAGGACAGTTTTGGTGGATAAAGAATTCTCTGCTTGCTGTTTTTCTCTTTCAGTTTCCTAATTGTATCATACCACTGTCTTCTTGCCTCCATGGTTTCTGAAGAGAAATCTGCACTAAGTCTTACTGGATGTCCTTTGTACGTGATCGTTTGCTTCTCTCTTGCTGCTCTGAGAATTTTCTCTTTATCTTTTACATTTGACATTCTGAATAGTAGGTGTCTTGGCGTAGGTCTATTTGGATTTATTCTCATTGGGGTACGGTGTGCTTCTTGGACATGTAAGTTCATTTCTTTATCAGAGTTTGGAAATTTTCAGCTATTATTTCCTTAAATACTCTTTCTGCCCCTTTTCCTTTCTCTTCTCCTTCTGGAACTCCCATGGCACGTATGTTGTTGCGTTTTGTGTTGTCATTCAACTCTCTGAGCCCCTCCTCAATTTTTTCCATTCTTTTCTCTCTTCAATTTTAGCTGCTCTGTCTTCAGTATCACTTATTCTTTCTTCTATCATTTCGAGTCCGCTGTTGTATGCTTCAAATGTATTTTTGACTTCACCTATTGTGTCTTTCATTCCCATGAACTCCGTAACTTTTCTGTTCAGGATTCAAATTCTTCTTTGCGTTTGCTCAATGACTTCTTTTTTTTTTTTTTTTTTAAAGATTTTATTTATTTATTCATTTATCCCCACCTTGCTGCTTGTGCTCGCTGGGTCAGCTAACCACGCTGTGCGGGTGGGCTTGCCTTCACCAGGAGGCCCGGGGAACCGAACCCGGGGCCTCCCATATGGTAAACGGGAGCCCTACTGATTGAGCCACAGCCGTTTCCCTGCTCCATGACTTCTTGATGTCATTGATCTCTTTAATTATATTCTCTTTCATCTCATTAATTTGATTTTGGAAATTTGTGGTCATCTCACTGATTAGTTCTCTCAAATGCTGCATCTCTTCTGGGACTTTGCTGTATTCCTTTTCTTGGGCCATGTCTTCTATTTTATTAGTATGGCTCGTAATTTTTTGCTGGTGCTTAGGCATCTGGTTAGTTTGTATTTTACTTAGATGCTCTATATCTTTCTCTTTTATGGGGTTTTAGTGGCAGGAGGCTGTGAGTTACCACAGCTCTTTGATTTTTGGCTCAACCTTGATATTAGGATTGTTCTGCTGGTTGCTCAAAACTGGGCACTGGACCCAGTAATTGGTTGTAGAGTCACTTCCTAGGGCCTTGGGCAGGGAGGCTATAGAGGCCAGGAAAAGCCTCTCTTACTTTAACTAATTTTCTTATGTGCACTTCCTTGGTCTGCCAGGAGACGGCGCTTGTTTGCCGCTCCCAATTCCATGCCTGGTCGGAGCGTATTTGTTGTGACACAGGCCAGATCAATGTGATAGAGCTTCCTGTCTGGGGGCTAGGAGCCCTGTGATTCAGACTTTCTGAGACAGTTCTCCAGACTTCTCTCTTAGTGGGCCCCTTTTCCCAGCTAGGAAATATTTTCACTCCCTTCTGAATCCTCAACAATCAGTCCCTGTTAGTAGAGGAGGAGATTGGGAGGTTTGTATATCTTTAGCCCCTTGCAGGCTCCAAGGCAAACAATGGCGCAGTCCCACCCGGCCTGGAAGGGCTCTTGGGACAGGGCAGACCAAACCTGGGAGTCCAAAGCAGGGTCAGCCCCAGGCTCTCTCTCCCCTCTCCCATGGAGTCCTCAACAATTAGTCCAGGCTAGAAGAGAGGGAGGTTGCGAGGATAGGATTTCTCCAGTCATTTCGAGGATCCCAGGGCAAACCTCCGTGTGGAAGGGTCCGTGGGGCTCCGCAGCCCAAATTTCAAGTCAGAACCTGAGTCAGCCTAAGGCTGTGTCCCTCTCTCTCCCCTTTCTGGGAGTGGTAGATCCCTGGAGCCCCCTTTGTCTGTGGTCGCAGTCCCAGGGGCCGGAGAATTCTGAAGAGTGTGGGGGAGGGTGCCGGCAGCAGCAGAAGCTGCTACTTCCCACTCACGGTTCTGTAGTCGCGATTTCCCTCTTCTGTCCCTCTCTCCTCTGGGTGGTGTGCAGCCTTCACCTGCTGTCCTAAACCCTAGAAGATCTTTTTCGGGGCTGTTTCAGCTTGTCCTCTAGCTATTTTTCTGGAGAAGAGATTCCCGTGTCTTACTAGTCCACCATCTTCCCGGAAGTACATTGATTTTTTAAGAATCTTACATATTTCAGGGATAAAATGTGAAAAAAATATTGTACCTTAGAATCATTAAAATATGGTAAATTGCAGAGCTAAGATTGAATCTGTTTTGTATCCTGTTTCTGCCCTATATGAGAAGTAATTATAGATGTAAACTGTTTCAAATAAGAATATTAGGAGACTCCCCTACCCTCAGACTTCCTTTCAATATTCAGAATTTTGGGGCACCAATAAGTTTTTTAACACAATATCACAAACATTTGTGAGAAATAAGCAATACTTAGGCAAATGATATATATGTAAAGATGAACAGAAAAGGTTCTGGCCTCAGGCAGCCTCTGTTGTAAGAGAGCACCTCTACCTGTGTGAACACAAGGCAGAATTCTATCATTTCTGTACTAGAGGTACAATGTAAATGTGGAAGATGGAACAGTTACTTTAGATTGAAGTATCCAATAGCCAGTGTTTAGGCACTGCTGGGATCTGAACTTGACCTTCTTATGCAAACAGTAAATGTATAAAATAGATATTAATGACATTTGCTGTGGTGGAACTCATGCCTGTAATCATAGGAGTGGACTCCCATACTTTGGTTTGAAGAAATAATTCTGATAGAAGGAGCCAGGGTGGGGGCAGTATTTTATGTCAGGCAAATATATCTGCCTAAGAATGCAATAATTTGAAGATAGAGCACAGTGAAGAATATTTGCATGTTGTTTAAAGCAAAACAAGTTGTAACTCAAAGAAAAGAAACAGGTTGTCAGTGATATAATAGTACAAATCACAGAACTGTTACAGAGACCAAGACATTGTACCTGATGGAAGAGATTATGCAAACAACACATTTCTTCAGCTATAAATGTAACACTTTGAATTGCAATAGTTGCAGTTTCATTTCAGAAAATATAACCAAAGCTGTAAAATCTAGGAGGTACTCCTGATCAGCTTCTAATTAACACCAAGTTATTGAAGGGAAAGTTAATAGAAACTTGGGAGAGAGATTCTGTCTTGAGAATCTTATCAAAAAAGAACTCTGGGCTTAGTTAATTGCTCTATATGTTAGTTCCAAAATTTTAAAGCACACAATAATTATTAAGATCCTTTTGAAAGGATTACAAATTCTTAAAAACTTCATTTGTTCACAGAAGAGTTTGATGAAGGAAATAGGGAATGGTGAAGAAAAACAGCAATCCTTTTCTAATGCATAAAGGTGGATAGTGATTAAAACCTATGACATTCAAACTTGGAAAGTATAACAATAGTGTAACAAATTAATAGTCTTCTAATTGGGTCTAAAAAAATCAATTGCCAAATCAATATCAAATATATTTAAGAGAGAAATATACTGAAAAATTAAGCTTATTTTTTTTCTTTCTTTTGAACAGCAAGTTCAATACAACTGCCAAAAAGTTATTTGTAGTGTCTTAAGTAAAAGAATAGGCTGATTGTGCCACTCTACTCAGGCAGCTCTGCCCACACCTAGGGCACGTGGGGAAGGAAGTGTAGTCTCTCTAATTATAGAGAGCCATGGAAAAGTTCGAACACTTTCAGAGAATGGCCAGAATTGTGAGGGCACTAGAAATAAAGGGGAATGGTTTCTACTGTCTTGAGTAAGTTAGAGTTTATGATTTTGATAATTGCTGCATCAAAAATAATTTTAAAAATTGTCAGGAGAGCTAAAGCTCAAGTGAATGCTAATGGTGAAAACACTGCTTTAATATGGATGAATGTACAGCTATGTGATTCAACCATATAACATTGATTGTATACTTTGGATGAGCTGTATGCTTTATTAATATGTGTAAATAAAATTGATTTGTTAAGAAAAAAAGAAGACCACTTTTGGGGTAACAGATGTAGCTTCAAGTGGTTGAGTCCTTGCTTCCCATGTATGAGGTACTGGGTTAAATCCCTGGTACCTCCTAAAAAAATAGTCACTACTTTTAAAAGAATATTAAGAATAAAAAGATTAAAGAAGATCTAGCTCATTGTTGAAGAAATGTCAGTGTGACATCAGAATTATGTTGCTCCTGAAATTTTTTCACAGGAATACATAGTGGAAAGAGTAGGTTTGGCATGAGAATGCCTACGGCGGGCGATTATTAAGAGCCTTGTTACTGTGGCTGAGTTGAAGTCTCTAGTCTCAAATACCTTTGTTTCTCTGTACTGGGGTTGTAGGGTTATTGCACTCATAAACCAGGATAACATTGTAGGCACAGCATATATGAATTTCAGTAAGCCATGTGACAGGCTTTCTTGTCTCTTATACAGGAAAAAATTGAGGGAAGTGGATTTCTAGCTGATCAAAATGTGATGCTTTATAAACATTAATGCCAACTGGGAGGAGGTCTTTGCCAGTTCCTATTTTTCCTCTCTCTCTTTTTTTTTAATGCTTTGCATGAAGATCGTTGAGAAAACTACAGATGTATGCTGGAGTGTATACTAAGGACGTATACTAATGTGCCAGGAAAAACAGTCATTTACCTCTTAGGCTCAATGGACCCTTTTTATCTTTTTAAAGTCATTTTATACATAATTTACAGAGGTGTGACTAAAAATACAGAGAAAAAACTAAATTTTTTAGAAATTTTAATAGAATTTAAATGCAACAAACATATCTGTGTGATTAAATTTTTGTGCACGAACTCCAGATACAAGTGCCACTCAGGTCATCGTTCAGATGCCACCTGGTCGCCTACCCAAACAGAACAATCCAGGGTGTTGTTATAAAATACTGCAAAATGAAGTCCTTCCTATTGGGTGATTAATTGCATGAGAGTACCATATTTCCCTTTTGTCCTTAGAAATATATTTTTTACTTATCAGGTCTTGGGTCTGAGAGAATATATCCAAGATACGGCCCTCTGCAAACTCCATAGTTATATGATCAATTTCACCATGCTCATTAATGCCTACAGTGCTGCCGTTGATTTCTTTGCAATCACCTTCTGACTCGTCTAATAATTTTGAACTCTTCTTTCAGTTTTCTTCTCCTTGGCATTTTGGGCAGAAATGAAAAATCTGAATAATATTCAACCATATTTAGGAAAGCTAAAAGCAGACTACAAAGATGCCATCTTTAGTCTTTATACCTTCTTGAAATATAATGCAGTATTTTTTTTAATTAATAAGAATTTAATAGCTTCCAAAAACCTTAGGTTACAAAAGCAGTAGCATTTCTACACATCAAGCATGTAAACTTAGAAAGTGTCATTCAAAAAAAGATACCATCTACAAATAGAACTATAAGGTACCAAAGAATAAATCTAGCAAAAGATGTGTAAGACCTTTATAGATGTTACTGGGAAACATAAAATAGTTGGAGAGATTTTCCATGTTTGTGATAAGAATACTTAATATTGTAACATTAGCAGTTTCCCTCCAAATTAATCTGTCAATTCAGTTGCAATTCCAGTAAAAAAACCCTTAAAGGGTTTTTTCACAGAACTTGACAAGCTGATCTTAAAATCCATATGGAAGAGTAAAATGCTTCAGATAGCTAAGATTGAAGAATAATGACAAGGAGCTTGGGCTCCAAGTTAGCAGGAGTTAACAATAAAACCATAGTGATTAAGACAGTATAATGTTGGTACCGAAATAAATAACTCAGGAACTCCCCCCCCCCCCCCCGTATCCCCAATCAATCTATCTAATCTATCAAATTAGATTTATGACAGTAGCAGCATCACAAATCAGGGGGGGGAAGTTCAGACTATTCATGAAGCAGTGTTTAGGCCGCTTAGGCTTCCATTTCTTTGACTTTCCTATTCCTCTTCGTATCTATGCCAGATAAAGCAGGGTTTTTAACCTTACAGTAAACCTGAATGATGACAGTGAATTTCAGTATTGAATCATCAGGCTCAACAATTCTTTCATTCTTATTATTTTAGTCTTGGAGGGAGCGTAATTGGGAATGATGAATAATAGTAAAATAATTCTAGGATGATGAAATACCAGATTGTTTCTAGATATCAGAAAATAAGACCTCTAAGAGCCCGTGGCACATCTTAGATTATTAAAGGGTCCAGGGAATCTAATGCTAATTGCATGATAGAAAAAGTTTTAATTTATTTTTTAAAGTAACTTTTCTCCTTTTTTCTTTATATGTCCTATAAAAAGAGTAAAAATCATGAAATAGCAATGCTTTCAAATAGGTAAAACTACTTAAAAAAGAAATTCTAATGGTTCTGATGGTTATTCTCATGCTTATGCCAAGAGTTAATCCATTAAATAGACAATTGTGTGATAGGCAAATGGGGATGGGGCTTGAAACAGAAGTAAGAAATAAAAGATGGGAAGAATAGGAGAGCAGCCATACCTCGTTTTATTGTGCTTTGCTTTATTGTGCTTCGCAGATTCTGTGTTTGTTTTGTTTTTAACTAATCGAAGGTTTGTGGTAACCCTGAGTCATGCAAGTATCGATGCCATTTTTTACAGTACCATACAGACACTTTGTGTCTCCGTGTCATATTTGAATTAAGATATTTACATTTTTTTTTAGATATAATGCTGTTGCACACTCAAAGACTACAGTACAGTATAAATATAGCTTTTAAATGCACTGGGAAACTAGAAAATTCGTGTGACTCACTTTTATTTGCAGTGGTCTGGTACTGAACCCGCAGTATCTCTGAGGTATGCCTGTCCTGAATTAGAACCAGATAATAAGACTTAGGATGAGGCTGAAAATCAGCTTGCTGTGTTGTTGTGAATTCTATTGTTATTGTGTCACCATAAAGGCTTAAGTCAGGGCTAGGTTTTTAAAACATGTTTGATTTGTTCTGGAAGACTGGGAATTTACTAATTTTGTGGATTGTGGTATAGAACAGACATTTAATTGCCAAGAGACTGCTGCCTGTTTTTATCCTAACTTTAGCTTTAATTTACTTCTAAACTTTGAAAATAATTCTTGTCCTTGGGGAACCTGTTTCCTCTCTATAAATTAAGTCATGTGGAAAGGTTCTTTAATGTTCTTTATTGGCTCTTATTTGTTTTTTTTGTTTTTTGTTTTTTTCTTTTTTTTTATTGGCTCTTAATTTTTATGCTCTTTACTTTTTTTCCAGTTTAAATATCAGAGTTAGTAATATTTTTGTAACTCCCTTGTAAACAAATCACTATCCCGATTAGCTTGGTGCTATTGAAGCATGAAAGAAATCTTGCTTTTTAAGTTGTTTTATTTTAAAGATACATAAAACATTTCATTTTAATATGTAGTCAGTGATACTGTTACAGAAGAATATTGAACGTGCACAAAGTAGTGACCGTATACTATCATGTCGGTATTCTCATAGAGAATAAAGTGAAAGAAAAATAGTTTTCACATTGTTGCCAGGATAAGTTCACTTTCGTAAAAGGACATTTTTTAATTGAAAAAAACTATTATGAAATCTCTAGGCTCTTAGTTTTAAAAAAAATCATAACATCATAATGTACTAAGGTGATTTAAATTTAGTACTTTCTAAAGCCAGCAAACTGTATGAAATAACTTTCGGAGATCATTCTTTTTTTTTTTCAAGTTTTATTTTATTTTATTATTTTTTTTATTTATTTTTTTACCGGGAGGTCCCAGGGATCGAACCCGGGTCCCTCCATATGGGAGACGGACGCCCAACCAGTTGAGCCACATCCAACCCCTCGGAGATCATTCTGACACATTTATCCTATTGTTGAGAGTCTTTGAAAATCCTTGAACTATAAACAATTCTTGTGTGTTGCAACTGAAGCAAAGTAAACAGCCTATCTATTCTATTGCTTTCCTTTCCATAAGTGAGGGTGCCAACTACATAAAGGGCTCTAGGAATAGAGCTTCTATGATCCTGTCTTACTCTCCTGTTGATGATTGCCGCAATAATGTAAAATGCAAGTTAATTGTTAGCTATTACCTCCTAATGTTCTCGTTTAATACTGTAAAAGTTCTTGAACCTAACTGGAACTCTTTGAAGTTTTCTTAAACTAGTGCCGTTTATATATATGTCTTTCTGTTCTTTTGTTGTCGCATTTATTAGCAGTTTTAAAAAAGCAGGTGGACACTTAACATTCCTTTTTTTTTTTTTCCCTCCATTTAAAAAATTTTAATAAAGTTTATCCTTCAGGAAACCAACATGGCTCAAGCAGTTGAGTGCCCACCTCCCACATGGAAGGTCCCAGGTTTGGTTCCTGGTGCCTCCTAAAAAAACAAAAACAACAAGCAAAACACATGATAAAACCAACATAGGGAAGCCGTTGTTGCTCAGTGGTTGAGCACGGTTTCCCACACATGAGGTTCCAGGTTCAATCCCCCTCTCCCAGTACCTCAAAAAAAAAAAGTCTGTCCTTTATACATGAACATACATAAAAAATAAGTGTATAGTAAAAGTTGTGAACTTACAGAGCAAACATTTATAGCAGGGCTCCCATACCTCATCTTACTACCAATATCTTGCGTTTTTGTAAAACATTTTTAACAAATTATGAAAGAGCATCGTCAAAATATTACTAGTAACTATGGTCCATATCTTCTTTTTTGGTGTATTTTTCCCCCAACCCATCCTATTATTTTAATTTTTGTTCATAAACTATACAGTTTATCTCAAGTGTTCAATCAGTGGCATTTGGTATAATCACGGAGTTGTGTATTCATCACTTCAGTCAATATTAGAGCATTTTCATTATGCAAAAAACAAAAACAAAAAAAACACACAAAACCCCAAAACCCTAGACAACTCTCCTATCCGTATGTTAGTACTAATTACAAATCCTATAATGTGCTTTCACCATTTCTATTCATTTACAAACAACTTTTTACCAGTTCTGCACATATTACATAGCAGCTTTCCATTGTCTATCCACATTCTATGCTCTTGTGTCTTATATTCTTGCTCATTATATTTAGTTGATAATTGCAAAATCTTGCAATCTTTGTGCTTTTGTGCCTGGCTTGCTTCATTCAACCTAATGTCCTCCAGGTTCATCCATGTTGTCATATGCTTCCCGACTTTCTTTCTTACAGCTGAAAGGAAGCTGATATTCCATCGTGTGTATATCAGCTTCTTTATCTATTCATCAGTTGATGGACACCTGGGTTGTTTCCATCTTTTGGCAATCGTGAATAATGATGCTGTGAACATTCATTGGTGTGCAGATGCCTGTTTGTGTCCTGCTTTTGGTTCTTCTGGGTATATACCTTATAATTGTATTGCTGGGTCCCATGGCAGATCTATATCCAACTTCCTTAGGAACCACCAAACAGACTTCCACAGTGGCTGTACCATTCATTCTACATTCCCACCAACAGTGTATAAGGGATCCTGTCTGTCCACATGCAGTCCAGCAATTGTAGTTTTCTGTTTCTGTTCCAGTAGGTGTGAAATGATATTTCATTGTAGCTTTTGATTTGATTTGCATTTCTCTAATAGCCAATGATATTGAACGTTTTTCATGTATTTTTTTGCCATTTGTATTTCTTCTTTAGAAAATGTCTGTTCAGGTCTTTTGCCCATTTTTTAATTGGGTCATTTTTCTTTTTATTGTTGAGTTGTAGGATCTTGTTATAGGTCATGGCTATTAGACCCGTGTCAAATGTGTTTTTCAAATAAACATTTTCTCCCATTGAGTAGGCTGCCTTTTTACCCTCTTCATAAAGTCTTTGATGTGCAAAAGTGTTTAATTTTGAGGAAGTCCTATTTATCTATTTTTTTCTTTTGTTGCTCGTGCTTTGGGTGTAAGGTTTAAGAGATTCTCACCCCCCCCAACCAAGGGAGCAGATGTGGCTCAAATGGTTGAGCGCCTGCTTCTCACCTGGGAGGTCCCTAGTTGGTTCCCCAGTGCCTCCTAAAAACAAAAACAAACAGAAAAACCAACTCAGGGGAGCTGGTGTGGCTCAGTGTTTGAGCAACAGCTTCCTGCATATGAGGTCTTGGGTTCAATCCCTGGCCCTGGTAGCACAGGGGAAAAAAAGAGACCACCCCACCTACTACAAAGTCTTGTAGATGTTTTCTTACATTATCTTCTAGTTTTATGGTTCTGGCTTTCATGTTTAGGTTTTTGATCCATTTTGAGTTGATTCTTGTATAGGGAGTGCGATGGGGATCCTTTTTCATTCTGTTGGTTATGAATATCCAGTTGTCCCAGCACCATTTGTTGAAAAGACTGTTTTGTCCCAGAGAAGTGGACTTGGTAGGCTTATCAAAAATCAGTTGACCAAAGATCCCGATCTTAGAGTGAAAGCTTTCAACCTCTCCCCACTGAATACCATGTTGGCTATGGGGTTTAACATATGCTCTTTATTATGTTGAGGAACTTTGCTCCTATACCTATCTTTCAAAGTGTTTTTTATCAAGAAAGGATGCTTTTATCAAATGCCTTTTCTCCATCCGAGATGATCATGTGGTTTTTTTCCTTTGATTTGCTATTGTGGTGTATTACATTAATTGATATGTTGAACCAGCCTTGCATACCAGGAATAAAATCCACTTGGTCGTGATGTATGATTCTTTTGATAGGCTGTTAGATTCGATTTGCAAGTATTTTATTGAGAATTTTTGCATCTTTGTTTATTAGAGAGATTGGTCTGTAATTTTCCTTCTTGTAGTATTTTTATCTGATTATGGTACTAGGGCGATGTTGACTTCATAAAATGTGTTGGATAATTTTCCCTCCTTTTCAATTTTTTAGAAGAGTTTAAAAAGGATTGGTATTAATTCTTCTCAAAATGCTTGTTAGAATCCACCTGTGACGTCATCTGGTCCTGGCCTTTTCTTTGTTGGAAGATTTTGATGACTGATTCAGTCTCTACTTGTGATTGATTTGTTGAGTTCTTTTATTTCTTCTAGTGTCAGTCTAGGTTGTTTCTGTGTTTCTAGGAATTTTTGTTCATTTCATCTTGGTTGTCTCATTTGTTACAAATTTCTCTTGTAATTTCTTTCTTTTTTTTTTTTTTAAAAAAGGTTTTTTTTATTTACTTTATCCATTTTAAACCCCCCCTTCCCCATTTGCTGTTTTGTGTCCATTCGCTGGGCAATTCTCTGTGTCTGTTTCCTGCCATCTCTTCTCATCCTTCTCCTCCAGTCTTCACCAGGATTCGATCCTGGAGACCTACGATGTAGGAGAGAGGTGTCCTGCTATCTGCGCCACCTCGGTTCCTGGTTTTTGGAGCTTTCGGAGTATCTCGTCTTGTCTCCCCTGCATCTCTCTTCTGTTACGTCATCATCTTGCTGCATGGCTCCCGGGGCCTGGCAGCTCACCAGCACACACAGCCTGGCAGCCCATGCGCTTTCTATGTATATATATATTTTTATTTTACCGGGAGGTCCCAGGGATCGACCCCAGGTCCCTCCATATGGCAGACGGACGCCCAACCATTTGAGCCACATCTGCCCCCTGTAATTTCTTTCTTGAACCACTGATTTTTAATGAGTGTGTTGTTTAGCTTCCATGTAATTGCAAATTTCCCCCTTTCCCATCTATTATTGACTTCCATCTTCATTCCATATGATCAAGAAGGTGCTTTGTATAATTTCAATCTTAAATTTACTGAAAGCTCTTTTGTGGCCAAAAATGTAGTCTATCCCTAGAGAAAGATCTGTGAGCACTTAAGAAGATTGTATAACCTGTTGATTTAGGGTGCACTCTTCTGTATATGTCTGTTAGGTCCAGCTTGTTTATCATAATGTTCAAGTTCTCTGTCTCCTTGTTGATCTTCTGTCTAGTTCTATCTGTTGATGTGAGTGGCATGTTGATGTCTCCAACTCTTTATTGTAGAGATGTCTGTTTCTCCTTCAGTTTGGCCAGAGTTTGTCTCATGTTTTTGGGGGCACCTTGGCTAGGTGTATAGATATTTGTTTCTCCTGCCTGGAGAATTGTCCCTTTTATTAATATATAATGGTCTTCTGCATCTCTTAATACTCTTTGCATTTAAAGTCTGTTTTGTCTGACACCAATATAGCTACTCCTGCTCTCTTTTGGTTACTATTTGTGTGAAATATCTGTTTTTCCAACCTTTTACTTTTAGTCTATTTGTAGCCTTGGGTCTAAGGCAGGGGTTCTTAACCTTTTTTGTTCCATGGACCCCTTTGCCAGTCAGGTGGAAACCACGGACCCCTTACTAAGTCTACTCTATACTGTGTATTATTTAATAAATACATCACACCTGCACCAACCCATCCCACAACACTAATTTTTTTTTTTTTTAATTTCAGTTCAAGCTTATGGACCCCTTGTTAAGAACTCCTGGCCTAAGATGAGTCTCCTGCAGACAGCATATAATGGCTCGTTTTTTTAATCCATTCTGTTAGCCCACGTCTTTTGATTGAGGAGTCTCATCCATTAACATTCAATGTTATTGCTGTAAAGGCATCACTTCATCCATTTTATTCTTTGACTTTCATATGTAGTATTTGTTTTTTATTCATTTATCCCCCCCTTGCTGCTTGTGTTCGCTGGGTCAGCTAACCACGCCATGCGGGCGGGCTTGCCCTCACCAGGAGGCCCCGGGAACCGAACCCAGGGCCTCCCATATGGTAAACGGGAGCCCTACTGATTGAGCCACAGCCGCTTCCCCGTATTTGTTTTTCTCTGTCTTTTACCCTTTTGGTTACCTTTCTGATAGTCTTCACTTCGGCACTCTCCTCAAAGCCTGTCTTGTCTTTTGTCTTTTCTGCCTGCAGAACTGCCTTTAGTGTTTCCTGTAGAACTGGATTCTTATTTATGAACTCTCTTAGTTTTCGGTTTATCTGTAAATATTTAAACTCACCGTCATATTTTGAAGTACAGTTTTGCTGGATAAAGTATTCTTAGTTGGCAGTTTTTCTCTTTTAGTACCTTAATTATATCATAGCACTGCCTTCTTTCCTCCATGGTTTCTGAAGAGAAATCCACACTAAGTCTTACTGAATGTCCCTTGTATGTGATGCTTTGCTTCTCTCTTGCTGCTTTCAGGATTTTCTCTTTATCTTTGGCATTTGGCATTCTGAATATTTTGTGTCTTGGGGTAGGTCTATTTGGATTTATTCTAATTGGAATACGCTGTCCTTCCTAGACACGTGTATTCATGGTTTTCCTGAGTGTTGGGAAATTTTCAGCCATTATTTCCTCATATACTCCTTCTGCTCCTTTCTCTTCTCTTCTTCTGGAACTCCCATAACATGTTTGTTAGTGCGTTGCATGCTGTCATTCAATTCCCTGAGCCACTGCTCAATTTTTCCCATTCTTTCCAGTTTCAGCTGTTCTGTCAGCCCTTTATATCACTGATTCTTTCTTCCATGATTACAAATCTGCTGTATGCCTCTATTGTATTTTTAATCTCGCTTATTGTGTCTTTCATTCCCATAAGCTCTGTTATTTTTCTATCCAGAGTTTCAGTTTTATTTCTTTAGCCATGTTGTCCTTCTACTCTGTGATTTGATTTAGCTGATTTGTATGAACCTCATTGATTAGTTGTTTCAAGTTCTTTGTCTCATCTGAAGCTTTGATTTGTTCTTTTGCCAAAGTCATAGCTTCCTTTTTCTTAGTGTAGCTTGTAATTTTTTGCTGATGTCTAGGCATCTGGTTATAATGCTGAGTTTACTCTGATGTTCAGTTTCTCTCTTGCCTAGGGATTTGTTGTTAAGTAGCTTTGTGCTACCACTGTTCTTTGATTGTTTCAACTTGTTTGAGATCATTAGTATTGCCTCTTTTTAACTGTTCAAACCAGAGGTAAGGACCCTGTAATGTGTTGTAGACCAGTTTCCAAGGGCCTTGGAGAGAAGGGCAGTAAAGGTACCAGATTGCCTCATTTATTTCCGTTTATTATTTTTCCTTTCTTTTCATGCAATTTTCCATCTGCCAGAAGATGGCGCTCTTTGGCAAACCTCTCAGCTCAGACCCCAAATGCTAAAGGGGAATGCATTCACTGTAACCCTGCCCTGGCAGGCATTGCTAAAACAGTGTCCTCAGGGCTAGCCAGGCCTCTCAAACAAACCTCAGAAGCTGTTCTCCTTTGGCCAGCTGCACCCTCTACCTCTCCCTTTTCTTCTTTAGCAACCAGCCCAGATTAGCAGTGAGAGTGTTTGAGAAGGCCAGTTATCTTTAGCCCCCTAATGGCTCTCAGGGCAAACAATGTCCTGGCCCCACCTGGCCTGGAAATGTGGGACCCCTCCAAAGCAACAGACCAAGTTCGCTGGCCAAAATCTGGATTTGCTGTAGGTTGTATCCCTGCAAACCCCTTAGTCCGCAGCTACCTGCCAGTGGCCCGAAGACCCACTGCTGTTTGCTCCGAGGGTGGGGGTTAGGTAGGCACCAGCAGCTGCTGCTGGAGCTTTACTCATGGGTTTTTTTTCCCCCAGCTAGCGGAGACCCTTTCCTTCACCCCTCTCTCTTCTGGGTGGTATCTAGCCTTCCTGTGGTATTCTAGGCCCCAGAACAGCCCTCCAGAAAGTCTCCACCTGTCCTCTAGCTATTTATCTGTGATAAATAAAAATTCCATCTTCCCAGAAGCCTCACTTTCATTCCTTTTAAATGTATGGAGACTGTAACTCAGAGTTTACGTAACTGTCACAGTCACAGTAATTTTTGTTGCTCTTTTATGTTAATTATTATGGTAGTTCCTAGTTTGTGTGCTACCAAGAACTGTTTATTATTATTATGTTTTATTCTTCAATATCTGTAAGATCATGTTTTACGAGATTTTATCTAAGTCACATTTTTTTCCATAATGATTAGTTTTCTCATTTTTTAAGTGTATTATCAGGCTCATACTGATTGGTATGTAGTAAGCAGTGTCACTATATCAAGTTGCTATAATTCTAGCCTTAAACAAAGAAAGCTGAAATTTTAAATGTTTCTATAATTAGGCTCTCTTGCCTAATTTTTATTAGAATTTTTGAAATATTTTACATATCTCACAATACTTCATAGTGTTATTTTGTGAATTCCTAGAGCAGGAATTTGGGGAAGCCATGAGATGAGAACTGTTTTATTAGATCAGCGATTTTGATACTGGCACTTGAGCTTTGTTTTGCCTTTTACAAGTAGCATGTGACTGTTTAGCTTTTAATTGTGAAATAGTTTATTGGACTTTTCATTTTTAGCATTTTTTATTAATGCTAATTGCCAATTAAATTCTAGAGTCATTTCACTGTCATATATCATTTGATATAATTTCTTTACTAATCATCAATATCTTATATTTTCCACAATTAAAAAGTCTTTGAAGACCTTTTGGATTTTAACATCTCATTCTAGTTTTTTTCCCCCTCTATTTATGGAGGTGTTCCATACTTTAAAGTAAAATTAGGTTTACACAAAAATATAATTTTAGATTGATTACTTTATAAAAGATTTAATACAGGATTTCTTTATGTAATGGGCTCCTTTAAAAAAAATTCATCTCAATGGTTAGCTGGGTAACAGTTGAACAAATAACAGCTGTGTTCAAGTTTTCATTTTTAAATAAATTATTTCCAAGTGTTTGCATGTTTGTCTGCTTTCTCAATAGGCAACCCCACAGGACAGTCAAGAAGGAACATTTGGGTCAGAGCATTCAGCATCACCATCACAAGGGAGCAGTCAACAACATTTCCTTGAACCTGAAGCAAATTTGGATGATTCTATAGATATTCAGCAACAGGTAAAAGTAAATGGGTCATAAATTTCTAAAATTAAGTAGAGCAAATATTTGAAAATTCTGTATAATGGTCTTGAATACTTTTTCCACATTTAAGCTTTATTTTCTCTGAACACTCATACCTATTAGTCATTAATAGTAGAGTGAATTTTTTATGGGAGGATTATGGTCAGTATATACTGAATCTTGTCTTTTGACTTTCAAGGATATGGATCTAGATGAAGGGCAAGATGGGGTGGAAGAGGAGATCTTTGAACAAGAAACCAAAAAAGTGGCTGTTCGCTCCAGATCAAGAACACATTCACGATCTCGTTCAAGGTTCTACAATTACATTTTTTTTTTTTTTTTTAAAGATTATTTATTTATTTATTCATTTATCCCCCCCTTGCTGCTTGTGCTCGCTGGGTCAGCTAACCACGCCGTGCGGGCGGGCTTGCCTTCACCAGGAGGCCTCGGGAACCGAACCCGGGGCCTCCCATATGGTAAACGGGAGCCCTACTGATTGAGCCACAGCCGCTTCCCTCTACAATTACATTTAATAATAGTTGTGTGAACTTTTAAAATGCTGGCTTTGTTTCTTTTCATCAAGATTAAAGGAAATGTTTTTTCGGGGATGACAGTTTTTCTTCTGGTATTCTCAGAAGAAGTAATTGAGAATTTCAAAAACAGAAAACTTTAGATTTCTGTTTTTAATTGGATACATCTTTGATCGTTTATTTGAGCAATATACATAATAGTAGCAACTGCATCCTGAGACTGGGATTTGGAGTATGCCCGATTTTAGTTCATAATATTATGTTGATACCCTGGTTTAAGCTACTACTGACCCCAGAACAAGAGTTGTTAGGACACACTATAGAGGACCAGTGTTGTTTGTATTTCTTACATTCCATTTCATCTCATAATACTAAAGATGGTCATAAAAATAAAACAAAAATTTTATAAATGTTAAATGCAGTATCAGTTATAAAAATATCCTATAAATTTTTTTCTTGTGGACTTTTCAACACGGCTAAGGCTCTTTAATGCACAAAAAACTCATTCAAATTTGGGTTGAAGATACTTTGTTACCCGGGTACATTTTTGTGTAGTAATTATAGATTGATTGTTTTTGCTTCGAACTACCTTAAAACTTAAAAATCACCAGTCTTTGATGTTTTTATACCTCATTTTCTGCACATGAATACTCCTGAAAATGTGAACCATAAATGCTGCAAGGGAACAGCATCTGAAATGACTTTTTCAGTCACTTCATGTTTATAAATGAGAACCAACTTTTTCTCTAAACCCTTGTTATGTCAGTTAATTATCTTTCTGAAGCAATTACATTAGTGCCCAAAACTTCTTTTTCTTGTAACACCACCACCTTATTAAGCATATTGAAAAGAATTCAGTGTCATATGATTTCATCCAATCATATTTTTTGTGTGGTCATTTCTATCTCAAGATCTCAAGATCAATCTATATTGTCTCATTAGCAGTGGATGGCATTTTATTTTTTATCATCCTCCACATTCTTCGCATATTTGTCCCCTATACATTAAAATTATATTTGAAGTCCCCTGAGAAAATTGGAGGTTAGAGTTCGCTTGATAACTTTATTTCTAAATGGGTGACTTTTCTTGACATTTCATTTGCTTTGATTTTATTGTTGTGAATTTGACATCTCTTCATTTTCTTGGAATACTTCAAAGTTTTTAAGAAAAACAAAATGAAAGAAATTTTACTTGATTTAAAAAAGTTTATTTCTTAGAACGCAGCATATTAGTCACTGAGATTACCACCAATTCCATTATTGTTAAACTTAGAAAACTGTCTGGTTTCATAGTTATTAGGCAGTTAAAAAGTATCCATATAGTATTTCTTTTGTTTTATACATGGTTAACAGGGAATAGGAAAAACAGTGTTTCATTATCGCATCTTGTAAAATCAAACACCATAAAATTTTAGAAGTTGGAAATGACTAAACAGATTTATCTACTGGTTTAATGCTCTGGGGGGGCACAGTCTCTGTTTCCTAATTTAAAGAATGTAGCATCTTTGTCCCTGACGGGGCTTTTCATTCTCTTTGGTCTTTCATTCCTATTCTTGACTCCTGCTTGAAAAATGAGTTGCAAAACACTAAGACATTTAGGCCCTTTCTAGTATTTCATTCTCCCTTGTTCTTCTTCTTGGTTGGGCATAATCCCCATACTCAGTGAGAATAATTGCAAACAAATGCACGTGACCTGTACAGACCTGAGCGCCACACAAATCTGAGAAAATAGGGTTTGATAATTATTCTTTAAAAAAACTTTAATAGGTAGCAAATATGACAACCGTTTTTTGTAATTGTTATATTTCTTCATCTGGAAGTGAGAAATTGGCATAAGGGATAACATTCTCATTAGAAGTAAAATTATATATATATTTTTTGGCAGATCACCAAGAAAACGAAGGTCTAGGTCCCGATCTGGTTCTCGAAAGCGTAAACACAGAAAGCGATCACGTTCCCGCTCAAGAGAAAGAAAGAGGAAATCTTCACGTTCATACTCAAGTGAAAGAAGAGCTCGAGAAAGGGAGAAAGAACGACAGAAAAAGGGATTACCTCCAATTAGATCTAAAACATTAAGTGGTAAGTAACATACTTTTACAAATACTAAGAAGTTACCTGCTACCAATGTCCTCAACCTCATTTTCAGACTAAGAAGTTGAAAAGTGGTTTGGTAATTATTTTGTCCTTGATTTTTGTAATGTGATAGAAGAAAAAGAACATTCTAACATACAAAGTTTACTCATATATACCAAGGTCATTGAGAGTTGAAATTTTTTTTTTTAAACACAAGTTAGTATACAAAAGACTTGACTAATGGTATAAAGCAGACCTGGCTAGTGTCCATAGTATGGATGCACAACCAAGATGAGCAATGTCGGAAGCGGCTGTGGCTCAATTGGTTGGGCTCCCGTTTACCATATGGGAGGCCCCGGGTTCAATTCCTGGGGCCTCTTGGTGAAGGTGAGCAAGTTGGCGCAACAAGATGACGCAACAAAGGGAGACAAGAGACACAGAAAAATGCACAGCAAATGGATACAACGAGCACAAGCAGCAAGGGGGTCATAAATAAATAAATAAATAAACAAGTCTATAGAAGTAATTATTATACGAAGCACAGATACTTTGGTATAATTTTTTTTTCTTAAAACATTTCATTTTATTTTCAGTTATGAAAATAATGCAAACCTCATACAGGGTACTTCAACATCCCCCTCCCCCAAGATACTCAGATCCACCAGTTTTGACATTTTGCCACATTTGCTATATATATCATTGTGTCTATCCATTAATCTCTCTCTCTGCCACTTTCTAAACATTTGAGAGTAGGTTTTATTCGTCATGCTTCCTGAACATGTAATACTTCCAAGTACATTTCCTAAGAACAAGGATATTAACTTATGTAACTTTTGGGGCTTTTTTCCTCCATTATTAGATCCAGTCCAGGATTATGTATGGCATTTAGTTGTCATTGTTTCTTTTGTTGCCTTTTTTTTTTTTTTTAATTGTAGAACTTGGGTATAACTTTTAAAGCAAATTACAAATTTACCTGGTCAATTCTAGAGGAAAAACTTCTATTATACAAACTTTCCCTACTTTATACGTTCATCTATAATATATGATCAGAACAAATTTGGTAGTAGCAAGGTTTGTGTTAGGAAAGGCTAGCAGAGGGGTCACTTGGTAAAACGAGAGGTACAGTGAAATCAGTTGTAATTAGTGCCAAATTCTGCCTGGAGGATTCTTAGTGGACTATGTCTTCTAAGGGGAACTGACTGCAAATGGTCAAAGAAGTGTATAAAATGGAGCAAATTGTCATACATGCTCAAGAGCTGAACATTGATCAAGTTACTTGATTTATGAAGGTCTCTCAATAATTTCTTTCTGCCAGGGAGATAGATAAAGAATTAGCATAACTTTCACTCCTAGAGCATCTGGGAACCCAGGGACAGCCATCTTCTTAGTAGGTTCTGGCAGATTGAGCAGGCCTTGGCTATCTTGATAGAAATGGGAGTCAGTGTTAATTTGAACTTTCTATTTGTCCTTTAGGGTGAGGAACCAAACAGTTTAATATTAGGCTGATAGAGAAATAATGTTACATGTTTGACCATGAATACCATTCATACATTCAGAATCACCAGTTTACTTAGCAGTATTAGTGTTTTAGTTCCCTAACTGCTAAAATAAATAAATTCCTTAACAGGAATTTTTGGGTCATGGTTTCGGAGGCTAGAAGGCTTGCTTCCTCCCTTGGTATGTTCTGGCTGGCCAGCAGTCTTTAGGATTCTTTGGCTTTATTACATCACTGGCAATGCACATGGTGATGCCTTCTCCTTTCTCTTCTAGGTTCCATTGACTTTCACGTTCTTGATTCTCCTGTGGCTTCTTTCCCTTTGTGTCCAGTTTCCTTTGCTTATTCAGCCATGTTGGATTAAGGCCCACCCTTACGCAGTTTGGGTATCCCTTAACAAATGACTTCTCTGTAGGTCCTCTTTGCAAATTGTTCACACCCACATGACCAGGGTTTGGGACTTGAACATGTCTTTTGTGGGGACATGAGTCAGTCCGCAGTAGTTAGGATAGGGATTTTATGTAGAGTCTCTTTCCTTTGATAACTCACTCAAGCTTGTCATGTCATTGCTGTCACCATTTACATGGCTATTGACAGTGGAATTTATTTTCTATTGTTTCATTTTTATGGATTAGACACAGTAAAAAAGAAAATTCAGAAAATACAGCAAAAAGTATGTCTCCCAATTTTTTACCTCCAACTCCCTATCCAGTATTAATTTCATGTGGGCAGTAGTCCACCCCTTTTTAAACATATGGCAGTGTTTCTTGCTACTGTATTTTAGAACACAAGAACTTTCATTAATAGTCCAGCTTTAACAAACTATAACATTCCTGGAATCATGTGTCCCCTCTCTATGGGATGGAAGAGAATCATTATTGCTTTATGGGGAAAAACAAAGTTGTTCATGGGGAAAATCTGAAGAGAGATAACCTCAAAAGAGTACTTTATTAAGGGATGATGGAAAGGAAGCTGTAAGGTATAAAAAGGTTACATGCAGTGTCTCTTGTTATGTTGATACTCTTGTATTCAGCTCTATGTCTGCTAGTTTAAAAGCAGATTGTTCAGTGTAATACACCACATTAACAAATTGAATGAAAAAACCACATGATCATCTCAGTAGATGCAGAAAAGGCATTCAACAACATCCAGTATCCTTTTTTGATAAAAAACACTTCAAAACATAGGAATAAAAGGTAAATTCCTTAATATGATAAAAGGCATATATGAAAAACCTATAGCCACACAGCATCATACTCAATGGGGAAAGGTTGAAAGCTTTCCCTCTAAGATCGGGAACAAGACAAGGATGCCCACTGTCACCATTGTTATTCAACATTGTACTAGAAGTTCTAGCTAGGGCAATTAGACAAGAAAAAAAACCCAAAGGCATCCAAATAGGAAAAGAGGAAGTAAAACTCTCACTGTTTGTGGATAACATGATCCTGTACTTAGAAAATCCTGAGGTATCCACGACAAAGCTACTTGAACTAATAAATGAGTTCAGCAAAGTGGCAAGATACAAGATCAACATGCAAAAATCAGTAATGTTTTTGTACACTAGTGCTGAACAACCTGAGGAGGAAATTAGGGGAAAAGTTCCCATTTTCAATAGCAACAAAAAGACTCAAATACCTAGGAGTTAATTTAACCAAGGAAGTACAGGACCTATATGCAGAAAACTACAAAACAGTGCCAAAAGAAATTTAAAAAGACCTAATCAAATGGAAAGACATTCCGTGTTCATGGATTGGAAGAATAAATATTGTGAAGATGTCAATCTTGCCCATACTGATTTATAGATTCAATGCAATACCAATCAAAATCCCAACAGCTTACTTTACAGAATTAGAGAAGGCAATTACCAAATTCATCTGGAAGGGTAAGTGCACCCGAATAGCCACAAGCATTCTAAAAAAGAGGAGCAACATGGGAGGAATTTCACTGCCTGACCCTGAAACATATTACAAAGCTACAGTGGTCAAAACAGCATGGTACTGGCATAAAGATAAACATATCGATCAGTGGAATAGAGTTGAGAACCCAGAAATAAACCCTCATCTATACAGTCAACTGGTTCTTGACAAACCTACCAAGCCCACGCTAATGGGAAAAAAACAGTCTCTTCAACAAATGGTGTTGGGAGAACTGGATATCTATAACCAAAAGAATGAAAGAGGACCCCTATCTCACCTCCTGTACAAGAATCAACTCAAAATGGATCAAAGATCTAAATATAAAAGCCAGGACCATAAAACTACTAGAAGAAAATGTAGGGAAACATCTTCAAGACCTTGTAGTAGGTGGTGGTTTCTTGGACCTTACACCCAAGCATGTGCAACAAAAGAAAACGTAGATAAATGGGACCTCCTCAAAATTAAACACTTTTGCACCTCAAAGGACTTTGTCAGAAGGGTGAAAAGGCAGCCAACTCAATGGGAAAAAATATTTGGAAATCACATATCTGATATATATCCAGGATAGATAAAGAGATGTTACAACTCAACAATAAAAAGACAAATGACCAATTAAAAAATAGACGAAAGACTTGACATTTCTCCAAAGAAGAAATACAAATGGCAAAAAAACACATGAAGAAATGCTCAACATCATGATTAGGGAAATGCAAATCAAAACTACAATGAGATATCATTTTACACCTATCAGAATGGCCACTATTAAAAAGACAGAGAACTACAAGTGTTGGAGAGGATGTGGAGAGACAGGAACACTTCTTCACTGTTGGTGGGAATGCAGGATGGTACAACCACTGTGGAGGACTGTTTGGCAGTTCCTAAAGAGGTTGAATATAGACTTGCCATTGACCCTGCAATACCACTACTGGGTATATACCCAGAAGAACTGAGAGCAGTGACACGAACAGACATCTGCACACCGATGTTCATAGCCACATTATTCACCATTGCCAAAAGTTGGAAACAACCCAGGTGTCCATCAATAGACAAATAGATAAAACAAACTGTGGTCTGTTCACACGATGGAATATTATGCAGCTGTAAGAAGAAATGAAGTCGTAAAGCATATGAGAACATGGATGAACCTGGAGGACATTATGTTGAGTGAAGCAAGCCAGACAAAAAAGGACAATTACTGTATGAATGTGTTACTATAAACCAAATATATTGTGTAATATATTGTTTGATTCAAAAATTTTTTTATATGTAGCCAGTACATTTAATTGAGAAATGTATGTATTTATTCATCTGTGTTTACTTTTTAGTTTTTAATTCTTTATATTTTCAATTGTTAAATGTACAAAATAAAGTTTTAAAAAAGCAGATAGTCAAAATTAAGGGAATAGGAACAGGGAACTCAAACTCAAATGAAATTAAATTTTTTTTAATGGAGTGACAAAGATAAGCATAGGCTTCTAACTTTGGTAGAGTAGCTAGTATTGGATTTGCCTTTTCACTGTGAAGAGCTAGAAAACTACAAAATAAATGGAGGGAGAGTAGGGACTACTCTTTTTAGATACTGAACATCTAGGTAGTGTGCGTGCTGTCTGTCCCAGCCTTGTGCTTAAAGAGAGACTTTCTGAACCACAGGTTGGAGGGGCATAGGTAACACAGATAGTAGGAACAGCATCCCTGGAAACTGAGGCAGCCAGAATGTGCAGCACAGGGTAATGGGGGTTATGAATTATTGAGTGAAAGCGCTCCAGGAATCTTTTAAGAGTCTGTTGGTAGGCTGAAGAATCACTCCACAAAACTGTCCACATCTGAATCACTGGAAGCTGTGAATGTTGCAGTATGTGGTGGTAAGGGGCTTTGCCGATGTGATTCACATCAGGATCTTGAGATGCAGAGAGGTAATCACAAGGGTCCTTGTAAGAGGGAGGCTGGAACATCAGAGAGAAAAGGTGAGGTGACAGTGGAAGGACATAGAAAAATTGGGCAGTGCCGCTCTCCTAGCTTTAAAGATGGAGGATGGGGCCACAAGCTAAGGAATGCAGGTGACTTCTAGTAGGTGGAAAGGCAAGGTGGTGGATTCTTCTTTAGAACTTCTGACCCCTTTTAGACCCTTGGAAGTGTGTCGTTTCAAGATACTAAGTTTTTCGTAATTTGTTATAGCAGCAATAGGAGACTAATGCAGGGACACTCACCCTTTAGACTTTGGCAGAGTATTAAACTATGTATGCACAGTGTGAGACTCCACAGGCAAAGAGCAGTTAGCTGGGAAAGGCACGAGGGAGCTGTGAGTTGAACAATCCCTCAAGCTTAGACACTTCTAAGAAAGATTTGAGTTCCAGCTAGCCAGAAAGCAGAGGCCTGGTAGAAAACCCAGGGCATTCGGTCGAGATCTTGGAATGGTCACACCTTAGGATGGGGCTAAATCAGTTCTAGAGTAAAGGCTGCTCTAGACCTGACCTAATACAGGTAAAAGGTGATTAAAAAGCTGAAAAGTTTTTTAAAATGATATTACCATAAATTCACATATAACATGTTAAAGCTTTGCAGATGTATACCACTATAGATAAGTGTCTTCAGAAAAAGGTCATGACATAAACAGTACAGCTCAAAATAGGCAAGATACCTCATGTTTAAATTTTGTTCTATTAAAAGGAAGTGGATTTCTACAATTGGGCATCTCTAATGAAGTCTTTCCTGATAACAAGTTAAGGAGTTGTGAGTCAACCTATTTCCCTTTCTCTCTCCATGCATAGTGTCATTTCCTTAATGATGAGATACTGTTTCCAGATTTTGCTGTTGTTCAGAGAGATACCCACGGAATCATTCTAGCTACAGAAAGACACTTGAAGGGTTCAGATAGGATTGCAATGAAAAGTGGTTTTGAAATTTTGTTGCACCTTAGAATCACCTAGGGACTTTTTAAAAATCCCAGTTCCCAGTCCCTCCTACCTTATACTACTCAACATGTTTTAGAGTGGTACCTGGGATCCACAGGTAACTCAGGTGTACAACCAAGTTTGAGAAGAGGAGACATACCAGAGGCTGACTAGGCATACATACACATGTACGGCTGAGATTTCTTGATTTTTAAATATAACAGATGTCCATTAATAAGTATTTAAAGTATGTTATTTAAAATTTAATTTCTTATTATTATTAGTGCTTTACCCTCAGCTATTTGAAAGAAGTAACTGTCTGTGATTTAAGTCGTTTGACTTTTATGTCTTCACAGTATGCAGTACTACACTCTGGGTTGGTCAGGTGGACAAGAAGGCAACACAGCAAGATTTAACCAACCTGTTTGAAGAGTTTGGACAAATTGAATCCATTAATGTAAGTGATCAGTTCTTAAAAAATATTTTAAGGTTAACAACCAAAAAAGAAGTTTTCTCTTATACCAAGAGTCACTTTGGTTCTTGATTAATTATTCCAGTATCTGCCTTTTTTTTAAACAAATCAGTTTTATTGGTATATATTAATAAAGCACAAATCCATCCAGAATCTGCCTTTAATAATGCACATCTTTGTAAAGATTGTTTTACTTTGAGCATTTCTGTGATTTTTCTGGTGCTGCATATCTCCTTGCTTAATTAATTTTTCTTTCTTAGTGAAATTCTAACCAAATATTCTTATGGGTTTCATAGCAGTATAGCACTTATTCCTAAAAATATTGAATATTTGAGTTGGCAGGAACGCTGTGTGATCTAATGTAATTCCTGTATTTTTCTTTTAAACACCTATCAGTTAACTGAGCCCCAGAGAATTAACATCCTGCTCACGGGCACATATATGATTATGAGACACATCTAGACTTGGGATCCCAGTCTCTCTCATTAGTTATTTTTTAGTAGTAAAATTTCATTGGCAGTGAATCTCTAATAACTTGAGTCTTTCCCTCCACTATTTGCTTTGTGGTTTTGCCTCATCCAGTCTTCTCCTTTGAATGTTTTCTTCTTCTTCAAGTGTTTTGGCTTTTCCCTGGCTGTCAGATCAGACATCCTTAGTCATTTTAATTGTTCTTATCCATACAGATTGTTTGCTTCCCCTGTCTTCACCTCCTCCACATTATGTAAATTCCAGGTAGTGAAATTACATGTTTTGTATTCGTTTGAAGAAACTTATAAATTATTCAAGCTCTGATTTTTGTTTGCTGTGTTACACTTTTATGTCTCTTGGACTTTTTTATCATTATTTTACTAGAAAATTGCCTGGTTTCTTTCTAGTCTTATTTTTCAACATTCTTTTTTTTTTTTTTTTTTTAAGATTTTATTTATTTATTCATTTATCCCCCCCTTGCTGCTTGTGCTCACTGGGTCAGCTAACCACGCCATGCGGGCAGGCCTGCCCTCACCAGGAGGCCCCGGGAACCGAACCCGGGCCTCCCATATGGTAAACGGGAGCCCTACTGATTGAGCCACAGCCGCTTCCCTCAACATTCTTTATGTGGTCTAACTTGACTTTTCTGTACTAATGAAAATACTCTTCATTTGAATTAAGTTTGACATTTCATATTTTGCTTTCCTCTTTTGTAGCCTCACAAGAAGCTGGTTAATTAAATCAATTATTGTTATTTTACCAATGAGGGAACTAAGTGCTCTGCCTGTATTAAACACATAACAGGTGAATTACATGAAAAAAATGGGGATGCCCAGGCTCAGTATCTTTAGATTCTGATCAGGGTGCCATAGCTGCACAGATTCTGATACACACAGTCAACAACCCCTGCCCTGAACAGAGCCTCCCTCCAGTTAGCCGTTAGGGATTTGCACCTCGCTTCCCACGTTTGTAGTCTTTCTTGCATCACTGTTACTTGGGCATCTGTTTGTCTTATTTTCCTCATCTGTTTTGTTACTTTTTGTTTTGTTACCTTTTGAGAGCACAGTGCTTGTAAATAATAAGCACTAAGTTATTTTGCGAACTGAACATCTGTTGATAAGATCCAGGATTTTTGAACATTTAAAAGATTACAAACCTTTCCTTTGCTTTTGGGAAGTTTGAAGACTGAGAAAAGTCAATGACATTTGGCATTGATGAGCTTGAGAGAATACTTTCATTGGGTTGGAGCTAGCTACAGTGTAAGAGATGAAGTATGTAGGGGGTTAGGGATACTTCTTTTGAGAAATTTTGTATTAAAGTGAAGAGAATAGCTTGAAGTATTGGCAAGGCTGAGGGAAAGGTTTTTATTTTTATTTAGATACATAGAGCTTTTTAGCTATTGAGTTATAGTAATGTGGTAGAATACCTTTTTTATTTTTGTTTTTGTTTTTTTTACCGGGAGGTCCCGGGGATCGAACCCCGGTCCCTCCATATGGTAGACGGACGCCGAACCTCTTGAGCCACATCCGTTTCCCAGGTAGAATACCTTTTAAGGTCTTCAAAAAGACAAACTGAAATGCTGTGTATAGTTTTCTGAATTAATGTATTAAGAATAATTGTATTTATAGATAAAATTCTTAGAGCCTTACATTTGAGGCCCTTTTACTTTCATGTTAAAAGTTTTATCCAGAAACAGTTGGGCAAAGTAAAGTTTTACAGAAATGAAACGCTTTAGTTTTATTATCAATTATTGTAGATTATAGGTTTAATATGAAGGATAAGATGCTTACCCCATACAACACCCCTTCTATGACATTACTTAAAATCACATTTGGAAAAACTGAAATACTAATAAGAATGTTTTGTATGCCTTCAGATATGTTGGCCATACAATATTATCTCCCTTTCATCTAGTATGGTATGCATATTTTTGTTTCAGTAGTTCTTTAGTATGTATTAGAAAACTAATTGTACATTGTGTATAAAGGTTTGGCAAATAGGAAAGTGGTTTGTGAATGACTGAAGCTTTGGAAATACATAAGAGACTAGATAGAACTGTAGCTCTTGATTTCTCAAAGTACAGCTTGAAAAGTATAAAATGCTTCCTACAGTCATATATTTCTTTTTTTATGAACCGTATAGACCAGTGAAGCCTTCACTGCTATGTAACAAAGTGTTTGAAAAGTAGAGATTCTGTATTAGTTCATGTTCAGTGGAACCTGTGCCTACTGATATTTTCTGGTCATCGCCACTACTGTAGAGTCTAGGTAAAATACTAAGGAGACAGCAGGTTAGTTTTTTTCCTGCATTAGTGCCTTCAAATCAAGAATTGTATGATAAATAGTAGGAGAAAGAGGGGGAAACAATTCAGTGACTGATCTATTTGTTCAAAACTGAATTGTGTTAGTCAGGAGTCAGTGTTCTGTTTCTCTAAAATCATAGAATGCCAGTATGGATCGTCTTCCTTATGCCCCTTCTAACAAAACAGGGTTTTAAAAATCACTTACTATTTTTTAATAGATGATTCCTCCCAGAGGCTGTGCCTATGTCTGTATGGTTCATCGACAAGATTCATTTCGGGCTCTTCAGAAACTTAGTTCTGGATCATATAAAATTGGATCCAAAGTCATTAAGGTGAGATTTTTGTGGAGGTGGGTTGTACAGGGCAATATTTCAATGCATACTATGTTAAAGTCTTAAGTTTTTCATTTGACACGAGCACCTGCTTGTATTTACTCAATTGGATTATTAGAATGTCCTTCTATTTAGTTCATCTTTTTTGGTGTCATGGGCAAACTTTGTTAGAAATGTATTTCAGTGTTGTTGAGGTATAGAATGAGGCATACTTAAAATAATGCCAATAACGAAAACTTGAGTCATACAGTTTCTTGAAATCATACACAGTGCTATGAGTCATCCATTTTATAAGCAGAATCTTATAAAATGACTAGTTTGTCTTTTATTCACTTTTCCTTCCTAATTACACCCCCTAATTATATTATTAATTTCTCTTTTTTTTTATATCTCCTTTTCTTATACAAACCTGACTCTTGTGGAGGGTTTATAAGAATATGTTTATTTTCCTCTTAGTCTGTAACCTGAGTATTCATTGCTTATTTTCCCATTTTCCTTTTTGTGACTAATTTACATTTTGTTTCTAACATTTGGAAATAATTTATTCTTCCAGTTATCAATTTTGACAACTGAATTTTTAAAAATATTGAAAATTCTCCTTCCAAAGGAGGTAATATGTGCCCAAGCTTTTTGTCATTTTACAGCAGAGAGTTTCTCCACATAAACTAAAGTGTACAAAGGTGTTCTTAAAACTTGTAATAACTATTCTAGTTGTCACTAACAAAGATTGACATTTTTATAGTTAAAAGCAGGTTTGGATTATCCCTGGAAATGTCATTTTAAAGTTGCAGTAAGAAATTAAAATAAATCACAGATTGTAAATACTTTTTCCATCTAATGCAGGTTTTATTTTAAAAACAAAAAGAGAAAATACATGGATAATATTTCTTGATTACTTTTAGTCTTCCGATAATGGTGCTTTGCCCATTTTCACCTGATTTTTAAAACAAATTTTATTTGTATTTACATTGTTTAAACACAGTTTCATAATTTTACCTTGTTTTTACAATATTCCCAATAGATTGCTTGGGCTTTAAATAAAGGTGTGAAAACAGAATACAAACAATTCTGGGACGTGGATCTTGGAGTTACATATATACCATGGGAAAAAGTTAAAGTGGATGACTTGGAAGGTTTTGCAGAAGGAGGCATGATTGATCAGGAAACTGTAAATACAGGTAAGAACACTGAGAGCTTGGAGGGGCAGTAATTTTATTTTTTAAAAGTATGCTTAAAAGGTTATAATGAAAATGAGTTCTGTGTGATGATAGGGTAAACTGGGTGTCCTGGATTCATCCCCCCCCCCCAAAAAAAAAGGAAAAGAGAAGAAACAGTATTTGTGACCATTGTGCACTTCATTTGCTTAATGCGTGCTATTTCATAAGCGTCAAAATAAAATGTTTTAGAAGTCCATAAATGTAGTGTTTTTCATGTGTGTGTTTTTTTGTTTGTTTTTTGTTTTGCTATTTAGGAGAAGCTCATGCATATGGAGGCATTTTTAAAGTAAATATTTTTAAATTCTTGAGATTAGATTGGGACTGGAAACTTGAGGAACTCCTTTGAAAAACTCTCCAGATTATTTTGATTAGTACCTAGGTTGAGAATAGTATCTTAATTTAGGAAGATCTAGTCTAGATTCATGGAAAACTAGAATGCCCCTAAAAATGATCTTCTGTCTGTTTATTTTAAAAAAGTTTGCCCTTTTCCCCTTAATTAGAAAAATTTTAGGTTTACAGAAAAGTCATGTAAAATATACAGTGTTCCCATATTACACCCCCACCCCCACCGCATTATTAAGACTTTGCATTGGAGCACTTCATGAATGTGTGTGTTATCCTCACAGAGGGGCTGTGCTAATCTTCTCTGTACTGTTCCAGTGTTTAGTATATGTACTGCCGAATGAATCACTGTCTTTTTATTTTAAAAGATTCCAATTATGAATTCACAAAATGATTAGAGTAAGTATTACCAGTAAGAAATAATTAAAATGTTACTTAGAAATGAAATGTACATCTTATTTCTTCACATCTTAGCTGTTTTTCCAAAATTAGCTAATTTTCAAGAGTATTTTAGATCTCAGCCCAGTAAAAAGTATGTTCAAACCCTTTTTGTATTGTTTTCTTCCTATCAGTTTCATTTTTTTTTCCTTGTTGGATGTTTCATTTGATAAATATTTATTAGGAACTAGAAACTGAGACCAAGAGACAAAAATCCATCCTCTCATGAAGTGTCCATTCTCATGCAGGGGATCCAAACTGTAGCCCATACACCACACCGTACCAGGAGCCTCTTTGTAAATAAAGTTTTATTGAACAGTACCATGTTCATTTGTTTACCTGTCTTATACAGCTCTTTTTTGCAATAGCAGTTGAAAAGTTGCAACAGAGATGATATGGCCCCCAAAGTCTAAAATACTGTAGAAGTTTGCCAGTTCAGTTCTAGTGAAAACAATCAGAAATAAACAAAATTAATAAACTATATGGCATGTTCAGTGTTGATACGATCTAAAAATCAAAAAACAGGGAAAGAGGGAAGCGGCTGTGGCTCAATCAGTAGGGCTCCCGTTTACCATATGGGAGGCCCTGGGTTCGGTTCCCGGGGCCTCCTGGTGAAGGCAAGCCCGCCCGCACGGCGTGGTTAGCTGACCCAGTGAGCACAAGCAGCAAGGGGGGGATAAATGAATAAATAAATAAAATCTAAAAAAAAAAACAGGGAAAGAGATGGACAGTGGCTGGGCGGGGGCAGTACTGCAGTGTTTAAGTGGTAGAAGGTCTTAGAGAAAGGGTGATATTTGAGCAAAGACCTGACGGAAATGAGGAAGCGAGACACGTGGCTATGTGGGGAAAGAGCATTTCATACCGTAGGAACAGCAGGTGCGAAGTCTGTGGTCAGAAGTGACGGGAGCAGTGTAGCTGGAGGGAAGTGAGTGGCCCCAGGAGATGACAGAGCCGTAGAGATGGGCAGAGCCATGGGGGTCCTAGAAAGCATTTCAACCTCTTGGATCTTTTCTCTGAATGAGATGGAGAATCTTTGGGCAAACCAGTGGAGCTTCTTTGTTATATTTTTTGCACAGCTATATCAGAAAGATTATTCTGTTTTGGATTCCTTGGTGGTCTTCTCCAGTGGTTCTTTATGCTTTATGACAAACTATAAAATAAGATCCACCTCTCTTATGTTCAGGCAGCCTTCCTGATATATATCTGAGTGTTTTCTTTGGATTAAATATTTTAGTGTCTTTCATTTATGGCTCATATTTATCATGCTTTTTGGGAACACTTTAGCATCCTAATCAGATTTATCTGGGCAGAATTTAAGGTGACACCTACAGTGGTGTATACATCTTTAAAATGTGACTTAAAAATTTTTTTTTTGAGGTACTGGGGACAGGAATTTAATCTGGGACCTCGTATCTGAGAAGCCGGTGCTCAATCACTGAGCCACGTCAGCTCCCCTGAGTTGTTTTTTTCATTTGTTTTGCTTGTTGTTTGTTTTATTTTGATTTTTAGGAGGCACCGGGAACCGAACCTGGGACCTCCCATGTTGGAAACAGGTGTTCAACTGCTTGAGCCACATCCACTCCCCTAAAAATGTGACTTTATAGTGCAGGATTGCTAAAGTAGATGAAGGACTCAGATTTAGTCAGATGTTAAATAAATGTATATTGGAAAGAAAATAAAAAGTTAAACCTGTAAAGGAAATGAATTTTAAATATTTTGTTTAGAATGGGAAACTGTGAAAAGCTCGGAACCTGTTAAAGAGGCGGTCCAGACGACTCAGAGTCCAGCTCCAGCTGAGAAGGAGACTGTGGTCACAGCCCAGGCCGAGGTTTTCCCGCCGCCTGTTGCTATGTTGCAGGTTAGTGCTCAGTTGGTTCGGTTTGGTTTTTTTTAATGTTTTGTTTTATATATGTGTTTTTATGCATGTATTTACTTTATTAAAAACCTGGAAGAAATTGTCCAAATTGGAATCAATATTTGGCAGTAGAGTTAGGCAGAAGAATTTTTCTTTTAAATCTCTTTTTCATAAAAATGTTGCCAGTGCTGTGGTTATTGTTTTGGTTATTATTGTGCTAAGCACATTAAAATGAAAAAAACAAGGTAGGCTAAATAAATATAGAAGTGTTGCTTCTTAGAACTTGCATGGCTGTTTTTTCTTCTCTAGATTCTTATCATTTTTTTTAGTTTTAAATTGATTGAACAAGTCATTTTGATGAGTTTAGTCCAATATTTCCTCAATAAAATTTTCAGAAATGTCATTCTATTTAAATCTTGTTTGTTTCTTCAGCAAATCATTTTTAAGTGCCTGCTCTATGGCATTCACTGTTCCTAGGGATCTTGGTTAGGGGTACATCAGTGCAATACAGACAAAAATCCCTGCCCTGTGGAGCTAACATTTCAATGGGGGAGACAGGAAATAGATAGTGAATAAGGACATGAGAACATATGGAGGAATAAGATAGGGTAAGCATGATCGAGGTACCTGGGTAGACACAATTTACAATAGAATGGTCAAGCTGGATGGAATTGAAAATGCAGCATTTGTGCAATAACCTAAAAAAGCAGGAAGAATTAACCACATGGATGTCTCTGGGAAGAGCATTCCAGGTAGAGGGCACAGCCGGTACAACGACCCTATGCCAGGAATATGTTTGGTGTGTTTCAGGAATAGCGAGTGGGCTAGAATGAAGTGAGTGAGTAGGAGGTTAGCTGAAAACACGTCATTACAAGGACTTTGGTTTTCACTGTTGAATGAAGTGGGGAGCTATAGGAGGCTATTGAGCCATGGAGTGACTTGATGTAATCTAAGGTTTTAAAGGATTGTGCTGGCTATTTTGAGAATAGGCTGTAGTGGACATTGATAAAAACAGAAAGGCCAGCTAAAAGAGAACTGCAGTAATCCAGTTGAGAGACGATGGTAGCTCATAATAGTCTGATGGCAATGGAGGTAAAGAGAAGTGGTCAGATATGAGGTAGGATTTGAAAGAGGGCCAGTGGGCTTCCTGCCATGATTGGATGTAGAGTTGTGAGAATGAGAGGGGCAAGATTTTTGGTCTGAGAAATTGGGAAGATGGTAGTTGTCATCATCTAAGAATAGGAAAGACTGTGGAAGGAACCATTTTGGGAATTCAGTTTTGCACATGTGAAATTTTGAAAGGTCACTTAGACCAAGTTTTGAGGTATTGAATAGACTGTTGATATAATGTGAAGTTCGGGAGAGACGTCCAGAGTGCAGATAAACACATGGAACTTATTGTGCTTATACTTTTACTCATGTAAAAGTCCGTATATTGGGATTAGTAAATAAGTTTATGGGAAGCCATTCTAAAGCTGTTATTGACAGTCTTTCTAATGGTGCATAGCATAGCTAGATATTGCTAAGGTAGATTTTACAATCTCCAAGTAAGTAATTTTGTCTTTGTTTTACCCAGAGTAGGTTTAACAAAAAAGGGGGGGAAGTAGCTTTAATATAGTAGTATTTGTTATCTTCCTAAATAAAAAATAGAAAGGATTTACTTTTAGTTCCAAGATGTAATCTTTGTGGGTGGGCAAAATGATGTATGGATTTCTTTTTCTTTTCCATCCACAAAAGATTCCAGTAGCCCCAGCTGTGCCTGCAGTTAGCTTAGTCCCACCTGCGTTTCCTGTGTCAATGCCAGTGCCACCTCCAGGATTCAGTCCTCTCCCTCCACCGCCTTTTCTACGAGCAAGTTTTAACCCTTCACAACCACCCCCTGGTAAGGAATTCTCATGTCTTACTATTTGAATTCTATTTAGAATATTATTAAAGTTGTTCTTTTTCCAGATTGAAATGCCATAGAGCAGTAGTTCTCAAACCTTAGCGTACATCAGAATCCCTTGAAGGGCTTGTAAAATACAGATGGTTGGGGCCAAGAATTTGCATTTCTAATAAGTATCCAGGTTATGCAGATGGCCAGAGGACCACACTTTAAGAAGCACTGACAGAAAGGAAGTTGAATGCCTTTAAAATCTTTGAAGTACTCTTAAAATTTGTATTGAATTTTTTATATGAAAATTCTCTATAATTATTACTAATTTATTGGAATGTTAGCGTTAAATTTATAGATTGCCGTTCCTAAAAATCATTAGGTTCTGTTTTGACATTAGACATTATACTATATATTTAAGTGCTTAGAAATGCTAATTGAATTTGTAATACTTTTCTTTTACTTAATAACTTGTTGATAAAGAAAAGCTCTTCAAATCAGTGTTTCTAAGTAAAAAACCATAGATTGTTTATATAACATTGAGTCTTCAGTATTATATATAATAGATTAGAAGAATGAGGGAGAGATACAAGGGATCAGATGATTATGTTGTTTTTCAAAACAATTTTTATTTTTCTTTGAACTCCAGCAGTCATTTACATATTACAAGTAAAGGGGTACCTTGATTTCTGTCATTTTAGTTCTTATTCTTAGGCTTTGGATGGCATTTCTTAGAAACTGTCAACAAGACTAAAAAGTAAATTTATTTGTCATGTAACAAGATTTAAAAATTATGGTTTCATACATAATTTGAGAGTAATACAGATTTTAACAAGAATTTTTTCATTCTTGTATTTTATGTTTTGAAAATTATTGTTCAATATTTTCTGTATTTGTGACTGGAAGATTAGAATTTTTTTCAGAAGATATTCTATAAATATTTGAAATACCACACAACAGAAACTTTATAAATTCATTGTCTACCATTCATTTGTTGAAAACTCATAAATCTTTATTTTTCCCTTATTTTTAGCCACTGTTTTCTAATTGAATTTAATAGTGTCTATTTAATCTTTGATTAAAAAATAAGTTTCCTTGTGCAGTTTATTTTTGGGTGTTTTCCCCCTATGCAGGTTTCATGCCGCCTCCAGTCCCACCGCCTGTTGTTCCACCTCCTACCATTGCACCAGTTGTGCCAGCGTGTGAGTGTCCTGACTTTAAAATGCTTTTCATTCATGTAGTGTTAGTGTGTCTGTCCTCAGGTTTGTGACTTTTTAATTTTTTTAATATGAAAGTTTTTATACAAATGCATTTGGTTACATGATTTCTAAAATCTTAACGTTATCCTATGATATCCAGTCCATATTTATATATAAATGGATTACTTTAGTCAGAGAAAATCGCCACATTATATTTGATTATTTTATTTATTTTGTTGTTTTGTTTATTAAATGTCTTGATCTAGAGCAGTCCTGCCCCAACACCCCCACCCCTTTTAAAAATGCTTCATGTTTTTGACTTGTTGAAGAAATAGTTCAGCTTCATCTACAGTGTCCCATATAATGGATTTGGTTCTTTGGCTTCTTGTGGTTTTGAATTTGTTCCTCTATCTCCGTGAATTTCCTATAAAATGGACATTAGCACCAAAGGCTTGATTGCATGGGGGTTCAACTTTTGTGACAAGAATGCTTCACAGGTGGAGTGCTATAGACATGGTATTATGTTACATCAGGAGTTACACCATGCCTTCTTGACCCACTTAATGAAGTTAAGATGGATCAGAGTGTTCAGGCAGTGGAACCTGGTCCTTAAAAAGTTTCCTTTCAAGTTTTCATCTGATTGTTTTATCCATTGATCATTTGTTGCTTGAATCTTTCCTTTAGAGGCAAAATGGTGATTAAATAAAAAATTCTATAACTTGTTCCATATTTATATCCTAGAAATTTTCTGTAAAGATCATTCTCTTACCAACTAATGGTATTTAATTACCATGAAGTACAGTTTGTACAGGAAAGCCAGGGTAGTTACTAAATTCTTTCCTTTTAATTGCTATTTTTCATAGTAATGAGGTAGTGCTATGGGTATTTCCAGTGGTATAAAATGACTTGGGGGGGGGCAGGGTTGGTTAATTTCTTTTTTTTTATTTCTCTTTCTCCTCTCAATTCTCCTTCTCTTTCTTCATTTTCTTTAATATTTCTCAGTTAATAGGTTTTTACTCTAAAGCAGTTGTCTTCATTTTTCTTGTTGAGCTTCAAATTATTCCATCTTTGGCCACTGGGAGGCCTTTCATATTGTTTCTCTATTACTTTGACTTGACTTCATTCATTTTTTGAGAACTTCATAGTATTATTTTTTTTTTTTGGCCCAGCATATACCAGACTAATCTTGTGTTTTTCCTCCTCCAGTCTAAAAATCAGCCATTTTTATTAAATGGGATGTAGTATTTAGAGGCCATGATCTGGGGGCTTGATTCTCATTTTACTCTTGGGCTTTCATTGAGTCTAGGAGTTTGCAGTGGACAAAGTTAGACAATATGTATTTTTTAAAAGAAAAAAATATATATGACTGCACACTACTTCCAAAATAAATTTAACATCACAGGATTCTTACCTAGCTACTTTGATTTTTGTACTTGCCTCTGTTCTTACACTCTGAAAACATTAGCAGGATTACTTAGTTGTATTATCTTACAGTATATACTTAAACACACAATAGTTTGAAAGCAGTAATAACAGTATCACTGCCAACAAGAAGATAAAACTAAGATTTTTCTCCTCCTTTTTTGTCCTCAGAATATATAGTTACTAAGGGTGTATACTCAAATTGCTGTAAATTGCGGTTTTCCAAAGTCACTTGAAATAATAATTTTCTCTGTATTGTTGTGGCACCAACTTCTTTTATGGGAGTTATTTTTACGTTACATTTTCATGGAATACACACCTCACCCTCACTGTGTTTTTATATCTACTTTTTTTTTTTTTTTTTTTTACTAGAATAGGCATTTCAAAAGGAATGCAGCTCAAAAGTAAATATTTACAGACATGCTTAGCTTTTTAAAATTACTATTTACTTTTTTCCCCTATTTTAAGACATTTCAGAAATGTTAAAAACACCATTTTATTCATTTTTCCCTTTCTATTTAATCTACTCTTTATAATAATTCTCTGAGCTTCTGAACAAACTTTCCATAATTTAGACAAGCCTAATAAAAGCACGTCTTATTATGAAAGAGCATGATAGGGGAGCAGCTGTAGCTCAAGTGGTTAAGTGCTTGCTTCCCATGTACGAGGTCCCGGGTTCGATTTCCGGAACCTCCTGAAAACAAACAAGTGAAAAAAACAACTGTCATTGGGTAGCGGATGTTGCTTAGTGGTTGAGTGCCTGCTTCCCATGTACAAAGTCCTGGATTCAATCCCCGGTACCTCTTTGGGAAAAAAAAAAAAAAAAGGTTTGATAAACACAGAGCTTAATTTTTGACAATCTAATTCATCTTCTGTATATTCTTAAACTTCTTCCTCTTCTTCAGTGCTTGGACAGCATTAGGATGCTTCTTTTTTGTTATTGTGATCAATTAGAATTGTTTACTCTCTCTGAAAATTAGAGTATTGAGAAGCTATTTCTGAATTTACTGTTTACAGAAGCTAATCATCGGGCCCCCCCCCCCCCGTTAATTCTCAGTTTATTCATTTTGGAAAATCTGGGATCATTTAATGGAAACAGAGGAATACCAGTGTGACACTGTCTCATTTAATTCTCATAATTCCCAGGTGTGGTCTCAGGTGGTTTTACCCTATTTTACAGCTCTGCTATGTGCCAGTAGTTTGTCCAGGTAATCTAGAGTTAAAAGTGGAAATAAAACTTCCTGAAATCCCCCAGTAATGACTTAAGTGTTCTAAGTAACAATTGCACTAAAAATTATAACAGTATAATTATAATTTTGTATTTTTTAGTTGTGTGGTTTTTTTTTTTTTCAAACATATAAATAATACATATATCATTAGGGATTTTTCTACCCATTCTTTAAAATGGAATATGTATAGCTTTGTTTGTAATCAACTTAACTCCCTCTAATCTGATGTACTTCTAACCTTGTTTAGTAAGTATAAAGACTCCAGTATGTTGTAATTTGAAAGGGATTAGACAGATTTTCATTCTTGTATATACTCTCTTAATCTTCACTAATCATTTTTATGTATTTAGGCCATCACTTCTCTGGCATCCTTGGGAAATAACAATTTTTCTGATTACTGGAACTTTAAATACTGGTCCTTACTTTACTAAACACTTTTGATGAAAATATTTCCAAAAAGTATTGTTTCTCCACATTTTTAAAGAATAAAGCTTTCTAAATATGATCTAACCTTTCCATGATGACTATTTGTTATTTTGAGGATCAGTTATTATGTAATGTGCTCACTAATACAGAGATGTCTTTCGATGAAACACTAAGGCTGCCAGAAGTTATTTTTCATTGTAAGTGAAATAAAGGACCAGAAGAGAATTCTTATACATCATGTTAACTGAGCAGTCTTACCAAACAGGTGGGGAGAGGATAGGAAGAACATTTAAAACTTTGACTAGACCAGAGTTCGTCATATATTTTAACTTAGCACATGAATTGATTAACTAAGTCTGAAATATATTTCCCCCCTCTTTAAACAGCTTTAGTGCAGCCGCCATTATCCATGACTCCAGAAACTGTGAAAGATGTTGCTTTTGGTAGCCTTGTTTTACCAGGTGGTTCTGTTGCCGGCAGTCTTGCTACTTCCACTCTGCCAGCTGGAAATGTTTTTAATCCTCCAACGAAACAAGCAGAGCCTGAAGAAAAAGGACCTCATCTTACAGACCACCAGATTTCTTCTGGTGAAAACACCAGATCAGGTAAAAAAAATAAATAAATAAAATAAAATTAAAAAGTCCCCAGAATACGTAACATAACTATATGCCTTAACCGTAAGCACGATATCTCTGTGTTGGTTTTTAATTCCAGGGTGCCATGCATTTGTAACCAATTCAGTGGGTGGATGTTGAAACATTGCGATTAAACAAAGAGATCACTGTCTCCTAAAATTTCTATTAAAATTTTTTGTGTGTGTTCTGTTCAGCAATATTGTATAGTTTTTGCTGTTGTTTTTTGTGTTTTTTTTTAGGAGGTACTGGGGGTTGAACCTGCGACCTCGACGTGTGAAGCAGGCACTCAACCACTGAGCTATACCCGCTCCCCTAATGTATAGTTTTTGACACTTTTCTGTTAAGGCCCCTGTTTCTGCTTTTGTTTTGGCCTTTGTTGTGTTATTGTCAAAATGAGGTTGCACAAAATCTGTATACCTACAGGAGTATAAAAATGAGTAGGTACTAAGTGTGATTATCTTCCACCACGAAATTCTATCAGATTTTGTACAACTGTGGCTGATAGTACTAAGTGGTTTTTGTAAGGCGGCACTGTGGTTAGTATATTAACAATTGTACATGCTATGGAAAGGCTTTTGTTAAAGGCAGAGAGTTAGTACAAACTGGACATTTTTGTTAACTTCATTATTTCATATAAGAATTTAGGTAACTGCCTCATGTACGTTTAAGTATTTAAATTTTTCTCTACATTGTACTAATTTTAGCTTTAATTTTTATTTAGTATCTAGTACATCTTGCTTCTTAGGGCATAAAAGGAGCTGGTTAACTCTAAGCTTTTGGAAATTATAACAATAATATTTAATGCAGTTTCTTTTCATCTGAGAATGATAGTTGTTTTGTGAATATTTACAGGTTTATTCCCTTTCTTTCCACTTTAGTGATCCCAAATGATATTTCAAGTACTGCGATTTTAGGAGGGCATCCACCAAATGTGACAAGCAACTCTGGAATTCTGGGAGTCCAAAGACCAAATATATCAAGTACTTCTGAAATTCTTGGAGTTCGGCCAGCTAATGTTTCCAGTAGCTCTGGGATTATTGGAGTGCAGCCACCAAATATTCTGGGTAACTCTGGAATGGTGGCAGCACAGCCACCAGGTGTGTCGAGTGGTACTGGACTTTTGGGAGTACTGCCCCCAAATCTGCCTAACAATTCCGGACTCATAGGTGTACAGCCACCAAATGTCCCAAATACTTCTGGACTTTTGGGAACACAGCCACCAGCTGGGCCTCAAAACTTACCCCCTTTAAATATTTCTAGTCAGAGGATGCCTGCAATGCCAATGTTAGACATCCGTCCAGGACTTCTACCACAGACACCTGGACCAAGGTTCCCACTAATACAGCCTGGAATTCCACCCCAACGGGGAATCCCTCCCCCATCAGTACTTGATTCGGCTCTTCATCCACCACCCCGTGGTCCTTTTCCTCCAGGAGATATTTTTGGTCAGCCAGAAAGACCTTTTTTGGCTCCTGGAAGACAAAGTGTAGACAATGTTTCTAATCCAGAAAAAAGACTACCACTCGGGAATGAGAACATTCAGCAGGAAGGAGATAGAGATTACCGGTTTCCTCCCGTGGAAACCAGAGAAAGCATTGGTAGACCTCCCCCGCTGGATGTTAGGGATGTGGTTGGGCGGCCTATAGATCCAAGAGAAGGTCCTGGAAGGCCCCCATTAGATGGTAGGGATCACTTTGGAAGACCTCCTGTAGATATGAGAGAGAATCTTGTGAGGCCAGGTATAGATCACCTTGGTCGAAGAGACCACTTTGGCTTTAATGCTGAGAAACCCTGGGGACACAGAGGAGATTTTGATGAGAGAGAGCATCGAGTGCTACCTGTCTTTGGTGGTCCAAAAGGCTTACACGAAGAAAGAGGTCGATTTCGGTCTGGAAACTATAGGTTTGATCCTAGAAGTGGTCCTTGGAACAGAGGCTTTGGACAAGAAGTCCACAGAGATTTTGATGACCGCAGAAGACCCTGGGAGAGGCAGAGGGATAGGGATGACAGAGATTTTGATTTCTGCAGAGAAATTAATGGAAGTCGTCTTGGACGAGATAGGATTCAGAACACCTGGATCCCCCCTCCTCACGCCCGGGTTTTTGATTATTTTGAAGGGGCCACTTCGCAACGAAAAGTTGATAATGTGCCTCAAGTTAATGGTGAAAATACAGAGAGACATGCTCAACCACCACCATTACAAGTACAGAATGATCCTGAACTTTATGATAAACTGACACCTTCAAGTGAGATAAACAAGGAGAAGAGTGACACAGTTGCTGATATAGAAAGTGAACCAGTGGTAGAAAGCACAGAAACTGAGGGGACATAATCATCACTCAGTAGGTAAAAGATACCTTTTGTAAAGTTGTCATCTCTCTGTAATAGATTAATGGCTGACCGGACCATAGTTGTTCACTTTTGTCTGCCAGAATTAAGTTAATCTGATGTTCATGTTCACCTTTCTCTTAAAATAATTGTACAACTGACTTGTATAGACATTGTTCTTAATACGAACATGGTAGGTAAGCATTTTTTTATTTTTCTGATAAATATAAATGTTGCCCCAGATTCTTTTAACTTCAAGGAAATGAATAACAGCTTGTCAGAGACTTCCTATGGAAGAAAGAGTTTTTTAGATACTACCATTAGGTTGGATATGGTAATAGATATATTTCAAAACAGCAAGCGGTGGTATATCTTACCCATATCTTTAGGCTGCTGCAGAATTTTAAGGTAATAGACAAAGCTGTGATATTTTATGCAAAGACTGGCTCTTAGACATTTGAGGAGCACAATACAGAGATTTTAAAAAGTGATTTTGTAAAATCTACACTATATGGTCTCTGTTTCTCCAAAGTAAGTGTTTGTGATTTGTTCCTCATACTGCAGTGAGTAAAAAAGAAAAAAGGAAAACAACATAAATATTAAAATACATTTCAATGTTGGGTGAATTTTGTTTTTAGATGCCAATAAAACTTATTTGTTTGATAACAGTGTTCTAGGAATTGTATTTTTTTAACCTACAAATTCTTAAAACCCTGGATCATTAGCATCTGTTTAGTTGTTGCAAAAGTTTTATATTACTCTTATAACAACAGTGAAGAACCATGTGGTCAAAAAAAGCATGTACTTTGATACAAAAATTATGCAGTCTCATTGGTATGTATGTAATATGCATGTATATTTATTGTATAAGTCATATGTCGAGTTTTCTGTTTCTCTCTATGTCTGTCTTTATGCACATACAGAGAAAATAGAAAGTTAAAAAAGTTGAGATAATAAAATATTCTTTAAAACCTGGGAGAAATTTAAGAGAAATTTGGCTAATTAACAAGGCTTATCGTTTTAACTCTTAGCTTTTACAGAGCTAAAATAAGAAATATTGTAAAAAATATATATTGGAGATTTGGCAGTTTTTATTAATGTAGTTAAACATGAAGCCAAATTTCAATTAATTGTTTCATTTTACAGTGTATTAACTAATGTGTATAGATAGTGTTAGCACTAAAGTACTTACTGGTCAGTTTCCTGACGTGAATTTCTGAAGTGGAGAATTAATTGCACAAAATATACGGTGGTGGTGGTGGTGGTGGTGGAGGAGGAGGAGGAGGAGGAGGAGGAGGAGGAGGATTTAAAAACATTAATTTGCATACCAGGAACAAGTGTCCAAGCCTGTGTTTTGTAGGCTCTGGGTAGCACTGCTCAGATTAGCCTCCTAGGTAAACTGAGTAGCAGAAAGAGTTGGGGTTGGTTTCTTATCTTTTTGCTTTTGCTTTTAATTTTCATTTACTTTCTGTTTTCTTTTTATATATATATATATATAAAACCATTGGTGTTTTTTAGTTTCTAATAGAAGGCTTTTGTTTGGTTCTAGAAAGTCATTTTGCTTCCTGTGCATTTCCAACAGTTCATCATTTGCTCTATTTAAAATTCCTAAGCTGCATTTTTCAAGCCTCCAAAAAAAATGGTAGAACACACCAGCTCTTTAAAATGGGATTTGTTTTGCTTCCTTCTGGTGACCTGGAGAACTGTAAGCTTTAATGTTCCTGGCCACAAGTAGAGGGTTTTCTGCCTACATGTACTGACTAAAGATAGTACATCATTTATTTTGTTGTTTGAAAAAGTGAGTGAGAGTAGAAATTTAGTGTTTATCTCTAAAGTAACTCAATTCAATCAGTAATTTGAGTTGGTTTCAGATATTTTCCTTTGGGTAATAAGAAAAACTGTCACATTGGTTCAAAGTTTTAATGTCCAGGAAAAATTAGCCTTGTTCTTAAGGAAATTATATTGGCTGGAATTTGTCTCAAATTTACTTTCATTGCATTTATCATTATTTAAAATTGTGAACGTTCATTTGAATTAAGTAGCAATAAAAAATGTGAGACTTTTTAGTGATTTTTTTTATTTTATTTTAATCCCCAGCTTTTTATCCCTATTGGGCTTTCCTGTGCAAACTTGAAAACAAAGTATGTTCAGATGTTGCACTGGTTTGAATTCCTAGTGGTAAAAATTACCTAATCCAGTTTTCAGGACTGTACTTAAAAACCCATCTTGGAAACATATAAAGACACTCTTCTAAAAGAGCGAAAAAAATTATTGTGTGCTTATCCATAATTTGTCCTTTTTTTTTTTGTATAATATATAAGTGAAAGGAAATTATTCATCCTCATCCTGAATTTCCCAAACTAATATTTGCATTCACCATTTTATTTTTTAATGATGGAACAGAGAAAGTTAATTGTCTGACCTCGGTGAGTTTGATATAGGGTACATCACACCATTGATACTTTTGATCACAGTTCTGTCCACAAGGAATAACCTTTAAATAAAATGATTAAAAGTGCAGCAGGCAGTAGTTACATTAGACACCATATTACATAGTATTTTAATTTGTGAGATTTGTTAGACAGGGTGATATGACTTTCTAAAATGTGTATTAATAGCCTGAATAATTAATTTTGAAATGTTTTTTCTTTGCCTGAACATTTCATTTAACAAAGGCATCTGTTCTTAGCATAGATGCATACACTGTGCTTTGATCTTTTGTATTGTAAATAGAAATTTATTTTACAGCAAAGTAGTCTTTAGCTGCATCATAATATAGCTATATAGAATGCTTCTTTATTCTAATTTTATTTCAGTATATAATGTGGACAAATACTTTGAAAGATATGTAATGGAAAGTGGAAGTAGTATAAAAATTTTTTATTCAAAACTCGAAATGACATCATATAATATTTAATTGGTAAAATCTATTCATTATTTCACCTATTACACTCTTACTAGGGAATTTCTTTTATGCTGGGGATCTAATTGCTTCATTAAATTTATTTGCCATTTTTCACTACAACGGAAGATTATAGCTCATGGAACCACACAATTAGGGTTGTTTTAGGGGTAGGGACAGTTTTGTTACACTTAAAAAGTTACCTCTTTTAATTTGAAAAATCATTTTGAAAAAATAAATACCATATTTCATTGCTTCAAACATGCAATCGATTGTAAGAAGCACTGTTTAGAAATAGAAAATGCTTCCAATATGACATGCCAAGGATTGTAAGACAGATCTCTAATTCAGAGATGTGTAAAAATGTAAAAAGTGTTGTAGAATCAAAGAAATACGGTATTTATTATTGAAATTGACTTCAGTTCAGCAAGAATGTTTGAATTTTTACTGTTAAATCAATGAGATTGTATTCAGTATAAACTTCCTTTCCATGTAAACTTTTATATATATATTCCCATACTCATTAAGTGGTTTTTGAGAACATTTTGATGGTTTTCTCACAGTATATATTTTAGATGGGCACAGTTTTAATGAACAAGACAATTTAATATTCAATTAAAAATAATTTTGTTACACCTTATGTGCCTTCATCATTATTACTTGATTGGGTGCTATATTAATGAAATGTTTTAATTGCTTTTAACTCTTTCAAAGCAACAAGATACTAATATTTTTCTCTTTAAAAATAAATATTATTTTACTTGCTCCCCCTTTCTATATTATGTATTTTTATTTTCCTTTTTTTTAAGATAGGTAAAATAACAGTAAATCATTTTAAGTAATCGTAAATACTCAGTGTTAGACTACTGCAGTGTGACAAAGAATCATAACTATTTCCATAATTGTTCATGCTATGATTTTTTTATAATTATAACTTATGTTGTAGGCACTAAAATTTTGTTTTCCACTCCTGATGAAAAAAACCAGATTATTACATTTTTTTAATGGGGGGTTTAAAATAAGAAACCTTAATCCAGTAATGGTTTTTAACCAGAAAAGTGTATAACAGAATCACCTGTGAAGCTCTGCAACCCTTTGGGGCTAGAGGATCATTGCCACAGACTGACTCATAGAGAATCTCTTGGAGTAATACACATATATAAATATGCACATGCATATAAATCCCTTTGGGTGTGTATGGTTTTTAAAATCCTCACATACCACCACTTTAGACATATTCAAATATGTATATATTTAATATACAAATATACCACACACTTGAGATTCTTAAAAGTGATAGAAATTTAAAATTATTTTAGTGATATAAAATTATTTTTAGTGTTTCAACAAAGTATATACTTAATTGTGGCAGGTGTTGGAGGAAAATAAAAAGTAGAGAGAGGTCCATTATCACAGATGATTTAAACTCAAGCATATTAACCTGCAAAAGGATTATAATAGCAAGAAAGGGGTGGACGGGAACCATAGAAGATGGTTTTGCTAGAAGTAGTTCTGACTCAAGTGAAAATGTTAAGATACCTCAAAGAAAAATCGACTTGATATCATGTAATTAAATGTTTCGATTATAGAAAGAATCTCAGGGACAAAATTGAAGAGTTAAATTTATCAGGGACTAGAAGTGATGTTATTAGTAGGACTTCTTAGATGTGGGTTGCACATCAAAAACGAATGCAGATGAGTGCTTTATTCTGGCGTGAGCTTTGTTTAGACATTTTTCTTCGCCTCTACTTAATTTTTCAACAGACTATTTTCATCCAGTAGGTACACTTAGAATTACTCTGCCTTGTTCTAATGGCTATTCAAGATACAGAACAAACATTTTAAGTTTGTGAAACGTGCAGTATATCAAGGAATAGAATTGTGCTAGTGAGGCAGCTTCTTATTGTATGGGAGGTGTTAGCTGCCTCAGATAGTCAGGTGAATTGTAGTCAAGGACACGGCGAGAATGCTCCTGCACTGAGATCAGGAGAACTAGCCTTGGGACTTGGAGCCATGTGTCTTGCCTGCCTCTTAAGGAGCCTTTTATCTGGGAGAGCCGTGACAGACATGCACACTTGCCTGCTCTGTCTGGTGTGCCTCTTCCTCTCCATAGGCAGGTACCACTACTTTGTTTTCCTGCCCATCTCAGAATTAACCTCCTAATCTTTCTCAGCATTCCAGGCTCTTTGTTTTCCCCCACAGATTATCCTTGGTATATTTTTTCCATACAACCCCTATTATTAACACTATGTATTAGTATTGTACATTTGTTATAGTTCTTGAGAGAACACTCTCATATTTGTACTGTTAACCACAGTCCATCATCTACCACGTGGTTCACTGTTACATAGTCCCATGCCTGGTACAGTCGATCCAAAGTGTACACTCAGTGGCTCTCAGTTTCATCACAGAGTTGTGCAATCATCACTTCAGTAAATTTTTTAACATTTTCCTTAGTCCAAAAGAAAAACCCCATAAACCCCCTGTTGCCCCTTAGCATTGATATAGTACCTTCTTTTACACTGGTGCAAGAATATTACAATATTGCTGTTAACTATAGTCCATAAGCTACATTGATCGTATTTCCCCATGCATCTCCATATTCTTACCACCTTGTAATAGTGACGTACATTTGTTCTAGCTCATAGAAGAACATTCTTGTATTTGCCCTAGTAACCATAATCCTCATTCACCTCCAGGTTCACTAAGTTATACAACACCTAGATTATTCCCTAGCTTTCTTTCAGTTGACATTTACTTTCCTAGACTACCCCTTTCCCAGGCTCCTTTTTGACCCATGATTTCAGACAGGGACTACCAATTGATTTTGTTGTTTACATTGAAAGCAGTTTCATCCCTCTTGGCTAAGTGATTTCTAAAGGTTTTTTTCCCCAGCCTTTACATATCCTGCATCTTTGAAGTAAGTTTTCTGTTCTGAACTTAACCGATTGAAGAAAAGAAACAGGAGAAACAGAGGGGAAAATTAACAATATTGGAACACTTTTTGAAGAGCACAGATTTTGCCTTTGCTTTTCCCATACTGGCTTTTTAACAGTTGCTAGATGGACCCCCATGAAGCATTGTTTCTTAATAGCTAATTTGCAGTTACTTTTTATTATTATTATTGATGGTGATATTAGGTAATAGTAAATGGACTTGCACCATGTGACAGGAACAGGGATAATTGTATTACTGGCATAATACAATTTAATCCTCATGACACTCCTGTGATGTTGGTATTGTTTTTAATATCTGTTATTCTAAAGAGATACCTAAGTCACAGATGTAAATAACTTCCCAGGGTCTCATAACTTGGAAATATTTGAGCAAAGAGCAAACCTTGGCTTGTCAGATTTAAAAAATGAGTGCTTGCCACCTAATAAAGTGCCTGACATATTTAGCAGAGGCTTGCCAACTACAGTTTCTTTGAAATGGCAAATGTGTACAGAAAAAACAAGCTTAAACAACAGCCCACCCAGGCTGTTTGTCTTGGAGTTAAACAGTAAACTGAAGTCATGTTTTTGTTGTTACAAGTATATATAGGAACTTCCTCCTTTACCTATAGCTAAACCATCATTTCAACTTTATTTTCCTATATACTATTTTCAGGACTTTTTTTTTTTTTCGTTAAGGGTAACACCATTGGCATAGTGTTTTTAATTTTCTCAATAACTTGCATTGCTGTTAAATAAGGTCTTTTATTGGAAACACTTTTTCTACAAATTAAACAAAATTCAAAACCCTTTTATCCTTTAGAATGAATGCTTTAATACACGTAAAGCAGAACCAGTGATTTCTGGAAAATTTATATTTTAGGATGTGATTTTGGCAGCACCAGGCTAATATTTGGTAGATATAACCAAAACTTTGTCCTCAGTTTTCTTGTCCATAAAATTAGTATGTCCTATTTTTGGAATAGTCTGTAGTTTGAATTAAGTGAAATATGTACAGTGTCTTTGCACATAGTAAGCATTTAGTGTTACCTGTTTATTCATACCTGAATCCAAACAGAACAGTTCAAGGGCTAGACTTTGTGCTTGGTGATAATGGATAATTTGCAGTTATTTTACTTTATAGAATATATAACCTGATTCTAGGTTTTCTTTCACTTTAAGTCTTCTATTCAAACCACTGCACTCAGATTTATAACAGGTTTCATCCATGACATGTCATGGTGCCTAGTCTTTGATAGTTTTAGTTTCCTAGGCTGTGTAAAGCAAATACCATTAAATGGGTTGGCTTAAGCAATGGGAATTTATCTGCTTATGGTTAGAGTTAGGGAAAATGTCCAAATTAAGGCAAAAGCAGTCCGAAGACTGGCTGCTGGTGATCCTTGGCTCCTCTGCTACGTGGCAAAGCACATGGCGCATCTGCTGGTCTCTCTTCTCTTCTAGGTTTTGTTGCTTTCAGCTGCTTCTGTGGCTCTCTCTCTCTCTCTCTCTCTCTCTCTCTCTCTTCATTCTGTTTTGTAAAGGACTCCACTAAATGGATTAAGACGGATCTTGAATGAGGTGGGTCACACCATAACTGAAGTAGCCTCATCAAAAGGTCCTGCTTACAATGGGTTTACACCCACGGGAATGGATCAGCTTTAAGAACATGTTTTTCTGGGGAACATATAGCTTCAAACCACAACAATAACCTTTTCCAGAGTCCTTGGAAATATGACTCCAAACATTGGGGCCACGTTGTTACCTAATCAGGACCACGTGCTTATCAAGTTTGTGAATTACACTTCTATATCTACAGTCTGGGCAAAGTAATTATTATTTTGCCTATGCTTTTATTACATGAAATAAAATGTTCTTGCATTTGAACAAGCATTTTTTAATAACAAGAGTCGTGTGTTTATTACTGAATATTAGTTGAGTGCATTCGTAAAATCAGAGGATTTTAAAATAGTCTTTGAAAGTATAATGGATTGTAACTGTGCAAGTGGGTGGGCTTGCTGCCTGAATTGCATAGAAGTCATTACCGTGACACCAAGATTTCAAGAAAAGAGAGAGTTTTATTACTTAGCAGCCAAATAAGGCAACAGAAGCAGCCTTTCAGCTCTGCCCCCGAGCTTACTGAAGTTAGGGATAGTTACGTGACTGTGGAGGTGTTTGGACGGAGTGAGATGACACGGGCCAGGAGGCTGGGTTAAGCGGGCATGTGCAGTTGCAAATCATGTATTCAGACATCGCGTGGTCAAAATTGGCGGCTTAGCATGTTGACTGGGCATGATTTTTACTATTATAACTAAGTCAGGGTTTTGTTGCTTTACGCATGCAGAGATGGGGCTAGCTAAAATGTAGGGATGGGGAGCTAAAATGTTTCTAATTTGTCTCCTTAGAACCAGCCCATCTGCTGGGGAAAGAAACAGGAACTAAGCTTTTAGTGAAGCAAGTTACTTATTAATAGTCATCAGTGAGGACTAAGAAAAACCGGAATTGAGTTTTTGTAAGTAAGTACAACAAGGGTAAGGAGGGGGTTGTGGAAATAGACTTGCTTAGGGCCAGTTTCAGGATAACTACTATTTAAGAATTGATCTTCTGTGGTGATAAATTACTTTGAGCCCTTTAGTTAGGAGAGGGTAGCATTGAGCAGCTAGGACGGTTCTGGAGAATGTCCCATTACATATCACTGAGGCCATACCCTGGGTTAGGATTTGAAGGTGTCCTTGCTCACCTGAAGTGGCAAAATCATTAAGGGCTCCATTCAGAACAGTCTTTCTTAGAAAGTCCCTCTGCTGGTGTTTGAATTGCAGCCCCCTGTTTCACGCATATATTACTTTATCAATTGTTAGCCACATAGTCTATGACCACAGATGGAAATGCATTCTCATTACAGGAAGAGAAAGGTCCAAGTGTGGCTAGACTTTTTTTTTTTTTTTTAACAATTTATTGAAGTATATCATTCATACATCAACATACATAAACCATAACTGTTCAGCAAACATCGTGAACTTACAAAACAAACATGCATAACCTCATACAGGGCTCCCACACATCACCCAACCCCCCAAACACCCTGCATTGTTGTGAAACATTTGTTAACAAATCATGAAAGTATCATCAAAGTATTACTGCTAACTATAATCCATATCTTCCTCCCCTATACATTTTTTTAAAGATTTATTTACTTTTATACATTTTTACCCCCTCCCCCGCCCCTCGTTTTTGCTTTTTCTGTGTCCATTCACTGGGCAACTCTCTGTGTCTGTTTCCTGCCCTCTCTCCTTATCCTTCCCCTTCTGTCTTCACTGGGATTTGATCCTCAGAATCTTCGATGTGGGAGAGAGGCGTCCTACTGCTTGTGCCACCTTAGTTCCTGATTTTTTGGTGTATCTCGTCTTGGCTCTCCCATGTGCCACTCTCCTGTTGCATCATCATCTTGCTGTGTGGCTCATGGGGCCTAGCGGCTCAGCCACTCGCAGGGCCTGGCAGCTCACCAGGGCACAGGGCCTGTCGGCACACCTGCTCACGGGGCCTAGCGGCCCACGCGCCTTCTATATTTTTCTTTTTTTCATTTTACTGGGCGGTCCCGGAGATTGAACCTGGATGCCCAACCATTTGAGCCACATCTGTCCCCCTGCTATATCTCTTAAGGCTGACCAAAGATACCCAAAGTCTTTTCCCATACAGGATGGTCTTAAACCAGGCTTAGTTTATCAGCAGCATTCTAAAAACCAGACCTAGGGAGAAAAGGTAGGTCTGGGGACACACGCGTGGTTTCTAATATAGCGAATGTTTATCCTACCCTGATTATCACAAAATCAGGCCAGCGGGAATATTCACGAGACTAACTTTTAATGTCCATGTGGCAGGCATTCTACATAATTTGTTACTCTTCAGAAATAACACTCTTCAGTAGGCCTTGTTATCTCTTCTTTACAAATAAGGAGGCAATTGGCAAAGAGTGTTGTCCATGGTCATACAGCTTTTGTCTTGCGTAGGTGTTTGAACCCAGGTTTTGCTGATTTATACGCCGTGCTTCACTCTAAAATGGGGGTTCTTAATGTTTTTTGTTCCACGGACCCTTTGCCAGTCAGGTGAGAACCACGGACCCCTTCTAAGAATGTAGCGGCTGGTAGTTTTATGACCTTTAAGTAGTGGCAGGTCTAACAACTACCATAATTTCGAAGTATGGATGAGCATAAATGATTTTTCGAGATACACAACAACTGTAATGTGATATGAAATGAATACTACTATAATTTATTGCATATATTCATAAGTGAAGGAAATGTCAGATTTCAGTTAGAGGTCAGAAAATAAAGATAGTAAGTTAAATTTTTTTTTTTCCCAATTCAAACTCACAGACCCCCTGAAATCTTTCCATGGACCCCCATGGGTCCCCTGGTTAGGAACCCCTGCTCTAAAAGATGCTCTTTTAGAGAGGTAGAATAGTATATGATCTGTGACTAAATTCTTTAAGATTTAGGTAAATTGACCTTGATCATCTTTTAAAAGTACACACATGTAAGAGATAAGGACAGTTTAGAGTAATAAAACACATCTTTTTTTAAAAATATTTATTGGCTTTTGTTTTTAATTAAAAATTTTGAAGATACTTAGATTAAACAAATATCACATAAAAAATATGGGGGATTCCCACATGCCTTCTCCCCACACCCAACATCCTTCATTAGTGAGGCACAGTCATTGCAATTGATGAACACATTTTGGAGCATTGCCACTAAATGTGGATTAAAGTTTACATTGTAGTTTACACTCTCACCCACCCAATTCTGTAGGAAAAACACACATCTTAATCAAATTCCATTTTAATATTACCTTGGGTGATAGAACAATCAAATTTAAATCCCTAATGACACATATGCAAACCATGAAACAGAAGAGTCAGTACTGACTAGCTTTTTAGATGAATTTGTAGCATCCATACATTTGTTTCATTAGCCATACTTGAACTAAAGGAATTTGTAAAAATAAATATGTAAATAAATAATCCAGTATTACTAGTATTATACAGCAAAGATTCTAGTTATGGTGATTTATACTTGCATTAAAAATTAATGCTGGGGAGCAGATGTGGCTTGAACAGTCCCCTGTGCCTCCTAAAAACAACAACAACAAAAACAGCAAGCAAACAAGTGAAAAAACCAACTCAGGAGAGCTGATGTGGCTCAGTGGTTGAGGGCTGGTTTCTCACGTCAATCCCCAGCCCCAGTACTTCAAAGAAAATTCTGACTTTTAAAGGTGGAGGGGTTTTTAAGACTTCAGTAAGTATAACAACCTGAAAATATGCAGTGTTGTGTCTTTCTTTTTCACTTATATAGTTATTTATTTATTTATTTATGCTTTTGTAAAGCTGATGGTGTTAACATTTTGTTAACTCACCAAAATTTCTTCTCTAGTAAATGATAGGGCTATCATTTTGCCATTTCAATGATTTATGTTAGAATAGGTTTTTAAATTAACAAATTCATTTATTCAAAATTTTTATTTAGCTTATTACCGTAATACACTTTTCTCTATTTTTCATAGAATTAGCTAGCAAAATATTCGACTGGACTAAAAAGCAGCTTTGTGTATAAATCCTAGTTACATGGGTCCTTCCTAGGAGAGATGTCTTTTAACAAGGACACTTAAACTTTATAGAAATTTGAATGGAAAATTCTGGTTTTCATTTAAAGAGCACCATACACTCAGAACACTGCCTGGCATGTAACACTCTGTCAGTGCTCACTGTTCTTACAGTTGTCAGTCATGGCTGGTAGAGACTTCCGGTACTTACACTGTTCTGTGTCACAATCAATCAGGTGTCATTCATGCAGTTTGAGTATTACAACCCTAATCAGGGAGACATGGACTCTATTTTTTTATGAAGCTTTATAGGACTTTTAACATCATCTACCTCCAAAGCCTCAGTGAAATTTTAGACCTGTATTTTTGTTTCGGGTTTTCAGGACCAACCATTAAACAGAGCTGCATAGTTCATTGGGCTGGTTAGTGGCAGGTGTCCTGCTGGCCCCAGTGCCTTGCCTGCCTTGGAGAGATGGCGGTGATCTATCTAAGGAAGAATGATTAGAAAGCTTCCTTCCTTTTTTAATTGTCTGAATATGTCCAGATGGTAACAATTTAGCAGTTAAAGCTAGAATTACTGATTTTCTTATTCAATGAAGTAAGAAATGAAGTTTTGAGAGTAGAACCCCACTCCCCCACATACACAGGTCTTGAAAAAGGATGGTTCCATTTGAAATGAAAAAAGGATGTCACTTTTCCCATGAATATGGTTGAGCAAAAAAAAAAAAAAAAAAGTTGCTAATCACTGAATTAAAGTAACCACTTATTTAAATTATGTCTGACTTAAAATCCATTATATGAGAAACCGCAATTGGAGAAATGACTAAAAACTTTTATTGGCCCTCCTTATATGATAACTGAGAATTTGAAAAGCATTGTTTAGAGCCATTTTAACACAAAGTAAGATTGTCAAATAAAATTTGAGATCTCAAAAGAGAAATGTATGTGAGGAGAGAAATTAGGTTGCTTTACTGCTGATAGCAAATTCTGCCGAGACATGGGACGTGGGGATTTTAGTTGTATACAGTGTGATTCTGAAATCTCTAGTCACCCCTAGGAGCCAGTTTAAGGAAGACATAGTAAGGCTCTTGGTCCCACTGGAGATCACAAAATGCCAGAACGATAGTTTTAGAAGTAACACAGTCATTAATTTCTTACAGGTCTTTTAAAAAGGAACAGATTCTTCAGGGGAGGGTGTAAAAATTGTTACCTTCATAAAGTCATGGGAATGGGGAACTCCCTTAAGCTGTGTTCCTTTTAAGTTTCCTTGTTGGACTAAAGCTATGGATGTAGGACTTTAAATGGAGAGAAGTGAGTGCAGTGTCCCCACATCCCAATTCAAAGCCTTTGTTTTAATTTACGCTGTGTGTTTAAAGCTTTCTTCAGAACCTCACTTACACTCTGAGCAGGTAAAATCAGTAGTCCACATTTTCATCAGTCGGACACTAAGGTTGATTCCTAAATTTGTATCTGTTTTCAAAGGGCCCCCAAAAGTAAAAGCAATTCCCTTTAATTGATAGTAAAAGTAGACAATATGGGAGTATCCATGGGTGAAGGAGGAATTGTGTTGGAGGATTCACCTGGCAGACTGTGAGGATGAAGGCTCCAGACTTTGAGCTTCCTGAACTTGGGCTGTGTGTGGAGTAGTCCACCTGTCCAAGGATCGTGGGCAAGAGCACAGCCTCAGTTCCCTTTCAGCCACTAAATATTCGCTGCAAGTAAAAGGAGATACAGGAATGGGATAATAGCCAGGCCTGGAAAAGATGTCTCGGTGTGGATAACTGAATGAGTCTGACACTTTGTGGTTAGTCACTGAGTCCTTTCAGGTGTATTTTTCTTGATTTTTCCAATGGGATACCTTGCTACCTTCCTCTTTATTCTTAGCAGTTTAGCCAGCTGTCCATTCTTTGTTTGTAACTGGCTGGGAATGGTTGAGCCAGGTAGGTTTTTTATGGTAAATATTTTTTTCTGTCACTTAAAAGTATCATTTCACTTTTGTTTCTCTTTTGGTGTTTTAACATTTCAAAATAGTTTCTAATCTATTACAACTGGTAAATGGAAATATGTGTGTGTGTCTATATAGATCAGATATGTTATTGTCAAAGAACACTTAGCATGTACTTAGCCTTGTAGATACTCTTTTAATCTTTTTATGATGGTGCCTTGAATAGTCTCAGAAATCGGGTGACGTAAACCACTACCCTTCCTTTCTCTGCCTGGGCCTCATATCTGTTTACCAAACTTCTTAGGAATTAGAGTAAGGACTCCTCCAAGTACGCCAATAACCAGAAATCAATACAGAATGTATTCTCAGGGAAGCGGCTGTGGCTCAATCAGTAGGGCTCCCGTTTACCATATGGGAGACTCCGGGTTCGGTTCCCGGGGCCTCCTGGTGAAGGCAAGCCCGCCCGCACGGCGTGGTTAGCTGACCCAGCGAGCACAAGCAGCAAGGGGGGGATAAATGAATAAATAAATAAAATCCTTAAAAAAAAAAATGTATTCTCAGCACAGAGATTGAGAGTGAGCAAGAGAGCTGCCTGTAATTTTCAAAGCAGTTACCATTAGGATAGCTGGCTAAAAGAAGAAATGCTTGTTTTAAGTCACCTTTGAGACCTTGTTTCATCATCGGCCTTAAAGCCTAATAGTACTCTTTAATTACTCTCCAGTGCTCTTAGTAGGATCAGTACTATGGTTTACTTTGTGCATTTGCTGTCATTCTTTCCTGTTAACCTCCCAGCAGTGTCCAAAGCTGCCAAAAGTTAACTGCACTTGACAGAGGCCTCAGCCGACCGAGACAGAATGAAGGTGGGTACAGGCAGTGCCGCAGAGGGGGAGGTCAGGTGCATGTGATTGGCCCTGGACTCTTCAGTTATATTCAGTTTTCAAGCAAGAAGAAAACTTCTTCTCTCCTTCCTTTTTGTGACTTGGCTGTCTTAAAAGGCTATTTTATGGACATACTCTTGGATGTTCTAATTTATGAACCACTGTGCCAAACTCCTTTTTATCAAGCTTGATGAATGCAAAGTGAGCCAGTCGGGAAGCGGCTGTGGCTCAATCAGTAGGGCTCCCGTTTGCCATATGGGAGGCCCTGGGTTCGGTTCCCGGGGCCTCCTGGTGGGGGCGGGCCCGCCCGCACGGCGTGGTTGGCTGACCCAGCGAGCACAGGCAGCAAGGGGGGGATGAATGAGTAGATAAATAGAACCTTTGAAAAAAAAAAAAAAAAACAAAGTGAGCCAGTGTGTGTAGGATTGGTTCATCAAGATATAGTTTGGCTCATTGTGTATAGAGAGTACATATACGAAACATCTAGCACCAGACCCTTGTGGCAGTGGTTAAAAAAACAACAAAAGAAACAAGCAGGCCTTCCCCTGGTTTTGGACTTAGCCTTTGGGCGCTTCTGCCCAGATCGCCCGAGCCTTCTTTAATACAGAACTTATCCTAGCAAATGAGAATTGCTAGCCTTCCCAATGCCTTCGTATCACCGTAATTATTCCCTCCCTCCTCTTCTCTCTAGGCACAGTGTGATCTGGAGTTCACCTCTGTAACAGAACTGCTAAGGCCCTGGCACCCTTGCTTCTGGTCCCCCCCTGCCCTCTGATCCTACAGCTTTCATCTGTAATTAAGAATCTTTGAAGCACAGCTCCTGAGCCTGAGGAAATGTTCACATTTTAATTCCTATCAGTATTAGAATTTCTCATCTTCTTGTGCTACACCACTCTAGTTTTTATCTAGAGCAGGGATAAAAAATGTGGAAGGTATAAAACAAAACAAAACAAAAAAAATGTGGAAGGTAGACCAACATTTCCTTCCCTCCCCCAAGACATACTTTTAGCTTATCCCCATAGCCATGGCAGACAGCACTCCTCTATCCCCAGAACCTTTCCTGCTATCAACCCCAAAGTTTCCACATTTCCTCTCTAGGCAGCTGCTACTAACCACAGTTGTTGGCATTAAATCTGAAACCTCTTCATCCCTAGCTCTGGAGCTTTTTACTATTTAAAATTGTATGTATTTCTTAAACAGTTGCTCCTGTGTCCTCCTCTTAGTTTGCAGTGTGTAACTTTTTAGCCCTTAAGGTGATATTATGTGAATTATGTTACTTTCCATTAATTAACACCATCCAAATAGTATTCTGTCTTTGCCTTCACTTGCCTTGAGCTGCAGGATCATACCTCATGTAATGGGTCAAGTGTTCGTGTATTTAAGTTCTTTTAAGTATTTCTAAGCAAAAAAAGCAATATAGATAGCATTATTTATTAGCTGTTAATTTTAAAGGTGTCATAATTTCCTAATTATATTTTGATCTATTTTCAGCTCTTTATAGGGAAAGGAGTCCTTATTGGATATGTTAAATGGAATTATTACATCTTTTGCTATTTCTTTCAGGTTAAGAAAAAAATTTTTTATTAGATTAGTTGTAGCTTGAAGGAAAACCATGCAGCTAGTACAGAGTTCCCATTTACCACCGCCCCATACACACAGTTTCCCCATTATAGTTTTGCATTAATGTGATACCTTTGCTACAATTGATGAAACAATGCTTTTACAACTATTTCCATCAAGTACAGTCCATAGATTACATTAGAGTTCATTCTTTGTATTGTACAGTTCTTTAAGTTTTCTTCTCGTTTTTATTCTGGTAACATACATGCAACTTAAAACTTCCCATTTTTCCCCTTTGAATCATACAGTTCAGTGGTGTTAATGACATCCACAATGTCCGTTACCAAAACTTTCCCTAACCTCACACACAGCTCTCAACCAGTTAAGCATTAACTCCCTGTTCCCCACCCTCAGCTGGCCCTTGGTAACCTGTGTTCTGGCTTCTGACATTGTGAATTTACATATTCAATTATTTCATTTAAATGAGATCATACAATACTCATTCAGGTTGATTTTAACTTTGTCAGTTAAAATCTTTTAAACCAGTATTAGAAACATGCTAATGTATGACCTTTAAACCTAATTAATTTTGGTGTTAGACATTAAAATAAAATTTTGTTTTTAAAAAAGGCTAAGGAGGCAATTTATTTTTATGGCAGTACATTGGAGGGAGAAATTTATAAGGGAACAGAATTGAAAAGAACTCAGAAAAAGACAATTGAATTAGAACTGATATAATACTTGAAATACTTGTATTATTTCCCAAAGGAAATAAAAACGGAGAGGCCTATACAAAAATTGTTTTAACTAAAGAGCAAGTATTGTGTCGCACCTAAATATACCCAGATTTCTTTTGGAAATAAAAAAGGAAAGGTGGAAGCTTTACATCAAGCTTTCATATCTGAATAGTGGACATGGAGATGAATATCTGATGTAATCCAAGTATATTAGAATAAACATCTTAAGATCACAAATGATCATGAAAGTCAGTGGCTTTGACTTTTTTTTTTTTTTTTTTTTTAAGAAGGTACCAGGGATTGAACCCAGGACCTTGTACGTGGGAAGCAGGCACTCAACCACGCGAGCTACATCCGCTCCCCTGCTTGTCTTTTAATATTGAAATATTGAGCCCCCTCAAATATTGGATTCATTTTTGTTTAAGTTTAAGGAAAATCAGTCCCAAAAGTTTGTCCACTTTGGAACTTAACTGAACCAGTACTTTGAATTGATTGATGTGTGTAGTAAAATCTGATTTGCTTAATGTTGGCACTGATATAATTTCATTTTGTAAGTGCAACAATAAATTTTTTGTTTGTTTAGTAACTTGAAACAATAAATGCAGAGTTGTGTATCTGTTACTAGCTTAAGATTTAAACCAGGTATTGAAATCCTTCGATTTGTTAACTACAATCAAATTATTTATGTCTGGACTGCTTTCGAACTATATGTTGTGTGTTTTTATACCTCTTGGCATGCTTCCAAACTGTGCAATTTTTGTTTCCTTTTGGGAATAGACATAATCTAATAGCTTTAGATGTAATCCTGATTGTTGTATGAACTTCTATGCCTTCGGTAAAATATTTTTACTCACTTGGGTCTAGGTCTAGATATTGTTTTGAGTGGATAATACCCATTTTCATAGATCATCATATCAGAGCCCTCAAGGATGTAGGTCAGGTGACAATTAGAGATACATTTGAATGATGTCATAGCTCTAACTGGTCTTTAGAATACTATGGAATTTCAGCTTAATTTTTTTGTCCTTTGATCAGGACATACAGCAGGTCTGAGATGAGTCCAACTTGAATTTTCTTTATTTGGAAGAGTTGGTAACATAGCCAAAGTTCTTACCTTTCCAGTCTTCAAGTGGTTGTGTTACCTACAGAAGTTCAATTTAGCCAAAGGGAGACTAATTTATAGCCTGTGGCTTGGCTTCTTTCAAGTGGAAAGTAGGCATGTTCTTGAACATAGAGTTTTTCTGAGGTTAATTCGGGTGAGGATTATTTTAGTGCGATTTGTATCAGATGTCTTTGATCTCTTCAGGAAATTATTGCTACATACAAATCCAGTTCTGTTAGCTGCACCTAAAGGTGCTTCAGTAAGTTAATGCCTCTGGGAAAAAATAAGGAGAAAATTCTCTTTTTTTTTAAAATAGAAACTTTGGTAGACATTTAATTGAGATAAATTTCTCTGCAGATCATTCTCCTTGGTGATAATATCAACAGGCTTTGGAAATCTTATCTTCTACCTGGATCCTTCTATTAACTTTTAGGAGTGCTACTGCCTAAATGGTATTTTGAGGAACTGCACTTTTAACCTCCATAAATTAAGATTGTTAAAACATAAACCAGACTGTGTTTTTTTTTTTTTTTTTCCTGTTTTTTTATTCTTTTTTTATTTTTTTTTATTTTTATATATATATATATATATTTTTTTTTTCTTTTCTTTTTTATTATGGGTAAGACCTATCACTTCTGGCAAAGCAATGAGTGCTCAGGACCCAGAGAAAATAATAAAAATTTTTTCCCTCTGTTGACCACAAATATTAATATGGACTGACACCCAGCAGTATGTGGAAATTAATTTGATAGTCTTCAAAAGGGCTGCCTAATTAAACATGTAAGATTATTTCCTTTGTGTCTTGAATAAAAATCAAAGTCTTGATTGTAATGGGTAGAGTTTGGGTCAAATAAAGTATAGAAACGTTCTGCTTGAAGGCTTTACTTTTACTCAGAAAAAAAGATTAAGTTTTTACTACTAAGTCTGTTCTCCCAAACAAAAAAGTGGTTTTTCTAAGAGTCAAGATACTTTTCAGGATGACTCAATTCTTTAAATTGTTGAAAAGAAGGATATATTGATAAAGTTAAAAGTCTTGCAATGCGTTCTTCATGGACATGTTCCTTTTGTGCACTGTTTTCTAGAAAACCCATAAAAGAAAATATACTTATCTTTTAGGCCTAAGAAAATGGGAAATATTTCTAATACCCAGAAGTTTCGCTTTCCCTTGTTAGGTGCCTCTACATTCTCCTTAGAATCATTCTAAAACAGGGGTTCTTAACCTTTTTTGTTCCACTGACCCCTTTGCCAGTCAGGTGAAAACCACAGACCCCTTCTCTCATAAGGTAGCCGCAGATAGCTTTATGACGCTGAACATCGGAGATCAAAGAAAATAAAGACAAATAAAAATAAAGATAAGTTGATTTTTTTCAATTCAAGTTCATGGAACCCCTGATATCTTTCCACAGACCCCTTGGGAGTTCGTGGACCCCTGCTTAAAAGCCCCTGTTCTAAAACGTTTCTATTCAACCACAAAATATGTCCTCCTCTCCACCCCATCCCACCCCAGCAGAGGACTCTGCTTTTCCTTTTCAAAGTGCAGTAGGTGGGACCTATGTTCTTTCAACAGCTCCTCCAAACCTACTTAAAATCATCTCGTCTCTGCCTCTAGAACAGGGATCCTCAACCAAGGGAGATTTTGCCCTTTCCCTGGGGTAGGCTGCGGGATGGGGGGTGGGTTAGCAGCATTTGGAGAGATCTTGGGTTATCACAGCTAGGGGGTGCTACTGGCATCTCGTGGGTAGAAGCCAGAATGCTAAACATTCTACAGTGCATGGGGCAGCTGCTCACACACAACAAAGAATATCAGTAGTGCTTGAGGCATAGACACCCTGCTCCTGGCTTTGGGAGAAGTGGGCTCCAAAGCCCCTTCCTCTCCATCCTGTTTCACTGAGGACACTGCTTCATCAGATGTCTTCTGTTTTTTAACCTTTCCTCCTTCACTGACCTCAAGTGTTCCTGCTAGTATGTTCAGGTCTGTCATCCTATAAAAAAATAAAAACTTTCCCTTGAACTTCTGTCCATTCCTTGTTGCTGATTTCTCTCTATTCCTTTATAGCAAGATCTTTGGAAAGAGTGTTTCCACTTGTCTCAATTTCTTTACGTTTCCTTTATTCCTCAGTCCACTGGAGTCTGCTTTTGACCTCACCATCCCACTGAAATTGCTCTTTCTAGTCACAGTGATTTAATTACCAAATCTAGCAGCCATTTTCATTATCTTACTTGAAAGCTCAGCAGCATTCGATGCAGTGACCACCTTCTTTCTTAAAGATCTGCCCCTTTGGAGCCCCTTGGCTTCACAGACTCCACTCGCTCCCGTGTCAGTCATCAGCCTTAGCAGTTTTCCTTTGAATTCCACAACTCCTTGTGCGGCTTCATCCATGCCGTGACCTCATCTGTGACCAACATACCCATACACATCTCAAACTGAATACCCGTATTTCCTCTCCCAAATTCCTGCCCAAAAAAATTCTTATCCCTGACCTCACTCTTGGCACTCCCATTCTTAACATTTCCCAAGCTAGAAACAAACTGAGGAATCATATTAGACTTCTCTTTTGCACCTACAACGTTCCTCGGTGACCAAGTTCTTTTCACTCACACATCCTTGCAATGCCCTTATGCACTGCCCTTGCCTAATTCATTAATCTCTTTCCTTAGCTGCTCAGTGGCTTCAGAACTCTCTTCCAGGTCCAGTATCTATGACTGCATCTTCTACAGTGCTACCAGAGTAACTCTTCCAGTTAGCTAGAGAGACTGAGTGTAGCCCCCAGATCCCTATTTCTTGGATTTGAAGTGACGACAGGTCATTTTAATTCTCGGTGCCTAAATACCTTAAGTGGGAATGAACACATGATAATATCAGTCTTACCAGGTGGCCGTGGGGATTAAGTGATTAAATACTTGTAAAGCACTTGAAACAAAGGTTAGGTGCTATTGTTTGAGTATTATGATTATTATATTGTAACACAAATCTGAACACACTGCTCTACTCAGAGTCTTCCATTGGTAGGAGAGCCTGTCAGATAAAAACCACACTATGAAGTCTGACATGCCAGACTTTTCTGATCTTACTCTGTTTACCTTGCGGTCTCCTATCTAAAGTCTATCATAAATACATGGTTCAGCAATTTCATGTTATTTGCAATTCCTCCAAAATGCTTTGCTCCTTTGTCTTGGAAGTCAAAAGCTTATGTTGTTTATTCGTGGGAATGCTATGCTGTTTCTTCTGCCAAGATGCACCCCAGTCATCTCCATGGTGCAGACTTCAGTTTATCCTCACAATGGGCAAGATTCACATCTTTAGTCTTTTCTGCTCTCTCTTAGAAAAATGAGCCATTCTCATCTCACTGCACGCCTTAATTATGTTGTTCTTTTCAGGTATAGTGTAATTACTTGTTTACATGTTTACTTTGCCAATGAGCTCTTTGAGGATGGAGTTCAGATTTTATGTATACTCCTAGTGAAATGCCTGACTCATTATTCAATCAGTACAAATTTGTTGAAAGAATAAATGAACTTTATTTTATTTATTTATTTATTTATTTTAAAGATTTTATTTATTTATTCATTTATCCCCCCCTTGCTGCTTGTGCTTGCTGGGTCAGCCAACCACGCCGTGCGGGCAGGCCCGCCCTCACCAGGAGGCCCCGGGAACCGAACCCGGGCCTCCCACATGGTAAACGGGAGCCCTACTGATTGAGCCACAGCCGCTTCCCATGAATGAACTTTAATAAGAAATTAGAAAAGTCAGAAAGAAATACACAGCATCTGTAAAACTCTTGTTCCTTGCTACACAAAGCCTTGGACTAGTACCATTGGCACCACTTGGGAGTTAGATGCTTGAATTTCACGCTTCACCCCAGACCTACCGAACCCAAATCTGCAGTTTAGGAATATCCCCAGGGAATTTGTAAACATGGCAAAACTGGATACACAGGGCTCTAGTTCCTTTCTCTCTTTTTTAATTTTAATTTTATTTTTTTAAATTTATTGAAGTATATCACTCATACATAAACGTTCATAAACAATAAGTGTATAGTAATAGTTGTGAACTTAAAAAACAAACATACATAACATCATACAGGGCTCTCGTACCTCACCCTACCACCAATACCTTGCATTGTTGTGAGGATGAAAGAGCATCCTCAAAATATTACTACTAACCAAAGTATCTTACATATGGTGTATTTTTCCCCCAACCCACCCTATTGTTGTTATTATTATTATTATATCATTTATACATCAACATACATAAGTATATGTTGTATAGTTGTGAACTTACAAAGCAAACATGCATAAATAGGAGTCCCATACATCAACCCACCACCAACACCTTGCATTGTTGTGAGAGATCTGTTACAAATTATGAAAGAATATCATCAAAAACTTACTACTAACTATAGTCCATATCTTACATTTCGTGTATTTTTCCCCCAACCCACCCTATTAATTTTTTTTTTTAATTATTTTTATTGCAGAAGTTGTGAACTTACAAAACAATCATGCACATGTGCAGAATTCCCATACAACACCTCTCTATCAACATATCACACCATAGTAGAACATTTGCTACAGATTGCGAGATAATATCATCAGACTATTACCACTAACTATGGTCCATAGCGTACATTTGGCATGCTTTTTTCATACTCCCCCATTATCAACACAGTACATCTTTGGCATAAATGCATGAATGTTACAGTATTGCTGTTAACCTCAGTCCACAGGTCACTCCAGTTGTATTTTTCCCATGCTTCACCTTCCCACCACCCTGCAATAGTGATGTACATCTCTAGCTCACAAAGGACACTCTTGGATCTATACCATCAACCACAATTCTCATCCACCTCTGGATTTACTGTGCTATTTAGTCCCTAGATTATTCTCTAGCTTTCTGTCAATTGGCATTTACATCCCTAGACTACCCTTTCCAGCCACTTTCCCATTTATACACCAGCTGTTACGATAATGTGTTACCATCAACTCTATGCATTTTCACACTTTTACAGTATATATTAATTAAAACTTCTGCATACTTTAAGCATCAGTAGTCCATCTCAGTCCTCTTACCTCCTTTAGGAATCTACCACTTACCATCAGATCTTGAAGATGTTTTCCTACATTTTCTTCTGGAAGCTTTATGGTTGCTTTTATATGTAGGTTTCTGAACCATTTTGAATTAATTTTTGTATAAGGTTTGAGATCGGGGTCCTTTTTCTTTCTTTTGGCTATGGATATCCAGTTTTCCCAGCACCATTTGTTGAATGATCTGTTCTGCCCGAGCTGGGTGGGTTTGACAGGCTTGTCAACAATCACTTGACCATTGATGTGAGGGGGTCTGTTTCTGAACCATCAATTCAGTTCCATTGGTCTGTGTGTCTGTCTTTATGTCAGTACCATGCTGTTTTTACCACTGTAGCTAGGTAATACAATTTAAAGTCTGGAAGTGAGAGTCCTCCAACTTTGCTTTTCCTTATTAAGATGTTTCTGGTTAGTCAGGACCCCTTTACCCTTCCAAATAAATTTGATAATTGTGTTTTCTATTTATTTTTTAAATGCTGAAGGAATTTTTATAGGGATTGCATTGAATCTGTATATCAATTTGGATAGATTTGACATCTTAATGATATTTAGTCTTCCAATGCATGAGTATAAAATGTTCTTCCAATTATTTAGGTCTTTTTTCATTTCTTTTAACAATGCATTGTAGTTTTCTGAATATAAGTGCTTTACATCCTTGGTTAAGTTTATTCCTAAATATTTTCTTCTTTTAGTCACTGTTGTAAATAGAAATTTTTTCCTGACTTTCTCCTCAGATTGCGCATGTGTAGTGTCTTTTTTTTTAAAGATTTTATTTATTTATTCATTTATCCCCCCCTTGCTGCTTGTGCTCGCCGGGTCAGCCAACCATGCCGTGCGGGCAGGCTTGCCTTCACCAGGAGGCACCGGGAACCGAACCCGGGGCCTCCCATATGGCAAACGGGAGCCCCACTGATTGAGCCACAGCCGCTTCCCTGTAGTGTCTTTTAAAGTCTATTTCATCTGATACAAGTATAGCTACTCCAGCTTTCTTTTCTTTTTATGGTTACTGCATGTGTGGAACATCTTTTTCCATCCTTTCACTTTCAATCTATTGGTATCCTTGTGTCTAAGGTGAGTCTCTTGCAGACAGCATATAGGTGGCTCATATTTTCTTATCCATTCCTCCAGTCTGTGTCTTTTGATTGGGGAGTTTAATCCATTAACATTCAATGTTATTACTGTAAAGGCAGTTCTTATCTCGCCCATTTTGATCTTTGGGTTTTATCTGTCGTATTTTATTTTCACCACTCTTGAGACTTATAGTTACTTTTACTGATATAATCTTCATTTCTAGAAGAGAAATGAAGCCTCTCTCCTGTCTTTTCAGAATGTAGCACACCCTTTAGTATTTCCTGCATAGCCAGTCTCTTGGTTACTAACTCAGTCTCTGTTTATCTGTGAATATTCCAGACTTGTCCTCATTTTTTGAAAGACAGTCTTTCTGGTTATAAGATTCTTTTTTTTTTTTTTTTAAAGATTTTATTTATTTATTCATTTATCCCCCCCTTGCTGCTTGTGCTCGCTGGGTCAGCTAACCACGCCGTGCGGGCGGGCTTGCCTTCACCAGGAGGCCCCGGGAACCGAACCTGGGGCCTCCCATATGGTAAACGGGAGCCCTACTGATTGAGCCACAGCCGCTTCCCAGGTTATAAGATTCTTGAATGGAAGTTTTTCTCTTGAAGTATCTTAAATATGTCACACCACTGCCTTTTTGCCTCCATGATTTCTGATGAGAAATCAGCACTTAATCTTATTGAGTATCCCTTATATCTTATGCATTGCTTTTCCCTTGCTGCTCTCAGAATTCTCTCTTTGTCTTTGGCATTTGACTTTCTGATTAGTATGTGTCTCAGAATTAGTCTATTTGGATTTATTCAGATGGGAGAATGTTGTGCTTCTTGGCTGTCAATAGGGTTGGGAAATTTTCTACCATTATTTCTTCAAATATTCCTTCTGCCCCTTTTCCCTTCTCTTCTCCTTCTGGGACACCCATGACACGTATGTTTACACGTCTCTTGCTGTTGTTTAGTTCTCTAAGACCTTGTTCAATTTCTTCATCTGTTCTTTTATATGTTTGCTTTCAGAGCCCATTTCTTCAAGCTCACTAATCCTTTCTTATGCCTTCTCAAATCTGCTATTATATGATTCCAGTGTATTTTAAATTTCATTTATTGTGCTTTTCATTCCCATAAGATCTGCTATTTTTCTATGTATGCTTTCAAATTCTTCTTTGTGCTCATCCAATGTCTTCTTAGTATCCTTAATCTCTTTAAGCATCTCACTGAATTTATTAAGGAGATTTGTGTGAACATCTATGATTAGTTGTCTCCTTTATGTCATCTGGAGGCTTATCTTGTTCCTTTAACTGGGCCATATCTTCCTGTTTCTTGTTGTGGATTGTAATTTTTTGTTGGTGTCTTGGCATCTGGCTTACTAGATGTATTTATTCTGTGTGCAGTTTTTCTCTTTAGTTTAGGGCTTCCTGCCCTTTCTCCCTTGCTGGTTGTGTAGTAGGAGCCAAGGATGTAGTTGGTGCTGTAAGCTGTGGAGCCTCAAGCTGCCCTCATTGCCCCAGGGATCAATGAAGCTTCTCCCACCTTTCTCCTTTGCCAGGGGTAGGGACAGAGCCACAGCTGTGTGTAATAATCCAAGTTGTGCAGGCTTAGACTGTGGTTGCCCAGAGAGACTGATGAAGCTTCATGTGCCTTCCTCCCCTGCCTGGGGCAGGGATGGAGCTGCAGGTGTGGGCAGCAATCTATGCAGTGCAGGTCCAAGATGACCGCAGTTGCCCCGGTAGACTTCCGAGGATTCAGTCTGTGCCAGCCAGATGTACCTGCAGTTACCTGGAGAGGCTGGAGCAGGGCCCACCAGCTTCCTCCCTGCTGGAGGTGGGGCTGAAGCCTAGGCTAGGGTGGAAGAAGCCGGTCTCGACCCTCACTGTGATTTTCAGTCAGCCCCGCTTCCCCTCATGCTGGGGGCGGGGGTGGGGGAGTTAAAACGGCGGCTTTTGGGGACATGGAGCTTCCAGTTCCTGCCACAGAGTAGCTCCCGGGGTGGCTCGCGCTGCCAGAGCAGGATGATCACCGGCCTCCGCGGCGTGGCCGTAGTTTCCCGGAGAGGCTGGCCCAGCTCCCCCCAGCTTCCTCCCTGCCCGAGGTGGGCCTGGGGCTTAGGCTCCAGCTACAATCTGATCTGGATGGAAAGAAGCCCGTCCCTACCAGCACTGTGGTCTTCAGTCAGTCCCGCTTCCCCTCGTGCCAGGGGCAGAGTTCAGATGGCGGCCACCGGCCTCTTTCTTATTTGGACAGGTCAAGACTGTAGCTGTTCCTAGGACTGTACTTCAGCAGCCGACTTCCCTAATCACTGGCTGAAGATGGTACCCAGCCGTCTCTTCCTGCCCCGTTTTGGGGAAGTGGAGCTTCCAATTCCAGCCGCTGAGCAGCTCCGGAGGCGGCTTATGCCTCCTGTGGAGGATGGGCACCGGCCTCCTCCGGGGCGTGGAGGGCTCTACTCAGGAATCTTCTCTGCAGGCGGGCAGTCTCCTTCCATTCTTTCAAGGATGCTCTTCTGGTCTCCTCCATCCCCCGGACAAGTGCTCTAGATAGCTCTGGGTGATTCCTAACTGCCCCGTGGCAGGAGCTGACTCTAGGAGCCCCTTACTCTGCCGCCATCTTGCTGGTTGTCAGTTCATTTCTCTTTTCCCCCACCAACTTTGGATTCTCATATGTTCAAATGAATACTACATATATCTTTCTTTTGATGTTTGTAAATATTAGAGGAATAATAGTTTTGTTCATAGGCTTAATGGCAAAAAGAGAAAAGTAAAATTGAAATTTAAAAGGTAAGAATAAATGTGATAGTGTGCTGTATTTTTATTATATCTCTCCAAAGACAACAGTTAGCAGAAGTCCTGTGTGATTCTGGGACAGGAAGGAAAAATGACTCTTGACTACAAGTGCTCCTTTGTGTTTGTATTTTAAGAGTTTTATTTGATAGCGCCTCTGATAATGTTACTTGTCACGTGATTATTTTTATTTTGCTTACAGATTGAATTTCTGTAGCTTGACAAGGGTGGTGGGTACTGTGGATTTGGATTGAGGTGATACATGCCTAGACTTCTTTTGGCCCTGTCTTATTTCAGGGGTTGTATTCCCCACAATTTTTCCTAGGCCTTGCTTTACCCAGTAGATAATGACATTATGCCCGTATACATGAATATAAAAAAGTGAAAAAATTTTAAAGTATTGTTCACACAAAATGATTGGAAACTATCCGATTGGAAGACTTTATCATATTCATAGAATTAGCTGAAAGTTATTTAAAAACTGTTTATATTTAAAAAACTATATCCTCCCTCTCTTAAAGGTCATGATTATGAAACTGGTAACATTCTGTTACTACATTTAAAAAGGCAGTTGGGGTATTCCCTCAGCCTTCTAAAAGTTATTCTAAGCAGTATTACTCAGCTCAAGGCCTTGACACGCCTCTTGTACTTTAAACTTCACATCTAAGGATGAATGCTCTTATATGGCACAACTTTTGTTTAATAAATGTAGGATTTCAGTCCTAGTATTAGGTATAAAGTCTCTATTACATAATTTCCAAAAACATATGAAGCATGATATTATATTTGATTAATGGATCTGGGGAAAAAAGCTCAGAGTTAAAGGTTTGGGTCAGAGTTCTGAATTTCTTGCTAGATTCTTTGAAACAGTTTACAAAACTTTATTTTAAACTCTGAAATTTTAAACTTGATTTTAAAATTCAAATAAGATAAGAGTTGGAGAAAGCATGTTTGCCACTTGTGTTTAAAATTGGAATGTAGAGACAAGTTTCTAGTAAATTCAGCAAATAGTTATTGAAATATATATATATATTTCATATGCCATGATAGTTAAAAGTGGTGGTAGTAGGTAATTGACAAAGATTGTGGGTGACTGACAGAACAGTCCCAGTGTTCAAGGAGTTTACCCTCATTGGGTAACACCCAGCAAACGATAATTCAACATGATATGCTAATTGCTCTAGCAGAAGGTTATATAGGATGCAGCTGGAACCTAGATTCCTCTCTATTGCACAAATTGCTAGATTTCAGCTAGAAGATGCCGTTTTATTTTGGCACATTACCTAAGTCTCAATATCCTCATCGAGGATAGGTAGGTAATCGTTGTATCAGGCTTTTCTGAGGATTAAATGAAAATGGAGGTCTAGTGCTTGGTACTGTACCTAAACATCCTCATTGTTTAGTAAAGTTTGGCTGCGACTATTCATAACAAAATAATAAATTGCAATTGCTTTGTAACGATAGAGAACCTTTTTGTTTTTCTGTGTTTCCTCCTCCTTCCCTCTCTCCCTTCATTTTCTCATAGCACCTGTGCGTGGATTTGAAGGGAGCCTCTCTAAAACCTTGGGGGTCAAATCTAGGTTTCTTTGAAAGTGTATTTTCCCTCACCACCCTTCTCCTTCCCCACCTGCCTGCCCCCCCCCCCCCAAGAATGACTCCCGTCTTGTCCTTCCCTTGTTAAAGTTTTCAGAACGATTGTTCTTTTTTACGGTGTGGTATCTCTCATCATTCAAAATCTGCACTATCCCATAAGGTAGCCACGAGTCACGTGTGGCTATTTAAAATTAAATTAACTAAGACTTAAAAATTCAGTTTCTCAGTCGTACCAGCCACATTTCAAGTGTTCAGTAGTCACATGTGGCTTGTGGCTACCGTACTGGGCAGTACATAGAACATTCCCAGAAAGTTTTCTTTTTTAGTCTTATTCTAGAAACAGCAATTGCTAGTAGCATAGAATTCAGAAAGTGGGCTAGCTTAGCGATTTTATTCAAAATCCTCTCCCGATTTCATTGAAAGAGAGAGAGAGAGACCATCACCTTTGGTTACTTTCCATTGAAGACTTACTTACAATGCTTGAACAATTTTGATTCTCATTTTTATAAGACTGTAAACTTTGAATTGATAATTTAGGTCTCACGGTAAGACTGTACAGACAAACCTCGTTTTATTGCACTTTGCTTTTTGCACTATGCAGCTATTGCATTTTTTACAAATTGAAGGATTGTGGCAACCCTGCATTGAACAAGTCTTTCAGCTCCGTTTCTTCCAACAGCATATGATCAGTTCGTGTCTGTGTCATATTTTGGTAGTTCTCACAGTATTTCCAGTTTTGTCATTCTTGTATCTGTCATGGTGATCTGTGATCAGTGATCTTTGATCTAACTATCGTAATTGTTTGGGGTGCCGTGAACCACACCCATATAAGACAGCACATTCAGTCGACAAAATGGTTCTGATTGCTCCAGCAACCACCCAGTCCCCATTTGTCTCTCTCTCCTTGGGCCTCCCTATTCCCTGAGACACAGTGGCATAGCAATTAGGCCAATTTCTGTGGCCGCTAAGTGTTCAAGTGAAAGGAAGTATTGCACATCTCTCACTTTAAATCAAAAGCTAGAAATGATTAAACTTAGTGAGGAAAGCATGTTGAAAGCCAAAATAGGACGAAAGCTCGGCCTCTTGTGCCAAACAGTTAGCCAAATTGTGACCGCAAGGGGAAAGTTCTTTAAGGAAATTGAAAGTGCTACTCCAAAAAAAAAAAAAAGTGCTATGGCCAGTGAACGCGCAGACCGTGAGAAAGTAAAGGCCTTACTGCTGATATGGAGAAAGTTTTAGTAGCCTGGATAGAAGATCAAACCAGCCACAGCGTTCCCTTAAACCAAAGCCTAATCCAGAGCAAGACCCTAACTCTCTTCAATTGTAAAAAGGCTGAGAGAAGTAAGGAAGCTGGAGAGAAAAGTTTGAAGCTAGCAGAGATTGGTTCGTGAGGCTGAAGGAAAGAAGCCATCTCCATAACGTCTGATATAGAAGCTGCAGCAAGTCATCCGGAAGTTCTCGCTAAGATCTTTGATGAAGGTGGCTGCACTAAACAACAGAATTTTAATGTAGATGGAAAAGCCTTCTGTTGGGAGAAGATGCCATGTGGGATTCTTCTGGCTAGAGAGGAGAAGACAGTGCCTGGCTTCAAAGCTTCAAAGGATAGGCTGACTCTCTCGTTAGGGACAAATGCAGCTGGTGAGTTTAAATTGAAGCCAGTGCTCTTTTTTTTTTTTTTTTTTTTAAGGTACCAGGGCCAGGGATTGAACAGGGACCTCATATGTTAGAAGCCGGCACTCAACCACTGAGCCTCATCGGTTCCCCTGAGTTGGTTTGTTCGTCTGTTTTGCTTGTTGTTTGGTTTTTTTAATTTGTTTTTAGGAGGAGGCACCTGGGGACCAAACTCAGACCTCCCATGTGGGAAGCAGGCACCCCACCGCTTGAGCCACATCCACTCCCCCAGTGCTCTTTCACCGTTCTGAAAATCCTGGGGTCCTTAAGAATTACGTTAAATCTACTCTGCCTGTGTCCTGTAAATGCAACAACAGAGCCTGGATTTGCACATCTGTTTGCAACATGGTTTACTGAATATTTGAAGCCCACTGTTGAGACCTACGGCTCAACAAAAGATTCCTTTCAAAATATTACTGCTCATTAACAACACACCTGGTCACCCAAAGCTCTGATGGAGATGTACAAGATCAATGTTTTCATGCCTGCTAACACAATATCCATTCTGCAGCCCATGGATGAAGGACTGCTTTCAACTTTAAAGTCATATTATTTAAGAAATGCATTTCGTAAGACTGTAGTTGCGATAGATAGTGATTCCTCTGATGGTTCTGGGCAAAGTCAGTTGAAGACTTTTGGAGATATTTCACTGTTCTAGGTGCCATTAAAAACATTCGTGATTTGTAGGAGGAGGTAAAAATGTCAATATTAACAGGAATTTGGAGGAAGCAACTGCAGATGTGGAAATAGCAAAAGTACTAAAATTAAAAGTAGAGCCTACAGGTGTGACTGAATTGCTGCAATCTCATGATAAAACTTTAACGGATGAGGAGTTGCTTCTTATGGACAAGCAAAGAAAGTGGTTTCTTGAGATGGAATCTACTCCTGGTGAAGATGCTGTGAACACTGTTGAAATGTCAACAAAGGATTTAGAATATGACATCAACTTAGTTGATAGAGCAGTGGCAGAGTTTGAGAGGATTGATTCCAGTTTGAAAGAAGTTCTACTTTGGGTAGAATACTATCAAATAGCACTCATTGCATTCCACAGAGGAATCTTTTGTGAAAGGAAGCCAGCTTCATTGTCTTATTTTATGAAATTGCCACAGCCATCCCAGCCTTCAGCAACCACCACCCTGATCAGTCAGCAGCCATCAACATCGAGGCAAGACCCCCCACCAGCAAGAAGATTAAGGTGCTAGTCAGTATTTTTAGCAATAAAGTATTCTTTAATTAATGTATGTCCATTGTTTTTTTAGGCATAATGCTATTGCACACTAATAGACTACAGTATAGTGTAAAAATAACTTATATGCACTGGGAAACCAAAAACTTCATGTGACTTGCTTTATTGCGATGTTTTCTTGATTGTAGTGGTCTAGAACTAAACTTGCAATATCTCTGAGATATGCCTGTACTTTTATTAAAATATCTTAGTTTATTTTTCTCCAAATAAAATTTAGTTAAGTTTTAAAACAACATTTTTTAGACAGACATCCTTAAAAGGTTATTTCTGATTAAGGATAGCGGAATATTAGATTAGATTAACACATATTCAACAGATTACTTTAATCCCATCCTCAATCTTCTGTATTTCTTTATGTTATATTTGCCATTTGCTTTTCTGAGAAATTCAGCTTATGTTTTCCAAATACAGACAGTAGTCAGTTAGGGTGTTTCATAGTGCAATTGCCATTTGCTCCACATCATTTCTCATGGCAGACAAACAAGGATGCTGCCATGTAATTTTGAATTAATTAGCCCCAGCCTTACAAATAACAGACATTCTCCACTGAGTGCTGCTGGCAAATCTACAGTGAGTGGACGGTTCCAGGTCACTCAACCAGGAGCCGCATCCACAATCCATCCCAGAAGCGCCCACCCCAGAAGGAGCCTTCCCAGAGTGCCCACAGCCCTGAGAAAGATGTTCTTTACTTTCTGATTTCTGCAATTAAAAACAAACCTGGTGGAGTCTGGCCTGCGCGGCTAGACCGGTTAGAGGGCAGGGAGCGGTCCAGGGCATGCCGAGGTGGCTGCACGCGTCCCGGGCCGTCGGTGGGGTGGCACAGGCGGGCAGAGCAGCCCGCCCCGCGACTGGGACCTGGCGCTGCTGGTGCTGCTTGGATGCCCACTCTCCAAGAAGCCTCTCAGATCGGAAGCATCGACACCTGAATTGATTACCGAAGAGCTGAGCATAGCATATCCAGTCATCGATGGCATTCCCAACACGATACCACAGGCAACTAGGATGACGCATCAAAATAAGAAGCCAGACGAAATGCAGCAGCACCAGATCACCATTTACAGAAAACACGCACTGCAATTAAATTCTGTCAGTGCTGTATGCCTTTTAAACAGTCAGGGTGGCAGGTAGTGAGTGGGGAAGAAGAATGCTCTGTCTCTTCCTACGCTGACGGTCCCTATTCCACCGTTTTCCAGCAGGACCGTTCTATTCAGCCTCTGTTGAAGAAGACGTCCCACAGGGCTGCGCTGGCACAACCAGCCTGTGCCTTTACAGTCTGCTCTTGCCAATCACCACACCAGTCTCTGTGTTCTTCCACCTTGGGACTTGGATGGGTATTAAACTCTTCAGAGCCAAGATGGTGTACATATAATAATGATACGCTGTGGGCCTCTATCTCTGAAAGCTCAGCTACGTGGAAATACCGGAGACCATTTAGTTTGCAGGGAAGATGCTTCGCTTGCATCTCTCAGAGACTTATGACTGCGAGATGCTTAAGCTGCAGAAGCTTCTGTTGTACTATTGTCCTGCCCTTGTTTTTTTGAAGGGTCTAATTTATAACAGCTTCCGGGGAAGACACATTTTGACAAAGGGTCTTGTTGGGATTTAACAGCCCCAGCATTTCTTGTCTCACTCAACTAAAGGTCATTTGAAATTTTGTTTGTTTAGATTCAAGCTCTTTGGTAGAGTCACATGTTCAAGATGACTAAAATAATTCCAAAGGAGCTGTGCTAGAGTAGTTTTTGAGAAGCATTTGAACTAGTGTTACATAAACCTTAGAGTAAAATGGAGATTTCATGTAGTTGCAAAGGTTTTGAGTTTGGAAAAATAATTTATTTGACATCAAATGCATACATTGATAATAAAGTAAGATGTTAATAGCCATTTTTTTTTTCAATTTTTAAATTTTATTTATTTATTTTTACCGGGAGGTCCCGGAGATCGAACCCAGGTCCCTCCGTATGGGAGACGGATGTCCAACCGTTTGAGCCATATCCATCTCCCAGTTAATAGCCATTTTTAAAAAACAAATCGGATTTACAAATATGTAAGTAAATTCTGAGGTTATTTTCATACCATGAAATATGTTATTATCTTGCTGCCCTGTTCGTTGTACTTTTGGATTTTATTAAGCCCTATTCTCTACAATATATGGAAACGTCAGTTATAGTTAGTAAATGTAATTCTGAAATTTTGGGCAGCAGATTCAAATTCAAGAGTAACTGAACAACCCCTTATTTAATATTTTCAATGAGAATTGATTTCTTGAAAGCATCATGGAGATCAGTGCTGTATTTTCACACAAGACAAAATTTAATTGTGACTTTTATTCATGGTCACAGACCTAGTTATTAGCAGGATTTTAAAAAATATATGCTTTGTGTAATGTTGGCATAGAATTTATATAATACTTCTCATTTATACATCTCCATAGAAATGCAGTGAACAAATTCGAGTTCAGAGGGACTCAAAGAGGGCAAGTTGCTTCATCTCTCAGTGTGTCTCAGTTTTCTTATGTAAAATGGGGTCAATTACTGATCATGTGGTTATTTTGAGGACTTGAAAAGTATTGATTCTTGCTACAACATGAATGAGCCTTGAAAACATTATGCTAAGTGAAGGCAGCCAGTCACAAAAGACCACATATCGTGTAATTCCACTTACATGAAATGTGCAGAACAGGCCTGTCTGTAGAGACAGAGAGTAGACTAGTGGCTGCTGGGGCTGGGGGGAGGACAGAATGGCGTGACTGATAGCAAGTATCGGGTTTCTTTTCTGGGTGGCGAGGGTTGCACAACTTTGTATAAAAACCACTGATGTGGTTTGAAAAGGGTGAAATTTATGGCACGTAAATTATATCTCAATAAAAAAATATAAAGCATTTAGCAGGTTCCTGATACATTGTCCATACTCTGTATAAAGAGTATATACATAGCTGCTCCTGCTATTAGGAACCATTTGTGGATTTTAAGAAAATAACGAAGAAAAACTAGAAGTATAGTATTTAGTATTTTACTTCACTGCCTGAAATACTTTCTAGTGACATAAGCATAGCATATTTTAATTATTTTTGTCAGCAGTGCTTATAATGTAAAAAAAAGATATTTACTACCACTAGTTTCCAAATTCAGGTGTCAACTGTAGTATTTTCTTTTATAAGAAAAGATCCTCTGTTAGTATTGTCGGTATTACAGCATTACTTCAACACTTTTCTTAATATAAAAATAAATCCCAAGTCTAATGAGAGTTGTTCATCCTTCAGTAGTCTGTACTTGCCATGTTATAGTCTTATCCTTTTTATTAATTCAGAAAAAGATGGTGCTAGAAATCCTTTGTGATGGCAGATATGTATCGTCATATACAATATGAAAAATTAAAATCAATACTATTACAGATGATATCTGATGTTCATAGCTGAACAGGGAAAACAGGAAATAAATTCCATACCATCACCCAATCTTAAGATATTAATGTGATAACTTAGAAGATTCAGTGTTGGAGGAAGTGATGCCTGAACTTTCTTATCAACTGTACTATCAGTGCCAATAACTTAGGTAGAAAACCCTGATTAACTTCTAGACTCTGCAATAAAGAGGTTCTGTAGAATTCTCCTATAATGCTGGTAGCAGCAAAGAATCAATTGTCTTTGTTTCAAGGGCTTACATGTTATGAGAGATAGTTGATGACAAAGACAGTTCATCAGGTGTAGCCTCAATGCCATATTGGTTGAATAAACGAATAGATATTTGTCAGGATATAATTTGATCATATAAATCCATAAATTGCAGTAGCTATTTATCAAGGCAATTCTATATGCCTGGCATTTTGTTGTACTGGGCGTGAGGGTGCGGGTGGAGATAGAAAGAAGTTCTGTAAATATTAATTACCTTCAAGCAACTGGGAGAGTTGGCAGGGGGTGGAGAACACTGAAGAATGGGGTGATAAAACACCGGGTTGAGTAGAGTTAAGTGCCTCAGTGCTCGGCAAAGGTGTGCAATGCTATAGGTGGTCAGAAAAGGGATGCAGTGGTGACTGAGGTTGTAGTGGACGTGGGGTTCAGAGTAGGCCTTGAAGCACTGGTAGGTAGAGTCAAGGGTAGGTGGTCTTGCAGGAGGGATACTGACCCACTAGGAGACCAACTAGGGCAAAGCCAACTCAGAGTCACCCCTTAGAGGCTGATGATGTGACGTCCTGGCTGGAGCTGGCAAGGTGACTTTGGGAGTAAGGGGGCATCTGGTTTGGTTAGAGGTGAGATGGGTCATACAGAACCTTAAGTGTCAGTTGCTGTGGAGCTTCTATTTCATCACATGGGCGGCAGGAGGTACTTTGTGCAGGCTGATTTGATGAGTTGGTGTTGGAGGAGAGATTGACTTGGGTCATTTTGTGTGAAATGGGAGGACAGGGGTGGGGAGACCAAGAGGTTTGCTTCTCGGACCCGTGGGTGGGTGGGTCATCACCTACCCCTCCAGATGACACATAAGGCTAGTCCTAGGCACAACTGGTACCTCCTCTTACCACCTTCCACTGTTTTTCCTCTCATCTCTCTCTTCAGAGTCACAATCCTGACAATAGATGGTAGACAAGTAACTTACTCAGTGAGTTAATGAATGATTTTAGGGATAATTTCTTTAAAAAACAAAACAAACAACCAACCTCCCTTTAATAAGTGGCTTTAGCTCTTATTAAAGAGCTGTCCTCGTCAGAGTTGCATTGCAAGTTAATGCTGAAATGGCAGGTACTTCGCACTTTTGCCAGGGCACACTGCCTTTGGGATTCACACTGTGAAGAAGCTACCTACTGGGTTATCTCACTTTTTTAAGATCGGTGTTTTTCAGAGTGTAGCCCATGGATAGCCTGTGTTAGAATACCCAGAGAGTCTGTTTAAAATGCAAACCGAAGAGCGGGTGTGGCTTGGCTGAGGGCCTGCTTCCCACGTACGAGGTCCTGGGTTCAATCCCCAGTACCTCCATTTAAAAAAAAAGTGCAAACCAAGCCCCTCCCAAGACCTGTGGGAGCTAAAAGCTTTGGGATTAGGGCTGGGAAAACCTGTATCTTTAACCAGCAACCCAGGTAATTTATATGAAAACTAAATTTCGAGAACCACTGACGGAAGGAATTATAATTTTCTGTGGAATTATCAGCATATTCTTCTTAGATGTCTCCTATGTATTAAGTTATTTCTCAGTGGGACATTTCCCAGTAGTCTATATTATGTGTGGCATTTTATTCTCAGGTACAAACAAACAGCAAAAGAACATTAAACAATCTACTGATGTTTCTTTTTGGTCCAGTTTTGCACTATTTCTTGGGTACAAGTAATTTCTGAGTGGGAAGTAAAGCAAGCAGCCCTCCCTTTGAAGGGTTGGATACAGATAGCAGCCTATCCTGTGCTGTGTTTAATCTGTCAAATCCCATTAAATCAAATTCCTTCTGTACAAGAATACCAGTTACCAATTTCTAGAGTTGAGTGATTCCTTGGTTCTACCTGTTGGGTTACTTACTTTTAATCCCCCTTTATAATCATGAGGCTTTGTTTATATTGTATATTTTTTGTGATTAATAAGTTATATAGTATCACTATTTTGGCATTAATGATGTAATTTATTAATATCATCTGTTGTATTTATAAATGGCTATTAAACTGATATTTTAAAAATCTAGTAACTTAACTAGCCATCCTTTAAAAAAAAATATTTCAAAATAATCCAAAGCACTGTCTCTGAAGAAGTGAGTCTGTTTGGGGGGTATATGAGGAGGTAACTAAGTATAATTTACTTCTTGCTGGGTAAAAGTTCAAACACTTTACCTTATAGCTGCCTTTTCATTCCTTCTGGCCCACCTTCAGCTTAGTTGCCTTTTGGTTAATATACTGTGAATACTTTCAGACGGTTACCATCCTGTCACTTCCTGGACTGGCAAGCAAGGTGAATACTTAGCCGATGAGCCTCCGTGTGGGAGTAGTTCCTCGCTCTTTCAGTGTTCACAGTGACAGCCACTCTTACCCTCGAGCAGGGGTCCTTAACCTTCTTTGTTCCATGGACCCTTTTGCCAGCCAGGGGAAAACCACGGACCCCTTACTACGTCCACACTCTACTGTGCATTATTTATTTTTTTTATTTATTTATTTTTTTAGATTTTATTTATTTATTCATTTATCCCCCCTTGCTGCCTGTGCTCGCTGGTCAGCTAACCACGCCATGCGGGCGGGCTTGCCTTCACCAGGAGGCCCCGGGAACCGAACCCGGGGCCTCCCATATGGTAAACGGGAGCCCCACTGATTGAGCCACAGCTGCTTCCCAACTGTGCATTATTTAATAAGTAGGTCACACCTGCACCAACACGTCCCCACAAGAAGAATGGGTTTTTGAATTTTCAATTCGAGCTCGTGGGCCCCCAGAAATCTCTCCTTGGATGGGCCCGTGGAGCCCTGGTTAAGAGCCGCTGCCCTGGAGCCTCTCCTGTGCAGTGTGGGAGAGACGACAAGAGAAAGGAAGCAATTCATTCACCCACCTTCTAACTAACCTTTAAAGCCCAGGAGCTGTATTGGTCCAGAAGACACATGCAGGCAGCCAGGGTGCGCTCTGCACTGGGTGGGTTAGTTACCCCTAGGGTGCAGGGGTGCGCTCTCCCTTTCCTTTCTTTGGGTGCAGGGTCAGGGTTGGACCTCGCACGTGCTCAACCACTGAGCACACCGGCTCCCCCGAGTTGTTTTTTTTTTTCATTTGTTTGCTTGTTTGTTTTGGGTTTTGTTTTTAGCATTTAAACCAGGCAGACTTGTTACTGGCTATTTCACCCCCCGACCCCTCTCCCACCACCACCACTTCTGTTTATCTCCTGTGCTGATTTTTTATTTGGATTGTTATCCATTGAGCCACTGGCCTAAGTTTTTGTTTTTTTTTCTTTTAGAAAGGAAGAAATATTTTTGTAGTTAACAGTGTCTCAAGACTCTATCGTTATACAGACTGATTTTGCATCAAACTATGTGGTATAGCTTCATTTATACTGCGCAGCTTTTGAGTTTGCAACTTAATTGGTCATTTAAATGCGAAATAAGTAGCTACCTCGACCCCATCAAGGTGGGTATGTATTAGGGCCTCTGTATTAAAAGGCTTGATCAGTAAAAGCAGTTTCCAAGTAGGAAGAAGGGTTTTAAAATTCCAACTAGCTGTCAAAGAATAAAATGCCCGTAACAAAGCTTTCCTTCAGGGCGAAAAGACTATGCCATTAGCCATGACAAAATTAGAAGCCAGTTATCAGTTTCCACTGCATGGTTTCCTTTTCAAATCTACTTTAAGATTGCTGTGCTGGTTAGTTACTCACAGAGGAGACATGGAGGCTCTGCTTTAAAACTCAAGAAAGAGCCTGTCTCTGTTTCAGTTTGCTTCCAGTGGCCTGAAAACTTTTAGCAGAATATAAAATACTCTGAACTCTTTCAAAGCATAAATCCTCATGTTTTCAGGATTGTGAGTTCATTTATACTATTTATGAGGTGCTAAACGCATGCCCTTTAGAGCATTCTATAATTTTTAATTTAAGGTGGATTTGTTTTTGTTTTTGTTTTTAAGTTTAATTTTAAAGGACTTAGTTTGGAGGGTTAACATTCCTCTCCTTTTGTAACAATATTGCCATTGCCAGCTGAATTAACTGGTGCAGGATTTTGAATCTGGTCTACGCTCACAAGGAGAAAATTCTTTACTGATCATATGATGGTCAGCTTTGCCAGAAGTTGAGGAATGTTACTATTTTGTTTCCCGAGGTGATAAGCCTGTAAAAGTGAACACGAACACGTGATTTGACTCAGTAAACTTTATAGCCACAAAGAAGCCTGAATTTTAAAACTATGCTGATAAAATTGGTGGTTGTTTTTTTTTTAAGATCTCAGAACTCAGTTGAAGGTTTTTGTTTTCTTTATTTACATACATAGATTTTCGTATAGCTTCTAAGGTATACTCCCCTCTACCCCCCTCACCAGCACCCCCCACACACATACACAGACTTGCTTATGAACGTAATCTGTATAATACATCATCAGCCTCGGTAAATAGGTGTAAAATAAGTGACGTTAATGTGTCCTGACTTTCTTTTCTGCGGTCTTCTATGGATTTTTAAAGTATTCTATCCCTGACACCTCTAAAGAATTTTTTTAAAGCTATCCTCCTCCCTTCTTTCATTTTAATGCCCACATTCATTCTCCCTCTATCACACACACATTTTTTTTATAAAGAGCAAAGTCTGTGCTTAACTGAATGAATGACTAATAAATGGATAAGAGCAGGAAGTCACTCATTCAGACTGAGTCCTTGATCTTCCCACCCAAACCTTCTCCCCTCTGGCTCCCCAGTCTCCAGGCCCACCGTCAGACAGGTGAGCGTTGTGAAGTTCACAGCCACAGATCCTCCCAGCTTCTGTTTCCTCCTTTCTGGTTGCTTTATTCCAGTTCATCTCAACCCGGATAAATTACTAAATTGAAAATTCATGTCCCTGAATTTCATACTAGATAGTTGTTGTCAGTTTTGCTTTTGGTTTTTGTACAGTACTTTCAAAAAGGAAAGGAGAAAATGATCTCTCGATGATAGCACTTAGGAGCTTTAAAACCCTATCATTTAAAAGCAATGTGCTATATTTCTGTATTGTGGTTCACCAAACCTTTTTTTTTTTTTTTTTTGCCTTCTTTGTCTCCCTAGGGAATTCTGTCCTAAGCACAGAGCTTGTCATCCCAGTATCTTGAGGACTTGTACAAATCCTTCATTCCATGACATTATATTCTTTATGTTATTTTCTAACTTGGACAAGGCTTTTTAAAATCTATGCAACAAAAGCCTCCACAGATGGAGATGTAGTTTTGTGCAAAGCTAATCCTTACGGTGTTAACATTTGAGGCAATGCATTGACTAAAGCAAACAAACACAGAAATATGTGAGGATAACTGGAAATAGAAAATAACTTATGAAACATTATCTGTAAAAACACTCCCAAACAGAGTGACTTTCGTGTAAAGATTTATTTCTTTTTAGAAATACTGGCACTTTACCCAGTTCATTATTTTTTTCAAGTTGACATTAGTTTGTTTTGACAAATGAATTTATCAGATTGATTCGCTTGATTAAAAAATAATAGGTACTCTGTCCTTTTAATATTTTGCTGTGAAAAAAATCTCTTACACTGATCTCATTATGTCCCTCTCTTCTTTCTTCTGCTCACAGCAGTTATTTTCATTCAAAGTATTTAATGATATTTACTTGCTGTTTTTAAAATCATACAAGTTCATCATAAAATTTTAAACAATGCCAAAGAGTAGAAAGTGAAAAATTCAAAATTAGCCTGTCAGTCTAATCTTCCTTCTGCAGGGGCAGCCACTGTTATCTTTTCCCCAAGAGTGTTTCCAGACACTTGGGGTGCATGTGAGCTTATTATTCCTTTTTTTTTTTTTTTTTTATTTTAGGAGGTACTGGGGATCAAACCCAGGACCTTGTACATGGGAAGCAGGTGCTCAACACTGAGCTACAGCCACTCCCCAATGAGTTGTTTTTTTTTTTCATTTGTTTGTTTCATTTTTAGGGGGCATCAGAGATGGAACCCGGGACCTTGTTCATGGGAAGCGAGTGCTCAGCCACTTGAGCTACATCCGCTCCCCATATTATTCCTTTTAATGCTTGCATCTTATTCTACTCCTTGGCAACCCATAATCCAGTTAGCCAGTCTTCTACTGAGGAACTGCTAGATTGTTTCCCGTTTTTCTCTCTTGTCACACCTGGTCTCAGCAGAGTTTTAAATAATGCTATTGGTTTTTTGGACCAGTTTTGTTAGACTACTGTCAAGGCATCAGTATTTATATAGAATTTCTTGACTTACGGTTTATAGTTTTAAAAACCATTAATTCTTTCAGAGAATTAGACTGAACTTTTAGAAAAATGCTGTTGTGGGGTCATACGCTATCCTTATGTGAGTAAAGCATTATCTTCTAGGCTGGGAATATGAAACAGCAGGCAGGGCTGCTTCTCTATTTCGCTCCGTCTTGCCCTGCTGAAAGCTGCGTGTTATCACAGTCCACCCAGCATGTGAGGCCAGGAGATACTGTACCGACATAATTGGCTGAATACGAAGAGAGAGTTATGTGGTGGTAAGTGCTTTAGCAGCTGTTGCTATGGGTAGTCTTTGAGCCAGAAGCACCGTTTTCCCAATCCCATACCTCCCCCAGCCCCCTGCAAAAAGAGAGAAAAAATATTCCAGACCTGCAGAAGCAGCACGTCAGGGCCTTTCGGTGGGTGCAGGTGGGTGGGGGGTAGGGAGATGGACAAAAATCTTAGGGAGCTTTTTAGTGAAAGCTCCATATTGGAGGATAATTTATTTAAAATATGCCCTTATAATTCTTATAGAATCTACTCCTGTTAGCTCCTCGGCGGCAGGGAGAGTGTGTTATTCTCCCTTGTATCCCCATTTGTGTTATACATGCAGTATCACATACTGACTGATGATAAACAGAAAAGATGAAAAAAGGAAGCATAGGAATATGGAAAGCCTAGTTATCAAAGTGAAATTAAAATGTCTTCATTTTTCCTAATCTTAATTATTAAAGTAATAATTTAATTCTTAATAATTCAATAATTAACTCTTAAGTCTTAGAGTAATAAATAACATTTCTTTAAAAATAACTATTTAATCTGCACTATATTCTTTGCAAAAAGCAACTCACTCACCAGTCATCAACTATTTTTATTTTGTTTGGTTAAAAAGAAAGAAAATGAGCAAGATTAGAGAAGCTACGTTTTCCCTCTATTGGAATAAAATATGATTTGTGTATTCACCACTGAAAATTATTTTTTTGAATACTTCATCTTTTGCCATGGAAAGTTATGGAAATGGAGTTTCAAGGAAATTATTTCAGTCTACAAGCATTAAAATACTCGTATCGTTTTTTTTAAACTCCCATTTTCTTTTGCATTTACGTGCACTATTCCTATCTTGATTACATGTGCCATTACTATGATATATCAAAGCATATAGATCAAGTGTCACATTTGACATTTTTTCACATGTAGGTAAAATTTGACCTTTGGTAGTTTTTGTAAACTTAAATCTATCTGCAACTAATTTTCTTTTTAATAACCTTGGAAACTTTAAAGAGAGAGAAAACTAAAGCTTTAGGCATTATTTTGAAAACAAGAAAGCAAAATAGTCATGAGATAGTGGGCCACTTAGCACTTGTCTGAAAGTCTCAAAGCCTTTCTTTTCTTAAATTTTTTATTTTGAAATAATTTCAAACTTATAGGACAGTTGCAAAAATAATACAACACCCATAGAAGAGTCCAACATACCCCCAAACAATTTCCACATCCACCAGTTTTAACATTTTCCCACGTTTGCTGCATCATTCTATTTGTCTATTTCACAGACATTTGAGAGTAGGTCGTATACATCATGCTCCCTGGACACGTGATAACTTCCATGTACATTTCCTAAGAAGAAAGATACCCACTTACGTAGCCACCTTAGGTGCAGTTATCAGGCTCAAGAAATTTAGCGTGGTTATATAGCTTACTGAATATATTCCAGTTTTTTTCATCCATCCCAGTCATGTGCTTTTGGGCCTTTTCTCCTCCATTATTAGATCCAGTTCAGGATCATCAACTGCATTTAATTGTCATTGTCCCTCTTCCTTTTTTTTTTTTTTTTAACTGTAGAAACACATCTATAGCATCACCCTCCCAAGCGTCAGTGGGATTAATCCCATTCATGCTGCTGTGCTGCCCTCGCCACCATCCATCACCAGAGCTTTCCTAGCACCAAACAGAAACCCTATACCCATGATGAAAGCTTAAAAGTATTTCGAAACCTTTAAATAAATTCCATGATTCTTGTTCTGTGATCGGCGCTTTTGTTAACTTTTCAGGTGTAATAGGCGGACTCGTAAAAAAGTTATTTTTCGTAACAGCACTTAACTCTGTTCTCAGTGTCCCCTGCAGGATGCTTTAATTAGAGTGCTGGGTAGCTCTGTGACATCATGTGCGTGGTCTGCCTCAAATGGAATGTCTAATACTAGTGGAGGACGGTGGTTGTTTTTTTAACTAGAAAATTTAAAGGCTCCAAAAGAAGAAATGCTCATATCCTTAGTTGTGCCTCTGAAAATTCACTTACTGAGAAAATTGCACTTGGGGAGTCTCTCTTCATACCAGAAGAGGTCACTGTGCACCTCTGAAAGGAAACCCAGGCATTGTGTGGTGGTGAGTGGGTGGGATCTGGGAGAAATTTAACCACATCCCTCCCCACCTCCCCCCATCGAAGTCACTTGCCTGCCGTCATCTAGAGATAGTCAGTCATTATTTTTCCACAAAGAAGAGCACGTCCTGATGAGATTTGTGACTTCACAGCATGCCTTCCCGTAGGATACTTAGGTGAATCAGCTAAAGCACCAGAAAGCACAATTTCTCAAAAAATGATAGAATCTCAGAGTTTGAAGGAACTTTAATTTATCAAATCCAGCATCTGAGATGAGGTAGGGAGACATTTCTGTCGATTATTTTAGTACCTCATTTGCTAATCCAAAAAAATCACAAATTCTTACCAGTACGATCGTCTGATAATATTGGATTTTACTTGTTTAAACTATTTAGACCTTTACACCAGCGTAGCATTCACAGTGCATATTGTTTCAGTCTCTCAGCATCCCAGCAAAATATTTCATAGCAGAATATTGTTTTATAAGGTCATCTCCACAGATGCATCTGCTGATAATGACATCGAAGAGGATTCAAGAACTAAACAAAATGCCAGTTTATTATAAAACTGTAATGGTGTGTACTGAGCAGATCTGTAACCAATCTCAAACTACCCTTGCACAATGTCCCTTCTGCCCTAAGATGCTAACCCGCAGAGGTCAGGTGTGTAGTGTGTTGGTAGCAGCGTGGGTCCTGCAGGGAGACTGCCTGGGTTTGCAGTTACTCGTTCTGAGCTTGCCTTAGGGAGTGCTCTCTGACCTCCAGTTTCCTCCTCTGTAAAGTGGGGTTGATAATAGGATCTAGCGCAGTGGGTTGTGGTTTAGACAGGAATAGACCCTACAACCTGGACAGTGCCCAAGCTGCAGCTCTCACAGGCCCTCATTTTTTCCACATCGGACGGAGATGGATTTGAATGGATTTGAGGCGGCTTTTCAGTAGACAGTAGAACCCGTGCTGGGATATGGTAGCTGAATTCTTGACCTCCTTCCATTCTGGACTGTTCCTTGAGGATCAAAATAGAGTTTATTCTGTGATTCTTCTATTTAACTCTCAATTCATGGCATCCATATCGAGGAAACAGATGTGTATGTATTTTTAATGACTTAAAATTTCTCCGCTTCTTTCAAGTTGTTCCCATATTAATTCAGTGTTTCCTTCTTTTTGAGCCAATAGTTTGCTCTGTGGAATTTTTCCCTATAGAATATATCATCACAATTTCATTTCAGTAGTTGTTTTAGATGACTCATAATGATGACTTTTCTCCATTGCATTTGAATGTCCTAGTTTCAATGCAAATCATGACAAAAGTTTTCTTTAAAACAAGATTTCTCTATAACATTCAAATTTCTTACAGCATTTCATATTAGAAATCTAGCATGTCATGTATAAGACATTTATATTCAATCAACCCAGTTAAAACTTTTAAAACAGTAACTTGGCCTTTATATAAAACATTAACTTTCCAGTTTGAGTATATTAACTTCCAAGCTCTTCATAATCCAATTTTATTACCTACATATCAATTCTGAGTGAGGCAGACCAATACTGGGTACATAAATACATACATGCATTCTGACACATATCATGGATTTGGTCTTAAAAGATGAGGCCAGGAATACTTTAAATTTTCTTTTTTATTTTCCCTATACTTTTAAGCCCCACATCCCTAAACAATGACTCATTCTCATTTATTCAACAAACGCATAAGTGCCAGGGCTTATGGAAAAAGAAAGCAAGGGCTCTACCCTTGAGGAGCCCACAATCCAGACAGGAGGGCAAACATGCACCAAGGTGAATTGCAGAAAGACTGGCTGGTGCTGCCACAGAGATGTGCGCAGGCTGCTGGGGGTACACCAGCCAGCCAGCCAGCTGCAGGAAGGGGTGGGCTCGGGAAGGCGTCCTTAGAGAGCCCGCCACTCCCAGGATCCCGGAGCTCAGGGACACAAAGGACACGGAGTGTGATGGGAGCACGGAGAAGCGCCTCCCTCTGACTGGCAGGGCCTCAGCCTGCCCCGTCTGGTTCAGCTCACAGATAGGTCTCCCCTCATTAACTCATGCAATCCATTTAAACAGGAGGGATCCCAGGAGATAGTGCTGAAAAAGCCAGAATTAGACTTCCTCCCTGTTTCGGGTCCCAGCACCCCTTCTTAGTAGTCCTCAGTGCTCCCTCATTCTCCTTCCTGTGCCCTTCTCCACCTCTCAACCTTGATCAGAAGGGCCCATCCTGGGGGCAAAAGGAGGAAATAATGACTTATTCACCAAGCCTTTTTATATGTTGTACTCATGCCCCTTCCTTCTGCCCAGACCTCGTCCATGGGTACAATTTTAGCCTAGGCATTTTTTTCATTTAGGGCTCCGGGGGAGTGTATGGGGGAGGAGCTTACCTTTGGAACCAGACTTCTCTGCCTCTCGCCGGTCATATGACAACAGGCGAGTGACTACGCAGTTGCTCTGGGCACAAAGTCTTCGTCTGTAAAAGAGGGTAATGGCAGCACTTCATGGTGCCCCTGAGACCTGCAGAACCAGCACAGGCACGAGGCAAATGCTGAACTCGTGCCGCTGTTGTGATTTCCTGCTCTCTAGATTCTAGAGAAGGGCCTTTAGGACTGCAGGCAGTAGTCCGACCGGACCCTGCCTGTTAGGATCCATTCTTAGGAGGGGGCATTCTAGAAGATATATGGAAATGGAAGGGGGGCTGCCTTTAGATTAACGTTGCCCTCTTTTCTTCTTTATTTTTTTCAGCAGTATTTAGCTTTCAGAAAAGCACACGTTTTACAGTAATGTGCTGGCAACGGGATAAAGCCAATAAAAGCTACAACATCTGCCAGGCATTAAGAGTAATACCTTGTAGTATATTTATAAAGATTAAATGAGATAATGCATGTTAAAAAACAAACAAACAACAACAGCATTGTCATGCATAAGCATGTAGAAAAAGAGAAAAAAAAGGAAGCCATCGGAGGAACAGTCCAACAGCCAGGACTGGATGGGCATATCAGGAAGAATACTCTTTGGAAGCGTGACTGCTCGGTTGTGTGTTCTTTCCACTGCGTGGGGCAGGCTGAGAAGAAGACCTGTCACTGCGGGGGGTACGGGGAAGGCACTTAGTGCAGGGACGCCGGGATGGGCTTCAAAGGATTGGCCCCAGTGTGGTGGAGGGCTGGAAGTAAACGAGCTGACCCAGGTCTCCTCCACCACCCCCCACTCCCGTCACACTAAGCTTGGTGCTGAATGCAGTAGGATAGCGCAGGGACACGATACCCGGCTGCCGCGACAGGCTGAGCGTGATGCGGGCAAGCAGGGCCCATGGGACCTCCCCATTCCTTTAGGGTAGGCTGTGGCCTGTCAGCGTGATGATGTGGAAGGAACAGAGGCTGAGGCTGGAGGCCCTCGTTCTCTTTGAGGTTCTTGAGCCTTTTAGCAACTTTGTGGGCAGAGCCAGAAGGCCCTGGAGATGCTCTAGTCCATGAATGAGAACCCGTGTGTGTGATAAACTGGGGAGGAGAGGAGGGAGTTAGAACATGTTTAACCTGCTGTGTTTGATAGTGCCAAGTAAAATAAAGCTTTTCCAGATCTTTTTGGTTGAGGCACGATAAGTGGATAATGTGACAAAGGATTGTAGGGGGCTTGGGGTAATGACAGTTGTGAAATGATGACCTAGCTGTCTGTCTGCCATGGTGTCCTTCTATAGAGCAGGACTGAAGAAAGATGACAGCTATTTAGAATGAGCACCAAATGACATCACAGTGTAAACCTTCCTTGGGAATTTGGGTAAACAACAACAAAACTTCCATAAATGAATAGTGCTATTGATCCCATAGCTAGACACCACATTCTCATTCTACAGAGTTGAAGATGGAATGGACTTCCCTCAAGGTCTCGCTAGATGAATTGGCAAGGAAAAGAGGCAATGAGATTAGAACTTCCAGGTCTAGCAAGTAATTTCAACTTCAGATAAACAATGAGTAATTTTCAGTATGAGTATGTCTGAAATTCCAACTCAGCTGGGCATCTTGTATTTTCTCTGGCAACTCTAATTAGAAACCTGGAATCCCAGGAGAGCCAGGACTGGGGACTCAGAGTCCCAGAATGCGGGGCCTTGGTCTGCCCAGACTTTTCTAGATCCCTGGGAGTGGTGGCTTGTTTCTTTTCCCTTCCTCCTTCCTCCTTACCCCCAGCATTGTGGAGTGTTGGCACAAGTTTTTGACAGGCCTTTTGATCATTGTGTGTTGTCAGTGTTATTGTAGAATAATAGTAAGAACTGCTGTATATGAGTCCCTGCTATACTAGAACTGCCACATGAATTAGTCTATCCTTATAACACCCATGTTAGAATAGGCAGGTTTGTAGAGCTCAGCATGGGGTAGATGAATTCGTGTTAGGCATTACATGTAACAACCTGGAAGAAGGAATACAGGGGCCTACAAAATCATATTTTGGCCCATAGTCAGTATTCATCTATTGACTAAACACAGATTTTTAAATGAATATACCAAGTGAATGAGTGGAAATGCATCGTCGGGAAATATTTTATCAACCAAGTGATGTTTAACGTCATTTCTGTTTTTCAGTTCTTTGACACACGGCCATCTTCCCCATCTGATTTCACTTCTGCCCTGTTCTAAGCTACAAAGATTTTAGAATGATAACAGTTGGCTGACTATAAAAAGGTAGAATCCAATCTTATTTGAGATCATCGATTTAAGTTTGACTAAAGGAATGTGATGTTCTCCTCACTCATGTGACCAGTTCCCATCCAGGGAGTTCTTTTAGTCTAGAAAAATCTTGAACTCTCCCAATGATTCTAGCTTGTGAGGCTAAATTGGATTTTAGTTAGAGGAATGGAAAACTCGCGCGTGCCCTGACCAGCTTTCCAGCGTGGGCCCACTCCCTCCAGTGCGAAGCTCCTGAGAGCGTCGCTGGCGCCGGCCCATCGTGCTGGGTCCTCCTGCAGCCTCGCCTCTTGGCTCCCCCAGTTTTCTCAAGCTGCAGGTGACAGCTGCATGTGATATTTGGGAAATTACTTTCAAAGTCTGGCATTTGGGTTTTAGTAGCCAACTTAACTATATAAGAAAACCACATCTTTTTAAATTTTCAGTTGATGGCGTTTGCGCTCAATATTTTAAAAATAAAGAATAAAGTGAATGAACCATGACAAAAGGATCCAATTTTGTAATGTTAAGTATTTTTCAGAGAATGCATTTGCCTAAAGGTCATGGAAACACTCAGAAGCAGCATAATACAATAATCCAATATAAACCCCAAACCACATCACTAATAGCTGTAAATTCGAATTAGCCAAACTTTGAAATCTAGTTAGGAAACCAAAGTGAGTTTGTTTTGTTTTTTATTTTAGTGGTAACATATCTATAACATAAGAAACTAAAGTTTTAAGATATATATTTGGGATCATTTTTGCAGAACCCATTTATATGTGGGTTCTTAAATAGAATTATGTTAAGTAATAATATAACGATAAATTATTTAAGACAAAAATGAACAGGGGAGAGATTGTGCAAATTAATGATATCAGCACAAGTGCTGGTGTCCGTGACAGAGAATCCCACCACACGCCCATGTAAATACTCTTTGAAACTGTTGTCACGGTGAGAGGTATGTGCTCATAATTACTTCGCTAGAACATTCCTATCTGGTGATTATTGTAGACTCTGCCATCAGTTTGGGAAACTAAGGGACCAACATTTTCCAGTTTGGTTATTGACGTCCATGAGCTAAGTTTCAGATATGACTGCAACTTTGAATCTCTGGTGCTTAGCAAAACGCCTGATCCATGCCTCACTCTCCGTTAATATTTGTTGAATTGAAATTAACTGCCATAGTTAGGATGTTCATATTCATTATATTTAACAGAATTTTAAAAGACCTTTTTGTTTAAATTTATATATTCCCCTTTTGCTAAGGAATGAGCATACAGAAAATTTGAATTTCTAAAATATTTCAGTAGACAACCAAAATACAGAACATATTTACAAATATTCATAAAATTAGTTGTAAGTTAAGAAGTTTTTTCTTAAACAGCGTATGAATATACTCCCCTCTCCCTACATGCACACCTATAAAGATGAGAAAATTATGCGAGAGACACTGATAAACATATAGATGTTTATTTTTATTCATAAAATGTATGTGTGAGTGTGTGTGTGTATTATTTTACCAGTGTCTTTTACGTAGTTGCCCATTTTTTCCACTGCTCTGTTTTTCCCCAAACAAGTACGATAGAATTCTCTAGGTAGTTGTATGCAGTATAATAAACATTCTCCCCAGGAGCCAGAACTTCCTATCAGTAAATCTTTGCTCTTAAATGTAGCAGAGAATAACATTGACTTCGTATTCAAACTTTCTTTCAGACAAAATTATTGGATGCCTCACCACTTAGCATCTCTGTTCTGGGGCTCGTCCCAGTCAAAGTGAAGTAACAGTAAAACTTTGTCCAGTTAAATACTAGGTGAAATCATCTGGGCGAAGTTGTCCTGTTCCACCATTATTTTTCCAAAATTAGAATTTCTACTTATATAATTGAAATCAGTGGGGGAAAAGAAATACTTGAGGTGCAATGGATTTTGCTAGAATTCATTTCACTAAGTAAGAGCAAAGTGCCTGAAAGAATAAGTCCACTGAGTATAAATCAGAAAGCATTTTGGAAAATGTGTTTCTCCTCAGAAGCTTTATGTCATGACTAACAACGCTGATCATCTTACTGTGTTTTTTACTTCAGTGAGGGCACTGTGTAGAGAAATTTTTGGCTAAAAGATTCTAGCCCAGGAATGCTGCCTGGTTCCTGAGGAAAATATAAAGCTATCGAGGAAAAATATTCTTGTAATTCAGTTCTCTAGCAAATATTTTATACCTTCAACCCATGCAAATCATCTTATTTTTAAGTGGCCCCGTGGTAATACCTGTTTAACCTGCCAGCCTTCACACCTTTAGCGTTTGTCCCTCTGATGGTTCTGAAATAGAGCAGGATAACAACTTTTCCTCAAAATTCGTATATTCCTCCACTCTTATTTATTTTAGCCTCAAGATATGTAGTTGAAAAAAAAAAGAGATATGTAGTTGATATTAATTTTGGCTAAGCAGCAATTCTTTATCTTGTTAAAATGAGCATAACCCTACATCTCAGTTTACCCCAAAAGCCCTGGTTTATGCCTGTTGTCCCCATGTCATCATGAATAGTGCCTCTTTTCACTCCCAAAAGTGTTCTCCCGTGGACAGGCGTTTACGTCTGTCACGCTTTTGACTAGTGAAACTGATGGACACAGTTGTCCAACATGAGAACTTCGAATGGTGTCCCGCGGAGAATGGGCATTAGCAGAACTGGCAGGAATGCGTCCCTAGGAAAGCTGGTGCGATGCCGGCCATCCTCCAGCTCCCAGCGGGAGCAGCGTTGCCGTTCACGTGGGGAGGCTTGGTGCCAGGCGGCTTCCCCTGCAGCTGGACACTGCGCTCAGCGAGCATGTGTTGAGTGCCTGGCGTGGGGGGCGGTGGGGGTACAGCAGTGAGGGCGGCGGGCACTGCCCTGCGCTCGCGGAGCCGGCAGGAATGCGGCTGTCTGTCCAACCTGCGTGAACAGACCATCGTAAAACCCCTCCTCTACTTGGTAAAACAAAGACTAGGCCAATAGGTAGGCTCTCTCTACCGTCCACAGACTAAGTTATGTTCTCTCCAGCTTCATAGCCTTAGCACACCACTTTATGGGATCACAGAGTCCAATATGGTTTTCATTTTATTATTTCTTGAGCCCTGGACCTCGTACATGGGAAGCAGGCGCTAAACCACTGAGCTACACCCACTCCCCTGATAGAGTTTTTATTTTTTTTATTTTATTTTATTTTTTTTTTTACCGGGAGGTCCCGGGGATCGAACCCGGGTCCCTCCATATGGGAGACGGACGCCCAACCAGTTGAGCCACATCCGACCCCCGGATAGAGTTTTTATATATGAGGAAACAGCTGTGATTAACTGTGAGTCGCTGAATCAGTTATGCATTTATCGTGCCCGATACCTTACCTAGTGGCTAGCATCGGGGCAGGTCCTGCAGACACTGCCAGAATGGCCATTGTGACGAGCACTCAAGTACAACACTGGTGACTGGGTTCCAAAACCATCCAAATAGCAAGTGCTTAGGATGCATTCTGACTTATTTAAAGTTACTTATCCAGGACCTTCCGTTACTCCTGAACACCGCCGACATAGACTGGGAAGTGAGCGCCGGTGGCCCCTGAGCAGCCAGAAGAGTTGTTCCGAGATCAGTTTTGGAGGAATAGGCAGGCTGGAAGGGCTGGGCCAGGAGATGGTGGCCAGGGGAATCAGCGGTCAAGCAGCCGGGCCCCGGAGTCTCGTGTGGTCTTAGCCCCTGGGGCCACCGAGGGAGGGCGGAGTGTCCTGATCGGAGGCATGGGCTGCTGAGTGGTTCCTGCACCACACGTGGGCAGGCACAGGACAGACGCGTCTTGTCTCATAGTTCTGGAGGCTAGACATCCGAAGCAAGGTGTCAGCAGGGCCCTGCTCTCCAGGAAGCTTCTAGGGGAGGCTCTTCCTGGCCTCGTCCAGCTTCTGCTGGTTATCGGCAACCCGTGACATTCCTTGGCGTGTGGCAGCGCACTCGAGCCCCTGCCGTGTTCCCTGTGACTCCATCATTGGGTTCAGGGCCACCCTCCTCTAGTATGGCCTCGTCTCAACTAATGACATCTGCAAAGACCTATTTCCAAGTAAGGTCACATTCACAGGCACAGGGTAGGCCTTGGACACTGCTTTTTGGGAGGCACCATTCGCCCCAGCTGGGTCCCAGGTGTACGTTTACAGGCAGCTTGAAGGGCAGAGCCTGTGGAGCCAGCTCACTCCTGGTTAAGAGGCGGGCAGAGGGATTTCTTCCAAAGCCCACGTGCATAGTGCAGGGCACGCACTAGAGATTTCCTCAGGCTTTAATTCCAAGCCTCTCGGGGATCGGATTTTCCAGCCCACAATAATCAGAGAGGTGGGGCAGACGGGCTGTCCTGGTAGAGCTAGACATTCTAGCGTCTCGTCCAGGCACTGACAGCAGCACGTGATCACCGCTGGTGGCTTTACCGCGGAGAGAACATAGGAAACCAGTCAATGAAGAGCGAGCCAAAGGTCTTGCATCCTGCTGTAGCCCAGGTAGACCGCTGCAGACTGAGTGGATTGATGCTCAGGTCCACCTGTAGTGTCGGGAAAGTTATCTGATGTGGAATACCCCATTTTTCAGCGTGGTAGATGACGGAGGTTTTAATGTCTGTTGTAGAGAACAAGCCACCTGTTCGCTCTCCAGAGAGTACGTACAACCGGGGACTCACGCTTAACTCTGAAGCCTGACTTTTATTTTTATTTTGGGGGAAGAGGGGAGGAACTGGTTGATGCTCAAGGGACAGCTTTTTTTTTTTTTTTAATATTTATAATTTGGGGAGTGTCAGGACTGTGGCTGTGGCCTGGCATTTTTGTCGCTGTAGAACACCGAGCACCAGAAAAGAGTTCCTTTGCCTCTCGCCACCAAATGGCTTTCCGAGTGCACACTGCCTAGTTGTCTTTCTCATTTGGAAACACTTTGAAACCCTTCCAGTGTAATTAAGAAAGCTGACTTTTGTTGAATAAAAACAGCAGCGCGTCTGCTTTGCTTGGAAGCAGGCCGGGCCCTGTGACTGGAAGCTTTGAGCTTGCTCTGATTCGGGCCCGTCCCTGCCACAGGGCGGCTTTGGGCCTGCGGGGAAGTTACTGCAGCTGCCTCGGCCCAGTGTCCCTCGTGGGCCAGGGCTGTTAACAGCAGTCCGCAGAGGCCGCGGGGGGCACGAGACCGTGCCCGACCTGCGGGGGGCTTCCACTTCTTTCCTTTCGACAGCTGTGCCTAAGGCTGCGCTCTAAATAGCACTTAGGAGACCCCCCCGGCCCCTGCTCCCTGGCATCCTGCAGCAGCCCAGGGCTGTTGCCCCCGGCGGGCGCGACTTGAGGGGGACCGGGAGGGGCGTCCCTGAGGGATGTCCAGGGCCGTGGGGCCCACAGCGGAAGCCAGGGGGCATTCAGGACTGGGAAGTGCGCGTCGGACGGTGTCCTCTCAAGGAAGGGGGCTTGCAGTTTACTTGAAAAGGTGGAAAACGCCGGGGCCAGCCTGGCGTTCCCCTGAAGGCTCAGTGGGGACCTTCAGTGAGCCTATCTGGAAGCAGTTCCTTTTCTCCCCCTTGGCTTCTACATAGCTTTAGGCTACAGTTATTTGGTAGAGAGTTCATATTTCATTTTTTTTTTTTTTTTTGACATACCAGGACCAAGGATTGAACCTGGGACCTCGAATGTGGGAAGCCAGCGCTCAACCACGGGGCCACATCGGTGCCCTTGAGTTCATTTCATTTGCTTGTTGTTGTTTTTGTTTGTTTGTTTGTTTGTTTTTAGGAGGCACTGGGAACCTCCCGTGTGGGAGGCGGGCGCTCAACTGCTTGAGCCACATCCGCTCCCTCATGTTTAATTTTACATCAGCCTCATAGTGGGTGTTTATACATAGAGAGAGTATATAGTCCCATCTGGGGAGCACACAGAAGGCGCCTCGTGTATACTGGTGTGGATGGTTCTTCAAGAATCTAAGTGGGAAATGGGTGTGGGTTGTATGCTGACTTGTTTCCAAATATCAGTGATCAGCAAACCAGGGCATTAGTTATCACCCTCCCTCCCCTCCAGGGCAGCCGAAGTAACTTTGCTTTTAGCTTTGGAAACACTGGCAGAAAGCAATTCATAAGCGATACTTTTTTTTTTTTGGAAAGCCCTGAACATTCCTTAATATCCCCCAAGGAAATTCTATTTAAAATTACCACTTTACGTTTGACTTAGCTGAAAATATTCACTGCACGTAGAGATAAGTGCTCGGTCAGGTAGAATATGTCTGCACCTGAAAGCGAGGGCTTAGAGCTGTGTGTAAGTGTAAGGCAGCACTTGGCAAACCTACTCGTCCTTTACGCAGGAAACCACTCGACTTTGTAAAGGAAAGCCCTCGTACGATCGTAGATGCTTGTGTGGGGACAGAGACCTTTTCCTTTTTCTTGGTCTCTTTTTTAATGACAGTAGCAAGGCACAGTTGGAGATCCTGAGTGTACCATGACAAAGGGCAGTGATGGCCAGCCCACCTGGCCCAGAGAATATGGAAGAGAGGACGCCTTGCTGTCCCTCTCTGCTCAGCCACTGCCAGCATGCCCCAGGGGAGGGGCAGGGACGGTAGCATGGGTGAGAGCTGACCGACAGGACTCGGAGGACTTGGGGAGCGCAGACCGGGTGGCAAGGCCACACGGGAGATAGGGGCTTGTGGCGTACAGGCTGTGAGTTTGCGTAGTGGAGGTCGTCAGGTGTGTGCAGCAGTATTCTCTCTGACATTATCCGTGCCTGTACAGAAGGAACCATTCAGGGAAGAGAGGGAGGGTTAACTGGCCATGGGAATTCTCCTAACTCTACCTGCTTTCCAAAATGGCAATATTTTAGTTATACTCCCTCTAGCCTGGGCAAGGAGGTGCCGTATAATTTTAATTAAACGGTTCCCTAAGGATTAAAAGTGAGAAAGTGGCATTCCTTCACAGCAGATGGCACACCCAGGTTCTGGACATTAAAGGCAGTTGGGACAGAGGGAAAAGAGCTCTGGAAGAGGGAGAGTCAAGTCTTGCTCTGGCACGTCCCATGCTGTTGTTGTACCTGGGCTTGGCCCTCTGCCTCCTACCTGCCGTGCTGTATGCGAGGGTAAGCAGACAGGTGGTGCTGGGACAGCCCTGGGGTGAGCTTTGTGATGTCGAGGCCCTGAGGTAGAGGGGCAGCGTCCAGGTTGGGCAGCTCTAGCAGAGAAGGTAAGAATACTTCCGCCACAGCAACCCAAAGTAGCCCTAGAACATTCTAAATGTTCAGGACTTAGAGAGAAGCCATTCATTTGTACAGTCATTCATTCAGCAAGTGGGCATTGCAAACCCACCCCTTATTTTAGGCAATTCCGTAATCACTGGTTCTACTGAAATGGCAATAAGACACATCTCAGGTGGAATTCCAAAAAAAAAAATGCAAAACTGATGTTGTGCCCATTCTGTACGGGTATGGATGGCGTCAGGCAACAGCTTTCACAGCAGCAAAACTGACAAATGGTGACAGTGTCAGCTGCCTGTATTTGTTTTCCACAGTAGCACTTTAACGCTCGAGGAGCTGTCACTCCCCAAAACCAGATGGCCAGTGCCTACCCAGTCCTCCCTAAAGGGCCTGTCTCCTGTGGTGTCACGTGGTGGTCCACCTGGGGCCTGCCTGCATCCATGTACAGATACCTTATTTCCTTGTTTGTTTTCTCAGAAGGACAGTGCACACACCAGGTGCCTCGTTTCCTCTGTATAGCTCTCCTTGTACTTGAGGTCATTCTAATAACAAAGTCTCGTATAGACACATATTCTCTTTAACTGCCTCTTCTTTCTTTCCTACCCAAAGAAGGTAAAGAATCCTGCCCAGTCTCCTAGGCATTCCCCAAATAATTATTGTGTGACTGTCCATGACATTGTCCCGGTTTTCTAGTTGAGACAAGGTTGAAGAAGACATTACTCCCATATCCATAAAGCTTATCGTCTCAAAGAGGTGATTATTTGTAAACCAGAAGCTGTTAAGGTGAGGTAGAAAGTAAGTGTTGAAGTATAAGACTTTTTCTTCTTTTTGTCAGTTCTCAAATGAAAAAATCCTTTAGTATAGATTTTCAGATTCTCTACACTACTAGCTGATATGGTCTAGAAAAGGAAAAAGCTGAAACTAGGAAGAATGAGCAGATACTTGGTCACTTTGGCTTTAGTCTGTTCATTTATCTGTCATGTAACACGTGCTTGAGTGGCCCGGCACTGTTGAGTGCTAGAGAAACTAAGGAAAGGACCTTGGCCCCATCTGTTTAGAAGCTTCCAGTGAAACAGAAGCAGAGGTAGGGAAGCATAGAAAGAAAAGCTGTGCAGCCTAGCGTGGAGCTCCATGGCTCCAGGCCTGGCAGCTGAGAGGGATTCATCCGGATAGCTTCCTAAGGAAGCTAGTCTCGTGATCTTTGAAGACTGAAGGGGGTGTGGGTTTGCAGAAGGATGTATGTGGGGATGGAGATGCAGGCCTAGGAAAACCAACAGGCCTCTTTAGGATTGCTAGGGACGAAAGATGAAAGGAATTGCATAATTTCAAGGAAGGGAATGATGTCACTATAAGGATCACGTGATGGTGGTTTTCAATGTTTTTCATGGCTTTACGTAGAATAGCTTTATGTTGCGGAAGAGTGAAGGCAGGTCACCTATTAAAGAGTCTCCATTTAATAGGAGGGAGGGAGGGAGGGAGGGAGGAAGGAAGGAAAGGAAGGAAAGGAAGAAAAGGAAGGAAAGGAAGGAAAGGAAGAAAAGGAAGGAAAGGAAGGAGATATGATGCTTCACATATAACTGAATCCCAGAAGATCTTGGATCTCATTCTAAAAATCTTGCAGTAAAATGTTTTTCTGGGACGTTAATTGGAAAACAGCTTGCCATTACTGAGTTGTTAGTCTGCAGGAGAAACTTGAAACCTACAGATTTTTTAAATATGGAAGCATTTCAGCCAGCTGCTAAACCATTGATCTATATAACTTCCTAAAACTATGAAATACCCATATAAATCTACATAACTGTCAAACTGGCTAAAAGTGTTCCACATATATATACCATACTATACTATTTTCCATAAATATCTGATTTCCAAACTGAGACTTGCCTGGATTAGAATTAACCTATTTGAGTTAACACAGAAGGTTATCTAAAAACAATTTAGATTAAATCCAGCTTTAAAACAATAGTTTAGGTTTTAGTTCTGACTCTGGCATTACCGGTGTCACCTTGGACAGGCCTCTCGGCATGCCTACGAATCTTTAAGGCCGTGTTCCCAGGGTGTGCATTTGAGGCTTGTACGGTGCACATATTACCAGCAGATATTCTTAGAGTATATTTGGGAAAAAGTCCCCAAATATTCACAGTAGTTAGGTGATAGGTGCCCTCCACACCCCTCAGCCTTAATCTTTCTTCTTTTCATGGAGGAGGCATTTAGGAACTGGGCTCCTGCCTCGGGCCCATCTGCCGGTCAACTCCAAAGCTCCCCCTGGGGAGGGCTGTAGCTCAGTGGTTTGGCACCTCCGGTACCTCCTAAAAGAAAAAGAAAAAAGAGAAGCTCCTCCTGTTTGGGCCTTTGTTCGAATGGGGCCACCACGAGGGGCTGGTCAGCCTAGGCTCTGGCGATGGTAGGAGGGAATGGAGACCTAAGCTGATGCCCGTCCCTACCCCAGTCCACAGGGCCAGGTGCCTCTTTAAAACTGAGCACGTTTTTGTCTCATTTTTTAAACTAAAATTCCAGTCATGAGGGGGGCGGATGTGGCTCAACTGGTTGAGCGTCCGTCTGCCATATGGAGGGACCTGGGTTCGATCCCCGGGACCTCCCGGTAAAATAATAATAATAATAAAATAAATAAATAAATAAATAAATAAAAAACAAAGAGCATCAGAGAGGAGAACAAACATATAAAAAAAAAAAAAATTCCAGTCATGAAACTTCTCGATTTTATAGAGCTTCCCTTTTGTAACTTTTTTTTTCCTCCAATTTTTGCTATATATTGTTCAAGAAGAGTCTTTATCTGCTCCATTGTATAGAAAACAATTGGGTCTCAGAATATGCATATTCTATTTCTGGAGATTTGAAAAATATGAGTAATGCATAATGTAGAAAAAGTATAAAATAGAAATAAGTATGGGGAAAAAAATCACCTGTAATCCTCAATCTGGACTGAAAAATAAAATATTATTCCTGAAAAAAATAGAAGAAGAAAAATTCTATTTGCCATATAGAATAAATCACTGCAAAGATAAAAACATGTTAAAGAGAACAAGATAGTGTAGAGGACGGAAGCAGGGTGGACTCTGGAGTCCCCAGAGCTGGCTTTAACCTGGTCCTGCCACTTACCCCGTGGGTTGCCAGGGGCTACGGGCTTAACCCCTCTGAGTCTTTATGGGCGGGAATGGAGATAGTGGGGCTCCTCTCTCCAGATGCTGGTGAGATTTCCCGGCAGAGGCCTGGTGTAAGGTAGCCGATAGCCCGGAGCAGGACTAAGATTATGGCTGTGCAGACTCCGGGGCAGTGAGCCTATACTCTAACAAGAGATGGAGGGTAGATTCTGAAGAGTTCAGAGCTCAAGTCACTGGACAGAGTCTCTGTCCCAGGTGGTCCGTGGAAAGTGACCCCTAATCCCAACTGAAAGGAGAGAGAACCTTGTGCCAAAGGGGATGCCAGGTGTGGAAGGACATGGAGAGGAGAGGAGGGCTCACCCTTCAAGATGAGTGTGAAAGAGCAGGCAGGAGGCTGCAGGAAGGATGGAGAGGAGGCTTGGGTGAGATACCAAGACCACAGGCGTCCTTTTAGTGTTGCTCGGAGCGGAAAGAACGAGGAAGGAGAGGCCACTTCGGGGGCCTGTGGCCTTATGGTAACGGATGACAGAGCCAACGCTCCACAGATCCTCCCTTTGAACTTAAGACGAGAGCGGGGTGGGACTAACACTGGCAGGAGGGGATGAAAGCTGAAAATGAGTGAGAAGGCCATGAGAGGACCTCCTCCTCGTTCTAAAACTGGCTCCGGTGTTGAAAAATTACACCCCAGGGAGCTAGGTGAAGTTACAGATTGGCCTCAAAATTCCTGCAATATCCAGGAACTGCTGAGAGCCTGACAGCGTTCAGGTGCTTGGCAATAGGCAACTGTTTGATTTTCAAGTAGAGAAAATGATCATTTCCTAAAACCACAGGCCAGTGAGCGTGCCATTAATCAAACATGATGCTGAAAAGAATGAGTTAAAACTCCTGTCACCTGTTTAAAGGTTATTCTGTGACCCAACAGAACAGACATAGTTCACGGAGAACAATTCCTGCCAGAAGCAAAAATGATTCCAGCTTTTAAATAGAGTTATTTGATTGTTGATTGAGGAATATGGTGTAGACACTTTTTATCAGGACTTCGGCAAGGTGTTTGGGAAAGTTGCTTAATGTCTTTGTGAAAACGGTGGACCAGTAGGGCCTGGCTGGCAGTGCAGGCACCAGCTCGCAGCAATCTACTCAAAGTACCCAATATGGACGGCGTCTACCAGAAGGTCAGGCAGCCCTTCTTCCCCCGCAGGCAGGACAGCCAGGGCCCACCTCAGGACCCCGAGCTCACAGAGGAGCACTGGAGAAACCCTTTCCTGGCCATTGCTTACAAATTGGGGGGTCAGAAGAGATCAGAAGCTGTGGCCTAGCTCAGAGGGAGGAGAACAGACCCAACTGGATAAAAAACAGAGCTCTGAGAGCCATTGTGAGGGGCGAGGCAGGCCGAGAACAAGGAGCAGCCAAGGGGCAGTGCGGGGAGGTTCAAGAAGAGGCAGCCTTTTCCACGCTCAGCACATTCTAGCAGGTTATCTCCTTTACAGGGGCTGAAATGGGACAAGGAGATGTCTGGCCTCAGACTTACCCTCCTCAACTCATTTGTTACTGACTTGACTGAGGAAACGTGTATCACACATGCCAATTAAACCAACGGGTGACATGAAGGTGGAAGAGAGAACCAGGATAGATGAATTCTGTACCAGGGTCCTCAAAACTCTCTCCTACGTGTGGGATTAGGAGGAAAAAGTGGAGGCTTCAGTGTCAGTACAGAGCAGTGTAGCGCTCCAGGGACTAACGGAAGCGTGGACCTCTGTACCGGAAGAACATGGCTCCAGTTGAGGTGAGGGGCAGCCCTTGACAGTGGTGTCTGCACCACGCAAATCAGACCACACCCAACATTGTCATCAGGTCTGGTTTACCTCCACTGAGGGGCAGATTTTGAGTGTGTCCGTAGAATGACCTGGATTTCATGGGGGAGTGGATATGCTGGAAATGCTTGCCCTGGAGAGCACAGCCCAGAGCAGTCGAGGGAGTGGACTTATCCTTTGTAATACAAAAGGGCGGAGACCCAGCATCCTGGCAGGTGGAGCTTCTGAAGAGAAAAGGGCAGCTTCTGGAGAGAGGCGCTGCCACTGGATAGACAAGTGGGCGAAGGTCTGGAGGACATAGAAGCCCCTTTGGACCTGGGATTCTGTGGTTCTCATTCTGTCTTTTACACTTTCATGTAAATGTCTTCACCTAGAGCATAAAAAGCACATTCAGAAATGCTGAACAGGCGTGCTGTTTGAGATTGTCTCCTCCTTGTGTGATTCAGAACCAAAAAGTTTGGGTTATCTTGTATGAAATAGGCATCAATTTCAACCTGGCTTGTTCCATGAGACCCATTCTTATCTGTTTTAGTTTCCTTGGCTGCTCAAGGAAACACTAGGCAAAGGGATGACTTAAACAAGGGGAATTTGATGGCTCATGATTTTGAGGCCAGGAAAAAGTCCAAATCAAGGCATCATGAAGGCAATTATTTCTCCCCAAAGACTGAGGCATTCTCCTGGTGATCCTTGGTCTTAGGCTCCTCTGTCACATGGTAAGGCACATGGCGGCCTCTCCTGGTCTTTCAGCTTCTTGCTTCTCCTGGCTTTCTTCTTCTCTGTTTGAATTCCATTCCACTTATAAAGGACTGCACTAATAGGATTAAGAGCCATATTGATTGGGGTGGGCCACAACCTACCTGAAGAAGCCTCATCAAAATGTTCTACTGACAATAGGTTCACACACACACAAGAGTGGATTAAGTTTAAGAACATGTATTTCTGGGGTACATACAACTCCAGACCATCACACTATCCTTCAGGAGGAACTTGTTTTTCATTTAAATCCCCTGGAAGAGAGAGGTAGGGGCAATGAAAACCTCTTAACTGTGCCTCTGGGTACCAAAGATTTTAACAGGTTAGAGTGACTTGTGTTTCCTTAATTCTTGAATTTTTTTTTTCAGATAGGTGGTTGTTAAGGACAAACATTTTAATATGTTTTCATGTTTTAATTCATTTATGTTTGTAAATTTAAAAGGAAGTTCTTCCTTAGAATTGTGGGTACATGCCAAAGATGCTAGGCCATTAGCTATGAACGTTACATGATGGCCAGGCACCTGATCTGGTCATTGCTGTCGTGTCTACAGCGTAAAGTCAGGTGTGTGTCCTTGTCCTTTTGAACAGGGGAAGGGATTCAAGAGCCATGCAAGTGTTATTTCCAACAGATTCCCAGGTAGAGACAACGATCTGCTAGGTACCCTGATGAGGAAGCATTGGCCCATTCAGTGCTCTCACATTCTTTCTCTCTGTGCCATTAGAGGAACCGAAATGGAAACACCATTATGACATGAGGGCATTTTTCCCAGATCCCCATTTTTAAACAATTTTTTTTTTTCCTAGTATTTCTTTTTTTTTTTTTTTTTAATTTATTTTTTTTATTATGGGTAAAAATCAAAATTCTCACAATACATACAAACATTTGCAAAATGATATATAAATATATATGCATATATGTGTATTTGCTTACAAAAATGTTATTTATATATATATATATATACACATATATTTTAAGAGGTGCTTAGATTACCCAAAATATTACATGGAACCCACTGGGATTCCCATGCTCCCCACCTCCCACACCTCTCACCACATCCCACACAAACATCTCCCACAGTGTGGCCCACCAACCTCAATGAACTTACATATCCTGGAGCCTTGCCACCAACCATAGACCACAGTTCACACTGTAGTAAACAATTTTTAATGATTGTTAAAATACATTATTGATGGTCATTAATAAATGGAAGAGACCGTCTTCATTATGTAAGATGCTCATTTTATGTGTTGCATGGTTGGTGGGAAGCTCTTTGTTTTCCACACTCGGTGGCCCTGAATGTCAGCCTTTCCTCCCTCATTCTCTCTCTCAAGGCCTTAAAGACCACCCTAAAGTAGTGCTCATCCCAAGTCAGAATAGAAGTATACTTGTGTTCATTTGTTTCTTTGATTCTGTCTCTTACTAGCATGTTAGCTCTATGAGGGCATAGGCCATGGTTCATCCACCTCTCTGTCTCCCACTCCTAGGACAGCCCCAGTATGTAGTAAGCTCTCAATAATTGTGTGTTGGGGGAAAAGAAGGAGAGACCTTCTTAAGGGAGTGCTTTTACAGTGAGGATAAGTCAAAAGGGATAGCCAAAAAAACATCTTGTGTTCTGGGGTGCCCACCTTGCTCTGGAAATGAACACAACCTCTTATTTTAGCTGGCTGTCCCCGAGGTATCCATCCTCTCAACTCCCTTGTAGGGTTGCTAGGAAATATACAGAACACCCAGTTAAATTTGAACTTCAGCTACACACAAAAAAGTTTTAGTATAAGTATGTCCCAAGGCAATATTTGGGACATACTCAAACTGAAAATTGTTTTGTATTTTTCTTTGCTAATATTTGGAAATCCTATCCCCTCGTGCCCTGAAATATATTGATTTGCCATGTTAGGATGTTTCAGTGTCCTCTGCAGTCCTCCTAAAATAAATCTGAGCTCTAATATTAAATTTGTTCTGATTAGAGCCATGGCTCATTCCAACCTTTCCTTAACTGAAATACAAATGATGAATGTTCTGTATAATGTAGCAGTTTCCTTAACATCTTCCCTTTTTCCTCCACTCAAGAAAATATATTGAATATAAGTTCGAATAGAATGAATGATGGTATTAGAGGGGTGGTCTTGAGTCCTCTCTAAATAAATTATTTGAAGATTTGTACTTTTTTATTGTAAGAAAGTTAGCAAATGATTTGAGATACATCCCTGCTCAGCTGCTGGTATACCAGTAGTACACTACAGGTTGACTTTGAAGGTGAGGATGGCTGCGTTAGAACTTGGTGCCAAGAAAAGGATTTGGAGAGCGGGTGTAGCTCAGTGGTTGAGTGCCTGCTTCGCATGTACAAGGTCCTGGGTTCAATCCCTGGTACCTCCTAAAATAATTTTTTTAAAAAAGGGTTTGGATTTTATTTCACTAAGAGATGCATCGCAAAGCAGGCGTTCTTAACAATGGGTCCGTGACCTTGAATTAAAATAAAAAAAAATAACACTATTCTTGTGAAGATGTGTGGGTGTGGGTGTGATATATTTATTAAATAACACACAGTATAGTGTGGGCTTAGTAAGGGGTCCATGGTTTTCACCTGACTGGCAAAGGGGTCCCTGGAACAAGAAAGCTTAAGAACCCCTGTCGAAAGGGCTATCGATGGCTCAGTAAGTGTTCATCTCACTATTAGGAAAACAGCCAAAGCATGTGTATTGCTGACAGTGGGCTGACAGAGAATCTTTTTTTAAAAAAGATTTATTTTATTTATTTATTTCTCCCCACCTCTCATTGTTTGCACTCACTGTCTGCTCCCTGACTGTTCCTTGTGCGCTCGTCTTCCTTTTAGGAGGCACCAGGAACCGAACCCGGGACCTCCCATGTGGGAGGGGGGTGCCCGATGGCTTGAGCCATTTCCTCTGCTCCTTTTTTTTTTTTTTTTTTTTAGGTACCAGGGCTGGATGTTAAACCCTGGACCTCGTATGTGGAAAGCCAGCGCTCAACCACTGAGCCACATCTGCTCCCCAACAGTGTCATTTTCACATGTAAAATCCAAAATTGACACCTTTCTAAGTCTACTGAGAGGGCCATCTAAATAGTTGGAGTGAAAAGCTTTTGAAAAATACAAACGGCCATGTAAGTGAGAAATGACTGTATCTGTTTTTTGGTTTACATTCTCCACTGAATTTTTAAATGTGATTTAGCTCTAAAATTGTCTAGGCAGTTTAAGAAAATCACAGATATTCGAGGCCTGAGGCACAATTGGAATAAACTCAAAGAATATGTCATGTTACCCACTGAGATAAGTTCTAAATTATTACTTTGAAATGTAAGTGAGGATTGATAAAAATTTTTTGAAAAAAACAAACCCTAGTGTCTTGGTTTTTTACTGCTGCTGGAACAAAGCACTATAGATTGGGTGGCTCAGAGCTCGGCCGTTCTCACGTGAGAGGCTGGAGGTCTGAGGTCTGCAGGGGAGAACCTTCCTGGCCCTGTTAGGGCCTGTGGTTTGCCGCCATCCCTGGCCTTCAGCCTGCCTCAGTCGCCACAGGGCCTCTGTTCTCTTTGTCTGTGTCCACTTCTCCCGTTTTTAGGGACACCAGTCGTCTTAGGTTAGGGCCACCCTAATCCAGTTTGACCTCTTCTTAGCTAATCACATCCTCAAAGACCCTATTTCCAAGTAGGATCACAGTCAAGGGGCAGGGATTGGAATTCAACATTTCTTTTGGGGGGCCCAATTCAACCCCTAACCCTACCATACCCCCACAGCTACGTCATCGCTTGAGGTTCATTTCTTTCTCTTAAAATAGGAAATAAATGAATAGACATAACTATTTGAGTCCTTTGGTCGCATTCCAGTATCTATGGTCAACACTTTGGGGATTCCTGCAGCAGGACCACGTGCATTTTGTTGAGTAATGCAACCGTGGCCCTCCTGTCCCCTGGGACCCCCGAGTCTACCTCGTTACTGCCAACGGCAGCTCGCCTCCGTCCTCGTGCCCTTGCTCTGTGCACCCCCACCTTGTGCTGCGCCTAAGTTGAGCAACCACCAGGTAAACCTTCAACACGTTCTCCACACTGTGCCGAAGAGGGAGCTGTAGGAAGTGAGAAAATACGTAGCTTGTCCAAGTTCCCGAGAGAAAGAGGGCAGAAGTTTGGGCAAGCAGGCCCGCCCAGTCGTGGCTGACCATTAGAGCCCTGTCGCAAGTCCCCTTGCGGAGTGCTCGGTCAGGACGGTCGGCTTACCCCTTCGCAGGAGCTTGCACCAGCCAGGAGACCGCAGACCACGTCAGCAGCCACATGAGCTGGAGGCCCAGGCCGGGGGAGGAGAGGCAGACTCCGTTGAGGACAGCGCTCAGACGTGGGCCACCTCGCACCAGCAGTGCGCACCAAGGGGGTGGCGTAGCTCCAGGAGCTGCTTGAAGGCGGGAAGATGTACGAGGCCAAGCAGCCGCCGTGTGTCTGGCACAGGGTTGTGGGGAAGCAGGTGTTAGTTTCCCTCCCTCCTCACTGAAGTGATTTTTTTTTTAATGTTTATTTTTATTTTTCTCAAACTTGTTATTCTGAAATAATTTCAAACAGTCGCAAAGACAACACAAAACCCATTCAGAGAACTCCAGTGTAAGCCCCCCTCACCTGCCAGATACTCAGGTTAGCAATTTGAACCTTTGGCTATATTTGCCCTATCTATCAATCCTTCTACCTATCATCTATGTATCTATGTGTCTACTTACCTATCTCCCTATTTGTCCATCTGTCTGTCCGTCTATCCACCCATCCAATCATCTACCTATCAATTTTCTGAACATTTGACAAGGTATTGGTGGTGAGGTAAGGGGTGGGAGCCCTAAATGGTGTTATGCATGTTTGTTTTGTAAGTTTATAACTCTTACTATACACATTGTTTATGTGTGTTCATGTATGAATGATATATTTTAATAAAACTTTTTTAATGTGAAGAAATTCTCTGAACATTTGAGAGTAGGTTGTATATATCATGCTCCTAGTATGTCCACGCACATTTCCTAAAAACAAGGATATTCACCTATTGTATTAGTCCACCAAAGGGATGTCGATGCAGAGTGCCAGAAATCTGTTGGCTTTTATAAAGGGTATTTATTTGGGGTAAAGCTTACAGTTCCAAGGCTGTGGAAGTACAACTCAAGGCACCATAAGCCATGCTTTGTCACCATAGTCAGCTTCACATGTTGAAGCAAGATGGCGGCGATGGCGGCCTGGTCTCTCCGTCCCCTCCGGGCTCACCGTCTCCTCCTGAGCTCCGTGGACCCAGCCTCTTGAGGCTTCCTGCTTAGGTGACCCTGCAGTCCCCTCTCTCCTGGCCTAGGGCCTGTTTATTTCTGGGCCTCCTGTATCAGTCTCGGCTGGTCTGCTCTCTTCCCAATCTCAGCTGTGAGCTATCAGGCAAATAAATGGCTCATCTTTCCCCAGGGCCTCAGCTGTTTAGAGCCTTCTCCTTTCTGTCACATGGCAGGATGGAAAATGACAGAGCTCTCCCTTCCTGTATGTCTGTCCATGTGAGTCCATTTGTATCAGACCCACCAAGGGAGTGGGGACTTGACCCGAGTCACACCCTAAAAGCAGTCTTACCAGGTAATCTAATCAAAGGCCCCTCAACTGAATCTAATACAATTAAAGGGCATCACACCCAGAGGAATAGATTAGTTTACAAATATGATCTTTCTCTTTTTGGGGTTCATAAATAATCTCTTATGTGACTGCCTTAAGTACAGTTTTTAAGCTCAAGAACTTTAACACTGATAAAAAGCTTATGGTCTATATTCCAATTTTTTCATCTGTCCCAATAATGTCCTTTTGGGCCTTTCCTCCTCCGTTATTAGATCCAGTTCAGGGTCATGTATTGCATTTAATTGTCATTGTTCTTTTAGTAGCTCTTTTTTTTAAAAAACAAATTAATTTTATTGATACATATTAGTAAAGCCTTCAATCCATCCAGACTGAACAGTCAGCGGTGTTTGGCATAATCACGTAGTTGTGCATTCTTTTTTTTTTCCTTGTGAAAACACAGATACAGCATAGACGCCCACATCCACCACCCCCAGATGTGCCACTCGGGGGGATTAATCACACTCACTGGGTGATGCTGCCCTGACCCCCGTCCACGCCAGGGCCCTCCTGTCACCCCAGGCAGTGACAGGTTTGCAGTCAGATTTTGGTTCCCTTGCCCAGGATTGTCAAAGGCTCAGTACGTTCAAGCAGTGCTTTAAGAAAGAGGATAAACAATTGAGGGTAAAGTTGTTCAAATAGCTGGAAGTGTTTCCACCGAAGCTGCTGACGAGGGCACAGTCTTGTGGATATGTTCAGTGGTGGCGGCTGGAAAAATAAGGAGCAGGGGAGCGGATGTCGCTCAAGTGGTTGAGCACCTGCTTCCCACGTATGAAGTCCTGGGCTTGGTTCCTGGTACCTCCTAAAAACAAACACACACACAGACAGACAAACGAAAAAACCAGCTCTCACTGGGGAATGGATGTAGCTCAGTGGTTGAGCACCTGCTTCCCAAGTACAAGGTCCTAGGTTCAATCCCTGGTAATTACTGAAAATTTAAAAAAAATAAAATATAAAAAGTAAGGAGCAGTTTCTTTTGAAAATTAAAAGACAACTGAATTGCAAACTTTCGCAACATGGCTGTGACTCGAAATGGACAAAACTGCCTTGCTGTGTAATACCTTATAAATAATTGCCGTCGGGGCCATGCTCAAGTTGTCTTGGGCCGTGCTGGAATTTTGTTTTTTCAGTTCTCCTGTCTCCCAACCAAGCCACTTAGGCCAAGAGCACCTAGCTGGGCCCTGGCTGGGGCACAGGGGGCCGAGGACCTGCCCACGGCCACAGAGGCATTCACGCACTTGTCAGTCACATGCAAGCAATAAATGTGCTCACCACTTGGAGATTTTACCGGACAGCTGCTCAGAGTATATATAGTGGGGGAAGGGAGCGAGAGACTTAGACAGACAAGAGAGGTTATTTAGAATCAACCTGTATTCCTGACATTTTTATGCCTCCTCGCACCGAGCAGAAGAGGTGCACTCATCTCGAGTGTTCCAGCTTTGCTACCGGGCACAGTATACTTTCAGGGATTCATTCCCAGGGAGACATTTCAGGTTTCTAAAATGTGATGCTCGTTGTTGACAAGGATCTGGTTTCCACATGGCAGCGAGAAATCCACTTTGCCGGGCGTTAGACTTCCATGAAGAAAATGCCCTCGGAGCTCGCAGGAGCAGGGCTTCACCCCAGAGACTCCCTGGGGTTTTTTGTATGGCTCCCGAGGTAGGCTGCCGTGGTAGTGGTCCCTGCTTTTAGCAGTCATTGTCAGGGCTTCCGGTCGTTTTAGAAGATTTTTCAAACAGAGGAAAGCACGGGAAGTGTGTGTGCTGGCTCCATGGCTTCCCCACGGCATCTCGGGCTGTGCCGCAGGCACCTGCAGGCTCCTGTGAGGCCCTGAGCAGACCCGCCCTCTTCCCACAGCTTCAGAAATGGAAAATAATGCTCGAGCCACTGGGCAGTCCTGCTTCTAGCGTTGATGGTTTTAGCTCTTCCAGACCGACTGGTAGTAGGTAAAAATGGGCCCATTTTCCTAAGGCACAAATTTGAGTAGTGTTGCCCTCCAGGCAGGTGAGTGGGGGAGTGTCCCCGAGCTGGTGAGTCAGCCCAGCAGGTCGCCTGTCACCCTGGTCGCCCCTTGGCCTTTTTCTGCTCATTGCGTGCCTGTTGTGTGGGGTAAAGTGGGGTTTGTAATTGGGGAATTTGCTAGCATCTGAGCTGTGCATCTCAGGTCTTCTGTGAAAAGGCAGGGCACTCGGCTCAGCGGGATGGAATGCAGGCCCCGCGCCCAGGGAGTTGTGAGCTGCTCTTTGGGCCTGGGAGGTTCCGTGCCGCCTCAGCTCGTGAGCAGCGAGGGAATTCTGCTTGGCGGTGGGTGCAGGTGCAACGCACGTCCCCTCTCCAGCACTGCAGCCCGAGAGCTTTTCTTACCCCAAAGCCTGGCCAAGGCTCTGAGGAGCTCCTTATAGAAAGCTGCCCATTAAAAAACAAAAAACCCCACATCCCGTTCCCGAGACAAACGTTCCTGAGACTCTGCTGTATTTGTAGCAAAAGAATGTCTATTAGTGGTTCTTCCATTTGGATCATGTTTGGAATTCTCTGTGCACTTGATGAAAGACACTGTACCTTCCTGAAAACTATTTGGGGCAAAAAAAAAAAGCGTGCAACTCCAGCCCAGTGTTTCTCACTGACAGTGGTAACTGTGATGAGCCTGCTCGGTGACTGTTGGGTATGTCTTGGTGGAAGGAGCCTTAGGTGAGGCTTACCTGCTCTATAGCTCTAGTATAAATAGGAGCCTCATGACCGCCTTTGCGAACACTGAATTGCACCTGCTTTGTGGATGGTCAGCCCTACTTCCTGTTGTAGCCACGGCAGCGCTGTCAGACCCCAACCCTCCAGTCTTGGGCACATGAGGCACAGTCTGTTTTCTTCTTTCAGTTTCACCCCTTACCTTCCTGGTGGCTCTTTGGATCAGCCAGTTCTCACCTGCAAATACCTCCTCTAGGTAGGGATAAAAGACCTGAGCGAGGCGGCCCGAGTCCCCACGTGGGTGAGGCAGGCTGGGGCCCCCGCTGTGCGTCTCCTGGCCTCCTGCCCCCTCCCTGCCCGAGGCCCTGCTCCCTCCCGCTCCCCAGCTCCCAGGGCTGGGGAGGGCGTGGCTGTCCTGGCAAGTCCAGTGACCACCCTTTTCTGGCATGCAGGAAAAGCGAGTGGCTTGTCATTGCCTTGACTACATCATGTCTAGTGTCCGCCATGAATTCAGCTGGCAAATTAATTTTTGCAGCTATCTGGAAAAATGCTCCACTGAGCGGCCTAGTCTGTCCAATCAGCTGGGAAGACAGCTGCAAGCACCAGATTGAGTTTGCCCTAAGCAAACCCAATGTGTGAAAGTCGAAGAGCTATTGTTCACTTTCCGAAAGGGCGCTTTGCCTTACAAAAAGATTAACAATATGATTTCTTTAAACACCAAATTCTTCCAGTATGCTAAAAAGGAGATTTAATTAAGTACTGGGTTTCTAGAACATACTTTATGCATGAAGGTGGCATGCCTTTCAGAAATATTTAAAGTTTTTTAAATTAACTTTGTAAACAGTTAAAATTTTTTATCTGGTGGGTTCTGTTATACTAAAGGATGTGGATAATTTTGTCTCTAGCCTAGGGGGAGGGAAGACGTACAACTACTAACTGAGAGTTTGAACCTGGCGCATTTAAGGAGGCGTGTAGTGCATCCTGTGAACTGCGGCACATCAATCTTACAGGTCTGTTGCTGGAAGCCCACACCAACCCTTTTAACCTGGTCTAAAGCAAGCTCTCATGTCGAATTCATCAGCTCTTAGCTCCGTCAGCCCCCAGCCTAAAGACCGCCAAGCAGCCGAGGCCCCTCCACTGCCCGCTCAACACCTCAGGGCTGTTTCTTCCAAGCCGCCCTTTTCACGTCCACAACGGCCTTCACCTGCATTCATCAGGTCCTTCCACTCAGCATGGAGCATCCATTAAGAAGCTCCCTGCCCGGCACTGGGGACCCTCCACCGAGGGCAGACGCTGGCTTTGCGCTCCCAGGGCCCCAGCCCAGCTCCCCGCCCTCCGAGCATGGCAGTCTGCTGTAAGGGTACAGAGTGGCACCGCTGAGAACGGTCCATCCTGCTCTTTTCCTCTTTCTGCTGCTTGTCTTGCCTCCTCAACCCCTACCCCACCCTGCAGAAGCTCAGGGACCCGAGCAGAATGGCCGGGTCTGCTGTAGCCAAAACCAATCCAGGCAGCACGGCATAGCTGGGGTATGGCTTTGGGCGAGTCGTTAACAGAAATCCTCTTGTTTTTCCTTATATCTCGACCAGGGCGTGAGCTCTGGCGTTTAAAAATGTGGGTGTCCTGGCTCCTGGGTGCTTGTGGTGGCTCTCTCCTCTGCGTAGGAATGGCCCGGAGAGAGAGGGAATGCTGGAGGTGGAGAGGCATGGGGGGTATGGGGGCGGAGAAGGGAAGTGTCTGGGGGTGGGGAGGGTGGTCCAGAATGTGTGGTCACCTGGGCCGTGAGGAAAGGCAGGTTGTGGCCACTTTCGCGCCCTCTCTCAGTCCATCCCCTGGAGAGGAGGGAGAAGATGCCCAGGGCAGCGGAGTGCCCTGGACGGGTGGCCCGAGGGAGGCCGCAGGCTGGGCAACCATTAGGTAGTCTTCAGAGGCTGACTCAGCGCAGCCCTGGTAGGGCCCAGGGGACGGAGACAGGACGCCTCCGCGGTCCACGCGCAGCTCTGAGCCTCAGGGAGCACCTCTGCTCCCCGCCTGTCCCCAGAGCTTGGCTGGCAGGAGGAGGAATCGCCGCCTGGGTCCCGGGTGGGCCATCCAGGTCGCAGCCAGCCTTGGGGCCGGGTAAGGATCGCCACTGCGCCGGTGAAGAAACCGAGGCCCAGAGGGGTGGAGTAACGCACAGAGTCGCCCACCTCAAAGTAAATAGTGGAACCAAAGCTGCAAAGCCAGTGAGCCCGGTTCCAGTCTGCTGAATCGGCCAGAGAGGAGCTTGCTGGAAGCTTCCACCAGGCCGTGAGGCCCTCTGCTTCGGTACCCCCCAGCTTCCTGCAATTGGACCTCAGCACTTATGGAACTAGCTCAGGCCACTGTGGCACAAAAACCGATGTCATGTTTGGATCACTCGTGCCAAGCGGCTTTTTTCCCCAAGATATATAGCTGAGATAGCTGAATTCAGGGCTGTGGAAGGGCCCAGAGTCCAGCACTCCTAGATGCTAAATCTTTTTGTGACTGTGGGCAAATGTTAATCCTCTGAGCTTCGGTTTTCTTATGTTTAAACTGAGACTTTGGTGTCCTGCAATTCCTAAGGTCTGTGTTAGTGCTAATACAACCCCTTTTCTATCATATTGAAAGGAAGTAGCTCCTCTGGGGAATCTCAGAGGCTGTCTGCGCCCTAGGAGAGTGGAGATGGTGCAGGAAACGATCTCAACTTGCTAGAGGAGCCCTGGCTAGCTCCTGCCAGGGAAATGAACTTCCCTAGTGGGAAATGATTGCCTTGTTCTTATTTTAATTATTCTTGCACTCGGTACTTGGAAAGGCGTGATTTCATATTGTTCTCATCTAATGGGGCCTAGTGCCACGCATTTAAAGTAGGTCTTTAACTACAGAGCAATAAAACATTTAGCAAATTATGTTGGGCCAGGACTGCCCGCACTGCTCCTCTCAGATCTGTGCCAGGCCTCCTGCTCCCATATGGGCTGACCCGGCAGATTGGGAGCTGGCCGGTGCTGGCTGGAGTCCTGCCCTGTGGAGGTTCTCCGACCCTGCTTCCTCACCGCTCGCCGCCTGCTCTCTGGAGGACGCGCAGAGGAGGAAGTCAGAGTTCCTGGCAGTTGGCTTGGCAGGTTCCTGCACCGCTGGCTAAGTTTAATTGGGGGGAATGAAGTCACTGACTTAAAAAGGGGTCAGAGCCTCTGCGGATCGGTCTCTCCATTTGTGCTCCCTGCTCTCTCCTTTTAAACCATAATTTGGGAATGATTCTTCAGGCTGTGCACCGTTTACAACCTGCTCATAGGTCAAGGGGAAATCTGAGCCCATTGTCTTAAGGCGGGGAATGCTAACAAGACCCTAAAAGCCTTTTCACTGTAACCCAGGCTAGCTGCCTTTGCGTCTCTTGGACCCCTGGCCATGGTTATGTGGCTGAGCTTTGGCGGGTAACGAAGGCTGTGGCTGTTTGGGAGGCGCTGGGGCCTCCCCTGCCGTCCTGGCCACCTCAGGCCTCTCATCGGGAAACCGTGTTGTAGGACCTTGCTGTGTGGGGTTGCTCGAACTGTGCGTGGAAGCATGGAACTTGGGGGTCAGAGCACTTAGCCCGAATCCAGCCTCCGCCGCTTCCTAGCTGCGTCATCTTGGGGAGGTTACTTCACCTCTTTGAACCTCAGTTTTAGCATTGACCACGTGGGGTTCCTGACTCCTTCCACGTCACAGGGCTGTGGGCATAGATTAAGTGAGACGTATGGAAGTCGCCCGGACCCCAGTCGCTTACCGTCAGTTACAGCCGCAGAAGGAGTGCCTTCGTGTCGGTTGCCTTAATGTGCCCATTGTATAAAAGAATCACTAACTGCATTTCAAAAACAAAGGACAGTTGCAACAAATATATCACCTATGGCAACTTGAGCTGCAGAAAACTGGTTCTAAGACTTTGGCAGTTATCTTCCAGGCATCACTTCCAACTCCAGGCACCGTGACTTCTCTGAGTTATTAAAAAGAAAGAGAGACACATCTTTTGCACCATGTCCTCATTGAATAGTGGGATATTTGGCCTTATATTCTGCATTTACCATGAAATTATGGCCACGATTCTCGGGGATAGTGAGTCACACTGGAAACTGCACTATAGAGTGATCCCCGAGTTAGCCAATGTATTTCTTCCCCAAGACACTCAGCTATGGATGGGGCACTGAACACGCCCACCTGTCTGTGTGTCCCCTTGGTGGCAGATCTCTGGACCAGCGGGTTCCTTTTCATGACTAGGCTTGAGATGAACTGGCTCCTGTTGGACCCGATTCCTAGAGATGGTGCTTCGTGGCATCTATAGAAGAAGCTTCTGTGTCGTGGCCCAGCATTTGTTAAAACAGTAGACACAGTGGGAAGAGCAGGGGCTTTGGAATTCAAGCTACGTTAGCTCTGCTCTTTGCCAGGTGGTGCTGGACCAGGCGCTTGCTTGAACCTCAGTTTCTTTCTTTCTAGAGACAATTGCATCCATTTTGCAGGGTTTCCATCCAGAATTAGACATATTGTTTATAAGGCTAAAACTCTGCAGAGCAGATGAATAGTAACTAATGAATTCGACATCCAATGTTAAAAGAAAGAAACAGCATGGTGGAGATGGAAGAGCCAAGAGCCTGGACTAGGAACCAGAAGGCCTGGCCCCAGATCCCACTCCATGACTCGCTGGCCTGGGGAATGCCCTCAAATCTCAAATCCCAGCTGCCCACGTGTAAGCTTGGTCCCCCTGTTAGAGGGATCTGAGCACTCCCCAAAGGGAAAGGCTCTGAAAACAAAAGACTTCCTCTCCCTGTATCGTCACTCCCACAAGTACTAGATGCTGACGTTTTCATACCTACCTTCTTCAGGGATGGGTACTTTTACAAGCACTTGGAGCCATTCCAGCAGGCACTTACTGTCTAGACTAAATCATTCCAGAAAACCACAGTCATAAATAGACTTGCCAGAATTCTACAACACCTTTTCTTTGCTGTTGTTTTAACTTCATTTAAAACAGAAATATTTATTCTCATAGTCAGCAACAAGGAAACACACAAATTTGGTCTGTGTTAGTGTGTGTGTAAGTGTTTTCAGATGATTCCTGTGTGTCCCACACCCCACAGTGTAAGCTGATCTGTGTCTTTCCTTTTCTCCCCACCCTGGTCTCTGTGCCTCTACCATACAAACGCTCGTGTGCTGTGGACGACAGCCCTATTCTACTACAATCTGACAAATCTTATTCCAGTTTAAGGAAATGGTTCTGTAACTGACTGAGCTTGTTTTTGCTGTATTTTTCCTTCTTGGGTAGCTTTTAAATCAATACCCGAAGCATAAACTCATTAGCAGAGCCTTTAGAACAATCCAGAGTAATATCTGATATGATATTGTGGTGCCAGTTTTGTTTTGTATGGATCATTCACATGTTTCACAAAGGTTTGTATCCTTCCCCTATGCCAAAGTCACGTCTGCTTACCAGATGGATGTCTTGGGCAAGTTACTTGACATAGTTGCTTAAACATATTCGAATAGTTGAATTATATACCCAGGTAGTATACTCTTGCAGAATATTTCCGTGTCATTGTCTGGATTCATGTGTTTTTCAGGTTTTGTGCAATTATTTCTTAACTTAAGAAAACCAGCAGGTACAAAAAAATGACACTTCTTAGATCTTAAGACAGCAAAACATGAAAATACATGGAAATGCATATTTTCAGACTTTTATACCGGATTAGCCTAATCACATTATCTAAGAAGAGATTTTAATCGCCCTCAAATGCTCATAGATGTGCTGAGACTTCTTGGGAAGTTCAGTTGGTTCTCAATGCCAAGCTGAACTAGGAAAAAGGACGGTCCAGGTGTAGGGTTTTCAGTGAGCCTAATGCCACAGATGCCATGGTAATACCTGTCTGTTCTCTGTAAGGAGCTGTGGAGGCAGGACCATATGGACCAGTGAACTGTTAGCAATGGAGGGCCTTGTTAGACGTCATCTGTTGAAGTCCTCCTAGTGTCCGTGTGAAGGACCCAAGGCCTAGCAAGCTTGGACGACTATCTTAGCGGTTGGTGGAATTACATCCGGAGCCTGGGTCTGCTGACTTCCAGGTCAGGGCTCTCTCCTGCACCGTTCTGGCATTAGGAGAGAAATGAGCACTGCACAATGTAGTTCTTCCTGCTCTCCTGGGGGGAGATGTGGCATTTTAGAGCACGGAAATTCACAGAACATTGAAACTGTTGTTGTTGTATTGACACCATCTCTTCTTTAGGAATTATCCAGGGGGAAAAAAAAAACTAGGAAAAGTTATTCCTTTGACTAGTGATGACCAGTTATTGTTCCTTTTGTCAACAGGCAAGATGATGAATGAAGTTCTGGCAGCTTCCAGTGTCCCAGGCCTTGTAGAAATAAATGAGATGTGCTTCAAAGTTCTAATGTGCACCACGTCGGATCTTGTGTAAGGAAGCGTTTAAAGGAACCCACCATTACCTGTTGAGAAGGCCCTCTGCTCTCAGGCACTGTTTCTGATTGAATCCAGAGACTGTAAGCATGCCTCCCTGTATTACCTGTTGGAGCAGGTTTAATTTTATAAATTTTAAACACAAACTCTATGAGTTTCTAGTTCATAATTGTTCTTTTTGAGGATCCACTCAGACGAACAGCATTGCATCTGTAAGAGATATGCACTTCCACAGGACCGGAACTGATTGGAATGTAAATGGCAACAAGCTGCCATCTGTAACATCATCCAGTTCCAGTAAGGAAAAGGACAGCTTGCAAGGAAGCCCTTCAGGGGGGAAAAAAAAGTCTTATTTCGTTGGAACTACAGATTACCGGAAACATAGTATTAGTAAACCAAGGCTTTTTTTTCTAGACCACAACATGCGTAGATTGTGTAGTTTCTTGACTGTTGGTGTTAGTCCATTATTATTATCTTCTCGGAGGCTCTGGAGCATTGAAAGTCGTGAGCTTTCATTGTGAAAGAAGATGTAGCTTTGCGAACATCCAGGATTCAATTTACTATTCAGGGCATTTCACACCAGCCTCGGGTCCTGGCATGACCTAAAGCTGCAAGGTGCCAGCTGGTGGGTGAGAGACCTAGAGGTAAGGGAAGGACTGGTGATGAACAGGTGTATTACACTGTATTGTAAACATACTTTATAGGGACATTTATCATTAGCTTCCTGTTCAGGCAGAGATTACAAGCCTTTGCTGCAAATATCCAGGCCAGGATTTGTGTCTTGGAAATTGTCAGTATTCACAATAATTGCAGGGAAAAACAATGACAAGACTTAAAAAGGGGCACTCTTCACACCTAAAAGAATGTTTTCATCATTCTTTTATTTGTTTTTGCTCTGTCAGAAATTAAAGTGCTTGGAATGCTGTAGTCTGTGGTCTCTTGAGATCGAAGCAACGAGAACCCGAAACTTTCACTGTACTCGGTCACTTTGGACATTTATAATAAAAACTGAAATTCGAATTTGGGTTGTTAGTAATTTCTTTTGCTCTGTAGCTTAGCACATCTTTTGTGGTTCATTTTTGCCTAGAAACCAAGTAATTTGCACTGCCATATATATGTGTATGGATATATATATAAATATATATATATATATATTTGGCATCTTTAGACGTTTTACAGTCTTTTTCCTTGACCCACTCTTGTTTTCTGTGTTTGAATAGGCACCTTCTTGGTTATTTGTTGAAAGGCTGAGATATTTTAAAATGCCAAGGTCTTTTTGAATGTGCACCTTACAACGTGGATTACTGATAATTCCAAAGGATTGTACTGTATTTTAGTTTTCTTGAGCTTCTGAGATACTTGATTAGAATATTTCTCAATTAAATAATAAGTAGAAAATTGGAGAAGGCTGTGGGTAATTATCCACAGCTATAGGCCGCTCATTTGCATCTTTTTTGATTGACGTTCTGCCCGTTGTGTTGGACTATGCTTTTATGTATTCCACCCTATTGTAGTAAGAAATGTGAAAAAAAACCTCCAAAGAAATCCGGACGTCTAAGCCTATATAGGAAATGTAGATCTTGCTTGGCAGTTCCACTAAATTTCATTCGGAAAATAAGAAAAGCTTCTTCCGTTTTCTCTCTGTTCTTTTGTAGCTAGAGCTGCAAGTGGCAGGCTGTGCTGTCCAGCTAGTGCCCACCCACCCCCTCAAAAAAAGAAACAGCAGAGATTTGGGATTAACGTGGACATTCTGGTGCTTAGAGGAGCAAATGGCTCTGCGAACTCTTAAACTGGAAAAAAGCAAAACCACTAAGTAGGAGGTTCTGAGGCTCTTCCAGTGGATGGGGTGGGAAGAGAAAGGAAAACAGTGAACAAACTTAGAAAGCGGGCCATTCCTCCAGCACTGAGGGCGCTAGGTAGGAGAGGCCCCCCTAAGGACCAGGGGTCACCCAGGGCCCCTCCCACAGCAGAGCCAGCTTTCAGGAACCCCAGCGCACCCGCAGGAGGGCAGAGGCGGCTGCGTCTCCTCGCTGAGGGAATCCCCTTCCAGAAGCCTCCCCCTCTGCCTGAGCATCTGGAGGAGCTAGCTCTCCAGGTGAACTGCATGAATATGTCACAGTCCCCACACGCCCTGCCTTCAGGCAACGTCAGCGCTTCTCTGGGGACTTGAAACGTTTCGAGCTGGCTTTCAAAACAGCATTAGTTGACTTTGACAAACAGTCCTTTCGGTATTGTCTTTGCTGTGGGTTGTTTCCTTTTGTAGGTCAATGCTGGCCCCTCACTCACGTTCCAACACACACAGCTCATTCAAATGAGACAGGTGGTCTTAGTCGTCGTTTTTGCGTGTGGTTAGTAAAGTCTTTGGGTTGGGGGTGAGGGGGTGGACCACATCTGTTTCAGAATGGCCTCCACATAGTAATTGCGCAGAGATGATTACTTTCATCCAAAGTAATTTGGATTTTAAGAGCACAGTGAAGAAAGTGGTCAAGCTTGATGCTTTAGGATGAAGCTGTTCTCCGTACGTTGTTAGCGATTTCCCCAGACCCTATTTATTAACGTTTAGGAGCATCTCACTCTCCAGTGGCTGGACTCCGGGGGCGTGTTTCAGTATTCCAAAGGGAGGAAGCCAGGCTCAGCATTTAGGTTCTGCTCTTGTTTTATAGGTATTCATTGCACCTTTTCATCTTGGTGAGAAATGCTGTGTTTACTCCTTTTTGCTGAGATGCACATCTCCTTCAAAACATGTTTGAGAATACAGAAAAGGGCTCTGAAAGGAAATGAAAGGAAGCCTTTTCCACACGTTTCTATGCTGCTGCAAAAATTATTCCGTAGCCCAGTAAGACCCAAACAGCCCAAATGCCTGTCATTATCCGCCCTTTAGGAAAGAAGATTGTAAACTAGGAGGTGATATGCAGGCATTTTATCAGCAAAACTCTTTTTAAATACTGTTCTCAGGCATATTTTCTAAAAAAGGTATGACTCATGAAATTAAGACAGACTTTAAAATCTGCTAAAGGCTCCAGAGTGCCAGAAATAAATGTGGCTTTCTAACGGCTAAGACTCTGCTTGTACAGTTGGGAAGAGACTAACGGGACCTTGACAATGGGGTGAGGAGAAGAATATTAATGAGTGAAAGCGATTGCTACTTAAGAGGATTTTTGAAAGCTTTACGAAGACTGAACCAAAACCTTGTCTTCTACAGTCTTGAAGGACCCGTCAAGGAGACTTGCGTGAACATTGCCAAGTCCACACACGCAGTGTCCAGCGGGCAAAGCCAGGAGTCCGAGCAGCAGGTATCTGATGTGCACGTCCCCCTTCTCATCACATCATTCTTTTCGTTACTGACTTGGGGAGGAAAAACTTAATGAGGAAAGGAAGACATTTTTGCCAGAAACGTCCATGTTTATCAAGCGTTTCGTTTTGTCTGGATAGACGTAAGCACGCACACACTTCACAGGACCGGAGGCCATAGCAGAGTGACAAGAGCCCTTCCGGGTCACAGAGAAGCAAAACTTCCAGAGACGGAGCCTGGCCGGGTGCTGCCAGGGAACGACAGGGCAGGGAGGCCAGCCTGGGATCTGAACTCAAGCCGGGAGCTGCTTCTGGAAGTCTGGCCAGAGCCCCACTCCCTCATACCAACTTCGGCCAAGTCCCAGGCTTGGCTTTTATTGGCGTGCTGTGAATTTCTCTCCTAATACATTCATTCATTCATTTGTGCAGCACACACGAACTTGGTGCTTACTAAATGCCCAGCACTGTGCTCCAGATTAGATATATGTTGAATGAACTAACAGTACGCCTGTGCACGCATTAGGGTCTGCATACTAAAAAGGAATCAGGCGTATAGTGCATATTAAGCAGCATATGAATGCAGAAGAGGCTCATAGAGGAAGATACAAACCAATAGTTTCCCTAAAAAGAGCTTACATTTTGTTGGCTCAGCTTTCTAACTATAGCAAAAAGCAGACAGTCCTTAATTTGTCCCTTTGCTATTCTGTCCGGTAGCACATTTATTGTTTTGTTTGGTAGGAGAATCGTGGGATTTTGTTAACTTTTCCTAGTAAACCATTGCTATTTGAAAACATGGTGTTGCCAAGGAGTCTGCTTCTGGATAGCCTTTAAATCTCAAACCCAGTGCAAATGAGGTGGTGATTTCAGCGGCCCAGCCACGAAGTTCCCAGGAAAGATTTTGCAGATACGTTCCCCCATTGAACATTCCTTGCAACAGATCCTAAGCTGGACCCGTTTTCTCTGAACCCGCAAACCTTAGCACGGATGCAAATACCACCATCCATGAATGCTACCATTAAACTCAACATGAGCAGTGACAAGTTTCATGTAAGCGGATGGAGAGAAAACTCAAAAATATTCTCAAGTACAATGACTTTGACTTTATGACCTTTGGGAAGTTATGAATGGAACAAGAGACACTATTTGACATGTCTACTATCAAACCACTGCAATTCAGGGTTTCTTGAGAGTATAATGTTCTCTCTTATTTGGAAAAAAAAAAGTAAATTTAAAGAAACAAGTTTAGATGACAGCTAGTGAGTAGGACAGAATACATCAAAAGCCATTCCTAGCCCACTTTTTGTTTTGAATTGAGTTTGATTTTTGTGGGGCCATTGGAAAAGCATGCAAGCAGCAAGATTGTTTTTCCCAGGTTCCTGTAAAAATGAACAGGAGCATAGAAGTGAGGTTGATTGAACGTTCTTGGCCCAGGTATAGCATCCTTAGAAAGATGTTCCTATTAAGTACAAAAGAGTAAGCTAAAGCCAACAGAAAATCAGTGAATTATGGATTTAATTTATCACTAGCATCTATCCATCTGGGGCAGAATCATGCAGCTGATCTACATACAGGAACTTTAACTGGACTATAAAGACACTGATATGTCGACTTGCTTTGGAAATTCAAGCACTTCCATTCAGTGCTGAACACTGTAGACCTGTGCAGGCAACGCATGCTGCTTACAATCGAGCAGACCGTTAACTCAAGTAAGTATAAGCATGGCAACACTCAGATCATTGCCGATTATCCTTTCCTCGGACTTTAGCCAAGACATCAACAATAATGTTGCAATCAACTGAGACCCTATTTACAGTCCAACCAAAAGCAGAATGTCCCCAGTAAACTTACCTGGACCCCCACAGACTGAGGTTTCCCAATATCATGTCACAACAATCTCTCTGTTCGAGCATGGTAGGACACCGAGGTTTCCCAACGGACCCCTCATTCTTTAAAGAATTCTGATATATTTTTCAAAGGCACTAACACAAATGCTTTGCTGGACATAGGCCTGCCAATCTTCACATTGCAAAGGGTTTCAGGATCTTGGTGCTCCAAGTTTGGGTCAGCCCGATTGGACTGGAGACTGCGGGATGCACCGGTCATAGTCCCTGTACATGGAGAACCTGCTTCCAACATTAATTGGCATGAACTCAACAGTCACTCCCCTCGCAAGAGCGGAGCAAAAAGGCAGCCCACTCAGTAGAAGAGCGTAGTAGAAGAGCTGTGCTTAGTGGATTTTTAGTTCCTCCATTAAACGCTGAGTCACTGAAAACCACCATCCCATTTGAGTCCCCTAGCCTTGCACCAAGGTTTCTTCCACTGCCTGTAAAGGAAACAACTTACTTAGGTGTGTCTCCCCTTCTACACTTACCTTGGTCTTCACTTGGCTTCTTTTTCATTCCTTGTTCTTGCTTCTGCCTGGCTTATTTGGTCAATGCCTGCAGCTGAAGATGCTTGCACTGGGCTAGAGCAGTGGTTCCAAAACTTGTCTGCACTTTGGGATCATCTGGCAAGAGACAAGAGATACTGAGACCTGGTCCCCTCCCCAAAGACTGTGATTTCTACGGCATGGCCTGGGCAATGGAAAAATTTTTTTTTAAGATCCCCATTTGATTGCAGACAAGTTTGGGAACCACTGGGGCTAGAGAAAAGAAAGGAAAGTGTTGGCAGGCTTGGGCCTCCATCCTGGCTCTGCCACCTGCTAGTTGTGTCATTTGGGGCAAGTTATTTAACCTCACTGAGCCTTGGTTTCCTCGTCTGCATAATGGAGAGAATCACGCCAGCAGTTTTCTCATCTGGATCAAGAAAATACAGCTCCTATTCCATGTTCAGAGATGGTACCTGCACAGAGCAGGCCGCTCAGGAAACGGTCACTGCCATTCTTTGTCGCTAAGGGAAAATGAGCAAATCCATACCGAAAGCGAGGAAACATAACTGCAGATGATCAAGGGATGTCAGTTTAGTGAAAGCGAAAACAAGGAAAACAAGCAAGGCGGCACCAGGCTCTTCTCTGGACAAGCCCTTTGTTCTATGGCTAGCTTGTTGGAAAGAATTCTACACCTTTATCCTCTGAGATAAACCTATTGTGTTCATCTGTTTTCCCAGGGCGGAGTGCGAGGTCTGGGCTTTGTGGACAGGATCTGCTTGGCAGATAAATCAGAGTTCAAGGGGGAAGTGGACTCTTTAGAAAAGGCCTGCTTGACTTCATACCTCGTGGCAGCCTGGGGCAAATCCCTAAAAACAGAGGTGACGGGGCAGCGGGGGGTGCTTCGGGGGCACCCCACCAATGGCCAGCATGGCCAGTTCCCTTCCCCACACCTCGCCCATCCCTACCATGTTAGAACCCAACACCCGATGGCATTTTTCCATCTAAGTCTATCCCCCACTCCTGTCTGTTTTCATGACCTGTTTTTGCATTCCTCTCAAACAGGCAAAAATTAACGTCCTTAGAAAACATGCAGAAGGAGACACGATGCCTTTGGGGATGAACGCAGTGCCTGTGCCGAGACTTGGAGGGAGGATAGAAAGTTCCTCTTGTTTTGCCGAGGGTAGCCCTGGGTAAGTGGTCTTTTGGGGAGGGCAGGAGTGGAGAGGTTAGAGCTGTGATAGAATCATAGAAAGATGGAGTGTCAGGGCCAAATGACACCTGCTCGGTCATCTCACGGGGCTTAGCCAGCGGCCTCGGTGCCTGTGAACACGCTGAAGTTACGTGCAGCATCATGGGTGCACGACATTTCCCTTCGATGAGGGCCATGACCTTTCGGCTGATTTGCAAATACTTAAGGCCCACTTTTATTAATAAGCAGACTGAGACTCGACCCCGTGCAAAGCCTACTGGGCAGTTAGGAGCCAAATGGCACTGGAGCTCAGCCCCCACGGTTTTCTCCTGATCCCACCACCTCTGCTTTCCTGGAGTCTTCAGCGTCAATGGTGGGGCATGGCTGTTTAAATCAGGTCCAGCTAATGCACCAAATGGCCGCAGCCACAAATCACTAACACTGACCGGATAGAGAATGAAGGCTTCTTTAACATAGGACATGAGGTCTCCTAAAGGCAAAAGGAAGCTGAAGGCACAGGAGGCAGGTAGAGCTGTCGAAGGTGTGGGAAATGCCCATTATTTTAGCGGGCAATGGAAAATCCATGTGCCTAGGAGAGCAGGCAGATGCCTGTAGGAAGAAGTGGAGGTTGTGTGTTCTTTTCCTTTCTCTAATTGAATTCAGTTTTCATGTGGGCTCATCAGCCAGTCTGGGCACATGAAGGAATGTTAAAACTAGCTGCAGGGTCTTGTCACTCCTGGCCCACCTTACCCACCTGACAGAAAAAGGCTCAATCATCTGCTTGGAGGGGAGGTGGAAGGAGCTTGCTGGAAATGGCTTCGGGAGGGAATACAGTCTGGTGGTTAGCTGTTAGGGCTCAGACATCCGTTTGCCTGGATTTCAATCTCAGTTCCACCACATGCTAGCGTTTAATCTTATCTTCCTCGAAGCCTCAGTATCCCCCTCTGTAAAACAGGGATAGCCGTGCCTGACTAGTGGGACTGTTTTGAGGACGAGATGAGACAAAGCATGAAAGTAGATTCTGTGGCCAGCTGATCTCACCTTTTGTGTTGAGTGTATTTTTGCATTGTGACATTATATCATAAAATTTAAAGGAAATGTCGTGTTATTAACTGCACTAGGAATAGGAACCAGGCTGTGTCTTCCAGGCTCAAAGTCTGTGATGAAGAGAAATGGTCATGGATGCTCCTTCCGCATCGGCTGCCAGGCCACATGACTAACCTCAACCTCTCCCCTTTCTCGATTTGTTTAACTGCCCGAGTAAGAAAAGAACACATTCCTATTGTAACCATTTCTAGCAAACTGGAATTGATAGGGTGAAAGGTGACCAGTCTATATTTTTTATAAAACAGCTACTGCTAAACATTCCAGGTAGACTGCTCTGGCAGAGCCCTCCTTGTGGCCCTGAGTTTTCCATGGACTTACTCACCTGTCCTAAGAACATCGGTTTTCTTGTGAGCAATGATCACTTTCGCTCTCCAGGAAGTAAGTGGCACGTCCTTCTTTGGAGAGCTTCACAGCTGCTCCGCAGGGTTGTTCTCAGAGGCCGACTGGAAGGAAGAGAGGACCAGGTGGGGACCTGGAGGAAAGCAGTGGGCACTGGAGGCAGAGCTTCCTCAGGTGCCAGAGAATGTGGTTCTGCTGCTCGGGCTCCTTCCCCCCACCCAGCTGCCCTGTCAAAATCTCCACTCCTCCCCTGCTCCCCAAAGCGCGGGACCTTGAGTTGGTAGGACTGGAAGAGGCTCGGATGGAGCCTGGCTTGGGATGTGGGGAATGCCAGGGGAGGCTGAGGCCTGGGGCAGACTTATTCCTCACACGCCCTCCTCCTTTTGGGGGCCCCTCTTTGTTGTACCTCCTTCATAGCTTGCCCTGCATGCACCCAGTATCCCAAGCTGAATAACGCCCTACATTCTTTTGCCGTGTTTTCCTTAGGGTCGGGTAATGCTTTCGCGTAGCCCTGGATAGAATGGGAAATGGTCCACAATGTCACTTGAACACTGGTTTTTGTATTTAAGCTTTGGCATTTACTTGTCTATGAGCATGTCCTTTAATTTAAGAACATGTGTAGTTTCTCAGCAATCTTCGGGGTGCTTGGGGAGTCTTATGAAATGAGAGCACCTAAAGCTACATACTTTCTTTTTCAAATACAGTGGAATATTTATGGCTACTAAATCTAACAATGGTTTAGTTGACATGTTTTGGTTTATTTATGTTCCATTAAATCATCATTATTTTCAGTGTTGCAGTTTTCCTTTCATATTTTGGAGCCAATATGTTTTTTTTCTTAACTTTTCATTTTAAAATAATTTCAGAATTACAGGACAGCTGCAAAAGTAATATAATCCCCATACGGAAGAGCTCCAGTATATCCCCCCAGACACCCAGATCTCCTCATTTTAACACTTTGCCACCTTTGCTGTATCATTCTTTCTATCTATCATTTATCTATCTATCTATCTATCCATCTATTTATCTGTCTATTTTCTGGATGGTTGAGTGTAGGTTTTTTATATCTTGCTCCTTGGACCACATAGTATTTGCATGCACATTTCCTAAGAACAGGGATATTTATTTATATAATCACTTTAAGTGCAATTATCAACTTCAAGAAGTTTAACATTGCTATCAAACTTATATTCTATATTCCAGTTTTTTTCTTATGTCCCAATAATGTCCTTTTGAGTCTTTTCTCCTCCACTCCTAGATCCCATCCAGTATCATGTATTGCATTTAGTTGTCATTTTCTCTTTAGTGTACATATTTATACATTATGAGTCCAAACTTATTGATTTATCATTACATTTTATACATTTGTCTTTTAGATCCTGTAGGGAGTAAAAAATGGTATTACATATCAAAAATACAATAGTAGTGGTATTTATATTTACTGACGACATCATCTTTACCAGAGATCTTTATTTCTTTAAGTGGCTTCAGTCTATTGTCTAGAGTTTTTCCTTTTATCCTGCAGAACTCCCTTTAGCATTTATTATAGGGTTGGGCTGGTGGTAACAAAGTCCCTCAACCTTTGTTTATCTGGGAATATCTTAATCTCTCCCTCATTTTTGAAAGACAGTTTTGCCAGAATTCTTGGTTGGAATTTTTTTGTGCTTTCAGACCTTTAAATATGTCTTCCCACTGCCTTCTTGCCTCCATGGTTTCTGATGAGAAATCAGCACTTAATCTTATTGAGGCTCCCTTCTGGGTGACACGTTGCTTTTCTCTTGTGACTTTCAGAATTCTCTCTTTTCTCCAGCATTTGACAGTTTGATTATAACATGGAGTGGTTGTGGGTCTTTTTGGATTTATCCTGTTTGGAATTTGTTGAGCATCTTGTATGTGTATATTCATGTCTTTGGTTAAATGTAGAGTTTTCAGCCATTTAAAAAAATAGATTCTTTCTGTAAAAACAAAATAAAACCAAAAAAATTTCTCTCTGCCTCTTTCTTTCTTCTCCTTCCGGGACTCCCACAATGTGTATATTGGTCCACTTGATGATGTCCCACAGGTTCCTCTTCTTCATCCATTTTTCACTTTTCTTCATTCTTTCCTCTTTCTGCTTCTCAGACTGGATGGTTTTGCTTGTCTTATCTTCAAGCTCATTGATTCTTTCTTCTGCCAGCTCCAATCTACTGTTGAACCCCTCTGGGGAATTTTCAATTTCTGTTCCTGTGGTTTTCAACTCTGCGTGTTCCTTTTCATAATTTCCATGTTTCTGCTGGATATTCTCTTTTTGTTCACCTGTCATATTCCTGATTTCCTTTAGTTCTTTGTCCATGCTTTTCTTTAGCTCTTTGAGCATATTTAGGACCATTTTTTTAAAAAAGTCTTTAACTGGAATGTCCCAGGTCTGATCTTATAGTTTCAAGTGCTTTAATCTTCTCCTTTGCCTGGGCCATCACTTCCTGTTTCTTTGTATGTTTTGTCATCTTTTGTTGAAACCTAGCTATCATTTGATATTTTATGGAATTTAGACTCTGAGGCATCTGTTTCTTAAGCTTGTATCTAGGTAGTGCTATGACAGAGCTTTCCTTGAATGCTAGGGGCTAACAAAAATTAACAACAACAACCAAAAAAGCAAACACCTTTCCCAGTATTTGCAGTTTGACCTAAGAGAGTCCTCCTCTTCAGAGTTTATCCATATAATGAGTTTACACGATAGCTTCAGGCCAAAGCGTATGTACCTCCCTGATCCTCTTTGCACATCCATCTGGTCTTGGGAAAAACATGTAGCCCTAGGGATTCCCCCATTTACATGATTCTGGGTATCTCCTCTTCCCTAGGAAACAGTTTCCTCGTGGTCCCGGCCACTGCACTGTATATCCTACTGCAAGCAGTCCTTTGCCCCAGGCAGCATGACCTGACTGCTCTCCCAGAACCTTCTGTAATAGAGCTCTTAGCTGCCTTTTACATGCAGGGCAAGTTCTGGGATAAAGAGTCCCTCAGGCCACCACCAGGCGTATTGAGCCACACATACATGTTCCCAGTATGTGCATGAGCATTTCTGGGCTACTTCCAGAACCAGAACTGGTAGGGGTCCACCTTCATTCTTTTGTAAAAGGAGATCCAGTTTCCCCAGCACCATTTGTTGAAGACACTATTCTTTCCAAATTGAGTGGTCTTTGTCAAAAATCAGTTGTCCAGAAATATGAGGGTTGATTTCTGAGCTCTTTATTTGATTCCATTGGTCTATATATGTCTTTCCTTGTGTGAGTACCATGCTGTCTTGATTTTTTTTTTTTTTTTTTTGGCTTAGTAATAAGTTTTAAGATTGGAAACTGTAAGTTCTCCAACTTTGTTCTTTTTCAAGATGGCTTTGTTTAGTTAGACCCCATAAGAATTATATTGTCCATATAAATTTGATGATTGGCTTTTTGCTTTTCCATTTCTGCAAAGATGGTTGCTGGAATTTTTATTGGGATTGTGTTGAATCTGTAAATCACTTTGGGTAGAACTGACATCTTAGCTATATTTAGTCTTCCAATCCATGAACATGGATGCCCTTCCATTTATTTAGGTCTGCTTTGATTTCTTTTAACAATGTTTTATAGTTTTCTGTATGAAAGTCCTTTCCTTGATTGGATTTATTCTGAGATATTTTGATTCTTTTAGCTGCTATTGTAAATAGAATTTTCTTCTTGATTTCCTCATCAGATTGCTCATTACTAGTATATAGAAATACTACTGATTTTGGGGGGTTGATCTTGTATCCTGACACTTTGCTGAATTCATTTATTTCTTGTGAATTTTCCAGGATTTTTTTGTATTTAGAATCATATCATTTGCAAATAGGGAAAATTTTATTTCTTCTTTTCTAATTTGGAGGCCATTTATTTATTTTTCTTGCCTAATTGGTCTGGCAAGAACTTCCAGTACAATGTAGAATAACAGTGATGACAGTGGACATCCTTGTCTTGTTCTTGATCTTAAGGAAAAAGCTTTCAGTATTTCACCATTAAGTAGGATGTTAGCTGTGGGTTTTTCATATATGCCCTTTATCATGTGGAGAAAGTTTCCTTCTCTTCCCAATGTCCTAAGTGTTTCAGTTAAGCAGTGTTGCTGGGTTTTGTCAAATGTCTTTTCTGTGTCAATTGAGATGATATGTGTGTGTTTTTTTCTTCATTCTGGTAATGTGGTATATTAAATTCATTGATTTTCTAATGTTCGGTCACCCTTTCAAACTTGGGATTAATCCAACCTGATCATGTTTTATAATTCTTTTAATGTGTTGTTGGATTCTTTTTGTTAGTATTTTGTTGAATTACATCTATATTCATAAAAGTTATTGATCTGTAATTTTCTTTACTTGTGGTATCTTTACCTGGCTTTGGTATGAGGGTGATGTTGGCCTCAGAATGAATCAATGAGTGTTCCCTTCAATTTTTTGGAAGAGTTTAAGCAGGGTTGGTGTTAATTCTTCTAGGAATGTTTGGTAAAATTCCCTTGTGAAGTCATCTGGTTCTGGGATTTTCTTTGTTGGGAGGCTTTTGATTACTGATTCAATCTCTTTACTAGTTATTGGTTTGTTGTGATCTTCTGTTTCTTTCTGAGTCAGTGTAGGTAGTTTGTGTGTTTCTAGGAATTTTTCCATTTCATTTATGTTATATAATTTGTTGGAATACAGTTGTTCATCATATCCTCTTATAGTTATTTTGATTTCAATGGGGTTGATAGTAATAGTAATGTCACCCTTTTCATTTCTGATTTTAGTTATTTGTGTCCTCTCTCTTTTTTTTTTCTACCTAAAGATTGGTCAATTTTATTGATCTTTTCTAAGAACCTACTTTTGGTTTTGGTGATTCTCTCAATTGTTTTTTTAATTCTCTATTTCATTATTTTCCACTCTTTGTTATTTCCTTCTTTCTGCTCACTTTGAGTTTAGTTTCCTCTTCTTTTTCTAGTTCTTCTAGTTTCGAGGTTAGGCCTCTGATTTGGAATCTTTCTTCTTTTTTAATTTAAGCATTCAGAGCTATAAATTTCCCTTTCATCACTGCATTTGCTGCATCCCATAAGTTTTGGTATGTTGTATTTTCATTTTCATTCACCTCAAGATATTTCCTAATTTCCCTTGTGATTTCCTCTTTGGTTGTTAAAAAGTACATTGTTTAATTTCCACATATTTGTGAATTTTCAATTTCTCTGTTATTGATTCCTAGCTTCATTCCATTGTGGTCAAAGAAGATACATTGTATTATTTCAATAATTTTGAATTTTTTTGTGACTTTTTTGTTACCTAAGATATGGTCTATCCTGGAGAATAATCCATGTGCACGTGAGAAGAATGTGTATTCTGTTGTTGTTAGGTGAAGTGTTCTATATATGTCTGTTCGATCTAGTTGGTTTTGAGTATCATTCAAGTCTCCTATTCCTTATTGATCTTCTGTCTGATATTCTATCCATTATTGAAAGCAGTGTATTAAAGTCTCCTAGTATTAATGTAGAACCATCAATTTCTCCCTTCAAATCTGTCACTATTTGCTTCATATATGTTGTGGTACCACTGTTATGTCTTCTTGTTAAACTGATCCTTTTATCAGGATACAATGACTGTCTTTATCCCTCAAAACTGTTTTGACTTAAAGTCTCTTTTATCTGATATTAATATAGCCACCTCAGTTCACATTTGGTTACTACTTGCCTGGTATATTTTTTTCCACCCTTTCACTTTCAACCTGCTTTTTTCTTTGAATTTAAGGTGAATCTCTTGTAGACAGCATTTAGTTGGGTAATTCTTCTTAATCGATTCTGCCAGTCAATGTCTTTTGATTGGAGAATTTAATCCATTTACATTTAAAGTCATTACTGATGTTGCAGGACTTTCTTCTGCCATTTTTTTATCCAGCCTTTATAAGTCATACCTTTTTTGTCCCTCAATTCTCCATTAATGGCTACTTTCATATTTATTTGATTTTTTATATTTATCATATTGAGTCCCTTCTCATTTCTATCTGGATGTATGTTTCAAATATTTTCCTTGTGGTTTCCATGGGGTTAAAATTTAAAAATCCTAAATATATAACCATCACATTTGATTTGATACCAGTTTGACTTCAAATAGCATACACATACACTATTCTTATACCTTTGCTTCCTCCTACCTTTGTGTACTTGTTATATATTAAATCTTTGTACATTGTGTGCTCCAAACCATGGATTTATCATTACTTTTTAGGCATTTGCATTTTAGCACCTGTAGCAAGTAAGAAGTAGAGTTACATACCAAAAAAATACAATACAATAGCCCTGGCATTTATAATTACCCAAATGGTTACCTTTATCAGAGGTCTTTCTTTATGCCACTTTGAACCACTGTCTGGTGTCCCTTCCTTTCAGTTTAAGAGCTCCCTTTAAGGTTGTTTGTAGGGCATGTCTAGTGGTGGTGAACTCTCTCAGGTTTTGTTAATCTGGGAATATCTTAATCTTTCCCTTATTTTTGAAAGAAAGTCTCACTGGACATAAGCATCTTGGTTGGCAATTGTGTTCTTTCAGCACTTTTTAAGTATTTCAACCCACTGTTTTCTTGCTTTCTTGGTTTCTGTTGAGAAATTGGAAGTTAATCTATTTGGGACTCCCTTGTACATAACCTGTTATTTTTCTCTCGGAGTTTTCAGAACTCTCTCCTTGTCCTTTGCCTTTGACAGTTTGATCACTATATGATGGGGTGTGTTTTACTTCAAGTTTATCCTGTTTAGTATTCACTGGGTTTCTTGGTTTTGCATATCATGTCTTTTGCTAAGTTTGGGAAGTTTTCTGTTATTATTTATTTGAATATTCCTTCTGCCCCTTTCTCTCTTCTCCTTCTGGGACTCCCATAATGCATATGTTGGTATGCTTGATGGTGTCACAAAGGCTTCTTAGGCTGTTCTCATTTTTTATAATTTTTTTCTCTCTGCCCCTCAGCTGGACTCATTTCACTAATCTTGTCTTCAAGGTCACTGGATTCTTTCTTCTGCCAGCTCCAAAGAATTTTTTTTAAAGATTTATTTATTATCCATTTTTTATCCCCCTTCCCCCCAGCCCCACCCCCACCCCCATATTTGCTGTTTTTTGTGTCCATTTGTTGGGCAATCTCTGTGTCTGTTTCCTGCCCTCTTCTCTCATCCTTCTCCCCCTGTCTTCACCAGGATTCAATCCTGGGAACCTCTGATGTGGGAGAGAGGCATCCTACTGCCTGCACCACCTCAATTCCTGTTTCCTTGCACGTTTTGTCTTGGTTCTCCCTGTGTCACTCTCCTGTTACATCATCATCTTGCTGCATGGTTAGGCGGGGCCAGGGCGGCACAACTGCGCACTTTCTATACTTTTCTTTTTATTTTACTGGGAGGTCCTGGGGGTTGAACCCAGGTCCCTCCATATGGAAAACGGACACCCAACCATTTGAGCAACTTCCACACCCCACAAAGAATTTTTTGTTTCGGTTATTTTGGTCTTCAACTCCAGTAGTTCTGTTTGGTTTCTTTTAAAAACTTTTATCTCTTTTATTTAGATTCTCATATTATTCATTTATTGTTTTTCTTTCTCTGTAATTTTCCCTCATCTCCTTGAGCATATTGAAGATCCTTTTTTTTTTTTTTTAAGTCTTTGTCCTTTATGTCCACTGTCTGGTTTTCTTAGTTGGTGTTTTGTGGACTTTTATCCTCTTCATTGGCATGCGTCATCATTTCCTGCTTCTTTGTCTTGTAATCTTTTGTTGCCCACTGTACATTTTAATATTTTAAAATGCTAGGTCTGTTATTTATTCCTTGAGATGTCTCTTTCTTAAGCTGTAAGCAGCTGGTGATATGACAGAGAGCTTCTTGCATGTCAGCCCTCCTATCAGGAAGGTCCACCCAAGGCGAATGCAAAGTGCAGGGTACTCCCCGTCTTTTCTGGGCCCGTTGTCTTTTCCAGGGTCTGTGTTTGCTGGTGGCTTAGGAGTTCCTCTGTTTTACAGGAGTCTGGGTTGCCCCCTCAACTTCCCAGAAGATAGACCTTTTCCCTCTCTCGGGTGTTCCACGACCAGACCTAGAGCAGGTAAGATCTCCCCCAGGCCTGCTGCCTCAATTGTGTCTTATAGTGCTTTGGTTTCTCAAGTTGCTTTTGCCTGGAGGGCAAATTATGGGAGGGAGCATGGCAGGAAAGAGTTTCCCAATTCAGTCTTTCCCAGGGAGCCCTAAAGAGAGTGCTAACTGGCTCTAAACTGCCCTGGAGAGGGGATGAAGGAAGGGCCAGGAAGGGCTCCCCAAAGCTGCACTTCCTTGACTCAGCATCTGCCCAGCAAATGCGGACCCTCAGCCGTCCTCTGCAGCTCTGAGGAAGGGCATCTGAGTCTCCTCCACTGCCTTTGTCCAGGGGGGCCTGGACCAGTGGCTGCCCTCAGAGCTGGCCCCACCAGACCCAGAGTCCCGAAGCTAAAGCCGGGATCAGCAGCTGGCCCGCCACCACCCCAGATCTTGGGGAAGGGGGGTTTATGTCCCTTTCTGCCACCACCAAGTTCCACCTTGGGCTGGACCCCTCTGCTGTCTGCCACAAGAGTGTTGGATGGTGCCAGTAACCACTGCACAGAGATCAATTTAATGGTCTTTACCGGCCTCTTCCTCCCGCTCTTCCCTGGATGCTGTACAGTGTTCTATGGACTCTGGAGTTTCAAAATAGTTGATTCAGACAGTTCCTGCCTGTTCAATGGCTGTTGTGGTGGAGGGACTGATTCTAGAACTTCCTACTCCTCCGTCTTCCCACAATCCAGTAGCCTTTCTCTTGATTTGGTACTTGCCCTTTTGTTGCTGCCCTTTAACTTTTCTCTGGAGCTTTTTTTTTGGGCTTAAACAATGGGAATTTATTGGCTCACGATTTTGAGACTAGAAAAGTCCAAAACTGAAGAGTGCAGCGCTCTGGGGCTGGCTGCTACCCATCATTGGTCCTTGGCCTTTCTGCCACAGAGCAATGCACGTTGCACTGTCTTCTCCTTGCTCTTCTGCGTTCCTTTTCACTTCCTGCTCTTGCTTCTTTCTGTGCCTTCTCCTCTGTGGCTTTCTCTGTAAGGTCACGGAATCCGGGCTTCCTCCGCCGCCCACGACGACCCCAGCGCGCGGTGCAGGAGGCGGCTGCGGCGGCCCGGCGGACGCCCTCCTGCGCCCCCTCAGCCCCGGCCTCCCTGGAGCTTTTATTTTATTTTATTTTATTTTTTTTACCGGGAGGTACTGGGGATCGAACCCCGATCTCTCCATATGGTAGACGGACGCCGAACCTCTTGAGCCACATCCGTTTCCCTCCCTGGAGGTTTTAGACAGATGTTTCTGTCGGTTCTTCCTAGCTGTTCAGACTTCTCAGGAAAGAGTAATGCCCTAAAGCATTTGCTCTGCCATCTGGAATGGGCTGGAGCCGATGTGGTTTCTGTTTTCAGATCTCACACCTTTCTCTGATATGCTCCACATTTGCCTGCCCAACTTCCACCCATTCTTCAGCTCCCAACTTGAATTTTCCTCTCTTTCCCTTGGAAGCCTTCTTTTGCCCCTCCTCGGTCACATCACCACAGACCCTCGAGTTACTTCCTGCAGCTCACATCTCTGTTTACTTTGATTTATCTGCATGATCATCTCATTGACCTTTCTCCTACTCACTTGCCAGATTGTAAGGGTCAAAGATCAGAGGTTACAGCCATGTGGGACAGTGCTGCATCCTAGCTCTGAGCACCATAGCCTGTCGACCCCAAATGGTAGTGACGCAAAGCAACTGTTAATGTTGTTGTTGTTTGCATACTCTCACGTTTTATGATGGCTCTCTGAGGATCTCTTTGCTCCAGTTACCTTTACTTAGGTTAAAACCGAATCTAGCATTATTCATTATTGTCTATGGACAATAATGTTCCTAACAGCAGCCATTTGAGAGTCCTCATTAGGGAAATCTGTTCGATCTCAATGGCCCAGGCAGGGAACAGCAAGGCCTGTCCCTGCTCTTGGCACATCCGTCATCCTCACCTTCACCATCATTGTCATCCTAAATACCAATGTATATGGCTCTATTTCACAGAGCTCTCTCTGGTTCACATTAGTGGCCTCCTTTTCCCCTTGGAATAACCCTGTGAGGCAGACAATGGAAATAGTTTATCCTTTGCCTAGTTACTTGTGAGTGCAAATGATGTTCTGTAAGCACTTCACCCAGCACCTACTGAGCATTCAGTGATTTGCAGCTCTTGTTTTGGTTAAGCAGTGAGTATCGAGATCGTGTGACTATTGCTTTAGTAAGTGTGCCTGATGCCTATTCCCAAATATACTCAAGCCAAAGCATAGCTTACTTGGTTCCATAAGATCTATGTGACTCAAAGAAATGCTGGGTGTCTCTGAATTCCAGGTCATCTTTCAATGTAATCTGGACTCTAGGCCCATGAAAAGCATCATTCAACCATAGAGCAAATTGACTTAGCTTTTTTACCATGTCTAGAAAAAAAGACAAGATTTAAGAGTGATTTCGTTAAATAAGCATTTCCTTCAACTCTGAACGTCCCTCTATCCCCAGGGCCACCTGAGAGCATTCTACCCATTCTAAGCTTGGCTTACTACGCCTCCTCCTGGGAAGCTGACACCATTTGTTGTCTGTGCTTCGTTCATTCTGGAAGCACTTATGAGTACCTGCTAAGTGAGCGGAGAACTCTGCTTGCCATGCAAGGGCAGTAAAAAGTGAGTAAGGCACAGAGTTCTTGTCCTGGAGGAGACCAACACAAAGCTTCTACAAGGCAAGGTGAAATAAGGAATTCGATAGAGGAACAAGAAAGCACTATGCTGCAGAGAAAAGAGTAATTATTTTGAAGGTGGAGGAGAGGGGTGGAGATGTGTTCATGGAAAAGCTGAGCTGTGAGTAGAGCTCTGACTATGGATATGGGTAGGGTGAGATTTCAAGGTCATGAAACCATGGAGCACGAGCAGGAAGAGATGAACACAAACATCAGGGAGTCTTCCCCCCGGTTAGGGGTGCACAGGGAATGAGCCAATGTCCCATCGCGGAGGCACAAATGCCACACCCAGGGACTTGGAGCCTCGCCTTTCTTAGCTTCCACACCTCCCGCACAGCACTTTGCACATTTTAAGATTTCAAGAAATGTATCCATTCATTTAATAGTGAGCGTCTAATATGGCCAGGAAGGGTCTAGTACCAGCAAAACAACAATGTACAAAACAAAGTCCCTGCTTTCAGGGAGCTTGTAATCTTGTGCAAAGAGACGGACAACAAAATAAATATAATATGCCAGGTAGTTATAGGTGCTACAAAAAGGACTAAAGCAGGGCAGGAAGGATAGAGTGTAATGGGGCAGGACATGGCTAATATTTTTTATGAAGTAGTCAGAAAAGACCTTGCTGATGAGCTGACATTAGTTTGAGATCAGAAGGATGTAGGAGATAAGCCATGGTTGATTAAGTGAAAAAAATTAATGGGGAAAAATGAATTAAATCTGCTGTTGACATGACTGAGTCTGTTTAAATGGCTTATTGTAGCCCCATATTGGTTTTCTTTCCCTTGGCCCCAGGGACATTTTAAGCACATCCCTCAGCTCCCCAAGGAGGCTGTGCTGAGTGTCGGTAGGTGTGGCATCGTTGTGAGTGTGTGTTTCTGGGAAGGTTGTTGCCACGCTGGGCATTTGTAAGGTAAGACGGTGAGTGTATTAGTCAGTCAAAAGGGGTGCTGATGCCAAGTACCAGAACTCTGTTGGCTTTTATAAAAGGTATTTATTTGCGGTAGAAGCTTACAGTTACAAGGCCCTAAAGAGTCCAACTCAAGGTTACTTCCTAACCAAACTCTGTTGCCATGTGTTCAAGCAAGATGGTGGGTGGTGTCTGTGAGGATTCAGCCGCCGCCTTCCGTCTTAAGGCTCCGTGGTCCCAGCTTCTTCCGATCTCAGCTGCAGGCTGGCATAAGGCTCGTCTCTCTTCCCGGGGCTCGTTTCTCTCTGGGCTCAGCTGCTGTGGCCTCTTCACAAGGTCAGCTGTGAACTCTCAGGCGAATGGCCCGTCTCTCTTCCCCGGGCCTCTGCCGTGTCTATGGAGCTGTCTCTCTCCCTCTGTGTATCTCCTTTGTGCATCCACTTCTGTGCATGTCCCTGTATATAGCCCACCAAGGGGGAGAGGACTCAACCCTGAGTGCCCTAATGACCTGGCCGAATCAAAGCCCTAATCATGATTTAATCAAGTAAATGTAAACCCTCTGAATCTAATACAATCAAAGGGTATCACACCCAGAGGAACAGACCAGTTCACAAACATGATCTATATCTCTTTTTGGAATTCATAAATAATCTCAAACTGCTTGATTCCGTCTCTTCCTCTTTTGGGCTCTGTGACATGCTGTTTGGTCTCCTCCAGCCTGTTTTCACATTGCTAAAATGGGGGTAGCAGTAATGCCTCCCTCACAGGGTTACTGGGAGAATTAAATAAGGTCAATGCACATGAAGGGTTTAATCCAGTGCCTGTGACGAAATAAATGCTAGTAGCCACAGCCGCAGCAGGGGTAGTCCTGGGAGCCTATTGCCCCAAAGCTGTGTCGTCCTTGCATTGGAGGTCAGAAGCCACTCGCTTTCCCGCAGGTGACCTGTGACCCCTTAACTTGAATGGTGCATCACTGTGACACTCCTGAGGACAAACAGGAGTCTGACTCTTGTGTGCTATTTGCACAGTCTTTGTTTGCCAGGGCTGCGGTGACAAAGTCCCACAGACTGGTTGGCTTAACAACAGGAATTTGTTGTCTCATAGATATGGAAGCTACAAGGCCCAAATCAGGGTGTGGACAGGACCGTGCTCCCTCTGAATTCTGTGGCGTGCTGGTGGTGGCTGGCAGGGACCCGTAACTCAGTCCCTGCCTCCGTCACATGACCATCGGTCTTAGTTTGCCACAGGAATGCCAATGCAAAGGACCAGAAATGGGCTGGCTTTTATAATGGGAAATTCGTTAGGGTAAACGCTTATGGTTCTGAGGCCGTGAAATGTCCAAATGAAGGCACCATCAGAGATGCTTTCCCACAAAGTCAGCTACTGGTGATCCTAGCATCCTGCCACGTGCTGATCAGGCAAGATGGCGGGTCTCTCTCTACTTTCTCCTTGAACTCAGCTGTGGCCCATCAGCCATCTCTCCCTGGGTCTCAGCTCTTTGAGCCTCTCAGGGCTTCTGTCCTTGAGCTCAGCTGTGGGCGAAACTGGAGTCCTTTCACCTGGCCAGATCAAATATGGCAGCTTTCTTTCTCTCTGTGTCTGTCTCTCTCTGTGTCTCCGTTTATATCAGACCCAGCAAGAGGGCGGAGACTCAGCCTGAGTCACGCCTCACTGACGTAGTCCAGTCAAAAGGGTCCCACGCCCACAGGACTGGATTCGTTCAAAAACGTCATCTTTTCCTTTTTGTGATTCATAAGAAAACTTCAGACTGTCACCCGGTCTCTCTCCCTGCCTGTCTCCTCCTCCAGTGTCCAAATTTCCTCCACTGTGAGGGCTCCAGTCATGTTGCATTAGGGCCCACCCTGAGTGGGGTGGCCTCACCTTAACTAACTTCTTCAAAGGTTCTGTTTACACAAGGGTCCTTCCCCACAGCCCCTGGGGTTAGGCTCGAACGTGGTTTGTGGGCACCTGATTCCATCCAGAACAGACGCAAGTTCAGGCAAAGGAAGTATCTGGTGAGGAAGTGGCTTATTGACGATAATTCAGCTGGGAATAGGTTACATTTTGAAAGGAGAGGAAATGTCTTATCAAAGCCCCAGAAATGAATTTCTTTTCATCTTATCTGTTTACCGAAATCTTTCATCCTTGCTTTCAAATCCTTTTTCTTATAATAGAGTTGCGTTCAGAAGAAGTAAAAACCAAGGATAATCCTTTTCTTAAAAAAAAAATTCCTGTTAGCTCTGGATTTCAAAGGCAAAATGTGCTTAGCCTGTAGTTCCCCGTGTATTTAACCAAAACATACCACATGTCAAAACTGGGGAGGCAAATGACAAACCGCCTCTTCCTAATTGGCAGCCAGGGATAACTGAGTCGCCAGGGGTAAGCGGGGCATTCTGCAGCCCCCCGCCCCTGCCGGCAGCCTGCTTGTGCATCTTTGAAGCAGAGCCGTCCAAGCAATTCTGCACGCCAGCATCCACCTCGAGGGCTTTAATCTTCCGCTCCTAAGTACCGGGAGCTTTCCAGTCCCTGGCTGAGAGGACAGGTGGTGTTCACAGTACCTTCTTAACAGTAAGGCCTCCTGGCCCAAGTCCAGCCGCTACCAGGCACCCAGAGTGGAGGGCCTGGGAACCTGTCATCAGACGTGCCAAGCCCCTGGGCTCCCAGAAGATGGTCTCCGGGGAGCCGGCCCGGCTGGCTCAGGCCCTCCTCCGAGTATCTTAGGGTCACATCAGCCAGCCAAGGTAGTCGTGATCTTGTCATTCAAGCTAGGTCCATCTCAGTTGTGTGTTATCAAGGCCATCACAGACCCTCCCCGACGGCGAGAGAAACCAGGCCCATTTAGAACCATCCCTCGGGAGGTTCTTACAGGGCGGTGAGCCCTGGCCCTGATCTGGGGTATGTCGCCATCCCCGCCGTGCTGCCATTTCCCAGCGCCGCCGTCCGGGACAGGTTCCACGCACAGTGTGTCTCTGACCGGCAGCTCCTCCTAGCCGGAAAGGCCTGGGCGTTCCTCTCCTGTCACCGAAGGAAGCTGGTTTAGGCGTTAGGGGCTGAGGAGGAACAAAGATACTTTTTTTAAATGGAGGGACCGGGGATTGAACCCAGGACCTCACACTTGTGACGCACATGCCCACGCACTGAGCTCCACTCACTCCAGGAGCAAAGACTTTTATGATCCTTAGAGAATTTTGAACACCTAGCTTTTAGTCAATATCAAAAAACGACTGATTTAAATTCCACATGTCCTTCTTCTGTCCACTCCTGAGCTGGGAAGTGAGGGGAGACAGGGGAATGGACGGAACAGTCTAGCGCGGCCACCCGAGCCGCGAGTCCGCTGCCTTTTCTTTTCCCATCCACTGGGCTGCAAAGCTCTTGCCTGCCTGAGCCCTGTGATTGGCGGATTCCACCTCGTGTAGAGTCGACATTGGTGTGGGGGAGATGGACGCAATTCCCTGTAACAGAGCGGGGATAAGTTTGTTATTTTTCACGGAACCAAACTGTTCAAGAGTCTTCCAACCAAAATCCGAACTCTGCCCTCGTCACTGTTTTTATCAGCGTCCTGGGTGCGGCAAGTTAGAGCGTACTCGCCAACTTTGCGAAGACCTGACTGAAAATAGGAAGGACCTTGACTTGTTTATAGCATGTTCCCACCAAAGCAGAGTGGAATTCTTTGGGTTAAATGCCAGAGAGTTGGTCACTTAAAAGCGCTTTCCGTCTTCTCTCCCCTAGGGAAGAGTCTGTGGGAGTAGCCCGCTAGTGGGGGGTGGCGGGGCCACTTAGGGTAGCTGGCCTGGACAGAAACGGCCTCCTGCAGAAGCAGGTTCAAGAGTGGAGACACCAGTATCTCCAGCTCTCCCTCCCCCCCCACACACACCCAACTCGTGACCACACAAATGGAATAGCTCACATTACCCGGTGCTTTCTATATGCCAGTTCTCACAGCAGATCTGCACAGGATTCCTTCTCTCCTGCGTGGCCGAGTTTAGAAAACTAGAGGAACTTGTCCAGTGTCACACAGCTGATTTAAGTGGGTGGTGGGGGCAGAGCCGAACTCCACATCTGTCTGTCTGTCTACCTCCCGACTTACCTGCCTATCTACCCACCTGTGTATGTTTCTACCTGCCTGCCAGAGCCCTGGAGGTGCCAGGCACTGGCTCAGGCTGAGCAGGCCAGGAGCTGGGCGAAGGGAAGCAGGATTTTCCTGGCTGGAGGAGAGTCTCTGCCAGACTAACCCCACTTCCTTTCCTCGGAGTGGCAGGTGTTTAGGCAAGCTGGGAAAGAAAACGATGAACGGGTTGTTGGTAAAAGGAGGAAAAGAGGTCCAACCTCAGACCCAAGAAACATTGGACGCCTTTGTCATTCCTGGGGCCTCCTGCTTGAGGGTTGCCCATAGCTTGTCTTGCATCTTGGAGCCGCCCAAGAAGCAGCCCGGGAATTTCACCTCAGACTCCAGATGCCACAGTTCTTAATGGAGTTGCTTTGGGAGTTGGGACCCAAGAACCAAAGGCTGCCAGTGGGGTGTCTGATCTCAGTCCTCTGGCAGGAAGGCTACTGGTGGGAGCTGAGAGGTGTGAGTGGGTGAGGCAGGAGGGGTGGGATGAGGGGGCAGGACAAAATCAGAGCACCCGAGGGGTCTCTTTCCTTCAACCCCCAGCAAATATTTATGGAGGCACTGGGACATGGGCACAAACAAGACAAGCATGGGCCCTTCTGTGGAGCGTAAGTTCTCATGCACAGGCAGGAAAAGACAGGTAAATGGATAAAATACCTTCCAGCCGTAGTAAGTGCAGTGACGTGAGCAAGCGGAAGGCTGGAGGAGAGAATAGCGATGTGTGGGAGGGATAAAAAGTGCTGCCAAAGAAAACGCGTCTCCGCAGAGGGGAGACCAGGCGAGACCTACAGGGTAGGAGCGAGTTCGCCAAGCTCAGGGTGGAGAGAACAGCATTTCGGCTCGAGGGAACTGCAGGCCAAGCGCTTAGCGCGGAGCCGCTGCAGGGCCAGTGTGGCTGGAGCAGGGTGGGCCAGGAGAGGCTCCAGGAGAGACGAGAGCAGTGCAGCAAAGGGCAGGTCGGAGTGTGCATTCGGTTCGCTGTCCTCAGGGTGGGCAGCCCCGGTGGCGTGTTTAAGTGAGAGGATGTCATCGTGTCATCACATCACCTCTGCCACCGCGTGGAGAAAGCGCGGGGCAGCGGGGACCAGCCGTGGGGCTCTTCAAGAGATCAGGCGGCCAAGAGCGCCTTGGTTGTGGAGACGGCCTCGAGCTCGTCCCACTGAGGACGGAGGCTGTGGGGGAGGGAGGAGGGGGAGACGGCTCGGGCTTCTGCCTGCCAGGTGGCTGGCGCCCCGGCCCAGCGCGAGGGGCATCACCATGGCCCAGCAATGGACGTGGTCACTACCTGAGGGCCCGGTAAGAAGTCAGCAGGGTGGGCAGACAGGCCTGGGTGTACCCCGCCCCCGAGAGTCCCCGGGGAAAGCGGTGTAAGAGGGAGTGGAAACCTGCCGGGGCCCCTGCGTGCCTCCTGGGTTCTCCAGGGCTCCAGGCTTGGGCTGGAACCTTCCAGATCTCTGGCCCAGCTCCTGCAGCCTCTGAAGGTGGTGCCTTGCCCCACTCCCAGCCCTGAGGCCCTCAGGCATGGGACGTTTGGCCTCAGCAGGCCTGCAGCCTTTCTCTTACAGCTGCGTTTAATCTGCCTCGCCTGGAGGAGAAGGTTACCTCCAGCCACTCGTGCTTCACTCCTTTCGTGGCCCTTGGTCACCTTGCTGCTGAGCCCTGCTCAGATGCAACATGGTGAGAACCCGATATCGTGGCCCGGCGAGTCCGCGAGAACCAGAGACCCCAGCGCTTTCTGTACCAAAACTGCACCCGATGTTTAAAACATTTGCTTTTTAAAACGTCCACATTGAGAGGGGCCTTGAGCTGAAATATTTAATCTCAAACTGGATTTCCGCTGCCTTTTCAATGGGCGTCTGACCCGAATAAGATCTGTGGAGCCCCCCACGTGATCAGCAGGAAGGACACTGCTGTTTGCCACCTGTAGTGCCTGTTTTCTTATCGGAAAACGGAGCTAATTCTGTTTGCCTATCTCGTAAGGATGTGAGCTGGGATTATTGAAACTTAATTAAAAAAAAAAAATAGAATTTGAAATGTGCTGGCGGGTGCTTTGGAGCTAGATTTCCCCTTTAAACACACTCCGCAGGCATCATCGTCATCATCCCTTCTCGCTGGAGACCACAAACATTCCCGTCGGCAGCACATTCCCTAGCAACCCTACTAAAAACCACTAACAGGGCCAGGGCAGGAGGATCCCCAGGAACAGCAGTCACAGATGGACAGTCCAGGCTTTGAGGAGTGAGCTGATTCTAGAAGCTTCCCGCTTACCGCCTTCCCTTTTAAGTTTTCCCATATAGCAGGTCAGGATCTGAAAAGCCTTCGTGGAGAGCCCATGGGGAAAGGTGATGTGCGGCCTTTCACCCATAGGACCTTCCCAGGCCTTCCAGGACCCCAGGAGGAAGATGGGAAAGGACACAGCATCCTGCGCCCCACTGTAGCTTGTCTTTAACAGGAAAGAAAGTCCAGGGCAGGCTTCTTCACACTCCCCAGTTCCCTAGACACAACTTGAAGTCTGCCCACCTTTACAGCCTGGTGAGCCAGGCTTGGGAGAAGAGGGGGTGGCCTGCTCTGTGGCGAGGGGCCTTAGGGGAACCTGGGACCCCATATGTGGCCACCCCTGGTGCCCTGTGGAAGAGTCTGTATGCCAACCCCCTCCACCACCCACCTACATGCACCTGTTCCCCAGGTGAAGGCTGGAATATGAGGCTGAAAGAGCTTTTCACACAACCACCCCTGGGCAAAGGGCATTTCCAGAAGTTCTGTAGAGCAGCATTTCTCTCTCTTCCCACCCACATACTCTCACTGACAAAGAAGAAACACTAAACCCTTATCCTCTGTGGACTGTCCCGAACGGAAGGCCTCCTGCTTTATCACAAAATCCCTGTGTCCTCGTGAGTATTTGTCCTCTATTCCCGCACATACATTTGTGTTCATATAAAAGTCACAGTGGTCTGTACTACATTAAACTAACTCTCTGCCCACACCTCCTCCAACCTTTAACTCAAACGACCCCAGGAGGACGCTCCGTGTTTTTCTGAGGCCTGCTGTCCCGGTGTCCCCCGTTTGCATGTTGGGGAAGGACCGGCCGCCGCGCTGCGCTGTCCCTGCTCTTCTGTGGAAGGAGCGCAGGGCAGCCGCCAAGTTGCTTTCCCACTGCCCGGCTGGGCCTCACCTTGCAATCTCGTGTGACCTGCCCGTCTTCCTATTGTCCTGAGCCTCCTACCTGGGCATCTGCCGTTTGGCCTCTTGGACACTGAGGTTGTCATCTTCCTGCCTCTTTTTCCTCCTTGTTCCTCCAAGAAACCTTGGAGACTTTCCAGCCAGCTTCCCAACCTTGTTGGGCTATTTGAATAAGTGGACCAAAGCAGAGCCTTCAAGCAAACAAGTGAACAAACAGAAACAAGCAGAGGGGAGCAGATGCAGCGCAGTGGCTGAGCGCCTGCTTCCCACGTACGAGGTCCTGGGTTCAATCCCTGATACCTCCTAAAAACAAAACGAAGACAAAACAAAAAAAAAGCAGATAGAGAATTCAGAGCTGATGAAGTTCCCAGCAATCTTGCCTCAGTGGCTACCCTTACACAAGAGTCTGCACAGGCTCTTTGTTCAGAGGCCAGGCTGGAGGTGAGAGGGAGTTTGGCAGCCGCCTCCAATCCCAGCCGAAGGTGTGCCTTCCCCATTTCCAGCATCTGGTCATAAAGGCAGCCTCGGTGGCTCTTTTCCTGACCGTGGGGGGCCTGGAGTGACCGTAGCTTGAGGAGGAGATCCAACACAATTGCCGCGGCCGTATGTTTGGACCGAAACACGGAAAACCAGACAAGTGACTAGCCAACTCCTCCCCTGGGCTGACTAGTTCAAGTCTCACGCACAGGCCACCTTAAAGAAATTTGTGGCTGTTACCACCGTTTTAGTTTGGCAAACGGTGTCCCCAGTGCTGGTGACAACCCTAGAAAGATTTCATTTTTCTGAACTAAAATTGAAAGTGTGGAATAGTCAGGGAGGCATGACGGAGCTGATTTGGTGATTTAAAAAAAAGGTCTCCTGCCCCTCTGCACAGGGTCTTATAAATGTAGTAAGAATAGTGGCAGTGAGCCCTCTCTGTTTCCTGTGCTCCAAGTCCTCTGTGCTTTCCGTTACTCGGTTCTCTCCACAGCCCACTGAAGCTGATTGTGTTATCAGCCCCATTTTGCAGATGGCTTAAGGGCGTTTCGGAACCTCCCTTAGATCACACAGCTGCAAAGTGGCAGTCAAGAGGCCAACCCCGGTCCACTGACGTGGAAGTCTTCCGTCTATACCGCTAATACACGTGCACACCTCTCTTTCCATGCCTTCTGGTCTTCAAGGTCAGGAATGATATCTAAAATGGACAAGCGCATCGGGGCTCTGGAATCCTGTGCATCTTCCCAGCTATTAGTGTCTGTCCAGCTTTTCATGATTTTATATTTATGGGGTGCATTTAGTGAGACCTTGTTGTTGTTTTTCTCCTCAAGATGAGCTTGTCTTTTAGGAATTCAAATGTATTTCTAAGGAGATATTTATATACATAATTTAGCCCGAATATCTTATGGATTAATTTTATCTGCTTCTGACGCTGGAACGATGGCAAGGAATGCTCACAAAACATCTTTCTGATGGCCACCTCAGGAGGGAGCTCCTTGCAAGTCTTAGGTTTGTTCAGTTCTCTCCAGTCCGGAAACTTGGCCTTCAAACACATTTTCAGAGAACTGATTACAATCCTCCTTGAACAGAGAGGAAGGTCACGGCAGAGCCTTGAGGAAATGGCCTAGAAGGGTAGGAATTTGAGGTCTTGGGATGGAGGCCAGCACAGCCCAGGAAGTTAGATTGCCATAAAGATTACTACAAAGGCAGCTGAAGGAAAGGAAGATTTCTATAATTCTTCTAGTATGTCGGCTCATAGGACTAGAAGGACTCTTAAGGAGGCCTGGAGAATTGCCTTTCCCTATTGTTAAGGACCTGCTGGGGGAAAATATTCTCAGCTCTCCTCAGCTACCGATGACATAGTTTAATGTATTTATGCAGAAAATGTTGGGATGCTTGTTTTTGTTCTTTCAAAAACCATATTAGTTCGGGGAGTGGATGTGGCTCAAGCAGTTGAGCACCTGCCTCCCACATGGGAGGTCCCGGGTTCGGTTCCTGGTGCCTCCTAAAGAAGACAAACAGACAACAAGCAAAAAACAATGAGCAAAGAAGCAGACAACGGGCAAACAATGAGCAAACAACAAGCAAACGATGAGCAAGCAGACGAGGGAGCCAACTCAGGGGAGCCAATGTGGTTCAGTGATTGAGCACCGGCCTCCCACGTACGAGTCCCAGATTGAATCCCCGGTCCCAGGACCTAAAAAAACTAACACCACCATATTAGCTCTTCTGAAAAACAAACAAACAAACAAACAAAAAAAAAAAAGAGAGAGAGAAAAAGAAAATGCTAAAAGGCGGAAGAGAAATGAAGACAGAATTCTAAAAAATATTTAATTAATCCAGAAAAAGGTAAGAATGGAGGAGCACAGGAATTTAAAAACAAATAAATAAAACAGATGAGACAAACAGGAAATAAAACAGTGGCAAACCTAAATCGAACCACATTAAAATTTAACATTAAATATAAATAAAAGAAGAGGTTGTTAGGCTGGAGAGAAAAAAATACAGAAAGCTCCAAATACATGCCATGTTTAAATACAGACACAGGTAAATTGGAAGTTGAAAGATGCAGTAAGTATGTCATACAAACAGTATGCTTGAGAAAGCTGTCGTGGTCTGTTAATTTAAGATAAAATAACTTCAGGGCAAGGAATATTACCAGAAGTAAAGGGGGGCAATTCTCCAAGAACACACAGCAATCATAAAAATCTGTGTGCACCTAGTAATAGAGCTTAACATACGCAAAGCAAATACTGATAAAAATTGAAAGGAGTAATGGGAAAACCCATGACCATAGCTGGAGATCTTGGCATCCCTCTGTCGGTAACTGGTAGACCAACTAGACAAAAGTCACATTCGTCCATCTCAGTTGGCTCTCCACCCTGGGCCTGGGCTGATTTCAGCCAGTGAGTGCTCAGCTCACAAGGGATTTCTCTTTAATTGGCCCGACTAATGAACAAGCAGCTGTGTCAGCATCCTTTGCTGCCCAAAGGACATCTCGAGATTGATTCTAATTGCTCCGAGAGTAAACCTGAGGTCTTGACCCTGGCGAGCGAGCTACAGAGGATTTCCTCTTCACTTGCACTCTGGAGATCAACGCTGGAGTCTAGACAGGATGAGTTTTTAATGAGCAGAGTAAATTGCTTCCACCCACATAAGGCCAGGCTCCTCATTCCAAGTGCTGGTTTATAGCCCCCACAGGAACCCCAGGCTGTCAGAGGAGTGGGCTCTTTGCAGGCCTGGGCCCTCAAGATTGGATTACTTTGCTGAGCCCTTGAGCTCTGGGGTTGGAGTTTTACCTGTACTGTCAAGTGACACTTAAAATCAAAGACCCGTTATCTCACAGCCACCCACTTCAAGACCGGGTAGCAGGCTGCAGGGAGCTACGTAATAGGATTATAGCGATGCAAGAAGCCGCCTCCTTCTCCCAGCTTTCCCCTCACCCTTCACTTATCAATTCACACCCCAAAGGTTTCCCGGGGAAGGGGGTTTTCAATTTCCTGCAGTGATAGGATTTAACAGTCTTCGTAGGTTTTTCCAGCCTGAGAAAATACTGGCTTCAGACATTGTAAAATAGGTTAAAGCGTGTCTGTATCAGTTAAGATACGTGCATCTGTGTAGACTGGACTCTCTGGACCTGTCTGAAAGGCATTCGTATTTCCAGGTGTCATGCTTTCTTAGTTCGAGTCAAGCCTTCTCTCCTTGTTTTCTTTCTTTTTTTAATGGTACCAGGACGGGGGAATGAGCCTGGGACCTCATATGTGAGAAGCCAGTGCTCAACCACCGAGTCACATCGGCTCCCTTGAGCTGGTTTTTTCGTTTGTTTGCTTGCTGGTTTTTTTTGTTTTTAGGACGCACCAGAGGCCAAGCTGGGACCTCCCATGTGGGAAGCAGGCGCTCAAATGCTTGAGCCACATCTGCTCCCTTGTTTTCTAACTTAAGTGGGAACTACTCAGTGGGGTGGGAGGGTGGGGGGAGGCTATATAGCTTAAACTGAGCCAAGAAGCCAAATTAAAGAAGCTGTACATGTTTGGCGGTTGGGAGGAAATATCCAAGATCTTAAAACATTTTACATTTTGTTAGGCGAGGGGAAGAGGTCCTAAAAGGTATCGAGTAACTACAGAGCTGGTTTCGAATGGGCCCCATTGTTAGGCCAGTATCCAGCATTTACCTAAATCCCACCCAGAGCGGGAGAGTCAGAAGCATAATAATTCATGAGACGGCGTAGCCCAAACGCTCAGACTGGCTCTCCTGCCCTGAGATGCTCGGGTTTCCAAGTCAATTCATTTATTTTTGGGATCGAGATGGGTAAACACCGTGTTTTGTTTTGTTTCCTACAGAGCACTTACATCCATTGTTCTTTCCATCTGGTTTCCTTGGATAGGTTAGTAACTCTACCTGATGCCGTAGGAAGCCTTTGTGTGCCCCTCAACCACCCCCAAAAAGAAGGTGGCATTTTCCCATTCTTGTCTTTAGTGAGAGATACAGAAAAGTTTTCTATAACTTTGATTACAGCTCAGATCGTGAATAGGGGTGGGTGGGAAGAGCATGATATTGTTTCAGATACAATTCGATAAATAATCCAAACTCGTTACCTCTCTCCTGGCAGTTTAATTACTCTTCCAAAGGGGAATAAGGCACTTGAAGTCCGTTTATATCTATATAGTAACAGATGTCGGAAAGTAGGGAAAAGTTGGGGAAAACTTTTTTCCCTTTAAATTGTTTAGTCTGGAATCACGGTGCTTTAATGGCAAAGGAGCAGAAGGCTGGGAGTCAGCGTCACTAGTTACTAGCTCTGTGACTTTGTGCCGTGAGCCTCTCCTGAACCTCAGTCTCCTCTTAGCCTGGGGAAATGGGTACTGCCTCTCCCAGGTACTGGCTGCCTCGCGGAGCTGGGTAAGGGCAACAGAGAATCAGCAAGAAGGCTCTGCAAACAGTAGCGCAGTTGTCAGAATTCCTATGTCCCCGTCTCGGCGACAATCTGCACTTCTTTCCATTTAGAGATCCCTCCTCATCACCTGTCTGTCTTTTCCCTCATCTCAGTTCATCATTCCGGCCATAGCACCTCCCCACGTTCCTGTTTTCTACTTAACCCTTCACTTCACTGGTGAACCATCAGGCTTCTCATTATTTACCACATTCCCAAGCTTTAAGAACCCAGGTTTTGTCTCAGAAGTTATTTTCAAACCCTTCCCAGTGCCCTCCTTTTAAGGGATGTGTTCTTCAGTGAACCTGAAGAATTGTCCGTTTTCTTTTTTTAAAGATTTATGTGTTTATGTATTTATCCTCCACCCCCCCGCCCCAATTTTTGTGCTTGCTGTCTGCTCTCTGTGTGTTCTTCTGTGTCTGCTTGTCTTCTCTTTGGGCGGCACCAGGAACCGATCCTGGGACCCTCTGGAGTGGAGAGAGGCGCTCAATCTCTTGCACCACCTCAGCTCCCTGGTCTGCTGCGTCTCTTGTTGTCTCTCCTCTGTGTCTCTTTTTGTTGTGTCATCTTGCCATGCCAGCTCTCCGCTCGGGCCAGCTCTCCGTGGCGTGGGCCAGCTCGCCTTCACCAGGAGGTCTCGGGAATCGAACCCTGGCCCCCCTATATGGTAGAGAGGAACCCAATTGCTTGAACCACATCCATTTCCCAATTGTCTGTTCTCTAATCTCATTCTGTGGGTCACCGCTCAGCACCGCCGACCCTGTCTTGTGTTCTGCTTTGGAGACTTGGCCTGCCTACTGCTATGTGGCATTTCTTTCTCTCGCCCCCTCTCCTAGGAGGGGCACCTTTGTCTTGGCTTTTTCCTCCCAGCAGCTTAGCAGGATTCCAGCCTCCAGCAAGAAGCGAATACCCTCTGGTTTCCAAAGCTCCTAAGCTTTAGCTCCAGCTGAAAGTCCCTTTTTCGGGACTTTTAACAACTGATTTGTTGTAAGATGCCGACTTGGAAAGCTGTATCGTCAGACACTGCTCCAATTACACTCGTGTTTGGGGGTTGGTGGCCTGGTTTTCCTTTTGAGGGTATGTCTCATTGATGTAATTCTAAAACAATCTAAAACCCACAGATTAAGAACATATGTTTCTTCATGTCACATGTCAAGAGAGACTTCAACCCATTCTGAAATCTATATTGAAGAATGCCTTAAAGCAAAATTGCAACTTCACAGCAATATTAACTGTAAATTATATCAGGCCTGAGAAGAGCAGGTTCAGAGAAAGAGAGAGGACCTAGGGCCATCGGCCTCGAATTCTTTCTCTGTGGTTGTACGGGGTGGGCGGGCGGGGAGGGGAGCGTGACGAGGTAGAAAGATGTTTCCTTCCCTGGGATCACTCTCAGAATGTCAGCAATGTTCCTCAAAGGTGGATCTGTCAGCATGACCTTTGCTAAATCCTTCTTGAATCTGTTTATGAAATTTTATCTGGTGCCTCTTGAGACACAAGTTTCATATTGTTGTTATCTATGGTAGTACAGTACTTCCTCTTTTTGTCCTAAAATTACCTCTCTCGAGCTTCAGGGAGTGCCCTCTGCCTTCAGAATTGGGAAGTGATGATTATACTGGCATTTTCTCCCTTCAGCTTGTCCTGAGCATGGAGACTTTGATCGTATCTGCTCAGCCTTTTGTCTGTCAAGACTGAGACGGATAATTCTGGTTCAGAAAATGGAAAATTTTCAAAGGAGCCTTTCTCCAGTAATTAAATAGTTCTTGACCTGGGGCGCGATGGTTCCCAGTTTTGAAATGCAGCAACACGTCTTGTTGTCCACTGACAAAGGGTTAAGCGCCACGGTCAGCTTTAGGACAAGCGAAAACCAGAACTGATCCAAAGCACATAACACACACTCCAAAATAAGCCGAGCTCTCCCCTCTTTAACAGAATCGCCGCGGACATGCCAAGTCTACAGCTCTTCAGTTGTATACACGTGGTAAAACACTTCATAACGTTCAACGTTTGCGGCAATACGATTTTAATTACGTGCAGATTGGAGAGCTGCAAGAAAGGACGGGAGCTAAGCAGAGTTAAACACAAGCACTTTTATAACTGGCCCTGGTTGAGGTCAGGGAGCATGTAAATGACTGCCCAGGAGAGGAGTGCGTGCTTGGGGAAACCCTGAGCGTGGACCTGATCAGATTCGCTGTTTATCTGGAAGGCGCTGGCTCACAGAGAGGGTGACTATTCTCCTTTTGAAGTTGACACTTATGCTGAGGCTTGCACCTTGTCCCTTGGAGTTTTTCTTTCTCCAGTATAGGGTTGCCTCTGCAGGACAGAATCGCTCTCATGGGCAAGCACTGCTTTCCACTGGACAGGCTCTGGGGGCTGAGAAATGGCAGATTGGTAGTTTCGAGCTTTCACCTTAGACTGTGCTCGTTGTTTCTCTAAAGTTCATTGTCCGCAATGAATCCAGACCTGGTGCTGCTTATTCCATACAAGACAAGAAACCGGAAACAACTTTTGTTTCCGCTTCCGGCACTGCGATCCCTGCTCTCTGAGCGTGCATTTTGCTTTGTGTGTGCATAGATGTGATATATATAAATATATAAACTGCTGTGCAGAGGGTGAAACCACTATTCTAGAATGTGCTTTTCTCAGACTTTAATAGCGGACCTTTGGTTTTCTTCATAGCTTGTGGAATGGCATTTGCTTACCGAGTGTCTTGGGGCAAGCCCCTGAATTCCAGCCTTCTCTTTTGTGTAATGGGGTTTGCCTGCAGAGGTTTGAAGGCTTCAAAACACAAACCCTGGGCCAACTGCAGGACCTGCAAACAGTGGCCGTGGTTATCTCCCAGGAGAGAGAAGATGGAGTCAGTGTAGCAAGGCTTTGAAGTACTCCCAGTTTCCCAGAGCCATCCTTTGGGCATAGCAGACTATTTCAAGGAGAGGGGCAAACCTCAGATGGACATAGCAGGACGTGAACCTTCTAATGGAGAGGCCAGTGGCTGGGCCAGAAATTCAGGGCTCTCTTCCCTCATGTCCATGGAAAAGGAACAAAGTTCTGGGAATGCCAGGGTCACAGGGTGGAGTAAGCCTCAGGCTGGAGAAAGAGCCCTCACCCCCCCCCAACCACCCTTAGCCAGGGTGGAGGGCAGCAGCTGCCCTTGCCTGACAGCCCTGAGGCTGAGCTGGGTGTCTATTTGCGTCCTTGCACCTCTCTGTGTATATTTACGTACAGATGCTCATCTGCAGATGGACACACCAGTCCACTTCCCTATTGTTCCGTTTTTTTTTTCTTGGGAAAGTTACCAATTTTCACCTAGAGGCTACTGTGGGCTACTTACTTATTCGTGTTTGTTTGTTTGAAAGAGCTCCTCCCTAATAAATATCTACGGATTAAAATGTCCCTCTTTGAGGGAAGTGGCAGGAGTTCCCATGAACTAAAACGTAGCCACAAATTTTGATTTTCTTGAGGACCGCTTCCACGTCTTACTGCCTTTTGCTGGATGAATAAAGAATAAGTAGGGAAGCGGCTGTGGCTCAATCAGTAGGGCTCCCGTTTACCATATGGGAGGCCCCGGGTTCGGTTCCCGGGGCCTCCTGGTGAAGGCAAGCCCGCCCGCGCGGCGTGGTTAGCTGACCCAGCGAGCACAAGCAGCAAGGGGGGGATAAATGAATAAATAAATAAAATCTAAAAAAAAAAAAAAAAGAATAAGTGAATGGCTCTACAATCAATTTCTTTGAGTTTAAATTGATTTTTGAAATGGCTAATTAGTATATATAACATTATATATTAATATATAAAATTATATAACTAATAATATGTAAAATTGACACCTACCAGTTATGCAAGTAAGTTCCTCCCTGTTGAAAGAGAGAGAGAGAGAGAAAGGGAGAAAGGAACACAGGAAGGAAGAAAGAAGGGAGACTTGCACTTCATTTCACAGACAGCCTTCTTCTTTCATTTTTCTTTCATATTTACTTCACTGGCCTTAAAATATTGGCCCTAGACAAGTTAATTGCTTCTAGAAGCAGCTTCCATGGGGCCCAGGCACTTTGTTTCCAAACTCAAAGGAAGCAAGAGGTACTCGATTCAGCTGCAGAGGCTCTCTGGTTGGGCAGGAGAGGGCAAAGAATTAAGGCCGTGAAGCACCGCCATCCTTTCTACCCCACCTCCTCCTCCCTGAGGCCACGGCCTGACCATCTTTCCCCACACTGGGAACGGGGACAGGTCCACAGGGCGAGGCAGGGGCTTGGGCAGCCTTAAAAGGGCGACTGCTTTGAATGGGGTGGGTCAGGCGCCTGTCCTGAAGCCCTCACTCCCACGGCTGAATTCACTACTCTCGTTGAGTTCCTAAGCCACTGATGTGCCATTAAAACACAGTGCGCCCTCAGTGTAGGAGAGGACACGAGCACTTACACAGATGGTTACGGCGCAGTGCGAGACTTCGCTCCGGTGGAGGCATGAACCAGGAGCTGTGGGAGCCCTGAAGAAGGTGGAAAAGCTCGTGCCTAGGAGTGTGAGGGAGGGCTGGATGGGGGGGAGGTCTTAGGATGAACAGGGGCCACTGGGCAGAGAAGGAGGGGAAGGCCTTCCAAGCATTGGGGATGAAGGAAAGATATGCAGGGATCATTTTTTGGGATAGCCCAAAATTCAGTATGGTTGGAATACAGGAGGAAGGGGTGAGTGGGGATTCATCGCATTCTAGGCTGTTGGTCTAGGTTGGGGCCAAATGTCCCTCGTCATGGTCAGCCGGTCAACTGTAATTATTTATTTGCATGTCCACATCTCCCACCAGAGTGTTTGCACCGTGAGAGCAGGGAATGGGTCTTACTGACTTCAGTATTCCAGAATCCCATTGTGTCTTTCAGGGGGAGGGCAGTGAATTTTCACTGAATGGAAGCATGAATGGATGTTGACTGGTATTAGAAGTCATTTTAGCCCAGACTGATGATCTAATTGGGCTATAAATAGGTCACATACCATGGTGATTTGTTTGGACTTCACCTCATGGGCAATATAGAGCCATTGAAGATTCTAGAGCAGAAGAATCATCTACTGCCCTAGAAGTAGGAGTAATTCTGTGAATAACGTGATGTGTTGACTGATTTGGAAGAGCCTGGGAGGTGGAAGACCAGTTAGAAAACTCCTGTAATGAGGTTGAGGAGATATGAAAAAGCCTAAAAGGATAGAGATTTGAGAGATATTTATAAGACAGAATTAGAATCAAGCCCCTGTGTCTTGGTAACTAATGGTATGTGGGGGAAGAGGGGCAATCAAAGATCACTGTTGACTCAAAGTGAACCTAAGTCTGACTTTGAAGCAGATTTATACTCAAAGATTAAAAGAAAAAGAGATCCTAACACTTGGACACTAAATGTAATTAACTGGTTAATGCTGGTTTAAAATCATGAGATTTAGTAAATTGGTCTTGACACCAATAGGATTTACGTGGCCACGCTTTAGAGAGAACTGATTTATATGGAATATGGAATATTCATATTGCTCTTTAAAAAAAAAAAAAGATTTATTTTATTTACTTACCATCCCCTCACTCCCTTGCTTGCACTCTGTGTCCATTCGCCGTGTGCTCTCCGTGTCTGCTCGTCTTCTCTTTAGGAGGCACGAGAGCTGAACCTGGGACCTCCCACGTGGCAGAGAGGCCCTCAGTCTCTTGAGCCATACCCTCTCCCTGCTTGTTGTGTCTCTCACTGTCTCTCTTCTTTGTGTCTCTTTGTTGTGTCCTCTTGTTGCATCAGCAAACCGTGCCTGCCTGTTACACCAGCTCACTGTCTTGCTCATCCTCTCCAGGAGGCACCGGGAACTGAACCCAGGACCTCCCATGTGGTAGGTGGGAGCTCATTCGCTTGAGCCACATCCGCTTCCCTCTTATTGCTTTTAAAGAGTAAAGAGTACTCTGGCCTGGTAAACATAACCAGGGTTCCTGTGTGTGGTCTCACAGGCTGTGCACTGCTCAACCCCAGGCCAGCACGGAGAAGGGCAAGGGGCCACCCTGTAAAGCTGTCCCCGTCCCTCTTATTCTCCAGCTCAGCCTGTGCATGGACCGCTGCTTTTAGCATCAAACAAAGAAGGGGGTGAAGCTGGGAGTTTGATAGAGTTGCAGGGACTCGCCATCTGCTGGGAGCCCTCCTTGGCCACACATCAGTGTACGTGTGTGTCAGCTGGGTGGGGGTGTCTTCTCATCTTGGCAATGAGGGTCGTTTTTCTCCTTATAAAGGACTTGAAAGACTTTCCCCTGTGCCCCCTCTGCAATGTGTTTCTTGGTGCTTTGTACTGCCAAAAACTCAAACTTTTTGGTGCTGGTAGCTTTTTATTTTTATTTTTTGGAGGTACCGGGGATTGAACCCAGGACCTCGTCCATGGGAAGCAGGCACTCAGGCACTGAGCTACACCCGCTCCCCGGGAACTCTTGAAGGCTTCCTGGTACGTCTGCATCTGGCAGAGTGAGCGGTGCAGGGTGACACGTGGACTCAGCCATCAGAAAGGACGCGTTCCCAGAGGCCGATGAAGAAAATACCGTCCCTTGTACTCTTTCACGACCATCACGTGTTGTTTAAAAGTTCTGTGGATTTTGCTGACATGCTTCAGGGGAAATAGGTCCAGAACGTAACTGATCAGAGTTTAGGCTTGGCGTGCGCTCAGCTGCGGGTGTGCGGTGGCGGGGGTTCTCGGCCACCACAGCCACTCTCAGGGGGCCCCCCAGTGACACGCAGGCTCAGCGTAGAGGGGTGGTGGAGTGTGTAGAGAAGTGTGTCTTCCCGGAACGTCAAGAGGAGAGACTGAGAGGAAGAGGGAGCCTGGGTTTCCCAGCAGCCCAGACTTGGCGTTGCAGACGATGTCCAGATCCTCTGCCCCTGGGGATGCAACTGCCAAGCGGCGGCCTGGAATGGGGCCTGGGCGCAGGGCAGGTAGTGGACGGAGATCTGTTTTTCTCCATACTTACTCGTCTAGTGGAAACACGTCAGGCTGCCTCCTCCAGGGCCATGCATTTATTTTAAAGAATGTTTGAGAGGAAATAGATGGCCTACCATCTTCCCCCCTCTCTGGGCGTGTTTATTGTGATTGGAAAGCGTCCTGGGCCATGTGCTTGCAGCTCCCCCAGCTCGGTGCGCCCCGATTTTAAACAGCCCTCTGTGCAAATAAGCAGAAAAGAGCGACATGGTGTATCCGCCACAAAACCAGGAGCGAAGGGAGACTTTGGAGAACTGGAGTCTTGTCACGCGGGCCGCCTTCTCTGCAGCTCCTTTTCCTTTCTCACCCCTAGAGCGAGGCCAGGAGGTGCAGGGCTGGCTGGGGGGCCTCCAGTGAAGGGGCTGCCTGCCTGGGTTGGCTGTTTAGTGTCCTTTCCCAGGGCTTTGTCTCCAGGGTCGCTGTAGGGAGAACAACTTTCGAACTTGGTTAAAACCTAAAAGCAAGAAGTCGAGCTGAGGGACGTGTGCATCTGGGATATCACACACTTTAACATCGCGTTCCAAAGCGAATAAAACCGCCATCTGTTGGCACAACAGATTAGACTTGTCATCAAAACCGTTTCGGACACATTCTCGCAAAGGAAGAGCCAGCTACCGGCTAGAGTTGCCCAGTGATTTACACGGCAAGACACAGGACGTGTCATCGAGTCCCTCAAAACCCAGCTTTTGTTTGATAAACGAAGGAAGCATGGGTTTTAATTTTCATTCTTTTTGTGACTCACTAGACCTAGAAATAACAAATGATTGATCAGTGTACCCTTAGTTCCCTATTTCAAACAAATGATTTTTTAAGTGTAAATCCTTTTAATTTAAAGGAGAAGCCCCCCACATATACAGAAAGTCACACAAGTGAAGTACGACTTAATGGATTAATCCAAAGTGGGCACCACCCAACTCAAGAAACGGAACCTTCCTACTTCCCTGGAAGCCCCTTCTGCGAGACCCCCGCCAACCCCAGCCCCAGTGACTCACAGCAGTTACTTTCTTAGGTTTTACTCTTTATGGTTTTATCACCCAAATGTGCATCGCTAGACTCTAGCTTAATCTTGCCCATTAAAAAATATTTGACATATCTTTTTAATTCTCTTTTCATCCAAAGGGGCCTTCTCTATCCCCTAACAGTTTATCTGTCAAAGAATGTGGGCCATTGACGGGTCGTTTCCCACAGCCGATTGCAAACCCATGATGCAGTTTGATGTTCTTTGTTCTGCCTAAAAATTGGCAGCTGGATTCCGAGGCGGAGAAGAATCACATTCAATCCTTTTGGCAAGACTATTGGAGGCACATGCTGGCTGGTTGTCTGTCTTTTGGAGACATAACAGCCGCTGAAGTTTAACACCTACGTCTAGTAATTCATCAGGAGTTGTGAAAACGGTGGTGTTTTAATTCTATCTTTTCTTTTTTATTTATTAGCTGGAATAATAATTTTATACAGAAACATTTCTCTTATCTACTCTTTGGTTTCCCAATGGTACATTTTAGATAGTAAAGGCAGGCTAGATGCTTGATGGTTCTCCTTGATTTCCCAGTTTTCAAAATAATGAATTGATTTACTGAAGGTGACCAAGGCTGTTTATTTTTCCTAAAATACTGTTATAAATTCATGGATTTGAACCTATCTGGAGAGTTCGGTACACTGCAATATTCATCACTTACTGAGGCTCAGATTGTATCATCTTCAATCAAAGGGAGCCTGCTCCTCGAGTTTGCGCCTGCGTCCTTCAGGCGTGGTCCTAACAGCGTTTGACAGCGTCCTCGCTACCTGATATGACACGACGCTCCGGGTTCGTCTTGTACATTTCCTGCTCCGGTCTTGGAACCAGCCATTTCTCTAAGATGCCCTGGTTTCTTGTAGTGAGAAATGGAATTTTAAGAGCACTAACCTAGGGCTAAGAGATGCTTGTTGCTACTAGGTTTGTCGCTGTTTCCAGGCCTTTTCAACAGACAGAGCTAGGATATAAGTACACACGTAAAGAGGAAATACCTCCTAGGCACTTCCAGTTCAAATGTGGGAACACAGAGCTTTTGTGTAGCCTCTTCTTGTTCTTCCATATTGAGAATCCTGGTTCTCAGGAGCACAAGAGATGCTAGACATAGAATATCCCATAACGACTCGTTTGTTTTCTCTGGAATCATGCACACAACAGTCCGAGAATTGCACTGCTAATACTGCCACTAATAGAATTACCGAAAACAGTAAAAATTTTTTGCATATTCTGCTCCACGTTAAAAAAAATAGTTATGCTGTCTCTACATGCCAAAGACAGATTGACATTCTCAGTCTCTCCTGCTTAGCCTGCTGGGTGGGCACACTCAAGGACGGGGCGTGCTTTTTTCCATATGAGTTTCAGGTTGTTCTATTTCAGGAAAGTTTCCCTGAATTTGTTCTGCTCCCTCATTTTGGTTTTCTTCTTCAGGGGCTCCTTGGCTCTCCTTTGCTTATCTTTGATATTTGTTGCATTTTCTCGGAAAATTTTTATCTTTTTAATATTTTTTAATTAAAAAAAAAGTTTTCTCTTTCCTCTTCTTTTTCTCTTAAGGCAATATCTGTTGTGTTTATTTGCTTTTGCATTCCTTCTAGTTTAGGCTTCACGTCTGAGATTATTTTTTTCTTTTCTTTTTAATTATTTTCTAAGTTCTGTCGCCTCATTTCAGGGTTTTTCTAACTCTTAGTTACTTTGTCCCTTTTTGTCTTTTATTATTTTCTTAATGTATTTTAGCTCGTTTTGAAAGGGGTGTCTACAGATGGTTTGCTGTGCTGACATGGCTTTCTGGAAAGCTTTTATTGTTTTTAGGAATATTGTTGTGCTCCTTAATCTCCTTTTTTAAATAAGCAAATCAATTTTATTGGTACAGATTAATAAAGCATACAATTCAACCAGAGTGTACAATCAATGGTATTTGGTATAATCACATAGTTGTGCATTCATCACTTCAGTCATTATTAGAGCATTTTCATTATTTAAATAATAGTAGTAATAAACAAAAAACAGATAAACAAGTAAACAGGAAAATTCTTCATCTCTCAATCTCTCTGTTTCCCCTGTAGTACAGAGCTGCTATTCCTGCCATTTTTCTTATAGTGATTTTGTATGGGGAAGCGGATGTGGCTCAAGCTATTGAGCTCCCGCCTACCACACGGGAGGGCCCCAGCTTGTTTCCCAGTGCCTCTTAAAGAAGACAGCGAGCTGTGCAACGGGCACATGCAGCAAGCTGACGCAACAAGAGACACAAGAAGAAAATCATAATGAGAGACACAACAAAGCAGGGAGTGGAGGTTCCCAGTGCCCCTAAAGAGGACAAGCAAGACAGTGAGCTGACGTGATGGGCAGACGCAGCAAGCTGGCACGACAAGATGTGCAACGAGAGACACAGAAAGAAAAACATAAGGAGAGACACCACAAAGCAGGGAACAGAGGTGGTTCAAGCGATTAGGCGCCTCCCTCCCACATCAGAGGTCCCGGTTCAGTTCCCGGTGCCTCCTAAAGAAACAAGGAAGACGAACAGACACAGCAAGTGCAAACAACGAGGGAGTGGGGAGAAATAAATAAATAAATCTTTTTTAAAAATTTTGTATGAGCTTCATCCTAGATACTTTTCTTTTTCTAAAATTAATATATTTAATTTTTTTCCAAAGAAACATTTTTCTTCCCCCTCTCCTCCCATCCCAGTAACCTCTAATCTACTTCCCATCTCTGTAAATTCATTAATTCTAGTCATCTCTTATAAGTGACAGTGCAAGATACCTGTCCTCAGGTGCCTCTCTTATTCCACTGAGCTTGATGTTTTGAAGGTTCTTCCATGCTGCACCAGGTCTCACGTCCTAGTTTGCAGCAGCGTTGCCCATGGAAAGTACCAGAAGTGGGCAGGCTTTGATGATGTCGATTTTATTTAGGGTAAAAGCTTACAGTTCCAAGGCTGTAAAATGTCCAAGTCAAAGCACCATGAGAGATGCTTTCTCACCAAAGCCAGCTCCTGGGGATCCTAGCGTCCTGCCACGTGGCCATCAGGCAAGATGGCGGGTCTCTGCTTTCTCCTCGAACTCAGCTATGGCCGATCAGTCATCCCTCCCTGGGCCTCGGCTTCTGGGTTCCTGTCACTTGTCCTTCCAGACACCAGAGCGGCTCCTGCACTCTCACGAAGGCGGGATGGTGGGAATTCCTTCCAGACCTAACCGGCGCTTGCAGAGCTCCCAGCAGCACCTACACTTCTAACCATAAGGCCTGGATTTGAGGGTCCATCTTCTTGAGGCTTAATCCCACTCACACAGAACTTTTTTCGTGCTGATCAAGATCCACTAAATTGATTCCCTGGCCTCCTAATGGATCCCAAGCTGTAGTTTGAACAAAACAGTGCTAATTAATGTGCCCCATCCCTGCCAGACTGTGAGCGCCTGAGGGCAGGAAGCACGTCTACTTCCCCTTTGCACACTCAGCTGGGCGCTGGCGTGTGGCTGGTGCACTGATGAATGTGAGTTGAACTGAAAACCTCAGCCTCTCCGTGGCTGCCATGCGTGAAACGGAGATGAGCATACTATGTTGCGGGGAGACTGCGAGAACCCAACGAGATCACGTGTTTAAAGCAGCGCGTACAGGGCCTGGCACCAGTAGGTAATCTCAACTTCCAGTTTTCCAGATCCAGCTCTCCCTTTTAATTGACCACTTGGCTTTGCACTGTAGTTTCTTCCACTGTAACGAGAGGTTTGACCTCTTTTAGCCTGACTAGATTATGATTTTCCAAGATACCTTGGAGCCAGAAGGCAAATTGCCCTTCAGAAACAGCAGTTTCTTGCTAGGTTTTAGCCCAGGTTTGACTCCAGTTGAAACTATGGAGAGGTCTTTTCTGTCACACCCGAGTGGGACTCATTCCTCCACGAGATAGGGAGACTTGAGCTGATTGTTAGACTTCCACTGTGAAAGGAAAATTAATTCCACACTTAGAAAGATTATAAAATCAGTTAAAGTCAACCTGACCTTTACAGTGGTCCGTGAGTCAAAAGTTTGATGAGCGCTATTGTTTCAAAGCCAAGTCACCTAAATTAAGTCTGGTGTAGCAGAAAGATGAACTTCCGACTCCACCGAATGGGGCGGCCTCTTTGGGTCTCAGCTTCACCTATGAAAAGGAGAAGCCCATCCATCTCCAATATCCTATGACTCAGAGTTCTTAGTTTTGCATCCTGTGGAATGCATTCAGCAATGAAAGAGATAACATTCGAGTAATAACCTACCTCCGTTGTTATCTTAGTTTGCCAGGGCAGATACTGCAGACTATTTGGCTTAAACAAAAGGAATTTATTGTGTCCCAGTTTCAGAGTCTAGAAGCCCAAATGCAAGGTGTCGGCAGGGCCATGCTTTCTCCGAAGCACTGGTGGGTCTTGCCGGCGTGGCATAACGCACTCCCTGCCTCTGGCACGTGGCCGTCTCTGTTCTTGTCTTTCTCCTGACTGAATTTCCTCGGCTGAAAAGGACCCAGTCCTACTGGGTTTAGGCCCAACTAAGAACATCTTCAAAGATCCTATTTACAGATGGATTCACATCCCTAGGACTGGGGGTTAGGACTTCAACATGACTTTGTAGGGGACGTGATAACAACCCATAACAGCTGCTTAGTCTGAATCAAGTACAGTTCCTGGAACGTTTTCTCTCTAGGACCATTTCTTGCTACTGTTGGGTAAAAAGTCTAAGTGACGCATTAGCGGAAGCAAAGGGTCTACTTAGCAGTTATCTGTGTACGTTAAACCTCAAAATCAAGCTTCTGCATGAATCCTCACAAGCCCCATAGCCCTGATTTGTACTTCATTTTGTCCATGAAATGTGTGCTTTTCGTTTAATGTTGTGTAAGTTGATACTTCGCAATGAATAATCGAACAAGCCTATTTGCTGTTTGCTCCTAGGACAGAATGGCTCAGAAGATAATGGATCTGCTAAGCTTCCAGCGGAAGTTGACGCCTTTCATCTTCAGCTATCCGGCTGAAACTTAAGAAGGTCAGTAGTGAATTCCGACTGTTACCAGCTGGGACCTCCATGTCCTCAGAAGTTCTTAGGGAACAGGCTGTATAATAAGGAATAGCTCAGCTATGCCTTCGGCCAAGGTCTTCTCAGACACAGGGGAGAAGTTCGACAGGGTGACGGGGCTATTGGTGCAGTTTTCTGCCACTGGCTTCATAGTATGGAAGTTTCTTCCTGGCGCCTGCTCGGCAGTGCTCCCCCAACTCCTCGCCCCACCTGGAGATCCTGGTGGAAGAGAAAATCGGATAATAAGTGATTTGACCTGAAAGGCTAAGTTCCCCCCACATTTTTCAAAAAGGGCTTCCTTGCCTTTGTTGTTTTCAAAATCAGCACAAACCCGGCTTCTGTTCAACGCAGGGGCTGCCACGTCAGTGCCGGCAGAGAGAGAAAAAGAAGTTACCGCTAGGAACGGCCTTCTAACTCCTCGCGTGGTCATCTCCAGCCCACTGTGCTAACCTTCTTACCAATCTCCCTGCCCTCCTGGAGCTTCACCCCCTCCACCTAAAATGGAAATGCCTGTCCAGCCAGGTCAGCTCCCAGGGATACCCCCAAACGGGGTATGGGCCTCTGCGGCCTGGTCCTCCCTGCCCTCTCGGCCTCGTCTCGAGGCCCCTTCCCCTCCCTTGAGTCCGTCATGCTGTTGGGTCCCTCTGTGTCCGCTCAAGGTGCTCCTTTTCTCTGCCGTGACCTCCAGCCCTTCTCCCCTTCTTCCTCACAAGACTCAGCTCATGTGTCCGCCCCTCCTAGCGGCCTTTCCGGAACGCATCGCATGGCTCCCTGTGAACTCGTAGCCCCGCACATACACTCACCACGTTATGTTGGCACTGTACCTTTACTTTCCTCTCTCTCCCTCTGGACCGCACTCTCCTAGGTCGGGGGCCTCCTCTTCCCTGAGGCCATGTAGCACCAGATCCAGAGCACAGGTGCTGGAGACTTCCTGCCCAGATTCCAGCCCTGGCTTTACCACTCACTGCCTGACTTTATACCCAACCTCGTCTTAGCGTACTTCCCTCATCTGGAAAACGGGGTTAGTAAAAAGAGCTCCACTGCAGGGCTGTCATGGGTGGAAAGGCACGTGGTGAGAGCTGTGTGATTAGTAACTATCATTTGTGCTCATCACACTGAAGGCATTCAAAGATCAAGTTGAGGGAAGCGGATGTGGCTCAGGCGACTGGGCTCCTGCCTGCCACATGGGAGGTCGCTGGTTCGGATCCCGGTGCCTCCTAAAGAAGACAGCGAGCTGATGTGATGGGCTGGAGCAGCGAGCTGACTCAACAAGAGACGTGGGGAGGGAAAACACAATGAGAGACACAACAAAGCAGGGAATGGAGGTGGCTCGAGTGATTAGGCACCTCCCTCCCACATTGGAGGTCCTGGGTTCAGCTCCTGGTGCCTCCTAAAGAAACAAGGAAGACGAACAGACTCAGCAAGTGAAAAGCAACAAGGGCGTAGGGAGAAAGAAATAAAAATAAATCTTCAAAAAAAAAAAAAAAAAGATAGAGTTGAACCAAAGTGTGCATTTTCCCCGTTAAGATGGGAGCTCCACAAATTGCAGCAATGATTTATAGCTAGTGGGTATTTTCTGGAAATTTTAGAACGTTTGGCTGAAGGAAGCTGGATGCAAGCACACTGTGTTGCGAAGTCGTGGCGACTTCTGTAGTCATCCTTCAGTGAGTGGGAGAAGGGCCCCGCTGGGCAGGCATCACCCCTGCTTTGATTCCGAGGTCTCCAGCTGCTACACCTGCAGCCTGCCCGCGGCTTCCACAGCTGTGGCTGCCTTGCAGGCTCCCCGAAGGCCTCTGCTGCCTGGCCCTCGACAGCAGCCGTGCCAGGCCAAGACTTGGGGGGCGGGCTGCACCCCAGCTTCCTCCTGCAGACGTGCTGGGGAGGGGCTCTGAGCCAGCATCCCCTCTAACCCAGGAGATGCCGGAGGCCGGGTTCCATGGCTGACCCTCCAGGATTCTCGGCAGAGGCGCTCAGATTTGGCTGAGTCGGGCCCTGACACCCCAAAGGAGAAGTCCCCTCGTGGGGCCTGAGGACCGCCCCGCTCCCATCGGCACAGGCGTCCCAGGCAGCAGCCCCTGTCCAGGCCAGGGCCCTTCCTGCACACGGAGGCTCCGTCCAAGAACGCCCGGCGCGGGCCGGTCACGGGCGACCTCGCTCTCTGGTGTGAGGGACTTTGCTCAGAGAGGAGCCTCGTGCCTAGAGACCTGGGCCCCGGGGTGGTGAGGTAGGCGTGCTTCTCCCAGAGAAGAGAGCCGGGCTTTGGCCAGCACACAGGATTGAAAATAACCACAAGCTTGCTCCCTCTAAGCTGCCACACGGGCCTCTGGGAAGCACGGTCTGTTCCCACGGCTTCTTTTTTTTTTTTTAAACGGGGAGGTCCCAGGAATCGAACCCGGGTCCCTCCATATGGGAGACGGACGCCCAACTAGTTGAGCTACATTCCCGCTCTTGTGAATCATTACTCTGCGGCCTGGCTTCTGCTCTCCTGTCTCCACTGGCCAGGATGGCTTCCCTGTAAGGAGTACAATGCCCCCTTCACGTTTCTCCCAAGGCTGTCCCTGCTGACGTGCCCCTGCCTCCTTCTTCCCAAAACTGCCCCCTCAGGCTCACCTGGTGGACATGCTCCTGCTCTCCTTTCAGACGCCCTTTGCCCACCCCCGCCGTCAGATTTAGGGCAGTGCCCAGAGCTCCCCGCTGTTCCTCCGGGGATTCATTTTCTCTTTCCGGAGAAGTCACTGCTACGGTGACTTGTAGATTTGAAGATCTAGTCCTGACTACTCTGTTGAGTTATAATAACCGCCTGGACATTTCAGCTTGGAGGATCCATTCAAATTCAAGGTGACCAGAGAGAACTGGGTCCCCCGTCACCCTGACCCACTGCCTCACCCCAATGTCTGTTAGAAGGGCATCAAAAAATGATCTTTCTGTACTTTATTTTAGTTGGGATTTTTATTTATTTCTTTTCCTCCACCCCCTTGTTGTTTGCACTTGCACTGTCTGTTCGTCTTACTTGTTTCTGTAGGAGGCACCGGGAACTGAACCCGGGACCTCTGATGTGGGAGGGAGGCACCTAATCCCGTGAGCCACCTCCGCTCCCTGCTTTGTTGGGTCTCTCATTGTGTTTTCCTTCTTGTGCCTCTTGTTGCGTCATCTGGTCGCGGCAGCTCGCGGTCTTGCTCATCCTCTTTGGGAGGCACTGGGAACCTCCGCTGGGGCGTCTCTTTCCGTTGTCTGATCTGGGAACCTAGAGCCAACTCTGACCCTTTCGTGTCCTTCGTCCCCTTGACAGCGTCACCAAGTTGTGTTCTTAAAGCAGTGCAGATGTGCCTCTAGTCTCTGTCCTCGTCTCCTCCGGCAAGACCTTCCTCTCTAGAACCCCTCTCTGGGGACTCCACTGGGACTTAAGCACAACTTTTTCATATTGTCCTCTGCTCAAAAAACCCAAGTGGCCGCTTCTGGCCTCGTAGTCTAAGTTCTTCTCCCTGGACTCCGAGGCCCCAAGTAACCTGACCCCAACCTGCCATTTCCAACCACACCCGCCACAGCCTTCCTGTCAACATAACCTCATTCATTTTATTTCATAAACCCATACATCTTCTAATGCTGCAGCTCTCCATTTAACAAATACTTTTGAGCACCTGCCACGAGCCAGGCCCTGGGGGCATAGTGGTGAGCCAAGCAGAGGTGGCCCTGCCCTCAGAAAGCATACTGTCTAAAGAGGGGAAAGGTGCCAAACAATTCCATAGTTAATAATTGTGAGATGAGTGCTGGGAAGGAGAAGCTCCTGGTGCTATGAATCAGTCTAACAATTTCCTAAACCAGACGTGGCGTGGGGGGCAGCATCTGGGAAACTCCAGTTGTTTTCCTCCTTCAGGCTCTTCCCAACGACTCCAGCGATATCCTTTTCTGTCTCTGAGCCACAGAAGCTGTAATCAGTTCCACATCGTTAGAGTCCACTCCACTCCATGTGGGGTTCACTTGTTTCCTGGTTGAGTGTGCCTACCATATGCTTTCTTCTTCTTCTTCTTATTATTATTATTATTATCACCACATGTCAAAAAGAACCTTTATTACTCTTATAACAGCCTCTTATGCTTCCTCACCTGGGGAGCAGGTGCTTTCTGAGCCGGAGCTTTCTGACTCTTCTGAGCTTTAGGAGCTCTTGTCTTCTGGCCTGCAGCTTTCCAGCAACCTCTCTGAAGCCCTCTTGCCCATTATGATCATCTCTTTTGCTGAAACCTTAGCAGCAGTTGCTTTTTTTTGGTGGGGAGAAGCTTTCAGGAGAGCTGCCTTTTGAAACTTCTTAACTTCATGCATAGTTATTCTGTTCCTCATTTTCTTTGCCTTCATGACTTTAAAACGATCAACGTCTGTCGTCTTGGCTTTCCTTTCTCTGGCTTCAACCTTCCTGGCCCATCTTGTGGCTGCCCATTTTGTGCTGGGTTCTGCCTTCTGCCAGGCTTGTCGGACATCCTTCTGGAAGGCACTGGGTGGGAACTTGAGAACGGAGTCAGTGAGCTGCATGCATTTGAAAGGTGCGGCTTGTTTCCCTACGTGAGTGCAAGGTCCCTCAACCAAAGCCCTGTTCTGACCAATTGCACCTACAGTCGTGACCAGCTTCCCAGCATGAGGTCCAAAGGGGACAAAGGCCACCTGGCCAACCTCCTCCACCGAGCGCCCGAACACCGTGTTGGCAGTTGCGATGGTTATGCTAACGTGTCAACTCAGCCAGGTAATTGTGCCCAGTTGTTTGGTCAGGCAAGCACTGGGCTAATTGTAATACAAGGACATTTATGGACTTTAGTCACCAGTGAGTTTACTGCATGGATGGCTGATTACATCTACATCAATCAGGGAGATTGCCGTCAGCAATGAGTGACACTTTATCCAGTCAGTTGAAAGCCTTAAAAGGGGAAGTGATTTCAGCATTCAGAGAGAATTTCCCAGCTCCTCTTTGGGCAGCCAACGTCTCCCAGAAACTCATGAAAGACCTTCATTGGCCTTTCATCAGAGCCCCTGGTTTGCAGCCTGCCTGTGGAACCTGGACTTGTGCATGCCCACGGTCACGTGAGAAACCCTTATACAATCTCATACTATTGACAGATACCTCCTGTTGATTCTGTCTCCTTAGAGAACCCCGACTACCACAGCGGTGTCCAGCAAGTAGACACATGCCTTTTGAAGGCCACCCAATCTTCCATTGTGTTTGCTGGACATTCATGGAGGCCACTTGCTCTCTTCAAGGCACTGGCTAGGATCTAAGAAAATCAAAGGATGAATGAAGGAGGCCCACTGCTTCATCACAGAGAGGTGGTGGAAAACTGGACGTAGGGAGCGTAGCTGGACATAAAAGCTCTAATCGTAATGTAAGTGCCATTGTCGAAGGCAGAGTGAGTGCCGTGGAAACACACAGAAGAGCCCTGTTAATCCGCAACTAGGCTAAGGCCGGGATAGTAGCTTTCTGTTAACTTTCTGCCGACTTTAAACATAGCCATGTGTTTCTTGAGCCGTTTTGTTAGCAATTGTGGTGGTTAAGTTCACGGGTCAATTTGTCTAGGTTTTGGTGTCCGGTTGTTTGGTCAAGCAAGCACTTGTTACGTGTGAGAGTATTTCATAGATGGGTTTGCATCTATGATCAGTTGATTGCATCTACAATCAACAAAGAAGATTGCTCTCAGCAATGTGGGAAGTCTCATCAGATTGGCTGGAAGCTTTAAAAGCCAGAACTCAGAAGGAGAATTCCTGCTTCAACGTCAGTCAACCAGCTTCCCCTGGGGAATTCGGGCTTTCAACTTCAGCATCATCTTTTTTCAGAGTTTCCAGCTTGCAGCCTGCCCTAACGAAGTTCAGACTTGTCAGCCCTCATGGTCACATGAGTCCATTTCCTATAGTAAATATTTTTACTCTATCTATATCTCTATCTAAACATTTTTAAATGTATTTCCTGTTGATTCTGTTTCTCTGGGGAACGCTGACTAATGCAGCAACTGATCCAAACAATTCTTGTGAGGCCATAGCAAATTATTCAAAATGATTTTTTAGTTAAAAAAAAAAAGGAAATTCCTTTCCTCAAAACAGATTGATTTTTTTTAGGTAAAGGACACCCACTTTTCATTAATTTGGGAGTGACAATTTGCTTGAATTTTTAGTTTTGAAACAGCTCTTTTAAAACTTCTTGCTATTGGGAAATAGTCCATCATCTTTTTATATGAGCATTAACGTTAAATGCCTGACTAACAAGAAAATGGAATTTTGGGATTTTAGTTAATTTTGTCCAATGCTTTAAAAAAAGGGGGGGGGGGGAGGACTAGTTCCAGGTGAGGTGTGACCAGAACTATGTTTTCATACTTTTGGGAAGTGCCGTTACGTCAAGTGCTTCCTGCTGGGCTCTCCACAGATAAATCCCTGAGATGAAGATCTCACATCCAGAGAATTCTCTTTCTGTGGAACTCAGCAGCTGGTGGAATTCAGACGAGAAGACGCATTCTCTGTGGCCTTGAAGCTTTTGTCTCTGGATTGTCCGTCCTTCTCTTACCTCCTCACGGTATTCATGGCTGCCAAAGAGCCAAGATAGCCTCTTCCCATGCCTGTAGCTCATGGGACTGTAGCACAAACCTTTGATGTTTTATAGACTCGTTATTAGAACCAGCCTCCTGATTTGCACGGTAAACTTCTAGAGGGTAAATTCTGGGGCGTGTATTTTCACATGTGTCATCTCAGCACCGCTGGCACACACACGTACCTTCTGTTACCTGTCTGAACCCTAGATGGGATTCCAGGGGCGCGCGCCATGGGCTGGAGCCTCTTCGTATTCGACACATGCCCTACCTGGACATCTGAGAGGAAGCACCTAGCAAGTGCCACCCTCCACGTGCCCTTCAGGCAGCCCCACCCACGTGCACACTCCCCTGCAAATGGCCCCTGTCCTAGCACGCATGGGCACTTAAGCGTTTGCAAAAGGCTCTCAGCAGATGCACATGGGATGTCCACGTGAAGAACTCAGTTACGGAAAGAGACTGCCCAAGGCCACATCTCGAGTCATTTCTGAATCTTCCTCTGCTTGGTCTTTGCGCTTTGCCCCCCACCCCCACCCCCTTCACCAAGGTATCTTCCCACGGCCATATCTTTCTTATCTTCCAGGGTCTTTTCTCCCCAGCACAGCTCCAGCCTGAGGACTCCAGGGCAGCAGTGTGGATGCCGCCACGACCTGATTTCCCAGCGGCCCTTGCTGTGACAGGCTGAGCCAGCCACATCTGCCCGCCTCCTTGTTAACCAGGCAAAGCCCAGGGGTCCATCTGGCAGGAGGGAGTGAACCCCTGGACGGGGAGCCAGCCCTGAGCCGCGTTTAAGCAGCATCACTCACTGGTACTGGCCGTTCATTGCTGGTCTGAGCCAAGGACTGAGGTAACACCAGCGTCCTTTGAGAACAGGGGAACTCTTCAACCTCTACTCAGTGGCCAGTTCATCCACTCCCTGAGAAAGCAAAGGACCGTGGGACCCTACAGGTGTGTCAGATGTTACTCTGTTTGGGGCAAGTAGCTGTGCACAAAAGCTATTGGGTGTATTTGTACACATTTGCACACACACACAAACTTTTAAGTCATAATTGAAGAGAATCTGGGGCCTCACCTGTGAGATCAAATTTTAAAAGCATGTGCAGAAATCTAGGAAGAGAGGGGTAAATAACCAAGGATGCATGTGAGAAGAGATTTAGGAAACAGAAGCCTAAAGGAGCCTTGGCTTGCAAAGATGCAAAAGATGGTAAAAAGAATTTTTAAAGCTATATGTAGACAGAAGAAATGAGAATGGGCAGGAAAGAGTTTCTCACTGGAGATACCAAGCATGGGTTGGGTGACCCTTTGGCGTAGACATTACAGAGGGGATTTGATGAGCAAATGGATGGGTGGACTAGACAACCTGTGAGATCCTACCAGCCCCGAGAGTCTCTGATTCTATGAAATAGACATTGATATTCTGTATGAGGTTCACAACTGTCTGAGGATGTGAGCTTGTAAGGTAATTCTAGAAACAGAAAGATCATCTACTGAAGTTACCAGTAATTATTGTTTTTCACCTAAAATACTTAATGCAGTTTTCAAAATTACTGGATTTACTCTCAGGACGCAGTTTATTTTCTGGGAGCACCTGGTTTGTTCGATGTGCTCCATCTTTGGCAGGTGATAATACTCTGCACTTAAATAGCCCCTTTCATCTGTGGCTCTCAAAGAATCTCATGGGCATTAATTGGTTCTCGGATGTGACTTTATTAGCACACTCTGAAATGGACAGTAAGCAGCGGTACCCCCAGGCCAGGCCAGGACACTGTGGTGGTATGTGCTGAGTGTCCAGCTGGTCACCCACCTGGACGTCCAGGCGGAGTGATCCCGAAGGCTGGGCTGTCTGTGGACGAGCCTCTGAAACCCACGCCCACAGAATTCCGACTTGCTCCCACCATTTATTCCCACTCACACCTTCTTCTTTTTTTTAATTTAATTTTATTTTTTTATTTTTATTTTTTAAACAATGCAAAGTTAAGTTTATTTATTTCTTATATATAAGTACATGCCCTGTTGGGGACAGAATTATGAACCCCACAGAAGACACATTCAAATCTTAATCTGTGTTCCATTGGTATGAACTACACCTTCTTCTGACATTAAATACCAAATAGGATGTGAAATTTGGGAGACATCTCCAGATTCTTCTCCACTTACGGAGCTGAGGTTTACGTGGCCCTTCTGGCCTCACTTGCTTAGAGGTCTCTTCTAGTCTCTGTCACACACACAAACTCACACACAAAGCCTGAGGTGTCTGAAGGAGTTTGGGACAGGATCCAACACTTTATTGCCTCCCCCACGTCCCAGCGCCCCAGGCCTTTACCACTTAACACTGTGTAACTTTTAATAGCAAATTCCTCTGGGGTCCAAGACGAAGGGGAAAACTACCCATCCCACCCTCCCACCCCCCACCCCGCAGTTCTGACTTTGGCACCTGACACTTTTCTAGTTGAAATCTAAACATGACCCGCTGCCGTCATTTCCTTCCCACTCAATCCCTGCTTCACCCCTGCCGTCGAGCTTCCATCCGGAACTCTCTACTCACGTCACTTTGTAAAGTCTTCCACGACCTCCTTGTGGAATTCCAAGCAGCATCTCTTTCTCAGACTCTTTGCGCTTGACCTCCCCGATGCTGTTGACCACATTATCTTCCTTGAAATTTTCTCTCCCCTTGACCTCTGTGACCTTGAAACTTCCCATTTTCCTTTCATCTCTCTGACAAGGATCATCATCAGTCCTTGCTCTCTGACCCTCCTTGAAGGATCAGCTCTCTGCTTCCTCTGCCTCCTCCGCCTGAAAACCAAAGAGGCCACGATACTGCTCCTGCTGCTGGCACTTCCTGCATCCAGCAGTTCCCTGAGTTTCTAGGTTTTCTTTGTGGTGGCGCCCAGTGCTCGCCCCAGGGCACTAGCACCTGCAACGCTTTCCCCCAAACTCTTTTGATCATGCACATTAATATAACATGTTTGTGTGTGCTCCACTAATTTAAGTTTCTGTGAATTGAGATAGAATTTACCCCCCAACCTCTGATTATATGCATATTATATACATTTACTATTAAACTAGTATGTTCGTTTAAAATTCATCAAACAGAAACTCAAAAAGATGAGATTATTATAGCCTACTCTCAAATGTTTAGAAAATAGATAGATAGATGATAGATAATAGATTAGATAGATAGATAGATAGATAGATAGATAGATAGATAGATGATAGATTTAGGTAGGTAGGTAGATAGAGAGATTAGATAGATTAGATAGATAGATAGATAGATAGATAGATAGATGATAGATAGATAGATAGATAGATAGATAGATAGATAGATGATAGATGATAGATTTAGGAGGTAGGTAGATAGATAGATAGATGATAGATTTAGATAGATAGATAGATAGATGATAGATAGATAGATAGATAGATAGATAGATAGATAGATAGATAGATAGATAGATAGATAGAT
>JAKSZT010054281.1:17242910-17353946 GCA_026826555.1 Tolypeutes matacus
ATATTTTTATGAAAGTTTCATAACTATAGAAAAATGCACAAATGCCCGGCTCTGTGGATTACCTTGAAGGAACACATCTGTGTAACCGCTTTCCCGTTCAAGGAACAGCATTGCCAGGACCCCCTCTGGGCGCCCCCAGTCACCATCCTCATTCCCCAGAGGTAACTTCTGCCCTGATGGCTACACCATAGATCGGTTCTACCCGTCTTTGAACTTGGAAGTTTTCTTTTTCTATGTCTGACTTCTTGCTCTTGACACCATATTTGTAGGATTCACACAGTAACTGGTTCGTTTTCCGCCTTGTATAGTATTCCATGATACGAACATATTACAATTTATTTATCCACTCTACTGGGGTTTTTTTTAAAGATTTATTTTATTTATTTATCCCCACCCCCATTATTTTGCGCTCGCTGTCTGCTCTCTGTGTCCATTTGCCGTGTGCTCTCTGTGTCTGCTCGTCTTCTCTTTAGGAGGCACCGGGAACCGAACCTGGGACCTCCCAAGCAGGAGAGAAGCGCTCAATCGCTTGAGCCACCTCAACTCCCTGCTTTGTTGTGTCTCTCATTCTTTCCTCTTCGTGTCTCCTTGTTGCATCACCTTGTTGCGTCAGCTCGCCACGCCTGCCCGTTGCGCCGGCTCGCTCTCTTCCTCATATTCTCCAGGAGGCACCGGGAACCGAACCCAGGACCTCCCATGTGGTAGGCAGGAGCCCAATCACTTGGGCACCATCCTCTTCCCCCACTGTACTGTTGATAGACATTTGGGCTGTTCCTCGTTTGGGTGATTACAAATAACAACACTATGTACATTCTTGCTTACGCACAGCACCCATTAATAGGCATTTCTGTTGGGTATATATCCTGGAGAATTGCAGGGTCCTAGAGCATACATTTGTTCAATTTTAGTAGTTACAGTCGAAAAGTTTTTCCGAAGTGATTGTATCAATGTACACTCCCACCAGCAATATATGAGACCTTAAACATCCTTGATAACTTAGTATTCTACCAGCCTTTTTAATTTTGGGGGATGAGTAGTGAGATCTCTTGGTGGTCTTATTTTTTATTTCCCTGAAGGCTAATGAGGCAGCGGATCTTTTGTATGTTTATTAGCTATTTGGATACCTTGTTTGTATAATAACTGTTCCAATCTTTTGTCTATTTTTAATTGCGTTGGCTGATTTTTTCCCCAATTGATTTGCCAAGGTACTTTACATATTCTGGACACCAAAGCTTTATTGGATGTAGTTATCGCAGATATCTGCTCACAAGCCATCCTAGCCGTCCTGACAGCTTCGCAATTAATTGGCAGACACCGCAAGGGGAAAGGCAGCTGGATGTTGGCTCCCCTCTCTAAACTTCCCATTTCTCAGGGATCTGGGTCCAAGGCCTTGGTATCTGGGTAGCTCTCCGATAACTCCAGACACGTGAGTGTGGGTGGGAGGCTGTGTTTTATTTCCTTTTCGAGATTTCCCTCCTAATTTTCTCAGAGGGAGTCTGGTCTAACACAAGCTGCTCCTCCATAGACAGAAGCATGTTCAAGAAGGAGACTGCTCATTCTGGGCATTCCAAGGGAAAACCAAAGAATGGCGGGGGCACACGTGCTGGCCCAAGAGAGGAGAGAAGAGAGCAGAGAGGAGCACCTCTTCTGGACTGGGGCTGAGGCGATGGGGTACGGGGGTAAGGAAGGACCAGAAGCCTTTACACAGTTGCTGTGTGGGGTTTGCCTTCGACTCTTGGGCCTTGTCACCAGGTTAAGGATAAAATAAACTACAGAGAAGTTTGGGGATCCCAAAGCTGTGGCCCCAGGTTTAGCCTGGGGAAACTGGGCATATTTGGGAAGCCCCCAGCCAATGGAGCAATGAACCAAAACAAACAAACAAAAAAGGCCAGGGAGCGGATGTGGCCCAAGCAGTTTAGCACCCGCCTCCCACATGGGAGGTCCCAGGTTCGGTTCCGGTGCCTCCTAAAGAAAAAAAACAGACAACGAGCAGACAAACAAGTGCAAACAACGAGCAAAAATAATGAGCAAACAGATGGGGGAGCCATCTCAGGGGTGTGGAGGGAGGGAAGGCCAGAATTAGACAAGAGCCCAAGGACAGCTTTGAAGTCCCGTGTACCCAAGTGCTGTAGGAAGAGGACTCCAAAACCTGCCTGTCCCCTAGAGCCAGGCTGAAGATGGCCGTGCAGGCTGGATGGGGCCTGGGGGTCGACATAAGGAGAACCCAGCCAGGTGGCCCTGCGGACGGCTTGTCGGTGGCAGCATTTGCTGTGGAGAACGAGGTTGGTCCCCAAGTCACGCAGGCTGGAGCCACGGAGGCCCGAGGCCAGCGTGTCCATCCTGTGGCTCGCTCGGGCTGGCCTGCGCCCCACCCCACCCCCAGAGAGAAGCGAAGGAGCAGGGAATTGACAGAATAAGTACCTAACAGAGACCAGAGTGTGGTTTTTTTCTTTCTTTTTTTAAATTTTTCTTTTTTCTTTTCCCTCGTTTTTTTTTCTTTTAGAGATCAGAGTTTTAAACTGGGGGAATCGGCAGTTTTTTTTCAGTAGTGAGATCTGGTATTCCACCATCAACTGGAAAGGGGTCCGGTCATCTAAGTTGAGTTCGATTATAGAAAAAGGACCAGAACATGTGTGCACCCCTCCCCTCCATTTTATTTTGACCCTCGGTTTCTGTGATCAGCTCCCTTCCTGACAGCTCCGATCCCTGTGCCTGCCTGTCTGTCCTCAGGGCACTGGACTGCCTCTCTCCACGCAGGAGGTCCCCAAGTTTATGCGCACAGAAGTGTCGATGGCCTTACGTGCATCGCTAAAGCAAGTGCCAGGAGGCTTTCACTTTTCTGGTTCTTGTTCCCTAGAGCGAACCCAAACCGCCTTGAGTGAGAATTTACACTGACTGAGCAAACGGAGTGTTTCCCACCGTGGATACTTTGCAAGGTCTCACCGGAATGGGAATCGCTTACTCAGTGTGATGATAATATTTTCTCCTATAAATGTGCATCACCAGGGCTGATCTATTGGGGCAACTGAAGGGCTCCAGGGAGACCTACCCTCAATTTGAATCACCCTTACTGCTTCTAAGAGTATCTGAGATTCCGTCATGGATCATCATTCCTTTCGTGCTTGAAGGTGTTGCCAGTTTTTTAAAATTAAAAGCACAGATACCTCCCTGAGAAAGTTCAGAGCTTAAGCTCTTAGCAACAGCCAACAATTGTTTGTGTGATTTCCGTGCTGGGACCTGGAGGCCATCTCGAGGATGTGAAAAGCAAGGGCAGGGCCAGCTCCCCGGCTCGGCCGACGGCTAAGGCATCGTAACCTTCAACAGCCAGTACTTAGTGACCGTCCGCTTAGGAACAAAGCTAAGTAACTCGGAAGTCCTGAATTTTATTTTCAGAATAGACAGGAGTTGATTAATCTAACGGAGAGCTCATGTGCGTTCTCTTTGGGTCAGCTGGTCACGAGCTCCGTGGCCGTGGCAGGCGGCTTAACCGTGTCTGTGGCGTGGGGTGAGAATGTCATCTGCCTCATTAGGTGCTTAGCGGAGCAGGCGAGATAAATTTTCTATAGCACTGAGCCCAGTGCCTGGCACAAGTACACACTCGAAAAAAAAAAAAATCCTTGTACTACTTGACCTGTGACTTTTCCCTCCCCCGGTTTATAAGTAACTGTCTCCGTGTAGCATCACGCTCAGTGTCAAGGCCATGCCCTTACACAGGGGCACCAGGCAGGGCCATCAACGTGAATTCAGGTGTTAATCCATCAGGAAGTGCCAATGACGCCCTGCCTGGGCAGGACCCCCACCACGCCACACGCTACACTCTTCCAGCTTGAACTCAGGCTGACGTCAAATCGAGCATCAGGGCAAAAGAGGTCCCAGGTGTTATTACCTTATAAGACACTCAGTGCTGCCCATGTGTTCAACAAACACTGACCATCGACTCGCCATCAGGTGAATTCTATTTTGACCCCCATCTTCCACACGAGGCACCTGAGACCCTAAGGGTTAGGTAATTTCCAAGCTTCTAAGGCTTGGAGGCATGACTTAAACCAGACAGTCTGGCTCGGGAGCCAGGGTATTGACTACCAAGCTACTTTGCACATGTATGCATGTGTGTGCACACACATGTGCACACACAGAGGGGTCCATCAATTTACATTCACTCCCCTTGAAAATGTGTTCTGGTCGGAGCGTTATACTGTTGCTTAGTGAAGTCACATGTGGAAGAATCCAGAGAGAGGGGTATGGCCAGGAAAGAAAGGAGATTGGGTGACTCACAGGGGAGAAGCCGCCGCTAACCATGTACCCTTTTCGGGGGGGGGAAGAGAGGGTCAGGGCAGGAGGAGTCTCACAGCGTTTCCTTCTCTCCACCCTCAGATGAAGCAGCCCACGGATTCGAGACAGTGAGGAAGACTTATCAATGGTCAGCTCCCAGATGAAAGAGGAAAAGAAGAAAGAGTAGCGTCTCAGAGCCGAGTTATGCCAAGCACGGTACCGGAGGAGAGTAATGAAACAGAGGAGAAGAATGAAGAGAGATTCCCGCTCCTGACCACAATGCATTCCATGACCACATCACCAAGCAAGGCTTTGCAAAATATGTCCACACAGCTGAGAGGAGCTCAGCAACTCAGCAGGAACAAAACCACATCATGCAGCAAGCGCACTCCAGTGCCTCCAGCGCTGGGCCAGCTACAAAGGCGGCCCTGCACCACGGCTCACAGTCTAGCTGGGGGCGTGGGTGGCGGTGAGGGAACCAGGAGTCACAGCGCTGCAGAAGCACAGCACATTATTCCACGTGGACAAGCCACGGGAGCCGTTCACACATTCCTGCCAGATGGTGAAGTGTGCACGGGTTTGCTACAATTGTGTGGGCAGAGCTGGCAGGAATGGTGGTGGAGGGGAAGAGACATTTGGAGAAACTCCTTAGAAGATTAACAAGGAGAAGACTAGGGACCGAATGATGGTAGGAAGGAAGGTCAGGAGAAGTCAAAGGTGACTGCAGGCAACTTGGGAAGTAGGGATGCGAGTCACTGAGGTAGGGAATAGGATAGAGGAGGAAGTTTTGTGCAACACCAAAGATGGCCAGTTGAAAGGTGAAAAGGGGCCCACCCTGCAGGGGTGTAGGAGCAAGGACTGGGGGTATCACACTGTCTTGGTGTTTTAGTTTGCTGAGCTGCTCAAAGCAGAGCCCATAAAATGGGTTGGCTTTTAACGACGGGGAGTTATTAGTTTATAAGCTTGAAGTTTTGAGGCTGAGAAAAATGTCTGAACCAAGCCATCATCCAGGTGATGCTTTCTTCCTGAAGACTGGCTGCCGGCGATCCCGGACTTCTCTGTCACATGGCAAGGCACATGGTGGTGTCTGCTGGTCTCCCTCTTCTCTTCTGGGTTTGCTTGATTTCCGCTTGTTGCTTCTCTCTCTCTGTCTCTCTGTCTCTCTCTCTTCATCCCATTTGTAAAGGACTCTAGTCAGAGGATTAAGACCCACCCTGGACCATGCCTTAACTGCAGTAACCTAAACAAATGGCCCACACCCACAGGAATGGGTGAGCTTTAAGAGCATGATTTTCTGGGGTACACACCACTTCGGACCACCACACTTGGATGTTTGTTTGCTTGTTTTTGCCTTCCCTTACTGGTAAGTCTTTTTGGACTGAAGAAATTGTTTTGGACTAGAAACAAACCGGAAAGAAATGCACCTTCCCGTGGAGGGTAGAGGAAGGGACGTTGGTGGCAGCGTGGCCAGGAGACTTCCGGGCCACCTGTGTGCCTCTCAGACTTCCTGCTTGTCCATTCACTTACCGTTAGCACAAGTTGGGAGATGCTCGAGCCTACGTGAGTCTCCACCCCTGCCGGCCAGTTGCGCCTGCTTGGGGACAATTCTGTAGAGACGTGATACCACCCCTTGCACTTTCTCGGAATGATTTGTTTCTCACGACCTCTTTCTTGTGAAAAGAAGACTGATTTAAACCACCTACCTCCTTCTCCAAAAGGTAAGCATGGGCTGCCCCTCAGTGCTCCTGGGGGAGCAGGTAGCAGCGAGGGCACGGCTTCAGCGGCCCCATGGCTGACTTGATTGATTAGTGATGACAACAACAAAAATAACCAGAGTGGCTGCCTTTGGTGGATAAAGTTCAGGTCCAGATAACATCCTCTTCTTAGAGAAAACTGCACATTAGCAAACGTCCGAAACATATGAAAAAGTGTGTTAACTTATTTTAAAAGATCCTAAATTGCCTTGTAACGTCTATTATGGCACAGCTGGCTCTGAATGATTATTTGCAGGTAATGGTTATGGATGGCATAGAAGGCGAGGGAAAATCCTAAAGGCATTGCCTGCACTGAGCTTCTGTTTAGTCTCCCATCTCAGGGCTGCTTATTTAAAATAAGTTGCCTGTTTTTATTAGGGCCTTGCACAGGCAGAGAGGGTGCAGGGACTCTCGCCTTTAAATGGCACAGGAGGCTTATAGGTCATGCACAGTCCCTTGGGGGTGGCGGTGGTGGAAGGTGGGGTGAGGAAGGAAGCAGACTATTCCAGAGGCTTAAGGTTCAGAGTTTTCTTTTTTTCTTTTCCTTAAACACACACACACACACACACAAAAACAGGTAAAATGTAAATATTTCTAAAACTCTTGACACAGTAGCAGGGGAAAATCATATGTGCAGACAGAGAAAGATTTTACCACTCCTACAACTTTGGAGAACCACTGCAGGTCTTGATGGTAATTTCATAATAATCTAGAAGAGAACAGAGTAACGTCAAAATGATTTTTATTTATGTTTCATGGAAGCCTGTTCTTTACATTGCAATAATGCAAATCTAACCTTTTAGCCACTCCCAGGAAAAACTCTAATTTGAAAGTATGAAGTTTGGATTTTAAATTTTGTGGCTTATTTAAAGCTTACAGTTAGAAAGTTTGGGAAAAAGACAAACAGCCACAAATTCAAAATGTTTTTGCTCAAAGTTGAGACAGTATTCATTCATTCATATATTCATTAATTCAATAAATATAATATGTGCTAAGCACAAAAGTTTTAAAGCAGATTTTTTTTTTCCTGCATGACACTATTTCCTCATTCTATCACTTAAGTTTGTAAATTTCAATTAAGAAAAAAAAATGCAATGATAAAAGGCTGTTAAAAGAACCAGCTAAGTCTATAAGTTGACATGGAAATATATTTATTTCATATATATATACACATAAATAAATATACAAATAAATATATGTATATATGACACATGTGTTGAATATTTAATTACTGTATCATAAACCTCATTTTTTTTTTCTTTTTAAGATGTATTAGACAAAGAAGGGATTGGCAAGCATATGAATCTGAGTTCAAGTACAGGTGTTAGATCATTCAATACCCCAGCTTTGAAATTATATATCATCACCAAATTATTATACTTTTTAAGGCTGTCCACATGGTTATTGTATAAGTATCTATCCACGCACCAGGACATCAAAACTGATTTCTAGTTCTACTCATGAGGAGAAAACTGCTAGTTCCAATGTCCTGGTTGATGTCCGTTACCAAGGTAACTAATTTCAAAAATGCCTTCCCTTCTCAATATCCGTTTGTACGCCCGCTGGCCCCACGCCAACCCCTTCACCTGCAAAGACGGCTTTTCTTGGCTTTGTCAGCGAGCAGAAATGTACCTGCTTTCCCTCCTCTCCTACCGCACTTAGACCTGTGATGGCCAAAGGCTAACCCGACACATTTGATAGGAATCAGAAGACCTATTTCTGTAGCAGAAGGTTAGAAGGCGGTGCTGCTGCGAGCAGAAGGAGATGACAGGGTGCACCGAACACACCTGGGAGAGAGTAGAGGACCTCGGGGCAACCAGAACCGGAGAAGCCCTGGCCAAGTCCACGAGCAAGTTTAACGGGACAAGGGACTCGAAGAAGGCGACCTTAGGGCCCTAACGGAAAGTTTTAGAGAAAAAGGCACGCTCAGATTTTGTCAGGTTTCCCGTTTCGCAGGGCATTTATGGGCTCAGCAGACATTTCCCACATTGCTGTTCCCCTGAATCCATGCCGACTCGTGGATCGTGCATTGGTGAGCAGGAATTGACTGGGCATCTTTAAGGGACATAGCGCTGTAGTAGGTACTTGATTTTTGATTCAGAAATGATCCGTTTTTACATTTTCAGATAAAGTTATCTGACTAACTTGATAAATCACGAGGAATGAAACAAATGTAACATCAGTCTTACCAGCTTGGCAAAATCATGCCATGGGTGATGTTTAATGGATTTGTCTTTCGAGGGGGAAGCCCGAGCTTGCCCGTCCTCCGCAGTGTCCTGTAAGCTTCCACGTGTGGGTGTGACCCAGGGGTGTGCCAGCCAAGCCCACACCCAAATGTAAGCACAGCACCACACTCTTCCCTTTGGAGGGGCCTGGAGAAGTTTCCACGCTCAGGGATGGGAGAGAGGTGGTCCTGGCCCTGCCCAGTACAGACTCGCTGTTTTGGGATGCAGAATCTCGAGGAATTGTGTAAACAGAACCATAGACCTCCGTCACAGGGTGGGAATCCTACCAGGCAGCCTCTCGGTGTTCAGACTGTCCTCAAAAATATGCAAACTGGACTCGAGGAACTTGTCAGTGGGCAGGGAAACTTGTAAAACAGATCCCAGCCAAGGAAGAAAGACTGCTCATGCACATATGCACACGCACATGCACGTGGCTTTATTCCACAACTGTACACCACACCCATGTGCAAACGGTGTGCACACTGGAGGGTGGATGAGATTTTCCGGTTAAAAGCAACCTTTTGGAATTGCAGTCAAGCCTGCCTCCTTCTTTCTTTCAGGGGTCTGAAAAACGAAGTGAAGTGAACCAGCCAGCTGAAAGAGAACCCATTCGTATGTGCTGGACAAGGGATCTTTTGCAAGGAGGGGGCACTGTCCTTCCTTGGAAAGGGCATCCTCTAAAAATCTCAACTTGTCCAGGATGAACCTGACCTCACGGCAGTGGCTGCCTATGCTGGAGAGGGGGTTGGACCCGAATCCGTGCCGCCTCTGTGTATTTACTAGGTCCTGGGCACAAAGAGGGGGCCTGCCTATCAGCCCGTGACCATATGAGGCATTAAATAATAAACATGCGCTTAGAGTATGGTAATGTTGCTGGAATCCTAGTTTTCTCCAACAAACAGGCTGTAAGACTGCATTTGAGCTCCTCGGAGGTAGATATAAAACACAATAAATTTTTCCTGGTAATGCCATGGTGTGCAGGTGCCTAAAGCCCTGTCTGCAGCAGGCTGTGCCCAGATTGAGGCAGAGTTAAGTGGCAGGAATACTCCCTTCCCTCGGGTGCTGAGAAAGAAAGGAAAAGAGAGGGACCAGTCAGAACCTGAACAAAGAAGCTTCTAAAAGCAAGCAAGGTACATGAAGGAAACTGGTGGTTCGGAGCTATGAACCCCAGGAAACATGTCCTTAAACTTAATCTAGTCTTAGGATGTGGACCCATTTTAAGTAGGACTTTTGAGGAGGCTTGCTCTGCTCCAGTGAAGGTGTGGCCCAGCTCAGTCAGGATTACTGGATCCTTTATGAACTCCAGACAGTCAGAGGGAAAGCCACGGGAAGCAAGAAGTCAAAAGTCAACAGGACCTGAAAGAGAATGGAAAAGAACCGGGCATGTGCATTGCCATGTGACAGAAAAGCCAAGGACCAAGGAGTGTCTACAGCCAGCCCCAGAACGCCAGTCCTCAGGAAGAAAGCGCTGCATTCCTGCTATCTCAGCGTTGGACTTCTAGCCTCAAGCCATCTACCAACAAATCCCCATTGTTTAGGCATCTCCATTGCATGGTATCTGCTTTAGCAATGAGGAAACAAACAGAAACGCTTCTAGAAGTAGAACTCTGGGAAAGGATGACCTGTATCTTAAAGCCATTGGCCCAGTGTCCTGCCACCAAGAATCCAGTGAAATACCGTACTAAGTACACTGGGAACAATTTTGGAAACAAAATTCAATCCTGCAAACTATACTGGAGTGCCAGAAAATGCACTAAGTTACTGGAAATAAACAGATGAATAGAGCAAGATCCCTTCCTGCAAGGAGTTTAGAGGTTGGTAATCTAATTATGAAAATTCTGCAAAAGAATACAGCAAAAGGTTATTCATGGTTATTTCTAGGTATCTAATAACTAATTTTTTCCTCACTATGTTTAACTTTTTTAAAAAAAATAATAAGGTACCCTAGCTCAGATGGGTTCCCAGTGTTGTTTTTATTTAAATGAGAGAAGTATGGGTTTGCAGAGTCATCATGCCTAAAATACAGGATTCCCATGTACCACTCTACTATTAACACCTTGCATTGGTGTGGTGTACATCTTAGAATTGATGATAGCACATTTTTCTAATTGTACTCTTAACTATAGTCCATGGTTTAATTTAGAAATGATTAGTTTCACTGTGCAGTGCAGTTCCATGGATTTTTAAAAAAATTATTTTAGTAACATATACACAACCCAACATGCCCCCTCTGAACCTCATTGATATATATTTCAGTGCTGTTGTGTCCACAGTGTTGTGCTGCCATCATGACCATCCGTTACCAAAACATTTCCATTGTTCCAGAGAGGAATCCTGTATATTTTAAGCCTCAACTCCCTATTCCCTATCCCCACTCTGTCCCTTGATAACCTATGCTCTGGATTCTGATTCAATGAGTTTGCTAATTCTAATATTTTCCTATCAGTGAGCTCATACAATATTTACCCTTTTGTGTCTGACTTATTTCACTCAGCACAATGTCTTCACAGTCCATCCATGTTGTCACAGGTACCAGGACTTCAATCCTTTTTGCCACCTTTGTTTATCCACTGTAGTGGTTGATGGACATTTGGGTTACTTCCGTCATTTGGCAATTGTGAATAACGCCACCAAGAACATCAGTGTGCAAATGTCTGTTCGAGTCCCTGCTCTCAATAATTTTGGGTATATACCTAGCAGAGGGATTGCCAGGTCATATGGTATTTATATACTTAACCTTCTGAGGAATCGCCAAACTGTCGTCCCCCCAGCAATGAATGAGTGTTCCTATTTCTCCACATCCTCTCCAACACGTGCAATTTTCTGTTTTTTTTTTTTTTTTTTTAATAGTATTCTTCCCAAATATACCCTCTAGTGCACTCTCCACCCACCCACTAGACTGTGCTCAAACCTTGGAGGGTTCTATTCTAAGGGCAAATCCAAGATTCTTGATGTGCCCACAAGACTGGGCACGACTGGTTCTGCTGACGCCTGGGCCTTAGTTCTTGCCACTCTACTCTTACTCCCTTTCCTTCCAGTGAACCCACCTTTTAGTCCCTTCCCCCCCCAGTGCCTTTCTCTGGAACATCCAGCTCCCAGCCATCCCTCACGTCTCAGGGAACTGATTCCTGCCTCAAGGAGTCCTCTCTCACCCGTAAGTGCTGTGAGGCTCCTATCACACTGTCCGCACCCTCACAGCATTATCCAAGAATACAAGATAACAACCGTTTGTAAAAGTGTTTGTTTGCTCTTTCTCTTCCTCAGATTGCCGTGATTGCACAGATTGTATGTATCCTGCCCAGCACAGAGGCAGACACTGAGGAGATGCTGGGCTCATGCATTAATGAATGAGTAAATCTGGGATTGGGGGGCTGAATTTGTCTTCCTAATACAATGTACATGATCCTTTTTACTGCAGACAGAGCTGCTTCTCTGGTTTTTTATTTACTTGGTGTGGGCCTAAGACAGAAAGTGAGGACACAGCTTTTTTTTTGTCCTCTCCTGCCAGACCCTGATGGGCTTGTGGCCTGGACCGAGTAGGGAGCACAACAATGCACTGTTTGTTCGGAGGAGACAAGCTAATTTTCTGCACAGGGCTCAGGGTATGGAGAGATGGGTCTGTAGGGGAGCCCTGTGGATGGTTTTTTTTGTTTGTTTGTTTGTTTTTTCATGATTGGAACTTTCATTTAGCTTAAACTTTTTTCTTTTCTCCTCTGTTAATTCTCTGCTATTTCCCAAGCCTCCTGATACATTTATTGAACCATGCGGCTTGGTCGCAAGTGTGCTGGGAGGGACCAGGAGGAGCCCTTTGGCAGAGCTGTTTGGGGAGAAGTGCTGGAGCAGGTGCGGCGGAGGGAGTGGTGGTGAGGAGCAAAGCGGCCAGCCGAGGAAATGTCAGGACTCCTCTGGAACCTGTAGGAATATTCTGGAGGGGCAAACTGGACAAAGCCTGGGCTCACCAGGTTACACAGTGAGCTGATCTCAGCTCCAAATTCACCCTTTTTGCCTTGTCTATAGAAATAGATCTGGGCCCTCTAGCTCCTTTCAGTAATGGGTGCAGGAGGACAGAGTTTTGCCTCCTGGTTCCAGTGCTCTCACTCAGCACGCTCTCAGAGCATGCGCCGCGTCTCCAGTGCCTGCATCCTGCAGTGTTCGGCAGCCAGCAGCTTCTCCTGGCACCCCCTGCCCACTCGGGCGGTTTTGCAGTGGAGATACGCCCTGTGAACAGCTTTGCCTGCACCTTAGAGGGTGGATTTCCAGCAAATTCCACTGACATGACACCACAGTGACTTTTCTGCCATTCCATGGACCTCAGTCCCAGGGGAGGAGCAGCTCTTACTTGGGTGCTCTCTCTCAGCCCCGGTGAGGGGGAGGCTCCTCATAGCTGCGGTTCCTATTTCCTTTTGCATCCCATTACTTCTTACTGGCTGATTGCTCCAAACCCTGGTAGAGTTAATAATTCTTAATTTTAAATGTTTCCTGGTTAAATTACTGTGTGGTCCTCGCTCCTGACAGGCCCATTATGCAGAGGCAGGGGGCTTGGACACTGGTGCTGTGATCCACCAGGGAAGGAGGCCCCAGAAGACAGGGGATGGGGACACTAGGGGTACATGTATTTTTCTGAGTTTGTGCAATGAGTACACTATTTTTTTTTTTTTTTTTTTTTTACTGGGAGGTCCCTGGGATCGAACCCAGGTCGCTCCGTATGGGAGACGGATGTCCAACCATTTGAGCCACATCTGCCCCCCATTACTTTTATAATCAGAAAAATATATGTATTAAGGGTGAACAAATGCAATACAAGAAGCAAGCCAACACATCACACTCAGAAGTAACAAGCTAAGGGTGCCCACCCCTTCCAGGAGTCAATGCTTGGGTTGCTATGGAGGGGTGATGAGGCACAGGGACGGGTTTCCCCAGGCACAGCCATCTGTAGGTGGAGGTGCAGAGGCAGGAGCCGGGAGAGCCGATGTCCCGGGAAAGGGTCAGTCCCTAGGTCGGTGGGGACAGAGCCTGTGATGGGAGAGGGTCTGGTCACAGCAACCCTTCGGGGCTTCCTTTGAGACCTGTGGGTTTTTGGAGGAGCCTGGATCCTTTCCTCTTTAGCCTGCTGGCGCCTCTGAGTTGCCCTTCGCAGCTCTCCAAGCGTCTGCGACTACGCTTAACTGCCCCGGGGCCCAGCTGCGGTGCGTGGAAATCACTGCTTCCATCCCTGGTGGTACCCGAGGAACACGCCTTGGGTCTGACTTAGGCGCGCCGCCCGGGCTCCCAGCTGGCTGCCGCGCCTGCCCCCGAGCGCGCACTCCTTGCTCCCAGGAGTTGGGATGTCCCAGAGGAAGCGCGGGCAGAGGCCGTGGGAGCAGAAGCCCCTGGGTGCCCGGGGATTGGCGCGGGCCGGGGGGTGGGTGCCCGGGGATTGGCGCGGGCCGGGGGGCGGGGAAGGCAGCAGCGCCGCCGGGGGGTGCTGCGCGCAGGGCGTGGGGCTCCGCGGCCACCCAGCCCGCGCCGCCTGCACAACAAAGTGAACCAGAAACTTCTCGGGCCGCGGGCGGGCCCCGCCCGGCTTGCAGAGCAGCGGAGCGCAGGGCAGGAAACGTCGGCGGGCGGTGGGGCCGCCAGTGCCCGGAGGGCGCGCAGGGAGCGAGCCGAGGTAGGTGCGGCGCGCGGGCCGGAGGGCGCGGGGCAGGGCGGGCTGGGCGCAGGGTGCGGTCCCCCCTCCTCCTGGGGGCCCGCTCCCCCTCTTTCTTGGGGAGGCGCGGGGGGCGTCGCGGTGCACAGCCCGGGGCGGACTCCCCCGAGGCGCTTTGGGGTCCTGGGGCGCGCGGGCGGCCTTCTCCGCACACTTGGCAGCCGCGCCGCCCGCCGCCGGCCCTTTGTGCCCTGCGCACGCCCTGGCGGCGCGGGAGGCTGCGGGCCGGGGCTCCTGGAGAAAGGGGGCGGGCGACCCGGGGACCCGGGAGCGCAGGACCCCATCCCCACTCCGGGGCCCACAGCGCGTGGCCCCTGCGGAGCGCCCCGGCGGCTGTGGCTGGGGACCAGATCCCGCCTCCATCCCTAAGTCGCGCTCGGCGAGGCGGGTCCCAAGGCCCCGGCCTGGGGAGGGCCCCGAGGAGCGCGCTCTTGCGGGAGGGCCTGGGAGCAGACGTTCGATCCCCGCCGCTCCCCAACCCTCCCGGAGCCGCCCCAACTTCTAGGGGGCGGGGGGGTCGAGGTGCCAAGTCTCTGTGACAGCTGACGCCAAGTCCCAAGTGGATCACATGCACAAAAAGACAGTCTGGAAAGAAAGGGGCCATTCTTCCAGCACCTGATTGCTGCCAGCCGCGGCGCAGGTGCCGGAGTGAGATGGCCCCGGGCGCCTTTATCTTTAAGAAACGGTGAGACTTCATCTCGACGCGCTTCCAGGGCGGCTTTTCCCTTTAAAAAGATGTTTTGATTGGGGGTGGGTGGCAGGGAGGCTGCTTGATCCCGCAAATAATTCCAGTCCTGTCCTGCAGGTCAGGAGGCCCGGCAAGAGCCCGCTCGGTGACACTTGTCTTCCAGGCACGCCCTGCTCGTTGTTCACCTGGGGGGCGGTGTCCCCTAGCTGCCCACCCATTCCGCCTCCTGTTCTCCAAACGCAGGTGACACGCCTAGTTTAACGGGCAGCACCTGGCGAGCTCTGACTCTTTCAAGTAGATTGAAGCCAGAGGGTCCCTGAAAGTGTTTAAGACAAGCCTTCCACGTTTCTTACAGGTGCAGACCATCTGCTCTAGACAGTCCCGCCTTGGGCTGGGCTTGTCATTTAGGCATAACAAGTAGAACGTGTGTTTATACCCACTTTAAACTATTTCCTGGTATTCTTTAAGGTGTTTATAGTCTAAAAAAGTAGTTTCAAGTCCAGTGCATCTCTAAATTGATTTTCCACTGATTTTTTTAATTTATTTTTTTTACCTGCTCAGTTTATAGGATAATAAGACATTGCTTTAGGGTATCAAAGACTTTTTGTGATGGGTAAATGTAAAACACATGGCAAGGTATAATTGAAGAAAAATTTATTACTTACAGTGGCAAATGTGCCCCTAATGGTCCAAGTCAGGTTTCAATACTTTAACATGCCATATAAGAGCCTTTGTAACCCGGCTTCCTCTTACACCTCCCAGGTAACACCTGCCTAGTCTTACCTGCTCACTATTCCTCAGGTCTCCCCACTCCCTCCCCCTTACACACAGGCGCTCACACACATCCAGCCCGAGACATATCAAAGACACGCACATTGTCATTTCCAGGCCATTCTCTGGAATGAACATTCTGCATACACGGTTCTTACTGCATTTGCCCATCTGTTGATTACTCACACATGCTCCATGTATCGATCAAATGCCGCTTCTTGGTAGCGCTCCTTCCCTTTTATCTCTAAGCAGAGCTCAGCTCTTTCCCTTCTAATTGTTAATGCCTCTGTTAGAACAATTTTATTTACTCATCTGGCTTTGCCCACCTGTACAGTTGTGCAGGTTGTTCACTGCACAAGTCCATCCTGTCCAGGGGAAGTGGGGGCTGCAGTCCAATTCCCAGTGCCCTTGCAAAGTCTTAGTGCGTGACTGTCTGCTGGAGAGGGGCAGGGCACCTCTCCTAATTCACCCAAAGACACAGCACGGGACAGTGGTGATTCTGTGTTAGCCTCTCCCCACTTCTGTACTCATCACCCAGCAGCGATAGGCATGGAGTAGGAGCTCAACTAAGGTTCCTTGATCAGAAAAGAAAGGCATGATTTCTACAAGAACTCTGGAAAGAAGAATTTGGGGGCACTGTTTCCCATATCATCACGGAGGAATAGGCTTTGGTTTGCTCTGTCTCGTGGCTGGCTAAGTCACCCTTAGACAGTTGTCTTCTCCTCTGTTACGTGGACGAATCTGGGAGTTTGAATTCCTGGGTGAGAAGCGGGGATCTGTCCCAACACGTGGCGAGAGGGAAGGGACTGTGAAACTGGGAAGCCAAGCTTTGCTCATAGACATGTGCTAGCAGAGTAAATTGGGTTAAACCCAGAGTCATCTCTTAAACATGACTTTAAGTCCTCCTGAAGTGACATCACAGAATTAAACTAACAAGGTGAGAACATGAGTGATTTCAATCTGGCTTAAGATTTAGGTTTCCCAATGAGATCAGAATTTAAGCTCCACAGTTGACAGGTAAAAAAATGCTGCTTTCTGCGTAGGAGCAGTTTTCAAGCTAAATTGGTGGCAACATCCTTTAAAATGCCCCAGATTCATATGTAGTTTAAAACAAACCGATTTCTAACAATTTGTGGGACAGTCTGCGTGATTTTTCAAGCTACAATAAATAACGTGGGTCATCTAACCAAAACTTATAAAACTGTGATAAAGATTATATGCAAAATAAAGGACTCACCGGTTGTTCGGAATCCTAGAATCTCTCGATTTTCATAGCACTGGGATAACGTTCGAGATCGTATGGACCCATTCTCCATTTTATGGGTAGGGAAACTGAGTACCAGAGACTTGTCCAGTGCCCCGGGGCACTCCGTTTGGCTCTCGCTCACTGCTGTTTATTCAAGGACCTTTGTGAACCTTTTATCTTCCCTTGTGGGTTTCAGTTGGGAAATCTTGAACGTGCAAACTGAATCTTAAAGACCTCACGGAAAGAAAGGGTCTCAGCATGAAACATGGGGCCGTGTGCCGAGTAGGCACGTGGTAAGTGTTCTTTGATGGAACCAGTTGCTTGCTCATTTAAAGTAATTACTCGATGTAGCTTAAACCAAAGTCCTTTGTAGTCCAGTGCAATGGAATTTGGCCTATGTGTTTGCTGTTCCCTAAATGCAGGAAAAAGTGTTGGATAAACTTTATGGAACTTTATGGAGTACCCGTAGAGATTGATCATGTGTTGAAATGCATTTGGTATGATATGGGGCAAATCGTTTTTATTCCTTTCCATATTGTTTCCTGTAAAAGTAGCCAGAACACTTGGAAGAAGTATTCTTGGAAGAAAGGCATAATGGCAGAGTACAGGGTTTGGGATGGGTAGGCCAGTCCCCAAACGAGGCTTGGCTCTATAAGCTGTAAGCACCATCTGCCTCGGTTTCCTCATGTAACCTCATGAGTCTCAGAGGTGGGAGAAGGATCCAAGGAGCTCATGCGCATGAAAGCACTTTGCCCTAAATAGCGGCGATAAGGGTTATGCCTTTGGCAATAAGTGCTTCTCAGTCTGCTCGTGGGGACTGGGCTCAGTCCCCAGTACCTCAAGTCCCTGAGGCTTCAGGCACAGGAGCGATAGAGCAGATTGGCGCTGTGGATCATTCTCTTGCAGTTGAGCTGGTTTAGGGAAGCAAGTCTGGAGGTCAGATCAGTCGTCAGCATGTAGCTGGCAGCGGCATAGGGTAGGACAGACTGAGGAAAGAGCCCCAAACGTGAAGGGGGTGCTCGGAATGGAATCGACGATGGAGAGGTTGGGGGTGGGGAGGAGGTGAGGGGGACGCCCCAGTTTTCACTGATGTCAGCACCAAGGAAGGGGAAGGTTCACCCGGCACCGAGGTCACGCAGCTATGAGATGGCTCAGCTGAGATCAGAACCCAGGGCTGTGGCGACGCTTTCCTTGTACCTGTGAACGAGTAAAGGATTTTTATGGCGACAATCTCGGATTTGAATATTTTTACGAGCTGTTTGATCATGACTTTAAGAAAGTGCACAGCACCCAATCTCGAGCCCTCCCCCAGGCCTGGCCGCCCGGGTGTCCTTCCCTTCCCAGCTTGGTCCTGTCGGGCTGGGCCCAGCCTGCTCCCCTCCAGAGGTTCCGTCCGGCTGGGACTGGTCTGCTGGGTTTCCATTTCCGAAGCTTGTGGCTTGAGTAACAGAATGTGGACCTCAGCTTCCACGGTGTCCTCTCGGCTGCAGAGGACTGTGCCTCTTTGCAGTTCACAGTCAGGTTTCCGACTGTTGTCTGGATATGGCTCTCCTGCTGTTCCCATCGCCGAGAGGTTTCTTGGCACTGGGGAGTAGGATGTGACACCAGATCGCTGGAGACCCTCGTCATTAGGAGTCAGGGAAGTGGGCATAGCAGATAAGCCTGCAAATCTTCCCCCCAGCGGTGTGTTTCAGAAGCCCCCCTGCTTTTACATTCAGTCATCAGTTTCAGTGCAACATTTACGTTATTTTAAAACTCAAAGTGGTTTCTAGTGTCATGAAGAATGTTCTATGGCTTCAGATTTCCGTCTCTAAAAGGAGGATGACAATACTGCCTTCCTCATGGAAAGTGGTTTTTGAGAGTTTAGGAAGGGACGATTTAATATGTGCTTAGAGCTGTGCCTGCCACAGCTCAGTTTTCTCCTCCCTTCTCTCCCTTACCTTCCTTCCTTTCCTTCCCCCCTCCCTTCTTTTTTCTTTCATACCCCCCCATCTGTCTTATAACTTGGCTGTCCCCAATTTCGTAAAGCAGGTGCTCAGTGGATGGAGCTGTGGGTTGGCAGGGCAGGCACCTTCCAGGTTCTTTCCTTTTTCCTCGCCTTTGTACCCCGTTGCCCCGGTGGCTCCCCGCCCCCCGGTGGCTCCCCCCCTCGGTGGCTCCCCCCTCCTTGGACGACTGCTCGTCCTCCACAGAGCCCCAGAGAAGCCTTCCCTTCCGCGTGTGAAGCTCTTTGTCCTTGTGTGGTCTCTCAGTCCCGCTGGTCACACGCTCTTGAATTGTGACTTTCTCCGACACACTGGGGGTGCCTTGCTTTTCCTATTGCACTGTTTATTGTTTCATTCTGGTGCCTTAGCAGATGCACAGCAAGGATGAGGGACGAGCTCGCCGAAACTGTTTTTAAGGGTGATGTCATGGTACCTTTTGCCGACCGTCCGCAGCCAGTCCTGAGCGGGGAAGTGGCGTTGTCTCTGCGCGGGGGGCAGCAGTGGCTCAGGCTCGGGCCCGGGGGTCTACGGTGTACTCATCTGGAGGGTCGCCCGGCGTCTTCGGGGATAGAGCACAGTTGTCCTCTGGCAGCTGAGGGCCAAGGTCTTCCCAGGACCTGCTCCTCGGGCCCCTTCCTGAGGTGGCAGCGGGCAGAGTGGCGGTCACGTTTCCCCGCCCCACGCGGCCCGGAGGTGGCCTTAAGATGGACTCGCCGCATCTGTGCGTGTGAGCACAAACTGAGCGAGCGTGGCTCCCGCTGGCATCTGTGTCGCTGGCACTTGGAACTCCCAGGGCCCCGTATCCGCAAGGACACGAGGCCGTGGTGACTCGGCAGCCAGAAGCCTTTTCCCGTGGGACTTCGGGAGGCCCTGCTCGTTCTGTGGAAGCGCTCCCTGGACGGCTCCAGCCGAGCTGCTTGTTGGGGCGTGTGCGGGGCACCTGGGCACATAAGCTCCCTGGGCGCCAGGCCGAGAAGAAAACCGGACAGCGCCCTGCCCGGGCGCAGTGGCTCCGCAGACCCCCGGCCTCTGCTGGCGGCCACCTTTTTGTCATCTTCTGTTCTGGATTTGTGTGGTAACTGCGCTGGTTTCCTCGGCGCTCCAGGCCCAGCTCAAGCTTTCCCTGCCTCTTCCTGCCCTCGGTTTCCCTGGGCGAGTGGCCACGCCAGTGTGACAGTCCACCCTCGCCACGGCCACGCTGCCCGGACGCGAGGGTGGCGGGTGTGGCCGCGTCCTGCCTGCCCTCCCAGCTGGACTCCTTATTAATTACATAAAAGTGAACATTCCGTAAAGCCTGTTCTTTGGGATGCTTTGGGATACGGATGACTTTTATCAGATGCCCTTTTCTCCGTTCTGATAGGCAACAAAGGAGGCACGAATTTCAAGGTCCTTGCGGCTGTTTGAGTTGCCCTTGGAGTTTGCCCAGTCAGCGGTAGGCAGCCCACCCTGAAAGGGACACTGGAGCCCTGGGTTTGGGTCATTTTGCCTAAAATAACTGAGACCTTGGGCAATTCATTAATTCTCTCTGTAAAATTGGCAGGTGGAAGGAGGCACGTTGGGCTAAATGATTTTCAGGGATCCTTTGGCTGTAAAATCCAGGGTTTCTATGCACCAAGAGTTTTTGTAAGAAAGCAGAAGATGGTTTATTAAAAATTTAAGGATATGCATTTGTATTTAAATTTAAAAAAATGCATTTGTGCTTTCATGCTCACGTGGCATTTGAGCATGACCAACACGCGTAAGGAGGGCAGGGCTTGTGAAAGTGGGGCGCTCCGTAAACCCCGAATAAGTAGCCAGGCTCTGTCCGTAGGCTCCCATCTGTGGGCGCCATGGATGATAGGAATTTCGGGGCCTTTGGATCTGGAGGGAGCGGGGGAATTCATATTCACGGTAGAAGAACGGCCAAGGAAGAAACTGAAGACGACTAAGCGCCTGAGTGGAGGTCGTGAAGGTGGCCACAGGGAGACGGGCGTGGCCTAGACAGGGACCCCGTGGAGGGTGGTCACGGCGTCCTGGACGAGGGTCGGTAAAATGACGGCGCTGCCCGGTCTTCGTGAGCCAGAGCGGAGTTCAGAGCGGTCAGCCGCAGTGGTGCTCAGACTGCTGGGGTGGCATGTGTACCTCTTTGGCAGCCTGCTCAAATGCAGATTCCTGGAGCACACGCTCGGATTGGGATTCTGGAGTTCTAGGGTCAGCACTGAGCCAGGCACACCGGGGGTGGCTGGTGGCTCTTGGATCACATTTTGAGAAACTCTGCTTTAAAGGAGGTAGGACTGTCCCACCCCACCCCACCCTGAGCCTGTAGACTTGGGAGCCGACCCAGGTGTCCCTTCCCCGTTGTCACACGCACATGCCGTGTAGGAGTGAGGACTTAGCCATGCTGCCCGTTTGCTAGAGATGGGCCAGGAATTTATGGGGCATTCACCTATAACGCAGCACGGGTTTCCAGTTTCAGACTGAGCCACCATTTGTGGCTTGACAGGAAGTGTTTTTAAAGAGAAACATCTCGTTTCTAAAGGAAAGGTTTGTTATGTGTATTAGTTTTGAGCATATTAATAATGAAAAATAGTAGGGAAAAACGTCACCCTACCTAGAAACATCCATTTTGTAATAGCTATTGGTGAGGAAGCATTTCTCTTACTTCAATAAAGGCCCTTTCCTAATGAATACCTAAAGCCTGCACTTTGCCTCGTTGTGGTTGAGCTTTCCATGTAATTGAAATTTAAAAATTACCTGTCTTTAAAAACTTAGGAATGCCACTAAATCAGGCTGTCATAAGTTCCACCCCAGCCATGAGTCTAAATGTGTCAGGAAATTGAATCCAGAAGAATGGTCGACATTGCCAGAGTCCCGGGTGTGTGTCGGGAAGAGAATATCATGGCCGTGTGTCATTTTCTGAGACGCTGTCAGTTTCGATGGCATGGTAAATCTTATTAGCTGGAAAAATTCATTAAAACTTCAGTGGCGTATCCAGAGTTGTCAGCTAGCCCTGGGAATTTCCAGCAGATCAATAAATAGGTAGTTCTGAAAATGGACGGACACATACATATTTTTTTGCCAGCATTAAATAGCACCTTGCATAATTTTTCCATTGTCCAAAGGAAAACCTTTTAACATTTACAGAGGGCTTTGAAAAATTCTTGAATAATTTCAAAATGCAAAAGTATATATTGGGAAGCGGCTGTGGCTCAATCAGTGGGGCTCCCGTTTACCATATGGGAGGCCCCGGGTTCGGTTCCCGGGGCCTCCTGGTGAAGGCAAGCCCGCCCGCACGGCGTGGTTAGCTGACCCAGCGAGCACAAGCAGCAAGTGGGGGATAAATGAATAAATAAAATAAAATCTTTAAAAAAAAAAAAAATAAAGTATATATGAAGCACACTTCCAGCTGGTTGTAACTTCTGGCTTTTTTGCTATCATTATCTACAAATGGGAAGAAAAGTAGTGGGCAAATTCAAGAGCCAAAGTGCATTTAACAGTTATAATTAATAATTGCAGGAGGTAGACTCAAGACAACACTGATGGAAGTGTTCTGAGACTGCACTGGTTGACAGTTGTACAACTGTGAGTTTATTTAAAATTGTTGAATTTTGAATTCACAGTTCAAAGTGATTAATTTTAGGGCATGTAAAACGATACCTGATTAAAGCAATTAAAAAAAAACCCTCATAGCTTCATTGTTCTTTACTGTTTTTTAAAAAGTACTTTCATATTTTCATGTGCAGTGGAAGTTGACAACCCCTTAAAATGTTAATAAATGAGGGTTTATATGAATTGAATATTTGGAAGTAATTAAAATGGGAAATGTTATGTTGTATACATGTTACCACAATAAAAATTTTTTAAAAAGATTATTGTGGCCCCCAAGTCACAAACCATTTTAGACAGTTTTAATAGTTACTATATATTAGTAAGCATTTGAGAACAGAAGACGACTTTAGAAATTAGCTAATTCAACCCATTTTTACAGAAGAGACATGCTGTTTTGGGGAACATCACATCATGACCTGCTTCAATTTCCCACCACAAGATTTTAACGTAGGCATGCAAAACTAGGCCTACATTCCAGAAGTCTTTATTCTAGACTTTTCTCTGTTGCTTAAAAATCAGAACTTCTTCTGAGAACTGCCTCAAAAAGCCAGGAAATATCTTAGATTTTCTGAGGGAATGAAAACCAAACCTATGGCTATTGGGAATTAGCAAAAGCAGTAACAACTCGATAACTTAGGTACTTTACAGCCTGCCCAAAGAGATGCAGGGCTTTATGTCGCAAGAATATCATACAACTGGCGCTCATTACGTTGGCTAGAGCAGATTTGATTCCCTGTGCTAAAATAAGTGGCCTTTTCCTATTCACGTCTGAGTAGGGGATTTGTGGGCACCATATATATCATGAGCTGGAAAGAATCTTAGATGCCATCTAGTTCACCCCTTTATTTTACGTAAGAGGAACACGGCCTTGTCCTGCCTTAATGCTATAAATAACTGTGATGTTTTTATTAATATCTTAAAAGGAAACAACTGACAGCGTCAAAGTCTATCAACCTATATTAAATATAAACAAACTATGATTATAAAGCAGATGTCCATGAAATTCAAAATGTGTCTCCGTTTTGGTTGTGTCCAGCCTCCTGGAAGGGGTGAGTAATGTGTCTGTAGAGGTGGTGGTTTGGGGGCTCTGGCTGCTTTCCTTTGTAAGGCCGTGGGACGCCCCCAGATGCGCCCTCGCTCGTTCTGTAAGCACAGGAGCTACAGTGTGGGAAAGACGGGCTCCAGGACAGAGAGCTTGCTGCTCAGTAAACTGAAATCACCCTTCACTGTGCTCCAGAATCTGCTCTTCCAGTCTTGTCTTTGATGCGGAGTTATTTTGTAGGCTTCTGCAGTATGTGCAAGCACGTGGGGGCTTGTCTGTGGCAGGGGAGACGGGGGGGGGGGGGGGGGGGGGGGGGGGGGAGTCGAGACATGAGAAAGGTTTTGCCTATCAAATCACCATTATCGCAAGGTACTTTTTTATGCTTATGAGCCTTGAATGAATGAAAGAATGAATGAAGGAGCAGAGGCTACTTAGGCTGTTCGGGCGCCAATCCCGTAATTCAGGCAGTTAGCTCCAAGGTGGTCCCTCCTGTACCCCCCAGCCAGCCCCCCCACCCCCTTTAGTACAAACCTAACTTTTCAAAGGAAAGTTCACGTGGTGAGTGTATAACAGTGTTCAGAGGAAAAAGGTATGTTATGAAGGAAAGAGGAGCAGGTTCAGATAGCTCATGTTGTAATTTCACGTTGGGATGTTCGTGATTCAGGTTGTAACTTCTGAAATTTGTTAAGGTAGCACGGAAGGGAGCTGTGCGTTGCCTCTCGTGTGCCTGTGGGAAGGTCGGCAAGCTCACCTGAGAGGAGGAGCAGCCTGTGCCTCAAACCTCACCAAACGCGAGGAGTGGTGAAATGCATCTCCTTAGGCTCAAAATGAGAAATAGGTGTGTGCTTGCTTGTTTCCAGGTATTTCCAAACCAGGTTTTCCTGGAAGGAGCTGTCTCATAGGTATTTTTATTTTTTATTTGCATTTCAGTGGTGGTTTAATAATGGACTTTTTCTTTTTTTAAGAGCAGTGTTAGGTTTACAGCAAAATTGCACAGAAAGTACAGAGTTCCCTTTCCACCACTTCCCCCCCCATGCAATTTCCCCTCTTATTTTTTATTTTTTCGAAAAACTTTATTTCAACTTCAAAAAATAAAATAACACCTTGTGTAACTGATGATGGGTGCATTACTTTAAAAAAAATCCTATCCAGGCACATTTATCTTATTTAATCCTAAACCAAATTCACTTGTTTCTCCAGTGTTCCAAAAGATGAATAAATCGGAGATTAGTTAAATGACAAGACCAAGGTCTCTTTGTTAATGAAGAGAATTAAAATGCTTCATCATATTCCCATCTCATAAAACTAAATCCTATCTTTTTTTACCTTTAGCGTTGCTATACCTTCTTTGCCTTTCTTACAAAACTATTACAATATTACTGTTAACTATAGTCTATAAGTTTCATTAGTTGTATTTTTTCCCAAGTTTCACCATATTCTTAACATCTTGTAATAGAGGAACGTCCTTGTATTTGTATGAACCACAATCTCATCTACCACTGAAATCACTTTATCACGCAGTCCCTAGATTATTCTCTAGCTGTCTTTCAATTAACATTAACCTCCTGTATCAGTCAGCCAAAGGGGTGCTGATGCAAAGTGCCAGAAATCTGTTGGCTTTTATAAAGCGTATTTATTTGAGGTGTAGAAGCTTACAGTTACAAAGCCATAAAGAGTCCAACTCAAGGCTGCTTTCTCACCAAAGTCAATTGCCATGTGTTGAAGCAAGATGGCGGGCGACCTCTACCTGGTCTCTCCTCTTCAGCTGCAAACTCTCAGGCAAATGGCTCGTCTCTCTTCCCGGAGCTTTGGCTGTTTGAGCCTTCTCCTTTCTGTCACACGGCAGGACTGAAACGACCAAGTTCTCTCCTCTTCCCTGTGTCTTTTCAGTGAGTAGCCCACCAAGGGGGTGGGGATTTAGCCTGAATCATGTCTTACTGATGTTGTCAGATCAAAAGCCCTAAATTGATTTGATCAAGAAGACGTAAAACCTTTGAGTTTAATACAATCAAAGGGTATCGCACCCAAAGGAACAGACAAGTTTACAAACATGATCTTTCTCTTCTTTGGGATTCATATATAATCTCAAACTGCCGTACCTCCCTAGACTGCCTTTTTCAGCAGCAATCACGTTTCTAAATCGGCAGTGTTCGTTTTACTCACTGTAATGTGCTACCATCAACTCTATCCATTTCCACGTATTTATAGTCCATCTTACTAAGTATCAGCTGTTGGGGAGCCAATCACGTAATTCAGGCAGTTAGTTCAAAGTAGCATTCGTATCAGCTCTTTTCAGTCCACATTCTGTCTCCTACTAACCTATACTCTATAGTTTAACTCCGTAAGTTTACTCATCGTATTTAGTTCATCTCAATGAGACCATACAATATTTGTCCTTTTGTATCTGGCTTATTTCACTCAATGCATGTTGTCATATGCATCCCAAGTACATTTCTTCTTATAGTGGAATAGTATTCCATCCTATGTATAGGCCATATTTTGTTGTTCCATTCATTGGTTGATGGACACTTCGGTTGTTCCAATCTTTTTTTTTTTTTTAAGATTTTATTTTATTTATTCATTCATCCCCCCTTGCTGCTTGTGCTCGTTGTGTCCATTTGCTGTGCGTTTTTCTGTGTCTGCTTGTCTCCCTTTGTTGGGTCGTCCTGCTGGGTCAGCTAACCACGCCACTCGGGCTGGCTTGCCTTCACCAGGAGGCCCCGGGAACCGAACCTGGGGCCTCCCATATGGTAAACGGGAGCCCTACTGATTGAGCCACATCCACTTCCCTCCAATCTTTTAACGATTGTGAATAATGCCACTATGAACATCAGTGTGCAAATACTTGTTCACATCCTTGCTTTCAGTTTGTCTGATATATTCTGAGTTCCCTATTATCTCTTGCATTAGTGTGGTACAATTATTCCAACTGATTAACCTATATTAACCAAAATGGAGCCAGTAATATTAACAGAAGTCCGTAGCTTTCGTTAGGGTTCACTCTTTGTGTTGTACAGTTCTGTGGTGTTTCACACATGCATAATGCCATGCATCCGCCATTATCGGATCACTCGGAATCGTCCCACTGCCCTAAAAATGCCTCGGCTCTACATATTTATCCCTCTCCCCTCCCCGTGGCAACCACTGATCCTTTTACTGTCTCTCTAGTTTTGCCTTTTTGTCTCATAGTTTATTAATCTTGCCATGGAGGCTCTTCTCGGGTGCTATTGATCACTGAGAATCTAGGGTTACCACCGTTCTCTCTTTCTCAACATAACTTTCTCAGCATCGCTCACCCCTTTCGTATTTCAGCTTCTGGAATGTGAGTATATTTCTGCTGTCTTTGAAGTCTTCTGTGAAATCTCTGAAACTTTTATTTGATTCTTTTGGATGTGAGTGTTTTTACTGTAAGAAAAGAAAACTTTAGTGACGGTGCTCCAGCAGCATTTGGTACCATATTACGACGTCTCCTTTGTCAGTGGGTGGGTCAGCAATTAGGGTCCGTATCTTGGGCAATTGCTTGATGTGTGCTACGGCAGAGCTGGAGGATGGAATAGGAAGAGAAGGCTGGAAAGGGCCTTGGGCCCTTAACTGTAGGGCGTCACAATGACCTGGGGGTCTTGCTCAAGCCCCCATGGCTGGGCCCAGCCTGAGTTTCTGATTCAGTAGGTCTGGGACGGCTATGAGAACCTGCATCTTTACACAGTGCCTCTGCTGAGCCAGGGACGTGCTGGAGAACTGCTGTCCCAGCACTTCGACGTTGGACCCCCATTTTTCAGAGTGTGAAATAGTGTCATATTAGTGATTTTCAGACCTTTGAAATCAGAGGCACCTTGTTCCAAACTACATTTTGTGTGAAACTCCAGTGGACAAGAGACACAATTGGATTTCTGTTAATTACAGCAGGGGTGAAGGACAAAAGGACTCGTGTCCTCTGTCTTCCCTACCCCTCTAGGGAGAAAGATGGGGCGATGTCCCTGGGGCCCTTGGAAGGGCCCAGTACAGCAGTGACTCCAAAGGAAGAGATGATTTCTAAGGCCACTAGCATTTGCCACTTTCTCTGGTTCTATATCATCCTCTTGGAACCATACCGGTTATTTAAAGAGTTAAAAGAATCTGAGAGAGATCTTAACTTGAAGATGTAAGAGCTGGTGCTGAGGATGTTTAAGTAGAAGAAATATGTCAGTAGGAAATAAATGCGTGTGAGACTTGCATGGTAACAAACGATGTGCAGCTCATTTCAAGTAGAAATGGGGACGTTCCCGTAAGAAAAGAAACATGGGCACTGGTTTGGGTAACTGGGAAGTATGTACCTTCCTGTTTTTTTTTGCAAACAGCAGGCAGTGTGGTGGAAATGAAATGATGTTCTCGTACATGTTATGGTCAAGCCTGAATTGGGTTTCCTAATCTTTACTGCTGAAGAAGAGGTGAGAGGGAGAACAGTCCGGAAGCTTCAGGAAACAGAGTGAAAGATGGCCTAATTCATGAGCTTCCAGAGAAGACATCTGCCCTCTGTACGCGATTCCCTTTGTCACCCGCTTCACGGAAGCCCAAGGTCTGGCTTCAGGGAGATTGTGAATTGGTGAGACTTTGTACTCAGTGCTGCTCGGTTTGGGTTTTTTGAAGCCCGTGTTTTGTTCACTCTTCTTCTTCCTTAGTTCACTTTCCTTTTATGGAAATATCTAAATGGAAACAATTGAAATATCCATAAATAACGAACGATCTTTGTGGCCCAGTAAGTGAAAACACCAAGGCATAGAATCCTGGGTAGAGCGCACAGCCATTGAATAAACTTGCTTTCCAAACTGCGCCGTGGGTGGTGGCAGCGATTAGTGGGTCCGCTTTTGTGTATCCAGGGATTTATATATTTTTTCCATTCTAGGGGCTTTGAGTCTTCTGACCAAGACCCCCTGTTAAGACCCATGGGAAGTAGAGTAACAGTGTAACGTAGAATAGAGAGGATCAAAATACCTTGCATGTTGTAAGAACAATGATTGTTTCGTAAAACTTTTGTTCATTTTATATGTATGTGTATACCTATGTCTGTATAGGCATGTGTGCCCCTGAATGCATGTATACACATCCTATATGCATGTTTTATACATGTATAGGCATTTTCATGCACTTACATGCATGCTAAGTCATGTGGTAAAACGTCGTCTTTGTCAAAAAAGCCGCTTGTGTGAGTATGTTTATATCCACGTTTGTATAGACATGCACATATACACTCATACATGTACGCACACACGAATATCCCTGAATACCTCCGAAGGACACGTAAAGCCAGTCCAAGCCTCCAGCTAAAGCATCTGTGGAGAGGGTCTGTCTGAATCACCTGGTGGAATTCCCAAACCGTCTACGCCTGTGCCGCAGCTCCTCCAAGAATGAACTTGAACGCGAGGGGCGGGGGAGATAGAATGCAGCAAAATATTTTTTTGAAAAAAGTTTGATAAACCACAAAGAGAACAGAAACTCGAGAGTGGACTTTTCGGGATCTCGGGGCAGTGGGCCTTTCTGAGGTCGCCGAGATTTCGCTGAGCTAGCATCTCCACAGTCCCCGCTGCTCAGGGGTTAGACGTCCTCAGATGGTTGCTTTGGTGGCCACTGCGTGGAAACCAGTGCTGCCTGGCCTCTTCACCCGTTCCCCAGGTCTTGAATTTCCACGCCAAGTGACTGAAATAGAGCCTGTGGTTGGTATAAACCGGGCCATACACTCCTGGGATTCCTGGGTCGTGCGGTCCTTAAGTTTTCACAATTGTTATTATACCAAGTCTTTTAAAAGGTAATCTACACCACTTCACCCCCACTAGGAAGTGCAGCTAGGACGTGGAGCTAAAAGGAACCCTGGTCGGGAAACAGATGTGGCTCAAGAGGTTCGGTGTCCGTCTACCATATGGAGAGACCAGGGTTCGATTCCCGGTACCTCCCGGTAAAAAACAAACAAACAAACAAGCTTTGTTGGCAGGAACGTGAAATGGCACAGCTGTTGAGGGAGGTGGTTAGGAAGTCCAGTGTAGAAGTACCACGTGACCCGGCAATCCCACTTCTAGGCATTTACTCAAAAGACATGACAACGTAACTTACACTTGTCTGCAACTTACACATGTTGGTGGCAGCATTATTCACAACAGCCAAAGGACAGAAGCAGCCCACGTGTCCATCAACGGATGGATGGACAGACAAATGTGGTACGTCCATGTGATGGAATATAACTCAGCCATGAAAAGGAATGAAGTTCCGAGACCTGCTACAACGTGGATGAACATTGAGGACATTCGGAGTGAAAAAAGCCAGACACGGAAGGACAGATATTGTGTGATCTTTCTTATAGGAAGTAATTAGAGTACGTAAGTTAAGAGAATCATAAATTAGCATGTAGGTTCCCAGGGTTGGGGTGGGGAGTAGGAGTTAATGCCTTATGGTTGGGGTGAAGGAGAAGTTTTGGTAATGGATGGTGGCCATGGCAGCACAACATTGTGTCTGTAGTTATCACTGAGTTGAATGCCTGAAAGTGGTGACAATGGGAAATGTCATCGCAATAAGAATTTAAACCTCCCACCCTCAAAATAGTTGCCTATGCTCCCTTTGAATCCTAAGAGATCACCTTGTTCTGGGTGAAGACGTTTCCCTAGATGTGAGGGGCTGGGAATCTGGGAGATCTGACCATATGTCTCAGCCAGCAGGCTGTTCATTTTCTTAAGCCTTGGGAAAAGGTGAATGGTGAAGGAGCCATGTGGTTTTCAGGCCTTGGTTTGTCGAGTGCGTGCTCCATTGAGTGAGGGAGTGAGTCCTTAAACATGTGAGTTAACCACTCACTTTGTAAGCCAGAGGGTCTTAACAAGGAGGTCCGTGAGCTTGCATTGAAATTCAAAAAAACATTCTTGGGACGTGTGGGTGTGATATAGTAATTAAATACTGCACAGTAGACTGTGGACTTAGTAGAGGGTCTGTGGTCATCACCTGGCTGGCACGGGGGTCCGTGGAACAGAAGCGGTGAAGAGCCCCTATTGTAAGAGACATTTGCTGTTAAGGGGTGGGAGGAGATGTTCTGGAACCGACGCTAACCAGGCTGTCACTTACTATGTGCTTTGTCTTATGAGTTAAAGTCTTTTCCCTCATGCCTGACTTCTCTAGCTGCTGCATTGCAAGAGAGTTTCAGTTCTTAAAATTCAAATGAAGAGAATTGAGGTTGTGTTGTTTCTCAGATTTTCTTTACTAATACAATGTCACACCAGAGTAGAGTATGAAATGTTTTATTTTGAAAAGTTTCCATGATTGCTTTAGTCATTCTCAGTTCTGCACTGGGAAAATGCCTGTCTCTACACACTTCTCGGGATCATCTTTTTTGCTGAGAGCTGGGCCTGACAGTGGTTTGCCCTGTGACTTGTCTGTAACTGACACATGTGCTAGGCATAATTTTAGTTCCTTTGGGAACACCCTCGGTTTTTATCCCTCATCTGGCTCTCAGAATGCCATTTAATTACAGTTGTTCTGCTCTTTGGCCAAGTCACTAAAACCAGGCAGCTCTCTCTGGGGAGACGGTAAACATTTGAGGGGCCTACCAGTGAAAATGGAAGTCTTCTGCAAACAGACGCTCTCTGTATTTGTCTTCTAAATGCACGGAAGAGTTGGCAGCCTTTGGATACCCCTGGAGGGGCTACCGTGTGCCTGGATGTGAACGAGAAGCTCGGCTCTTCTGAACGTGTGTTTTGGCTTTTTTCAATAGCGTCCATGTAGGAAGAACCTTCTTTTGAAAACCAAATGTCGACTCTGGACTTCCTCCAAGAGAAGTACTGTAAATATATCGAAGCTGATACTGCACTGAATTTCTTTATAGACTGAATTAAAGGAGTGGTTAATAAATAACTTGCAGTGTTTGAGTAGAGCCCACAGTTTCAAAAAGATTCTTTCCTTATGTCCAGTTTAATAATCATTTTTTTTGTTCAAGTCCTTTTCCACTGTAGCTTCCCCTTTCGTGATCCCATTCCACTGTAGCTTCCCCTTTCATGATCCCATTCCACTGTAGCTCCCCATTATCCCATTCCACTGTAGTTCCCCATTGTCCCATTCCACTGTAGTTCCCCATTATCCCTTCCACTGTAGGCCCCCATTATCCATTCCACTGTAGTTCTCCATTATCCCATTCCACTGTAGCTCCTATTATCCATTCCACTGTAGCCCCCCATTATCCACTCCACTATAGCCCCCCATTGACCCATTTCCCTGTTGACATCCCCCAATGTCCCATTGCACTGTGGCTTCCCCCCACCCCATTCCACTTTGTCCTGTCTGCCTGCTCATCTTAGGACCACGTTTATCACCCTCTTCTTTGCCATGGGTGTTCACTGAGCAAAAGGAAGCTCACAGCAGGAAGGAGGGAAAAACCCCTTACATATTTTGATTGTTTTCCCCCATTGTATTTCCGAGAGAATTTAGTCTTACAGCATATTTTTCTACCTCTGTGCTGTGGGTGTTAAAAAACGAAACAGAACAGCCAGTCAAATCCTTCTGAAGTCATGAGACTGATGTATAGTTTCATGCACATGTGTACACGTATAATGTAAAGTGATATTTTACAGAATTAACCACAGGGTGATTCCTGATGAGTTTATAGAAATACCACGCACACCCCCCACCTTAAAATCTTACCCTGAGGCAGTCAGAGTCCCTGGTTGGATTCGGGGCCTTTGTGGAAGTTCAGGCTCTTGAGGACAGAAGTGGCAGAAGGTCAGTTACTTGCACAGCTCCTCCCAGTGAGGAAGGGGCAGAGCAGGGCCTTCGGGCTTCTCAGTTTCCTACAATTCCCCCACTGGCGGCACCTTGTTGCCAGCCCCTCTTGGGCTGCGGGACCCCAGGTTCCCGGGTCATTGGAGGCCAGCAGTTCCCCTGGCTCCTGGTGCAGCAGCGGGTTTCGATCACCTTTGCTACTGGAGGTGGGCCTGGGGTGATCAGACGGCGGATAATAGTGAGGTCCCTTTCTGCTTGTACATGTGTGGACATCCCATACATTCCCAGCTCGGTGAAAACTGGCAGGGCCTTTTTTTTTTTTTTTTTTTGAGATTTATTTATTTATTTATCCCCCTCGGCCCACCCCCCACCCCCCGGTTTTGTACTCTCTCTCTGCTCTCCATTGTTCTTCTGTGTCTGCTTGTCTTCTCTTGAGGTGGCACTGGGAACCGATCCTGGAACCTTCCGGAGTGGAGAGAGGCGCTCAATCTCTTGCACCACCTCAGCTCCTGGTCTGCTGCATCTCTTATTGTCTCTCCTCTGTGTCTCTCTTTGTTGCGTCATCTTGCTGCACCAGCTCTCTGTACGAGCCAGCTTGCCTTTCACCAGGAGGCCCCGGGAATCGAACCCTGGTCCTCCTATATGGTAGACGAGAACCCAATAGCTTGAGCCACATCCGTTTTCCTCTTTTGCTTTTGTTTTTCACTTGGGAGAACTCTGTGTTTTGGAAATGGCAGGCTGGGAAAGGTTGAGGAGCTCAAGGGAGGAGAAGAAAGGCATGTTATGTGTCACTTAATATCCTTTGTGTGTCAGGCACCGTGGTAGGTATTTGCACATAGGTTTTTATTTTGAAATAATTTCAAACTTATTGGCCAGTTTAAAAAAATAATTCAAAATCCCTACGGAGAACTCCATCGTCTCCCTACCCGGGTACCCACGTCCACCGATTTTAACACGTCTGCCCTTTGTTTCCTTCCTTTCTTGCTTTGCCTCCCCGCTCCCTCACTCTGCTGTCTAACCCTTTGAGAATAAGTTGCACACACCGTGCTCCTTGAACACCTAGTACTTCTGTGTACTTAAAACGAGGATATTCACTGAGTAACCACCTTAAGTACAGTTATCAAGCTCAAGCAATTTGACAGTTTGCAGGTTTTGTCAAATGCCCCCCCCCAATATCCTTTTGGGCCTTTTCTCCTCCATTATTAGATCCGGTCTAGGGTCGTGTATTCCGTTTAATTGTCATCATCTCTCTAGTCTGCCCTTTCATAAAATTGAGGGGACTCAAGTCCCTCCCGTCTCGACCCCTCCACGCGCATCCCCTGGTGGGCCTCGTCCCCTCCGCCGGGCACTGCCCTCTCCACCACACACGCCTTTAAAGCGGATGCCCCCCTCCCACGCGAAAAGGTATTGGAAATCCAGATTGCAGCCAGGCTGCGGAGGGACAGTGCTGGGCTCGAGTCCCGGGTTGGCTGACTCCTTATCATCTTCCCAGCTTGCTCCTGAGCGGGGAAGGGTGTGAAGAACATGTGCATTTTATAAGTCATATGGAATTCCGAGGAGCTGCTTAGCTGCCCAGCTGTTTAAATCATTGGTGACTCCGCATCCTGCCGGCCGCGTGGATGATGGATTGTTGACAGTCTCTGTCACAAGAAACTGGGTCCTGGTGGGTGGAGAGCACTCAATTTTTCCAAAGTGTTAAGTAAGGAGAACGGAAATTCAGATTCTAATCATTATTGCCAGGCTAGGAAACATTTGAGATACTGTTACACAGGCTTTAATTCCCCCCCCCCCCCAACAAGTTAGATGGAGCAGATTTCTTTGTACCTTTATGTCTCCCGGCAAAAAAAAAAGCAAAGTAAAAGCCAAGAAGAAACGTGTATTTAGTAGAGATCTGACAGAGCTCATAATTTAAAGCCATCCTGTGTTCTGTTTGCTTTGCAAAAAAATTTGGTGACTTTTTTTCCATGCACTAAAGTCCAGAAAATCCTTTTTGGACTAATAAGCTACTCATATTCATATTCAATTTGCATTAACTTTTGGCCTTGAAAATCTATTTCTTCATCCCTTATCTCATTTCATAGGTATATATTATCTCTCTCTAGCTAGTATTTATAATCTTCAAAATCTTATCTTTCACTTTCTTTATCTTCCCTCAATTATGCAGGACGGAGTTCAGCTCATTGACACCCAATAAATGTTTATTAAGCAGTCATTTTGATTGCTTTTCAAATGACTAGTTTAAAAAAGTATGATGCCAAATAGTTTTTGGGTTTTGTCTCAAATTTTATTCAATTAGGTTTTTATTCCTGCCCTGGTGACATTTTTTTCCCCTGTTATAATGGAATAGGATCTCTTGCAGAGTTTTAATGCCAATCGTTTATGACTCTGATTCATGAAATTCTATCAAGAGACAGGTGTGATTGTGAAATGATTCTCTGCCATTTGTATAAATATAGAATACTTCTGACTGGGGCGTGGCTTGTCCTGTGTGTGTGTGTATTTATCATCTTGGAGAGCAAAAGTACCTACCCCCCATTGCAGTTTATTCTCAGTTTCTATTACTGGATTCATTTACTTTTCCAATTTACCTCACCATATATTTTTTCTCTTTAAAACTACGAGGAAGACGTGTTCTTGGGTGAGGCAGGGACAGAGCAGTAGTGGAGGATCTGTTGGCTTTTTCTGTCCCTTCTCTAGGAATTCTTCTATCAGAAAGAAATGTCCTCTAGGTTAGGGCACGTTGGCTTTGGAGTAGGAGGGCGTCTTGGCCTGAAAGGTAGATCGGAACAGATGCTTGGGCCGCCTTGGGAATCTCGCAAGGATGTTTGGCTTAACTTGGTCTGCAGCTGGGCGGTGCCAGCTGGTTAGACCCGGGATGGGAGCTATGCTGGGGGGGTGCTCCGGATGGAGCCGGGGTGCATGCACCTGTGGCTCTGCAGGGCTCCCCGAGACGTGGAAGGATAAGAAAGGGGCTAGAGAACTGTCCAGACTGGACAACTGGCCATTTGGGGGCCAGTGGAAGGAAGAGGAAAAGTGGCACTGGGGTGCCAGGCATCAGGGATAATGACAATGGTGCTAATTGAACTGGGAGAGGAGTAGGTTTGGGGTGAGTCAAGGAGAGATTGGGTTTGAGCCTCCTGGTTTTTGGGGCACCAGTAGGCTGTAAGGGAAGTGTCCGGGAGCAGTTAGAAATGTGGCGCCCGAGAGAGAGGTCTCGGCTGTGTATGCGGATCTGGATTCAGTTCCCAGAGATGACGAGTAAAACCCTGGGGAAGGGTAAAATTGTCAAAGAAAAGAGTGCAGAGAGAGGAGAGGAAGCCACTGTGGCTCAAGCAGTTGAGCGCCTGCCTCCCACATGGCAGGTCCTGGGTTTGGTTCCCAGTGCCTCCTAAAGAAGACAGACGAGGGAGCCAAGTCGGGAGAAAACTAAACATACAGTTGCAAAAATGTTTAAAAAACCAAGAGGAGAAAAGGACGAGGAGAGAACCTGGTTTTATGGTTAATTTTTGGAGGTCGAACAAGGAGACTGAAGGTAGTCCAGAAAGGGTTGTCAGAAGAGAATTTCCTGAAAGCCGTGGGGCGGGGTGGGTGGTGAGGGAGGGCTTTATAAACTTTATGTAGATGAGCTCATCAGACAGGCCATAATTCTAAACAGGGACAGTGCCCAGTGCTGGCAGGGACGCGGGAAAAGGGCAGTGGTGTAGCGTGGCTGCTGAGCGTGGGCGTTTTGGAAAGTGGTCTGGCAGAGTCTGTTAACGTTTAAAATGCACATAGCCTTTGAGCCAGTGATTCTCCTCCTGGGACTCTAGTCCATGGAAGCGAAAGCCGCTGTGTGTAATTTGTTTGTCCAAGTCTATTTATCACAGCATTGTTTGGAGAGGGTACTTTCGAAAGAGGAACGGTTGGTGAAATGTATTCCATCCCCGCCTCGGATCCTAGACTGATTTGGAAAGATTCCCACGAGAAAAGAAGATGCAAAGAGCCACATAGAACATGATCCTCCCCCCTCTTTTTTTTTTTTTAAAGAACATATAAGAATGAAATAAATTTTGCATATAGGTTCATGCTGCCTGGGAAGAGAGAGGCTGGTAGGATGGGAGAAGGTAAATTAAAAAAACAAGAATGCTTTTACAAGATGTTACTATCAGACAAAAAAACCCATTATGCTAAGTGAAAGAAACCAGGCACACAGGGCTGCATATTGTATGGTTCCACTTATATAAAATGTAAATACAAATCAATTTATAAAGATGGAATTATAATCTAATTAGTGGTTATGTAGGGCTGGGGAAGGGTAGAGGGATTGAGAGGTGGCTGCTAGGGGGTGTGGAGCTTTCCTTTTTGCAGTAATGAAATTGTAAAAATTTTTGTGGTGATGGATGCACAACTTTGTGATTATACTAAAAGCCATTGATTGTACACTTTGGATAGGTCATATGGTATGTGACTATATCTCAATAGAACTGCTTTAGAAAAAACAAGACTGTTTACAAAATGTCTGAGATAAAACCCCATGGGAAATCGAGTAGCCTGCCTGTATATAGGGGAAGGATGGTCTCCATCCCTGGGCGACAGAGATGGAGCCGATTTTTGTTCCCTTTCTTCCTTGTAATTGTTCTGTGTGGGTTGCACATGCATTGAGAGGAGGTCTTTGGATCTAGAGTTTAGGAATCATTGGAAATCTTTCAGAGAGCATTTGGGAGGGGCAAGACCCATTTCTAGCTGTCGGGAATGTTGGGAAAATAGAACTAGCGAGTGTATACTCCTGTTTCAGGATATGGGGGTGGCGATCTTTGATGGCAAAAGGTAAATGAGGGGAGCGGATGTGGCTCAAGCAGTTGGGTGCCCGCCTCCCACATGGGAGGTCCCGGGTTTGATTCCCGGTGCCTACTAAAGAAGATGGGTGGAGAACGGGGGCCGTGGGGGGCAGTAAAGGAAATGGTAGCTTGAGTGGGTGACCAGCCATCTCTTGACTTGGGGTCTCGGGAGGGAGGGGAGATGCTGGGGCAGGGAGACCCTATCTTCTGAGGCAGGTAGGCAGGAAGGAAGCCGAGGGAAAGTGTTTTTAAGTAAGTAGGAGGCAGGATTATTGCAGAGCAGTAAGGGGCAGCAGGGTGGCTTTGGATGCTCAAGTGGGGGAGGGAAGAAGATAAAGATCAACAGTGTGATATGTCAGGGACAAGGGGGAGAGCTGCGAGAGGGCTCTGGTTAGGCTGGAATCGCTAGCACCCCCGCCCCCATCAGTGACATTTCCAGGCAGTGTCCTGGGCCTGTCTACAGAGCAGGGGTGGGAAATGGGGCTCTGGAGTTACTACTCCTTTCAGGGACTGGGAGCTTATCCGGACTTAAGGGCAGCTGGGAACTGGCTCTAAGGAGATCACACCTGAGCTCCTGGGGTGGGGCAGGAGCTTCAGTGTTTGATAGGAGAGCTTCCCTGTCACTCCCTGACCCAGGTATCACGGACTTCCTTTTGTCCTCTCACTGATAAAATTCAATCTCAGCCTTTTAAAAGAAGTTTTATCGTGGTAGGTTATGGGGTAACGTACCTACGACATGAAGTTTCCCATTTGAGCCACTTGCGCTGGTACAGTTCAGTGATGTGAATCACATGTCCGATGTTGTGCTACCTTCCGTTACCTGCGGTTTTTCATCACCTCAAACGGAAACCGCTACCCATTTGGCGATCACGCTCCGTTTCCTTCCCCTTCCCACCTCCCATCCTCTGTCTCCATGGACTTACTTATTCCAGGTATTTCTTATAAGTGGAATCAGGCGGCATCTGTCCTTTATGTGTCCTTTATTTCACTTAGTGTGATGTTTTCAAGGCTGATCCCAGCATCGGAACTTCGTTCCTCCCTGCAGCTGGGTGGACGCCCGCTGTGTGGGGTGGACACTTGGTTTGTCCCTTTGTCTGATGGACTCTTGGGTCTTTGCCCCTTTTGCTGTTGCGAATAATGCTGCTTTGAACAACAGTGTCAGGTAACTTAGTCTATACCTAAGAGAAGGGATGGTCGGGTCCTATGGTTAATTCTAGGTTTAACTTTCTGAGGAACTGCCAAACCGTTTTCCAGGGTCAGCAGGACATTTTCTTAAGGCGGTACCAGGGATTGAACCCAGGTCCTTGTACATGGGAAGCAGGTGATCAACCACTGAGCTACACCTGCTCCCCTCAGCCTGACTTTTTTTTCAGTTTGGGTTTTTTTTTTTTTTTTTTTTTTACCTGATCTCTTTTATTTATTTCTTCCCCCCTTGCTGCTTGTGCTCGCTGTCTGCTCTGTGTGTCCATTCACTGCGTGTTTTTCTGTGTCTGCTTGTCTCCTTTGTTGCGTCATCTTGCTGCACCAGCTGTCCATGGGCTCGGGCCGTCAGCTTTCCTTCCCCAGGAGGCCTTGGGAATCGAACCCGGGGCCTCCCATATGGTGGACGGGAGCCCAATTGCTTGAGCCACAGCCGCTCCCTCCCCTGACTTTTTAAACCCTCAATTTGGCCTCTGTTTAAAGCATCTGCTTTGACCTGATTGGTTCATTCACTACCCCTAAAAAATAAAAATAAAAAACCCCATAAAAACCCACTTGTCTGTTTGCCGCTAGTCCTGTGTTGTCCACGTTGGCAGCCACTGGCCACTCGTGGTTGGGCACTGGAGACGTGGCCGGCATCTCGAAGTTGTGCAGTGAGCATAAAAAAACACGCGCTGGATTTTGAAGATTAGCGTGAAAAAAAAAGTAAGATATCTCATTAATAATTCTTAAATCGTTTGCATCTTACAGTGATAATTTGGATATATTATTGAAATTGAGTTCACCTGTTTCCTTTGACTTATTTTCAGTATGACTGCTAGAAAATTTAAAATACATGCATGGCTTGCAATTTAAACCTATTGGCTTGTGCTTTTCCAGGCCTGTGTTTGCTGGATGCCTTCTAGTTTCCAACTGCTTATCCTCATCTTATCCATCATTCAAGGCCAACGTTAGTCCCTCTTCCTGTGATGCTCATGGTCCAGCCTGTTTTCACTTAATCTGTGATTTCCCAACATAAAATAGGATTTTCTGTCTTTATTACTATTGTATTATTATTTGAAATCTGCATGTATGCATTTCTTATCTCTCTCACCAAGAGATAAGAGTAACATGGTCTTTACTAGGCTGTCATCTCCTTGAAAGCAGGACTGATGCAATATGTGTAGTTTTTTTTTTTTTCCCCCGGAGCTCTGGCAGTGCTTCTAGGACTGAATTCTTGCCCTGAACCGGGAGGGTTTGTTCAATGAATGAAGATAATATAATTGCATTTCCTCTGGTCATAACCAAATGCACCTTAAAACACAAGCTAGTAATATAAAACTCCCTGTGTGTTTTCTATTTCTTAGGCATCACCAAGCTTTAGGTCAAGTATAGTCTTTGAAACTTGACAGCCCTGAGGTTGAATTTACAGTGGTTTTTTTTTTTTTTCCCCCCTCTGGAATCTTGGACAAGTCATTTAATTCTTTGCGCCTCACAGTCCTTGTTTGTAACTGGGATACTGAGATTCATCTTACCAGATTGCTTTGAGGAAAACCCCTGGTGCTGTGCTCAGTAGATATTAGGACCCTTATAGAACTGGGAAAGTTTGGAATGTTGAGAACATACGGACTGACAGCAGTAGGGAAACTAGCCTGAAACTTTTCTCCTGTTGACTGTTGGAAAACTTTTTGATGGTACTATGCTTCTTGGCCCTTGGCTTGTTCTAATGGGATTTTTGTTTGATTGCTTTGTGATGATCCAAAATTGTGGCAGCCCTGAGGGTCTCTTCCCCACTCTGCTAGAATCCAGATTAGTAGGTGATTGATAAATATCTGCTGATTTGAGGAATGAATGGAAACTGTAAAGAGAACGTGTGTTCTTATAAGCAATTTGTTGTTGAATGAACAGTTAAACGAAACGATTAGTCTCTCATGGGGAGAAAGGTTGAAAATGGTGGATGTGGACTGCCTTGGAAATTACAGTAGGAATCAGAGTGCTTAATTAACCTACCTTTTCTCCCCAAATATGGTTTTCTGGGGTGTGTCTTTGACCCTCTCCAATTAGCGGGAATCTGTTATGGTTCTTTAGAGTAGCAGAACCGATGGGGGATATATCCCTATATCTATTCCCCTGTAGGACTTGGCTCACAGGACCCTGTGGATTGACAAGCCCAAGCTCCACAGGGCAGGTGTCAGGTTGGAAACTCTGACGAAGGTGAGGTTGAGTTCTCCGGGAGAAGCTGATTGGCTGACGTAGAGGAAGGAACTCTTCTTTTTGACTTCTGATCCTGAGTTCTGCTTTAAGACCTCTGACTGGTTGGTTAAGGAGACTCCCTCACTGCTGGGGGCAAGTTCTTTGTTAATTGTAGGTTACAAAAGTATAATGATTATAGATGCAAATCCGCCTGTGAAATATCCTCAGTAACAGGCCAGTGTTTGCCTGACCAAACAGCTGGACAGCTGTCACCTCAACACAGGAGCTGAACGGTCCCAGGCAGTCCCTACCAGAGGCACCGCTGAAGACACAGTGGAAATCAGAGGATGATAAATACCTGCTGACTTAAAAGAATGAAAGGGTAACTGTCAGGGAACTTTTGCAAGGTCTTTTTTTTTTTTCGTCTCTCAAATCAGGCATATCGCTGTATAATTCATTTGCTCTGAATGTCACCCTTTTTCAGTTTACAGCTGGATGAGTTTTTTTTTGTTGTTGTTGTTTTTTTTAAGATTTTTATTTATTTATTCATTTATCCCCCCCCTTGCTGCTTGTGCTCGCTGGGTCAGCTAACCACGCCGTGCGGGCGGGCTTGCCTTCACCAGGAGGCCCCGGGAACCGAACCCGGTGCCTCCCATATGGTAAACGGGAGCCCCACTGATTGAGCCCCAGCCACTTCCCAGCTGGATGAGTTTTGACAAGTGTTTGTGGTTGTGTAGCCATCACTGCACTCAAGGTTGAGAATGTTTCCATCACCCTCAGGAGTTCTCCAAGAAGGACTTTCCTTCCTCCCACTCCCAACCCGGAGCCCCCTGGCAACCACTGATCTCGTTTTTCTTTTCTCTGCCCTATAGTTCCGCTTTTTCTAGAATATCACGTACATGCGATCACGCAGCCTTTCCTGTCTGGCTTCAGATTTTTTTTAAAGAGAAGATTATTGATAAGTTCTTGAGAGTCGTGGTTTTGAATGCACGGATGAGGCTGTCTGTTCTCTTAAATGAATGGCTCATTTCTGGAATGAATTGAGCAATGGCTGCTGCACCCCGAGATGACTGTGGGGACTGAAAGAGGGGATGCGTGGAAGGCGTGGTGCTCAGCAGACCCCAACCCAAGTCTGCCCGAGCTCTGCGGCCCACGGAGTCGGACTGACCCTTGTTTGCTGTGCCCAGGATGGCGTAACTTAGATCCGTCCCCTTCAGGTCCAAAATAGAAAGCTGTCACCAGATAATACTACTACGACACTTGGGTTTGATTTGACTGCCTTGTTCCTATTGCGATTTCAACACATACAGCTGTTTTTATTAATCACTTTTGTTTTAGAGCTCCAACGAATAAAAGTGTATGAGGAAACATGTTTGAACACTTAGCGTGTCTTGGTGTATTCTAAAGCCCTTTACCTGAGTAAGAAAATGTTATAAAGTGAGGGCTCACTAGAAAACTTGCATGAAAACCGTTATCCTTTTTGTATACCATTTAATAAACTTCACGGTTGTATTAGTCAGCCAAAGGGGGTGCTAATGTGAAATACCAAAAATGGGTTGGTCTTTATAAAGGGTATTTATTTGGGGTAGAAGTCCACAGATACCAGGCCATAAAGCTTTAAGTTTCTTCTCTCACCACAGTCTATGGCCACGTGTTGGAGCAAGACAGCTGCCGGCATTTGCCAGGGTTCAGGCTTCTGGGGTTCCTCTCTTCCCGGGGCTGTGTTTCTCTCCGGGCTTAGCTCCTGTTTCCTCCACAAGGTCAGCTGTAGACGATCAGGTGAACAGCTTGCTTCTCTTCTCCTGGGGCCTTCTTTCCAACATCAAAACTGCTTCTCAAAAGACTGCTTCAACTGTCCTTTGCCTTGCCTTTTATATTTGATTTCCCACCCACCAAGGGGTGGGGCTCAACGCCCTAATCCTAACCTAATCATGCCCAGATTAACAGATCAGTTTACAAGCATGATTTAATTATATTTTTGGAATTCTTAATTACATCAAAATGGCCAACTGTTACAACGGTCCAGGTAACTTAGCGTAAAACATTTTTTCCCATATTTATTCCTTCCATTTGACGGTTATTCCATAGACTTATACTATACCAGATATGGTTTTTGTATGATTAGGAATGGTTTCTGCATCACCAGGTTTTAAATGATAAAAGTGATGGACAGTAAGAACTAGAAAGGTCCCTGGAGGTCATCCGTGCGTGGCCTTGTGTAAATAGACAAGGAAACTTAATTCCTCATAGGTGAAGTGACGTGACCATTTAGGATGATGGATAGCTTGATACTGAGCAAATAGGACTAAAACCCAGTCTCTGCCGCCATGGTTGCTTGCGGCCCTCTTTCATTTGTTTGTACTCAGTGCGTCGGTACTGTGTGTGGCAAAGATGATTGGGTTAAAGGCCTTCTGCTCCACCTCCTGCCCCGTGCTGTGCTCTACCCAGAGCCGCTGAGTATTGTGGAAGCTGTGAGTTGAATGATCTGCTAGTAGAACCTGCACAACTGTGCCTGCTAACACTTGCTTTTGCCCCCTTGCCCTTATTATATTTTTAGGCAAAGGAGTTCATGGAAGTGGATTCAGTGGTTGTGATGTAGTTTTCACAACTCGGTGGTTTCCCACAAATCATTTGAGAGGAAAGCACGAATGAACTCCACCTGCAGTTGCACAGAGCTCGCCATGGCTAAGGTGATGAAACGGAGTCAGCATGGCGGATGTAGGAGCCCGCCTGCCTGGTTCTAGAAGACTCTGATGTATTGAGTGTGTGAAAGACCAGTCAGAGTCAAGTGTGCAGACCACAGAATTTTATTTGGGCCACCAGGGTTTTGCTGCAACAAAGGAAGCCAAAACGAAGGTAGCTTTGGGGGCTCTCGGGATGGCAAAGGCTTTTTATAGACGTTGAAAAGGAAATTAGCTTAACTCCTATCGATTGGACCAGGGTTTGTCCACTTTATGGGGGTGGGGGTTTAGTGAAGGTGGGCTTTATTTTTTATTGGGTCGAAGCTAACAAACTCGGGGCTTGATCAGCTCTGTGGGTCAACTGCCTTGGCGGGGATTTCAAATTTCAGAAGATAAAGAGGAAACTTCAGAGGGTGTGGATTTTTTGTTTTAAAATTTTTTGGCTCAGAGGGACTCCCCTGGGCTTTCTCTATACAATTTTGTCAATTCCCCCCCCTTTTGGTCATTCCTTTGGTTATGCGGGCACACCCAGAGGTGGTGTTAGTCTCTCATTCGCCACTAAAATCTCCGGTGTTCTGTTGCTGATTTCACGGGTTAGCGGAGATTTGCCTCGTCCCATTTGTGCTGGTTTTGTCTCCTCTGTTGTATCATTTGTTGAGTTAGTGGCTCTGCAGCATTTAAGAGTAGAGAGATCCGACAACGCCCGAGGGACATTATGAATATGATTAAGAGGATAACAAGTGTGCCCCTTAGGACATCTCTGAGCCGAGGTCCCCACGACCCCAGAAGCCCACCAAAAAGAGACTCAACTCAGTCAGATTTGGGAGGTGCCCACTGATTTGGCTGCTCCTCTAGTCTGGGCTTCTGCTGCCAGTACCTCTTGGCAAGCTTCCTCTTGACTGTCATTTACAAGTACACAGCCCTGCGTGCCCACGAGTGTACACGTCTCCTTGGGAAGTCACAATCTGCTGTCAGTTTTGTAGACTCGTTTTGCAAGGTCAGCTGGTGAGCTAGAGTATGGGAAACCGGTCATAAGAGCCCTCGTGTTTCTAATTTTCCTTTTTGGAAGCTTATTGTAAATAACCATTTGGGAAACAGCAGAAGCTGTGTAACAGGGCCTAACCCAATTCATCAGTGGTACTTCTTATGTCTTGTCTCCACATACAAAATAATGTCCTTGAAGAGCTTATTAAGGGCCCCTGTTGCTTTGGATATTGGCTTGTTGAGCTAATCAGGTGTACCCTCCAAAAGGAGAATCATAACCATCATCATTTTTATTGTTATCTGGTATCTTAGTCCCATTTAACCAACAATTTCCTTTGCCTGACCTTTCAACCAACCAGCAGTTTGTGTCTTGAGTGAAATAACTTCTCATGTTATTAAAACCTTGGAGTGTAGAAGGACAAAGGAATTGTGTTCAAGGTAGGAGGACGTAGTGTAAAGAGGAGATAAAATCATGGTGAAGATTGGGCATTGTGAGAATATGCTATAGGGTGAAGAAGAGAATGCTTAGATGGTGAAAAGGAAGAGGCAGAATGACATAAGGAAATTCAAATGAGTCTTGGGCATCTGCTTATTCCCACGTCTTGGGTAGAAGCTGTCTACATCAGTTGCTGTCTCCTTGTGGAATCTTCATGTCGATTTTAGCTTGAGATCCAAGATAGGAGTAACCTCTCACAGGCATGTTTTAGTGGTGGCAGGTGGAACGAGGGGTCAGTTAATTCCTTGTAGTTTTACTGTCGTACTGGTGGTCAATAGACTTGATAAGGTCCTTTCCATCTGGGTCCTAAGCAGTCCTTCAGTGATGTGTCCTCCAGTAGATCAAGGCTCTGGGTTGAAGGACATGTAGCATCCCCTGTGGAGGAGTCTTGGGAAAGGAAGCCCAGATCTGTGAATGGTGGACCTGGGTCTATGAGTCTCTTCACACTTAGCTTTACATCGTAATAAGTAGGAATCTCATAAACTAGGAGAAAAAAGCCCCACAAGCCTTCCCATCGTACTTTCAAAGGCGGTTAGCCAGTGTTTTCTTGATGAGCTAGGTCTTGTTTCCATCAAAGCTAAGGGAGGAATTCAACTAATTGAGCTCATTTAAGTTTTAAGATACCATTTGTTCATTTTACCTTTCCTGACAGTTGAGGATGGTAGGGGCAGTGAAGCTTTGGTTGATGGGTTAGACTTTGCAAATTTCCTTGATTTCAATCCCAGAAAACTGGGAGCCTCTATTGCTTGAGGAGAATAGCAGAAATTACCCAGGTGGGGAAAACGAAGTCTAATAGTTGTTTTTTGTTTGTTTTTTGTTTTTTTTTTAGCTACTGTGAGGGCAGTAGCCTTGTGACAAGGAAAAGCCTTTATCCATCCGGAAAATAGACATATGATAAGGACGTGTCCTTATCCCATAGAAGGATACAGCTGTGTAAAGTCCCAAAGGACTTCGAAGATGTCCAAAAGGGCCGTGTTGGTTGAGGTATTTGAACCTGTCCCACCTTTGTGGTTTTACCAGGGATATGTTAATTGACAGGTAGAACGTAATTTATATACTTGCCTTGCTTCTCATTTAAAGTCTCCCAATCCCCTCCCCCTTTTTTTTCCTGGAAAAGAAGGTCTCACCTGTAGCCGACTGTATATGCACTTTCAGGGAAGCATCAAGCAATGAACTGAGAAGGAAATTTGGTTGACGTGTAGCTTTTTTTTTTTTAAATTTTTTTTAAAGAATAACTAAAATTATGGTCACCACTATGCTGCTGTCTAATAGTAAGAACATTGTCAAATCTCTAGGAATTTTACATAATCTCTAAATATTTATAGGAGTAACATTTACTCATACAAATTTAACCAGACTTTTAATTTGACAGCACTTGCCACGAAACTCCTAACATCATAGCCTGTTCCTAGCACCTGTCCTTTTACAAGCTGAAAGAACAAACCTTTTGCAATTTTCCAGGGTCCCACTGGAAATCCCCCAAGGCAGTTGGAGATAAAAAAAGATATCCTTTAGGGTGTGATTGTGAGACGGCAAAATGTTAAAGTTGTCAGGTTTGAATATTTTGTTAACAAAATGACAACTTTTAATTATGTGAAGACTCAAGCTTTTCCACTGTAATTTGCGGAGGGGACTTAAGATTTTCTTAAGCTGATGTGTAATCTTAGGGAAACTTTTCCCTATTTCTCAGGCCTATTTGATGTTTAGATTTATTGTGGAAACAGGAAATCCTGGGTCAGTCCAGCCAGCTTTTATCATCCAGGATTTAGCAGGTTTTGACTAACGTGTATATGAGATGATATGGGTCAGTTAGCTGTGGATCATGTGCACCCAAAAGAATTCTAAATGTTTCTATGAATATTTGCTGGTTGTATTTGGGGAAATCTTTAATAGTTCTTAATTCAGTTAGAGCCCAAGGTTTAAATTCTGCTCTAGCGGGCAGCCAGTTTCCATGGAAGCCTTCGTCTTTAAAGCATCTGGACTAGATCATTTTCCATCTGGGGTCAGGAGGAACTGGTTAGGGGAGCTGTGAGGGAAGGACTGGGGACGGGAAGGTGGGGAAACTGTAGGTTTGTGTTGGAGTTCTTTCCCTTTTGTTCTGTTTGGTCTTTTCTTTTTCTAAAGAACCTTTAAGTGAAGCTATTGTGGAGGCAGATTGTCTTCTGGCAGCCTCCAAGGACCAACCTTAGATCCCCTTTTATCGTTGTTTTTTTTTTCATTTTTAAGGCACCTTCAAGGGTACAATTTTGTTCCTATAAAGTTTCTCAAACTGGCCACTACAAAGACAAGTCGTTCTGGGGAGCGGGTGTAGCTCGGTGGTTGATTGCCTGCTTCCCACGTTTGAGGTCCTGGGGTCAATCCCTGGTACCTCCTTTCAAAAAAAAGACAAAAAAAGACAAATCTTTCTTTTAAGGTCTACCCATGAACAGAAAGTTTGCAGGGCCAAAGTGCCAGAATATATAAGAAGCAGGAGTTTTAGGAGACCCCATTAGGCTGTGGGCAGATAATTGTCTCTTGAGCCTGAGGCCAAACTTGTGAAAGACGTATGGGAGGCGAGAAGGCAGACTCCAGCATTTTATTTCACACAGCAAAGCTTTGAGGCAACAAAGGAAGCCAAGACGGAGGTTCTAGGGGTGGCCAAGGACTTTTATAGATATAGAAAGGAAATTAGCTCAACTCCTACATGGACCGGGGTTTGTCCATTTTACCTGGTGGTGGGGGAAGGGGCAGGCAGGTGGTCTTTATTCGGAATGGGGTCCAAGGTAATGAACTAGGGGCTTGACTGGCCATCTGAGTCCACTGCTTGGTTGTGAGGATTTCAAATTTCAAAAGATAAAGAGGAAATTTAAGAGGACCCTGGGGTTTTTGGCTCTGAGGGCCCCCCCCCGGGGCTTCAAATGCTAACCAGGGACTCTTATGAAACAACCGGGATGCCTGAGCCCAGTTAGTAGGGTTTTCACCCTATATGGGAAATTGCCTGTGGTCATCGTGCAGAAGGGAGGTGGCCTCTATTGTCAAATTCCATCGAGTTACGAGAAGTTAAAGCTGACTGGAGTTGGAGTAAGCTTGGTTACCGCTGAAATACAAGTTCCAGTTGGTGAATGTCAGGACTCCTGGAGGTTGCTTGTGTCAGGTAGCTGGGTTTGGCTCTGGAGCTGTGGGTGGGTAGAGCGTGGAGCCCCCCGTGCATCTGTCTTAGCTTTCCTCCTCCCTGGCTTGTGTTTTGAAGACGTGGTTTTCAAACTGGGGTGTTGAGAGAGGAGGAACCCAGTTTTTTCCTTTTTTTTTTACTGTGAAAAACTTATTTTGAAACCTGAAATCTTTTCCTCTTTGTTCAAAATATGAGCTCAACCTGGGTTTACTTAAAGCAGGATTTAACTACTAAAGGAGATTTACTTTGTAGTCGACTATTAGGAAAATCTGGGCTGGGAGGGAATTTTGAGCTAGAGACACTGTCTGTGTCTCCTGGGCTAACTTGAAGCCCAGGCTTGGTATGAAGCTAAAGCTAGAGATGCAGAATTCGACTGTGTTCTGTGATGCAGGTTGTTGAGAGATTGTGCTTAGAGACTAAGCTGGTTTTTAGGAAACTTTGCAGTTTACTGGCGGTCTTTCCGCATGGAATCCCTCTTCTATACTCTTCGGCTACTTCTACCAAAGTGTGCGTGTCCTGTGAGTGGGACGCAGTGTGCTTTGGAGCCTGACAGCCAAGTTGTGCAGTGGTTGTGTGCTGCCTTGCAGTCCTGAGGTCTGGGCAGGCATCCCAGCCGGGACCCAGCTGCAACCGAATTGTCTTCAGTGGCCCAGCAAAGGTGAAGAGCTATTTGAAGTTGGATGAAGGCACATTTTACCCATCATCCTTTAGAGGCGTTCTCTTGTGGCAAAGTTCTTAATTTCTGTAAACACAGAGCAAGGCTGAGATTGAGCCAGCCTTCCTTGGAGTGGGAGCACCATGTCAACTTTGAGCTTTCGTTCCTCGTGTTTTGAGGTCCTTGAATTGCCCTGTCCTGTCACCCACTTGCTGAGCTGCAGAGTTTTGGTTTGCATGTTACTTATCTGGTCCTCACTTGTCTTCCTCTGAGAAAAGGAGTTGGAGAAAGAATTTCCAAGTCCCTGCTTCATCAGCAGTAGCAACGTCTCCTTGACTGGGAGGAGCCTGTGAAGGCCCTTAGCTGAGTCTCATCTAATTACAGTCTGCCCAATGTGCAGAGAAGGACGGAGACTCAGAGAGGATGAAGAGTCAAGCAACTCAATCTGACTCCAAAGCGCCTCTCCTCTGGACCGTGCCAGGCTGGTTTTTCACAGCTTTTATGATTCCGCAAAAAGTATTTAATGCCACTTTTCTCTGGTTAGAAATAATTAACCGAAGCACAAACGTGATGTCTGTATCTGCTTTATGCTGATTGAAAGTAGTCTAGAATAACTGCGCTTCTAACGATATCATAATCTGCACCAGAAATTATAAGAGCTCACAGAAATGAACTCGCACGGTATCATTTTCTTAATCTTAAAGAGGAATTTTTAGACAACAAAGTTCCTGGAGGAAATTGTACATTTTTTTCCCCCCCGAGTGTCATAAAAGCTGGATTTTGGAATAGTCTTTTGGTAGCAGATGGACAAGTTACCTTTACATTCGTGAATAGTTTTGCTTTACACAGAAAGAAGGCGCTATCCCATATTGCTGTTATATTTGGGCTTTCAGTGCTGGGATCTTGTGAATTTGCTATTATAGTAGGCTGAAACCTATATATAGGGACACAAATTAAATGTGGTATATATCCATGCCTTCAGAAAAAGAAAGCAAATACTATGTTTGAAAGCCAAGCTATAAAAAGTAAATGATATCATAGGAGTGCCAAGTCAGGATTTCATTTTACTAAGCAAATGCTCCTATCTCTTCCCTTTTGTGTCCTGAAGTGGCAGAATGGGGAATGCAAATGTCTTAATGTTAGAACCAGAGACGTTTCCAGGTGGCAGAATTGTTAACCTGGCAGAATTCATCCTGCACCTTAGGAAATAGATCCAGAGAGGTGAGGCTTGTACTCTGGTAAATTCGCTTTCTGTTACCGAGCATCCTACAGACCTGATTTTATTGTTAAAGGGGTGGGGGGCACTTTTAATTTAATGTGCGTTACCCATTATTTTCTTTTCCTCAAAGGTAACATTAATTTCCTTGGAAATATGTGTCTTTGACCACTGAAGCTAGATTATTACCTGCCACTTGGGTCGATCACATTTTAAAATCTAATTTTAATATACACACACCGGTGTGAGCAGGAAGGAAAAGTGCATGAGCCCTTTGCTGTGTCTGGACATGAGTGTCTTCTGGGTGATCTACACATCTCAGGAATCCCATCTCAGAAATGCACAGGCCTCAATTTCTATAGTGGAAACATATGTACGACATAGCATTTCCCACTTTAAGCACTTTCAAGTATACAGTTGAGTGGTGGTAATTGCATTCCCGATGCTGTGGATGCTTTATGCCTTCAGCACCGTCCATCACCCCAAACAGACTCCACACCCGCTGAGCATTGCCTCCCCATTCCCCACCTTCACCCGGTGCCCAGTGCTCCATCTACATCCTGTCTCTGAATATTTTAGATATTGCATATACGTGAAGTCGTACCATATTTGTCCTTTTGTGTCTGGTTTATTTCACTCACCGTGATGTCTTCAAGGTTCATCCACGTTGTTGCGTGAATCAGAGCTTCATTCCTTTTCACGGCTGAATAATAGTCCGTTGTATGGATATGCCACGTTTTGTTTATCTGTTTGTCCCTTGCTGGCCATTTGGGCTGCCTCCGTCTTTTGGCTGTTGTGAATAACGCTGCTATGAACGTTGATGTACAAATACCTGCTCGAGTCCCTGCTTTCACGTCTTGGGAATGTTTATACCTAGAAGTGGGATTGCTGGGTCCTCGGGTAACTCTGTACTTAACTTTCCCAGGACCTGCCAAACTGTCTTCCACAGTGGCTGCGCCATTTTATAGCTCTTTCTTTCCCAGAGCTGCCTTCCAGCCCTACTGGAGCTCTGATAACGACAGGATGGGTTTCCACGTGGAAACGTGAAACAGTTTATATCCAGGCAACATTTTGCGTTACTCCGCCGTGGTCAGGTACTGGATAGAAAGGAACATCTAATGACAGGACCCAGGTAAGCTGTCACCCCATCAAATGCTCAATGGTATGCCTTTGGGGACATGGTCAGAAGCCAAGGAATAAATTCTTTATTTAGTCCTGCACACATGCAAACCATCTTGGCACCCTTTCTGACATGCTTTTCTCAAGTCCTCCCCAAGGTCCCCACCCCGGCTCATCCTTTCACAAGGAGAATTGAGTGTTTCTCACCACCCCCACCCCCTTCCTGGGACTAGAATGTTTTAATGCTAAGCAGCTACTTTTCTTTGCAAACTTCTCTGTGGTTAATTGTCTTGGGCTGAGGGAAATAGACCCCTACGGAGCACTGGGGAAGGACTGGAAATATTTTTGTAACGAGGAGGCTGCCAGCCGAGGCGGCGGCACCCGAGCAGGGGCTGCGGCTTGCAGGGACTGACTCATCCGTGATTCAGAGGGCAGCGGTCTGGGTGGCCCCCTGGCCCAGCGTGGCTCCAGGATGGAGAGCTTGGCTGTCACAGGAACACTGGCAAGTTAAACTGTAGGAGGCTGATTCTGACTCCGGTCAAGTGTGGGCTCACTCTTGTCCTGTGTTGGGACTTTTATGAGAAGCTAAACTAAACTCACATACACCTTTTGGCCTGGGGTACCAGGTGTGATTGGGGGAGACTGAGGAGCTGCTGGTTTGGGGAAACTGGGCTGGGAATAGATAAATGCCCTAACATCGTTTTCTCAGCTCATCCGAGATGTCACCTTTGTCGTACTCTAAATTGCCATGTAACTGGGATCTCTTTCTGGACTCTATTTCTGTTCAGTAGCAAACTGGTAAACCCACTGTAATTTTATTGCTATTTCGCTATGTGACAGGAAATCCCCCCCCTTGTTATTTATTTTCAAAATATTCTTCCTTGGCTGTTGTCAACGAAGTTATTTTTTCCAGATGAACTTTAGGATCAGTCTGTCAAGTTGCATTAAGAAGCCATTTGGTATCTGTACACTGATGTTCACAGCGGCATTATTCATTAACCAGAGATGGAAGCAGCCCAAGTGTCTATCGATGGATGAATGAATAAACAAAATGTGGCAGCAGTTAAAAGGAATGAAGTTCTGATGCTTGCTACAACACCGAGGAAGCTCGAAGACATCACGCTGAGTGAAGTAAGCAGACACAAAAAGGACAAATATTCTATGAGTCCCCTTATTTGAAATATCTGGAATAAGCAAATTCGTAGAGATAAAGTAGATTAGCTGCTATCAGAGGCTGTGGGGGGAAGGGGGAATGGGGACTTAGTGCTTTAATGGGTTTAGAGTTTCTGTTTGGGGTGATGAAAGAGTTTTGGTAATGGATGGTTGTGAGGGTAGCACAGTACTGTGACTGTAACTAATGCTACTGAATTGTACACTTAGAGGTTAAAATGGCAAATTTTGTGTCATAATTTTAAACAATTCATTTGGGATTGTATTGAGTGTATAGTAATTTAGAGAGATGTCTTTTTATTTGAGTCTTCCTATCTAGGAACACAGAATGTGTCAGAATTTTTTAGGTTTTTTAATGTTTTTTTATATCCTTTAGTAAAATAGTTTAAAAAAATAGATACTATACATTCATTTCTTCCTAGTTATTTAGTAATTTTTGGTGGTGTTGAAAAACAGTTTTTTTTTCCTATTATGTTTTAAGTGGTTATTACTGACATATAGAAGATGATTGATTTTTGTATGTTCATGCTGTGCTGCCCTCATTGAACTTGCTTAATAATGCTAATAAGTTTTCAGTTCTCTATTCTTGATTTTTAAGTAGACATTGTAGCATCCATCTTGTCGAATTGCATTAGGGCACATCAAATGACTTACTAAGCTTTCCATCTTATTCTTTACTCAGGAGCTCTATATAATGTAAGGGTTTGCTTTTTCTTTGAAAGTTCCATAGAGCTCGTAGAAGCAAGTGGGATTTTAATGCTTTGTTTATATTATAATGAATTTTTTTAAAAGGAGGTACCAGGGAAGCAGGCGCTCAACCACTTGAGCCATACCCACTCCCAAATGACAGTTGTTTTTTATTTATTTATTTTTTTTTCTGAGGTACTGGGGCTAGGGATTGAACTGGGGACCTTATATATGGGAAGCCAGTGCTCAACCCTGAGCCACATTGGTTGTTTTTGCTTGTTTTTGTTTTTTTTTTTTCTTTTAGGAGGCACTCAACTGCTTGAGCCCCACTCACTCCCGTTTTGTTTTTAGGAGGTACCGGGGATCGAACCTGGAACCTCACACATGGGAAGCAGGTGCTCAACCACTTGAGCTGCATCTGCTCCCTATATTACTCTAATTTTTAAGAACTAGAGTTCGGGAAAGGAAGGAGAGTGGTGGGGGTGAATGGAGAGGGAAGAAAGGTTAAGGGTAGGAGATTGAGGCAAGCCCTGGTAGAGAAGGAAAGTTGAACATTGCAGGAAGAGATTAATTGATAGCAAAAGGCTCTGAGGAGCCAGCGAGAGACTGGCTGCAAGATGCAGTAAAGGGATTATCCAGGGATGAGAAGACAGTGCCTCCCCCAGTCAAAAGCTTCTCTGAGGGCCTTCATTCCCTGGGGAGGGGGCAATCCAGCTTATTCACCCGCTGCTTCACAGCCAGGGTGTGATGACCGTTAGTGCCAAATTTTTCCTACAAAAAAAAGGAAAAAGAAAAGGAAAAAAAAGGTGTCAAAGTTGGCACCGAATTGCCTTCCGTTGGGAGGAGGTTGATTTTGAAAGTCTTTTGATGGCTCTTTGCATTTTGTGACTCTGATCCCCAGGAGAGGAGAGATTAAGGTTGAGGAGAAGAGCTAAGGGAGGATTTGACCATGACTTGCTGGGAGAAGGACTTAGCAGGAGATCTCTACTTCACCTTCCAATCATAAGCTCCTGGTGCTGTGGCCCCAGGGCTAGAGGCATGGCAGCTGAGCCCTCCAGCTTCCTGTGCCTCCTGGGGGTGTGAGAGCTACTCTTTCCTCACTTCTGTGCAATAATACCGACTTGTAAATCTTGGGGGAGAGCTGTTTCTCTAAGGGTGAACCTGAGATTTAGGATTCTCCTGGCCACTGTGGAATTTTTTTTTTTATTTTGTAAGTGTGGTCTCAGTTTATGGCTCAACCAGCAAGATTCTACCCCACTAGATAAAAAGATCAAACCTCTCATTCTAGAGAGCCCACAGTGTTTGGATCCAGATGGCTGGCGTGGGAGATAAAAGGTAAGGAGGTCTGACACAGTGACGATGTCTTATAGACCGGCAGAAGCGATTTCTTTTGGCTTTCATACTCTTTTAGACGTCGTTTTCATCAGTACCTGGTAATGTGAAGACGCATTCTTGGTTTTGGTGCAGTGTCTTTCCATGACGCTCTTTGTCCTCATCCACTCTTGCTGTGTCTCTTTGTCAAACGTGACTAAGTTTTTAGGAAATTCCACGCAGTTGCTACTCCCAGGACATGGAACATTTTAACCCTTGGTGTGCTGAAACTGCCAGTGTGACAGTGGGCGATCACAAATACTTCTGGTCATTAACCAGGTTAGCTGACTAAAGGTGTCAGTTCCTTTGTTTTATGTTAGGTATGTATTAGAATTAATCAGGGGGCACGGATGTGGCTCAAATGGTTGGGTGTCTGTCTCCCATATGGAGGGGCCAGGGTTCGATCCCCAGGACCTCCCGGTAAAAAAAAAAAAAAAAAAAAAAAAAAGAATTAATCAGGACAAACCCAAGGGAGGAAATGATTCTGTCGCTGTTGCTATTTTAAGTAGTATCATTTTTCTTTTCTTTTGTGATTTATTTTCAGTTTTTCTTACTAGTTGTCTCAGATTACACAAGAGGTTTTGTTTGTTCTTGAAAATGAAGAGATGGTTCATATGGCTATTTGCCTCTCTGGGCTTTTCAGACGAAGCAAACCGCATATTTTACATAAAGGGAACGAAATACATCAGGAGAGATTCCTGTATCATGGGATTAAGGATTTCAAACGTTAACAGCACTAATTTGAATTATCTTATTTACTTTTCTTATTTTGGGGTGGAGTCAAAAGTAAGAACATTCCTGAAATGTAAAAGGACCTACGAAACAGTTATTTTGGTTCGTGTTTTGAAGGCTGGGGTGGCGGGGGGGTGGGGGGAGTGGGAGGCCCCAGAGCCCCAGGTCCTGGAAGCACTGCTTTGATGTGGCAGAGGGGCCCCTCTGTGGCAGAGGGGAAAGCATGTCGTCTGTAGACTGCGGGACAGGACATCCGTGAGAAAGAGATGTCTAACCTGGGGCGAGGACTTGCATCGTGATGCAAGGATGTTATGTTTAGGTTGAACAAGCCAAGCCTTTTTGCCAAAATGTTTTCCTCACAGTTTTGTGTGTTTTCTCTTTGTACAGACAAACGTCTTAAGCTTGCTCGAACCTGTCTGCTTGTCTGTGAACAGGAATTAAAGTTTGGAAAGGTTAAATTGTAATCTTCTCTCCCTCCCCATCTCCTGTTAGGCTTGGACCAGTCAGTATGTTTACATTTGGAAAACAAGGATACCGATGGCTGTCTATGGCATGCATGGCATGAATCAGTAAATCCCTGTCCACACAAGCAAAATTAAAAGGAGAATTAAGGCATCTGCCAGCATAGTTCAGGGAAAATCCTTTGAGGGCAATTAGGATTTGTTTTCTTCATCTGTGTACTCTTTCAGACTCAGGTTTCCTTTTCCTTTCCTTTTCTTTCCCTTCACTTCCCCTTTCTTTTTCCTTCCTGTGTTATATTGAAGTTAAAGGAATGAAAGGTAAGTGAAAGAATCATGTCCCCTAATATTTCCTGACTTGCAGTTGAAAATGGCTCCAAGTTAGAAGACTGGCGTTTGGAATTCCAGGAGCACAGCCCCTCCAGGTGTCTTCCCTGCCAGGCTCTAGCTCAAGCTCGTGTCTGCATGGGTTGGCTCTGATCTCCTTGTCTCAGGTCTTCTGGTTGCCTTCCTGGAAGCTGGGTTCCGTTTTGCATCCGTGGTGTTGATGGCAGCCGATGGCCCAGGACCTCTGCAGCCTTCTGAGGCTTGCTGGAGGGATGGCCAGAGAGACGTGGTGGGAGCAGTTACTGCTGGCAGCCTCCGTGGGCTGAGCTGAGTGCAACCTTAATTTCCTGAGTGGCCAGCTTCTCTCCCTGCAGTGGTGGTGAAAAAGATAAGGCATAGCACCTCTAAAATAGGTTCTTTTTATTTTGTGATTTTTCCCTAATCTTGTCACTTATAGTGCTTTGGTTCTGACATCCAGAGGAGAAGCAGGGAAAGCTTCTTGGGTTTAAAGATATCAAAGATGTTAAAGAGCTGAAAGGCTTTTACATTGGAAAAGGTACTGTGTCAGAAGAAGAAAGCTTGCCCAGGATGGCGTTCTCCTGTGCATCCCTCTCAGGGCTTCCGAAAACACTGTCGGCTCTTTTCCTCTTGAAATGTTTCCCACAGTTGGCTTCTGGGCCAGCTTCTTTCTCTCTCCTCCTCCTTACTTTGCTGACTTGTCCTTTTCTGATGCCCTCTGGGGTCTCCTTGCTCTTCCCACCGTCTAATGGTGATCCTCCCCCTACGGTGCCTTCTGGGTCCTCTTTAGTGGATGATCTAATCTTCGTCCCCAACTTCAGTCGCCATCTCTGTGTGCTGCCCAGTCAAGACACGTCTGGTCGGGACCTCTCTTCTGGGGTCCTGTATCTTTTAACTTCCAACTGGACAGTGTCATCTGGACGCTGCCTCCTTCCTCCGTCCAGCCAACAAAACATGAACGGCTCCTTCTCGCCTCGTGGTAGCCCTTCTTCGTGGAGCTCCTGCCTCAGAGCATGGGTTTGAGCCCCTGAGAGCCCAGGTGAGTTTCCTGGCCAGGTTCACTGACCTCTCGAGGGTTCTTCTAAAATGGGAACAGTAACAACCTACCTTGAGGCTACATATGAGGGTTAAATGACCATCTGGCCCAGAGGAGACGCCAATAGCAAACACTGATGTACTGCCTGCCCCGTGCCAGACGTGACGTGCTTTACGGATTATAGCTCTACAAGGTAGGCAGTGCTGCTGTTTCTGTTTTACCCATGAAGACGTGCAATCACGGGGAGGTTGAGACGCTTGGCCAAGGTCACACAATAGTCCCTGGTCAAGCCTGGATTTGAATCCAGGTCATTGTGTCTGAACCACTTTGCTGTGCTGCCTAGGACAGTGTGTCAGCATCACGTCTGGGCTCTAGAAATAGAGTTTGGCAAGACGGTCCATTCTCCGTTTATGCTCTTTGACCTTTTCGTAGGTAAACCTGTCTTTTACCCATCAAGGGGACGGTGAGACGAGCTGTGGACAAACAAACTTGATGTGAAGTGGAGAAGAATCCCAGGGCCAAAGAAGTTGCTGAGGCTCGGTAGTGACCAGCACACACCTAACTAGCGGCAGGAAGACCCGAAGACCCAGGCACGGGGGCGTGGGCTGAGGAGCGCGGTGGGGTCCCAGACTCCGTCGCATCCTGGTGCTGGCTTCTCGCCATCCCTGGGGTCCCTTGGCTTCAGCTCTGCCTCGTCACATGGCTCCTCCTCCTCCTGCCTGATGTCCAAGTTCTCTGCCTCGATGGCCTCTCCTTATGAGGACTTACGGATTAAGCACGTGTGCTCTCTTGTGCTCTCTGTCACGTCCGTTCTCCACATAGCTCTTTGAACAGTGAACTGGGTCGTGTCATTTGCTTGCTTACGAACTTCCAGTGATCCCTCATTTCACCTTGAGCGATACCCAAGCAGATTATTTTGGCCTGCGTGATCTGGCCCCGCTTTCAGTTCCTTGCACGCAGAGTTCTGGATACACGCTACGTTTGCCCAAGCTTTCCCTCATAGCTGGGCTCGCCTTCCCTGCTACTTGCACGTCAAGCTCCTCCTTACCCTTCAGAACTCAGTTGTCATCTCCTTCAAGAGGCACTCCCCATTCTCCCTGCTAGTCTGCCACAGCACCCCATGTGCTTTTCCTTTAGCTCAGTTTGAAACGATGGATTTGTGTGTTTACTTGTTTGCGCCCCTTAGTGTCATCTTTGTTACTGCGTGCCCAGCATCAGTTCAGGGCTCACTGTATAGCCCTAAGTGTTTGTTGACTGAATGAGCGATGGCTACTTGAATCCATTCCTTTCCCCTCTCCCAAATGCTTTAATTCAAGTTAGCATTATCTCGCTTGGGCTATTCTGGAAGCTTCTAACCGGTCTCCCAGGATGCATCCCCTGTTGCCTTCCTCCAGTTCTTCCTAATGGAAAGAGTAGGAAGATGGGAGTGGGACAAACCAGGGTTTGGAACATGTTGTTTAGCTTCTCCAAGTCTCATTTTCTTCACCAGTAAGATGAGAAAATAATCCTGCCTGCCACCTAGCGTTGTTCTGAGGACTGTGGGAGGACAGTGCTTGGCACGTGGCTGGCATTCGGTAGATGTACTCCTCCTCTTTTAAATTGCATGCAGAATCATGTCGTCCCCCAGCTTAAATCTCTGGTGGTTCTCCACCTGCTGCCAGATAAAGGTGCGAGGCAGCACAGCCTTTCTGCCCTGCCTTGTCTCCCAGCACCCTCTGCTCCCCCTGGTTGCTTTCCCTCTTGCCTTTTTCAGCCTCCCAGCAGTCTCGCCTTGATTCCTTTCTCAGGAAACATTCCTGTGTCTCCCTTTTCCTCCCCACCTCCTACAGCTACTTAAACTCAGCTCAGGTGTCACCTCCTCCGTGGAGCCTGTCCACTTCTTCATGTGTCCAGTCCAGGGAAGTGTCAGCTTTCTCTTTAGCACACACACATCTGTTTCTGCACCTATCAGGGGTCAGTCAATGTTTGCTTTTCTGTCCTCTCTCTCCCACTTTCCCCCACCAATCCCCCAACCCCCTTCCCACCCCCGAGAACGGGAGCCTCACACACTGTATGTGCTCATTAAGTGTTGAAGGAGTCCCTATGAATAAATGTTTCCAGGGGACCCCATCATTATATCAAGAAGTCTTAGGATGTTTTTAAAACAGTTCATTGAAGGATGAGTTATATACCATAAAAATGCTCATTTGAACTAAACCGTGGGTTGGGTTTTGGGAAATATGCTGTCATGTAACCAACACAGCGAGGACATAGTTTCAGCATCCCGTGAGGTCTTGTGTCCCTTGGTCTCTGGCTGAGGCACCACTGAGCTGTTTTCTGTTTCTAGGCTTTTCCTGTTCTAGAAGAATGTAAACCATGCAGAACTTAGTCTTTAGTGCATGGCTGCTTTCAGTTAGAATAGTATTCTCGAGATTGACCCATGTTGGTATGTGAATCAGTCGTTTGTTTCTTTTTATTGCTGAGTCGTATTCCAGGGTATGGATGTACCACGGCTGAGTTGTCTGTCAGTAGCTCATAGTGAGTCTTTTTTTTTTTTTTTTAACTTTATTTTGTACATTTAATAATTGAAAACATAAGCAATTAAAAACTAAAAAGTAAACACGGATGAATAAATATATACATTTCTCAATTAAATGTAGTGGATACATGTAAATTTTTTTGTTGTTGTTTTGTTTTTTGTTTGTTTTTTTGTGTCAATCAAACAATATATTACACAATATATTTGGTTCATAGTAATGCATTCATACAGTATTTATCCTTTTGTGTCTGGCTTGCTTCACTCAACATAATGTCCTCCAGGTTTATCCATGTTGCCATATGCTTTATGACTTCATTTCTTCTTACAGCTGCATAATATTCCATCGTGGGACTAGACCACAGTTTGTTTATCCATTCATCTGTTGATGGACACCTGGGCTGTTTCCAACCTTTGGCAATGGTGAATAATGTGGCTATGAACATCGGTGTGCAGATGTCTGTTCGTGTCACTGCTCTCAGTTCTTCTGGGTATACACCCAGTAGTGGTATTGCAGGGTCACGTGGCAAGTCTATATTCAACTTCTTTAGGAACTGCCAAACAGTCCTCCATAGTGGCTGTACCATTCTGCATTCCCACCAACAGTGACGAAGTGTTCCTATCTCTCCACATCCTCTCCAACACTTGTAGTTCTCTGGCTTTTTAATAGTGGCCATTCTGATAGGTGTGAAATGATATCTCATTGTAGTTTTGATTTGCATTTCCCTAATCGCTAGTGATGTTGAGCATTTCTTCATGTGTTTTTTTGCCATTTGTATTTCTTCTTCGGAGAAATGTCTATTCAAGCCTTTGGCCCATTTTTTAATTGGGTCATTTGTCTTTTTATTGTTGAGTTGTAACATCTCTTTATATATCCTGGATATCAAACCCTTATTAGATATGTGATTTCCAAATATTTTTTCCCATTAAGTTGACTGCCTTTTCACCCTTCTGACAAAGTCCTGTGAGGTGCAAAAGTGTTTAATTTTGAGGAGGTCCCATTTATCTAATTTTTCTTTTGTTGCACGTGCTTTGGGTGTGAGGTCCAAGAAACCACCACCTACTACAAGGTCTTGAAGATGTTTCCCTACATTTTCTTCCAGTAGTTTTATGTTCCTGGCTTTTATATTTAGATCTTTGATCCACTTTGAGTTGATTCTTGTATAGGGGGTGAGATAGGGTACCTATTTCATTCTTTTGGTTATAGATATCCAATTCTCCCAACACCATTTGTTGAAGAGACTGTTTTTTCCTATTAGCGTGGGCTTGGTAGGTTTGTCAAAAACCAGTTGACTGTATAGGTGAGGGTATATTTCTGGGTTCTCAATTCTATTCCACTAATCGATGTGTCTATCTTTATGCCAGTACCATGCTGTTTTGACCACTGTAGCTTTGTAATATGTTTCAAGGTCAGGCAGTGAAATTCCTCCCACATTGCTCTTCTTTTTTAGAATACTTTTGGCTATTCGGGTGCACTTACCCTTCCAGATGAATTTGGTGATTGCCTTCTCTAATTCTGTAAAGTAAGCTGTTGGGCCTTTGATTGGTATTGCATTGAATCTATAACTCAGTTTGGGCAAGATTGACATCTTCACGATATTTATTCTTCCAATCCATGAACACGGAATGTCTTTCCATTTGTTTAGGTCTTTTAAAATTTCTTTTAGCATTGTTTTGTAGTTTTCTGCACATAGGTCCTGTACTTCCTTGATTAAATTAATTCCTAGGCATTTGAGTCTTTTTGTTGCTATTGAAAATGGAATTTTCCTCCTTAGATTGTTCAGTACTAGTGTACAAAAACATTACTGATTTTTGCGTGTTGATCTTATATCCTGCCACTTTGCTGAACTCATTTATTAGTTCAAGTAGCTTTGTCGTGGATACTTCAGGATTTTCTAAATACAGGATCATGTCATCCGCAAACAGTGAGGGTTTTACTTCCTCTTTTCCTATTTGGACGCCTTTAATTTGTTTGTCTTGTCTAATAGCCCTAGCTAGAACTTATAGTACAATGTTGAATAACAATGGTGACAGTGGGCATCCTTGTCTTGTTCCTGATCTTAGGGGGAAAGCTTTCAACCTTTCCCCATTGAGTATGATGTTGGCTGTGGGTTTTTCATATATGCCTTTTATCATATTGAGGAATTTTCCTTTTATTCCTATCTTTTGAAGTATTTTTATCAAAAAAGGATGTTGGATTTTGTCGAATGCCTTTTCTGCATCTATTGAGATGATCATGTGGATTTTTTCCTTCAATTTGTTAATGTGGTGTATTACATTGATTGATTTTATGTTGAACCAGCCTTGCATGCCAGGAATAAATCCCACTTGGTCGTGATGTATAAGTCTTTTGATATGCTGTTGGATTCGATTTGCAAGTATTTTGTTGAGAATTTTTCCATCTATGTTCATGAGAGAGATTGGTCTGTAATTTTCTTTTCTTGTGGAATCTTTATCTGGCTTTGGTATTAGGGTGATGTTGGCTTCATAAAATGTGTTGGGTAATTTTCCCTCCTCTTCAATTTTTTGGAAGAGTTTAAACAGGATTGGTGTTAATTATTTTAGAAATGCTTGGTAGAACTCACCTGTGAAGCCATCTGGTCCTGGACTTTTCTTTGCTGGGAGATTTTTGATGACAGATTCAATCTCCTTAATTGTGATTGGTTTGTTAAGTTCTTGTATTTCTTGTTGTGTCAGTGTAGGTTGGTTATGAGTTTCTAGAAATTTGTCCATTTCATCCAGGTTGTCTAATTTGTTGGCATATAGTTTCTCATAATATCCTCTTATGATTCTTTTTATTTCTGTGAGGTCATTTGTAATTTCCCCCTTTTCATTTCTGATTGTATTTATTTGCATCTTCTCTCTTTTTTTCTTTGTTAGTCTAGCGAGGGGTTTGTCAATTTTATTGATCTTCTCAAAGAACCAGCTTTTGGTTTTGTTGATTTTCTCTATTGCTTTTTTGTTCTCATTTTCATTTATTTCCGCTCTAATCTTTATTATTTCTTTCCTTCTGCTTGCTTTGGGATTGGTTTGCTGTTCTTTTTCTAGTTTCTCAAGTTGTTCAGTTAAATCTTTGAGTTTAGCTCTTTCTTATTTCTTAATATAGGCATTTAGGGCTATAAATTTCCCTGTCAGGACTGCCTTTGCTGTATCCCATAAGTTTTGATATGTTTTGTTCTCATTTTCATTTGTCTCAATATATTTACTGATTTCACTTGCAATTTCTTCTTTGACCCACTGAATATTTAGGAGTGCATTGTTCAGTCTCCACACATTTGCAAATTTCCTTTTTTCCTGTCTGTTACTGATTTCTAGTTTCATTCCATTATGATCTGAGAAGGTGCTTTGTATAATTTCAGTCTTTTTATATTTATTGAGAGCTGTATTGTGACCTAACATGTGGTCTATCCTGGAGAAAGATCCATTGGCACTTGAGAAGAATGTATAACCCGCTGAGTTTGGATGCAGTGTTTATGTCTGTTAGGTCTAACCTGTTTATCATATTGTTCAAGTTCTCTGTTTCCTTGTTGATCTTCTGTCTAGTTGTTCTATCTAATGATGTGAGAGGGGTGTTGAAGTCCCCGATGATTATTGTAGAAATGTCTATTTCTCCCTTCAGTTTTGCCAGAGTTTGTCTCATATATTTTGGGGCACCCTGGTTAGTTGCGTAGATATTTATGACTGTTATATCTTCCTGGAGGATCGTCCCTTTTATTAATATATAATGGCCTTCCGCATCTCTTATCACTTTTTTGCATTGGAAGTCTGTTTTGTCTGATATTAGTATAGCTACCCCTGCTCTTTCCTGTTTACTATTCGCATGGAGTATCTTTTTCCAACCTTTTACTTTCAGCTGGTTTGTATCCCTGGGTCTGAGGTGAGTTTCTTGTAAGCAGCATATGGATGGCTCATGTTTTTTTATCTATTCTGTCAACCTGTATCTTTTGATTGGGGAATTTAATCCATTCACATTCAATGATATTACTGAAAATGCACTATTTATTTCCTCCATTTTATTCTTTGGTTTTCATATGTCATCTTATTTTTGTCTTTCTTTTTACTCTTTTGGTTATCCTTTCTGCTTTTCTTTCTTCTATACTCTCCTTCTAGCCTCTCTCTCCTGTCTTTTTCTTTCAGGTTCTAAGGCTTCCTTTAATATTTCCTGCAAAGGTGGATTCTTTTTTACAAACTCTCTTAGTTTCTGTTTGTTTGTGAATACCTTATATTCACCTTCATATTTGAAGGACATTTTTGCTGGATCAAGAATTCTTGGCTGGCACTTTTTCTCTTTCAGTTTCCTAATTGTATCATATCACTGTCTTCTTGTTTCCATGGTTTCTGAAGAGAAATCTGTACAAAGTCTTACTGGACGTCCTTTGTACGTGATCGTTTGCTTCTCTCTTGCTGCTCTGAGAATTTTCTCTTTATCTTTTACATTTGACATTCTGAATAATATGTGTCTTGGCGTAGGTCTATTTGGATTTATTCTTATTGGGGTACGGTGTGCTTCTTGGACATGTAAGTTCATTTCTTTCGTGAGAGTTGGGAAATTTTCAGCTATTATTTCCTCAAATACTCTTTCTGCCCCTTTTCCTTTCTCTTCCCCTTCTGGAACTCCCACGACACGTATGTTGTTGCGTTTTGTGTTGTCATTCAACTCTCTGAGCCCCTGCTCAATTTTTTCCATTCTTTTCTCTCTCTGTTCTTTTCTCTCTTCAATTTTAGCTGCTCTGTCTTCAGTATCATTTATTCTTTCTTCTATCATTTCGAGTCTGCTGTTGTGCTCTTCAAATGTATTTTTGACTTCACCTATTGTGTCTTTCATTCCCATGAACTCTGTTACTTTTCTGTTCAGGATTTCAAATTCTTCTTTACGTTCGCGCAATGACTTCTTGATGTCATTGATCTCTTTAACTATATTTTCTTTCATCTCATTAATTTGATTTTGGAAATGTGTGCTCATCTCACTGATTAGTTCTCTCAAATTCTGCATCTCTTCTGGGACTTTGCTGTATTCCTTTTCTTGGGCCATGTCTTCTATTTTCTTAGTATGGCCAGTAATTTTTTGCTGGTGCTTGGGCATCTGGTTAGTTTGTATTTTACTTAGATGCTCTATCTCTTTCTCTTTTATGGGGTTTTAGTGGCAGGAGGCTGTGAGTTACCACAGCTCTTTGATTTTTGGCTCAACCTTGATTGTTAGGATTGTTCTGCTGGTTGCTCAAAACTGGGCACTGGACCCAGTAATTGGTTGTAGAGTCGTTTCCTAGGGCCTTGGGCAGGGAGGCTATAGAGGCCAGGAAAAGCCTCTCTTACTTATTAATTTTCTTATGTGCACTTCCTTGGTCTGCCAGGAGATGGCGCTTGTTGGCAGCTCTCAATTAAATGCCTGGTTGGAGTGTATTTGTTGTGACACAGGCCAGATCATTGTGATAGAGCTTCCTGTCTGGGGGCTAGGAGCCCTGTGATTCAAACTTTCTGAGACAGTTCTCCAAGCGCCCCCCTTTTTCCCAGCTAGGAAATATTTCCACTCCCTTCTGAATCCTCAACAATCAGTCCCTGTTAGTAGAGGATGGGATTGGGAGGTTTGTCTATCTTTAGCCCCTTACAGGCTCCAAGGCAAACAATGGCGCAGCCCCACCCAGCCTGGAAGGGCTCTCAGGACAGGGCAGACCAAACCTGGGAGTCCAAAGCAGGGGCAGCCCCAGGCTCTCTCTCCCCTCTCCCGTGGTGTCCTCAACAATTAGTCCAGGCTAGAAGAGAGGGAGGTTGCAAGGGTCAGATTCCTCCAGTCCTTTCTAGGCTCCCAGGGCAAACCTCCGTGTGGAAGGGTCCGTGGGGCTCCGCAGCCCAAATTTCAAGTCAGAACCTGAGTCAGCCTAAGGCTGTGTCCCTCTCTCTCCCCTTTCCGGGAGTGGTAGATCCCTGGAGCCCCCTTTGTCTGTGGTTGCAGGCCCAGGGGCCCGAGAATTCTGAAGAGTGTGGGGGAGGGTGCCGGCAGCAGCAGAAGCTGCTACTTCCCACTCACGGTTCTGTAGTCGCGATTTCCTTCTTCTGTCCCTCTCTCCTCTGGGTGGTGTGCAGCCTTCACCTGCTGTCCTAAACCCTAGAAGATCTTTTTCGGGGCTGTTTCAGCTTGCCCTCTAGCTATTTTTCTGGAGAAGAGATTCCTGTGTCTTACTAGTCCGCCATCTTCCCGGAAGTCCATAGTGAGTCTTGAAATCAGGTAGTTTAAATTCTTCTACTTTGTTGGTTTTTTTTTTTTTTCCCCCAAAATTGTTTGGGCTATTCTTGTTCTTTTATATTTCTGTATAAATTTTAAGTTTGGCTTCTTAATTTCTACTAAATGCCTGCTGGGATTTTGGTTGGGATTGTATTGAATCTCTAAGTTATTAAGGAGAAGGGCACATTCAGAATAGTAAGCCTTTCAATACATCGCTTTCTCAGCAGTGTCCTGTGATGTTCCTTGAACAGGTCTTGTAAATTGATCATTAAATTTATTCCTAACTTCTATGTTTTGCTAGTGTAATTGGAATTAAAAAAAAAAAAAAATTATTTTCTTAAAGATTTATTCTCACCCCTCCCCCTGTTGTTTGCGCTCGTTGTGTCCGTTCACTGCTTGTTTTCTTTCTTTTTTTTTAATTTTAGGAGGCACTGGGAACGAAACCCGGGACCTCCCATTTATTAATTAGCTAATAAAAAAATTACAATATTATCAATATTAATAATGTTTAGAGGATCTTTCCTGAGAACAAAAACAAGAATCCATCCTAAATAAATTTAAAGAAATTAAAAATTGTATTTCAGTGACACTGACATGGGTCGAAAGAAGTTTTCACAATTGAAGAGAAAACACAGAAGTGGTTTGGAGGAAATGAGTTCATTGCTATATTTTGTTAAATCATGCTAGACACAAATTCTTCATTTGCTGCATGGATGCGCATGTGGTGGAAGTTTAGTTTTGCCAGTTTTTTAAATTCCTGGCATTAAATGTACCTTTGTGTTATTTCAGTAGCAAAGGAGACTCAATTAATGCTGGGGTTTTGTAAATACCACAGTATCCCTGCATGTGCATTTAATGACCATCGTCACTAGAGCTATGAGGTCTAAGCATTGTGGAGTTTCTTTTCTCAAAAATTAGGGGGAAAAACTGGGTTCAGTCGAGAGGAGGCCTCTGGAAAAGCTTGGAATTTCTTTTACTCAGCAGACCCACACGTTCATCAAAACACCATGAATTTTGTTGATAAAGATGATCACTCAGTGCTTCTGGGACAGGGCCGTTCACAGAATCATTTCTTCCGTGACGTAAATGAGCCCTTAGGCTCTGATGAGAAGATGTAACTTGTTCTAATTATTTTTTGAAAAATGAACATTTCTATAATTAGAAGCTTTAAGTTTTCCAGGATTTGGAGCTTGTGTTCCAGTGCTTCATTAGCAATCATTGATCTACTTTTTTTGTGAATGAATCTGGGCAGATTCAAAAGAAAAAAAAAAAAAAAACAAAAACCCTGTAGAATCTGGATCATTTTGGTTTGTTTAGGCAGAAAGTTAAGGGAGATGATTAATCCCAAGAATACAGATGTCCTAGCTTGTAGTAGGCACTCGGCAAACATTCGTTGAAAGAATGAATGACAAAAACAGACTGGGGGTGTATGTCTTGTGTTGAAATATGTCATCCACCTCTTGATTTCTTTCTCAGAAAGTGAGTTGAGCTCAATCCCTGTCGGCGCTGAAATTCTCAGAGTTTGGTAATCTAAAACTATTAGTTATTAGGTTTAGGGCTTTATGCGGGATATTTGCTTTAGCCTTAGGCCAGGCTCTCAGTATCTCTCTCTATTCTTCCTCACCTAGCCTTGGAATACGATTCTAGTACAAGTGCAGTGTGTTAGGAGCACGGTCTTTGGTGTTAGATCCGATTCAGATCTTTTCTACTTTAACGATTGGTTGTGGGAAGCAGATGTGGCTCAAGCAGCTGGGCTCCTGCCTACCACACGGGAGGCCCCGGGTTCGGTTCCTGGCGCCTCCTAAAAAGAAGACGAGCAGACAGCGAGCACAAAACAATGAGGAGGTTGGAGAAACAGATTAAAATAAATAAATCTTTTTTGAAAAACCACAATTGAGTGTATGTATGCACTTTAGGCAATTTCTCTGAGCCTTGTTTTTCTCATCTGTAACGTGGGAGTAGTAAATACCGACCTCAAATTAGTTGTGAGCCTTAAAATGATACAAAGAGCTCGGCAGCACACCGAGCCTTTGTTAGGTCCCAAGTAAACCAAGGGACTATTAGCACCTTCCCTTTCCCTGAGTCAGATGGTTCTGGAATTATCTTTTTCAAGTCATTAAGGCTTGAAAATTTCTTTATACCTCTATTGTCCTGAAATCAAACAAACGAACAAAAAAATCCATATCGCCCACTCCCATCACCCACAGCTGAGTCCTCTCTTCCCTTGATGGTGGAGGTCAACAGGAATAGTTTCCTTGCGTTCCTCCTGGTTTGTTTGAGTCCTTTTTCTGTATCCATTGCTGTTTTGCATCTTTTTCTGAAGCTGTGGCTGGCTGGGTTCTCTCTCCTGTTTTTGCAGTACCTCGCTGACCTGAAGGAGCTGTTTATTTCTCCATTTTCTCTCCAGGCTGGGGAGAAAGGAGAGCTTGCTTTGGAGCATTTTCAAAAGTCTTTTTTATTGAGGTATAAATTGCACACATTGTAAGTGCCCCATCCCACCCAGCTCTCTGTGGCATGGGCTTTGCCCTGCCCAGCGCTCCCTCTTCTTTCCCTCACACTGGAAGTCTGGGCCTAAAGAGACAGGCTGCCCTTGAGTAGGGTGGTGTAAGGGAGCCAACGCCATCCAGGCTATTTCCTCTTTCCCTTGTGGCTGATTGGCGTTGGGAGGCAGAATGCTGAGAAAATGCTGGCTGAGATGCATGTTTCCCTTTTTATTATTTTCAAAATTTTTATTCTATTTTTTTGTGTAACATTTATGTAATCTAAGTATCTTTTAAAAATTATTAAAAATTTTTTTAAATTGTAACATGCAACATCAATTTCCCATTTCAGTCACTTTCAAGCATGCAACTCAGTGATGTTGATGACACTCACAAGGTCCTTTGCTTGCTTCTCTCTCTGCTTAACACAGCAGTGAAGATTTTAAGGCGCTGATGATATAGGAAGCTGGTGAAATCCTCACAGGAGTAAGATGAAGAAGACAAAACCTGGACGTTTTAAAATGAAGAGTAGACGGAAAAGTGGTGAACGGTGTGGGGGAAGGTTGTCTGGCATAGAGGGCAGAAGGAAACGAGCTTAAATCCAACAGAGGTTTGGGCTCTGCTGCGCAGAACTTCCTGTGTGAGTGACTCTGGTGTTACACAGACATTGTGGTGTGGAAGTGGAGGCCTCTCAGAAGTGGCAGGCCAAGCATTTTCAGAGCAAAGGCTTGAATTCTCATCCCAGCTTCACCACTGAGTAGCTGCGGGGGCCACGAATAGAATATTGATGGCCGTACAAGATAACATGCACAAAGGGCTTTATAGATTGTAAAATGTCAGGCATTAAAGCCGGCTGGTATACTTCTAATATGCCACATGCTCGTCTTACATCTTCTCCGCCTTCTTATTTGCTCACAGGCCTGACTTTAGGGGGTTGTGGGCCCCTGAAGGAGCTTTATCTTATTTATATGCTGCTGTTTGTTCTAGTCTTCAGTTTTGTCCTCCTGGGTGCATTGCTTGAAGGAGGTTGATTGGATTAGTCGGGATTCTCCAGATATACAGAACTGACAGGATACATGTATATAAATATTTTATGAAATTTATTGTAAGGAATTGGCTTATGTGACTGAGGGTTGGCAAGTCCAAACTCTGGAGGGCAGGCTGCAAGCCAGAAACTCCGATTACAGTGATGCTGGAGTTCTTAGTCCAAATTCCCCAGGGGAAGCTGGCTGGTTGGAAATTCTGGCAAGAGCCACTGTTGAAGTTGAGGCAGAGATTCTTCATCTGACCTCTGAAAACTCTTAGATCTCACTTTTAAGACCTCCACCTGATTGGATGTGAGGACAATATCAACACTGCTGGGGTCAGTCTCCTTTGTTGATGGTAGATGCAGTCAACTGATTGTAGATGCAGGTCCTATCTGTGGACTCTCGCAGTAACAAGTAGGCTGGAGCAGGCCAGTACTTGACCAAACAACTGGACACCATAACCCAGCCAAGTTGACACATGAAATTAACCGTCACAGAGATCAAGAGGAAATTTCGCAAGGTGGGGAGGTTTTGCATTATTTGGGAGCAAGGAAGCTTTTTGAGAAACCATGGATTTAGAAAGAGAAGCTAGAATTTAAAAACAGTTACTATGGAATATAAACAGCCTGGAAGAGTCACCCTGGGCACAGGGAGGGCGATGGGGGGTTTAGGGAGCCAGGCGGGTGCCACACCAAGCCTGCACCACGTGCTTCCTCACCCTGTTGGAAGAGGTGAGCAAGGCCACCTGCTGGCTCCCTGGTGGTGGCCCTGCCTTTGGACCTGGGCCTTGGCACGTTCCCCTCTGCCTCGCCGGGTCCTGGCTCTGGGATGGGATCAACAGGTCCTGCCATCCCCTTGGCCTTCATGGTTTGAATCGGGACTGGGCTTGAGTCTCGTTCCTGCCCCTCGCGATCTTCAGGGTCCCCCTTTGCTCGTTAATCCTGAGGGTACTCTAGGATGTGGGGCTCCTTGGGAGAGGACCACGTTTGTTTTCAGTGATCTTGTCTCATTCTGTATCTTAAAAAGTCCTCTGTGATAGAGTCCTATTCTAGACGGTGTAGGAAATCTGTCTCTGTCTAGGAATCCGGAGGTAAAGCGGATACTTAACTATGCAAATCTGGAATTTGATACTTGCGTTTCCTCGAAGTTGGATTTACTTTAAAAACAAAACAAAACAAAACAAAAAACCAACTATTGAAGTTTATGGGTATATTAAAAAAAAAAAAAATCCTTTTGATAAGATCTGATCTTGAAACCAATGAGCAGGGGAAAAAAAGTCCCAAATATTTACTCGTTCCAGGCAGCACCTCAGTGTGTGTGCTCTGCAAGAACTCATGGATTCCACTGCAGTTGATTATCTTGATGCGCATTAATATTTTTTCCAATTTCAGTTTGACTTAATAAATATATTTTGAGCATCTACCCTGCTTTAAATAATTGTGATGGTTTACCATCTATACAATACAAATTTTCTCATTTTCACCACTTTCATGTATAGAATTCAGTGACATTAATTGCATCCACGTTGTCATGCCACCATCACCAACATCCGTTACCAGAACTTTTCCATCGCCTCCACCTCAGACAGAAACTCTGTACCCATTAGGCACTGGCTCCCCATTCCCTACCCTCTCCCGGGTCCCCTGTACCCTGTAACCTACTTTGTGTCTCTGAATTTGTGTATTCCAGTATATTCTGGTGAAATCATCCAATATTTGTCCTTGTGTTGCCTGGCTTATCTCATGCAACGTGATGTCTTCAACATGATGAACATTCTATTCCGCAGCCTTTGGAAATAGGGGAAAAGAAAATACGCAGACTCCCTGGTAGGCTGTCCTGGAATCGGTGAGACCCGGAGCACGAGCATGCGATATCCTGGGTGAAATCACCTCATCTGTGAGTTGCACAGCTCCAGGGGTCCCATTGTCTTCTCCTGAATTCCCCTCTCCGGCTCACAGAGGGATTTAAGTTTTGTGCTGTTCTCTCGCTGCCAGCTGCACGCCTCTCCCGTGGGTGGGTCTGGGGAGGTGAGAAACTCCTGCCTTTCTCTTAACATGGACCTTTCCACCTTCCCAAGAACGGGCCCCCTTCCATGGACTGCCGTGAGATCTGAACAAAACACCGTGATTGGAATTTCCGTAGTTTTCTCCCTTCATGCAAAAAGCCTTGATTTTGGCGACTGAGCTTTCTTCTAGCTTTATTTTTTCTGAACCTTCCCTTCTATTTTTTTTTTTTTTTTTAATGCTGTATTATGTTGCATTTAGTTAGTGGGTCTAAGTAAGGGAGATTCTTGATACCCCCAATGGTCTGTGCGCCCAGATGGAGGCTTCCATGCTGCACATGGAGCCCAGGACAAGCAAATGCACTAGAGAAAGTTCCAGAAAGAAGTGAAGAGCTTTAGGGAGCCGTAGTGCATGTTCCTGAGAGGCTTTCTGTGTGCACACCTCACCGTGAAGGGTTGCTGTTGGCTTAGCACTGCATATCCATGGGCTTTCTTCAGCTTTTGGGTTTGCCAGCGCAGAAGACACTGAGGATTTGGGGCTTCTTCTCTCAGTCACCCAGTCCTGCTTTGAATTGCAGCTCATCACTGATCTGATTTGGGGAAGCTACTCTATCCACCCCAAACCTCAGTTTCTCTCATCCTTATAAAAGGGCTGAGAAATGGGTGTGGCTCAGGTGACTGGGCTGCCGCCTACCAGATGGGAGGTCGCTGGTTCGGTTCCTGGTGCCTCCTAAAGAAGACAGCGAGCTGGTGCGATGGGCAGGTGCGGCAAGCTGACATAACAAGAGACACAAGAAGAAAAAACATAATGAGAGACACAACAAAGCAGGGAGCAGAGGTTCCTGGTGCCTCCTAAAGACAGCAAGCTGAGGCTACAAGAGACGCCACAGGGAGGTAAAAACATAACGAGGCGCAACAAAGCAGGGATTAGAGGTGGCTCAAGCGATTAGGTGCCCACCTCCCACATCAGAGGTCCCAGGTTCAGCTCCCGGTGCCTCCAAAAGAAATAAGGCATCAGACACAGCAAGTGAAAAACAAGGGGGTTGGGAGAAATAAATAAATAAAATGAATCTTTAAAAAAAAAAAAAAAAGGCTAATATTGTGTCCATCTCATTTTTATGAGAATTATAGGAGATAATGTGTGTACAAAACTTAGCTCTTGTCAAAATTAGGGAACCAAATACCTCCTCTTTGAGGAAAAAATCACACCCAGTACACTGTTTACAGTGAGGTCAGTCGCTGCCTTTCCTCTCCCAAATGAGTTTACGTAACGTGCGGCATATTTACTGGAGGTGGAGTCAGTGAACTGCAGTCAATTGGCAGGAGTCCAAAATCGGGGACCGCAGTCCCCCCCCTTGTGCTATTTTGCAATGGGGAGTCCAATTGGCATGCCCGGGAGAAAGTCCTGATCGTCAGATTGTGTTTTCCCCCTCTCCTCTCTGCCATTCCCCAAACCTAATATGTAAGAAATCCCTCCATCTCCCACGGGGCACGTCTGGAAGGCAAAATCCTGGTGACTGCATGCACGCAGCGTCCTGAGGAGAAGACTGCCCCCTTCTTCTCCGCCCCCGATTCCAGAAGCTGTTGGGTGGCTAGGTTAAGTCTGCGAGAAGTGAGCCGGAGGTCCAGGCGCCTAGGTTTTGCTGGAAGCTCTTAAAGGAAGGCAGTGCTCAGGGATCTTCTGTAGCTTTTGGACACTGAGTCGGGAACACGCTGCTTGGTCCCTGCAGCTTAAGCTTCATTGGTTCAATGGAGCTTGTCTGTCTTCCTACATGAGAAGTGGGACCAAAGAGGCCTGTAGCAAACTGTGCTCACTTCCTCTGCACTTTATTCTCAGAAGCAAACAGATTTGGAGAATGTCTTACGTTCAGGACTGACAAGCAGCAGTTAGGAAGCTCGTAGGGGGATGGAAGATGGTTTATGCAGTTTGTCTAACTCAATCATTTCCCCCCACTTCAATATGGCAGCAAGCTGCACTGTGATTTAGGTTTACAAAGCGACCTTTGACCCGCACCAATTAACTTTGAGTTTCTCGCCTCATCTGTTGCATTAAAACATTTTAGAGGCATTCTCTGAGAATTTCCAAGATAATTATGACCTTGAGGCAGTCTTGTGTCAGAGAAGATGCATACTCATCTTTTCTTCCTTGTCTGGTAATTGCTCTCCTCTCTTTTGTCCCCTCTGATTAGTCTTTGTATCTTTTTCCTTGCTTAGATAAATACTTCATCAATCAGAGCTCAGCAGAATCTCATTACCTAGGGGAATTCCTCCGTGTCACTTGGGTTTTAATGGAGCTGCTAGAGCATCTTTATCGGTGACAGCAGGTGCTCGGTGGCCAGATGGGCTCCTTGGGAGCAGATTGCAGAGTGTCGGGGAAGAAGAAATTTAAGGAGGCGTAGCACAAGTAGAGCGAGAAATAGTGGAATCCTGGTTTTGGTGGCGGTTTTGTTTTGCCTTCAGTAATAGCATCATTTCTTTCTCTCTCCTTTCTGCCTCTACTTTCTTTCTCCCTTTCCCCCTTTCTCTCTCTCTTGCCTTCCTCCCTTCCTGTAGGAGAGATGGCGCTTTCAGACGTAAAAAATATATTTACTTCATACAATGAAAATGAAGGCAGAAATCAAAGAAAAGTGCTTTTTTTTGGCAGCAGAATTTACTATAACGAGGGAGCATGGTACTTGTGAGGCCCGTGGAGGGTGTGGGTAGCTGCCAGCCTAATCCCTTATTTTTAGATGTAGATCCCAGTGTCCAGATTGCCAGTTGTTCCAAATGCTAATCAGGTGCCAGGATTTACTTGCCAAATTCATCATCACTTCTTGGGCAAAGCTAGAATTTGAATCCTAAATTAAAGGTGAAAAGTTTTCTAAAAAACTTTTTTGTTTTTTTCCTAAAAAAGTCAGATATAATTCACATTACCCTGTTAGCATGCAAAATAGACTTTTTTTTTTCAAGCCACTAGCATCATAGAAAATGAATGAAAAATTTTTAATTGGGGAAACTTTATAAAATGTGCTCCTATTTGTGGTGGGTTGAAGGCTTCTTTAGTCTCTGGAAAGATGAGATCCAACAGGGTTCCACATCTGTTCTTTTCAGGGTGGAAGTCATTTACATTGGTTTGAATGTAGCGAAATTGTTTTTGGCTGGGTCTCGACTCATTCCAAAGAGAAGAGGGTGTGGTGGAAAAAAATGATAGAATGAGTAAAACAAGGAAGAATTTCATATTGTTCTGAGATGCTGATTGTGATGGGTGGAAAAAGGAGGAATTATTTTTAAAAAAAGCAAAAAAAAAAAAAAATAGACAAAAAGAATAAAGCAAAATAAAGTCTGCACATTGAGTTTACAGCTTGGATTTGGTCACAAATGCTTTCCCATCTGTGCCTAAAATTTGTAAGCTTTATTACAAGTGGATACCTGCTATCTAAGCACTCTTTATTCCAATTTCTTAAAGCGCTTTAGTTAAAATGTGGAAATAAGGTTTGCTTTTTTAAAAAAAGATTTAATTTTGACCCACCCCCACCCCACATTGTTTGCTCTCACTGTGTCTGTTTATTTTATGTTTATCTTCTTTTTCGGAGGTATTGGGACCTCTCGTGTGAGAGAGGCGCCTAATCGCTTGAGCCACCTCCGTTCCCTGCTTGTTGTGTGTCTCATTATGTTTTTCCTCCTTGTGTCATCTTGTTGCATCATCTTGTCGCACCAGCTCACTGTCTTGCTCGTCTTCTTTAGGAGGCACCAGGAACCGAACCCGGGACCTCCCATGTGGTGGGTGAGAGCTCGATCGCTTGAACCACATCTGCTTCCCAAGGTTTGCTTTTAAATGAATCTCCGCATCCTATTTTCCTTTTCATCGGAGGCCTAATTAAGTCAGTTTGGAAAACTGTATTTTTAGCGTCAGATGAAGACAAGGTATGTGCTGGCACCAACTTGCTTTCAAAATCAATTAGCAAATAGTCTCAGCTGAACTGGTTTTGTGTTGGGATTTGCTCCCTCACCTGTCAGGTAGACCAGAAGCCGGGCTACAGCCTCACCAGGCTTTCCCTGAGCTGTTATATTTTATCTGCCATGGTTTTTTCTTTGAGGGAGAGGAAGGCCTTTCCTTCCACATCTGGGTGGTCTTGCCCCTGGGCCACCCTTGGCTTCACCGCCTTCTCCGTCTGTCTTTCGGCTCCAGGCCTCAGGCCCCTTCCAGGACTTGGTACCTGTGGCCTGTGTCGTCCCCCGCCCCCAGCCCTTACCAGTTGCCTCCTCAGCGGGTTTAAGATGCAAGTAGCATCCTAGAGCCAATCTGTTGGTCAGTGACTGACCTCTCTCCTCTCTCTCTCTTTAATTACAGCTTTATTGAGGTATAATTCATATCACACAATTCACCCATTTAAAGCATGCAGTACTGACCTCTTTAATTATAGAATTGTAAGAGTAATAGGAATACTAATAATTAAATTTTGTATAAAATTCTTATTGTGGTAACATTCACATACCATTTCCCATTTTGACTGCTTTCAAGTGTTCAGTTCAGCGGTGGTAATACATTCACCATGTAATGCTGCCCTCAGCACCATCCGTCGCCCCAAACAGAAACTCTGAGCCCATTAAGCTCCAATTCCCCATTCTCCACCCTTATCTGGTATCCTGTATACTTTGTCACTATGAATTTGCCTATTCCAGTTAGTTCATGTTAAGTGAGATCATGTGATATCTGCCTTTTTGTGTCTGGCTTATTTCCCTCAGCATGACGTCTTCAAGGTTCACCCACGTCGTAGCATGGATCAGAGCTTCATTCCTTTTCATGGCCGAGTAATATTCCATCGTGTGTATATGCTGTGTTTTATTTATCCGCTCACCCATTGATGGACATTTGGGCTCTTTCCACCTTTTGGATATCGCAAATAATGCCACTATGAACATTGGTGAAAAGTATCTGAGTTCCTGCTTTCAGTACTTTCAGACATATGCCTAGAAGTGGGGTTGCTGGGTGATACTACTATTCTATGCTAGACTTTCTGAGGGACCACCAATCTCATCTCCCCAGCGGCTGCACCATTTTACATTCCCACCAACCATCCACGAGGGTTCCTGTTTCTCTGCATCCTCGCCAATGCTTATTAACCATTCTAGTGGGTGTGAAGGGGTAGTTATTACCTTTTGTGTTTTCCTACTAAGTGCCAGTTCCCAGATCCGGTTTTTCCCTTGCATGATTTTATTTAGATCTCAGGGCCCTAAAGTCCTGTGTCAGTGTACAGATGAGCAGAGTGAGACTCCAAAAGGAGAAGAAAGCTGGGGAGAGGTGGGAAGTGGATCTGCAGACTGTGCTATTTTTCTATCATGTCACCTTCCGTAGAGCTAGAGGGACTTGTCGACACCACTCTGTCCAAGGGTTCTCAGGACTGGCTACATACCAGAGCCACCAAGAAGGTGTAAAACAACCATCCCCTTTGGTCTCATCCGAGACCAGCTCATCAGAAGCTCTGGGGATGGGACCTGAGCACTGTTACTTTTTTAGGGGCTGCCCAGGTGATGCTAATACGCAGCCAGAGTGGACTGCCAGTGATGAGGCCATTCCTCTCCCTTTTCAGGAGAAGCGTAAGCTTCTGGCAATTTCTTCAAGGCCAGTCAGCTAGTCGTTTGCAGGCCAGGATCTACACGACATCTTCTGACAGCCCCCTTGGGTGCTTTTTATTCTCATTCCAGATCCTGACAGTAGAGTCTGGGACTCGGTGAACTTCACGTGAAAGTCATCGTCTCATCCTCGAGAGTGCTAGTCTCTGCGTACTTCAGGGGTAGGGCTTAGTTTTGCAGGATTGGAAAAATCAGATGGTTGTGATTTTATTTTGTGGGTATGGACTGGGATATTAATATGGTACAACAGATGCAAAGCGTACCTTAAATTATACCCACAAATATGTGTACAAGTTTATGCTGCCAGTAATAGATGGGGTTTGTATGGCACTTCATGCTTGCTAGACTGTTTGCTTATCTGTTATTCTCAGCATAGCTGCAGGATTTTGGGAGAAAGTGGGCCTGTGACTCTGTTTAATAAGTGAGGCAGGTACAAGAGTTTACCTGTTCAAGAAGCCAAGACCAGTACTGAGCTGTCCTTGTTCATGGTTTGAGTCTGCACAGCTATCATCGATTTCCAGAGCACATGATAAGCCTGTGTTGCCTTTGGGTATAAGAGAAGAATTGATGTGCACGAATAGGCCTGGGATGTGGTTTTCATTCTTCCAGGTCTACCCTAGGTGGGCCTTTTCAACGTGATAACTCGTGTTTGGTCTGCCATGAAAATTTCTCTTAATTGCTCGGATATTCTCCCAATCTCCTTTGTCTTGGTTTAGCTGCTTCTGAAACCCATCTTGGATGGGCATTGGACCTCTGGATCTATTATCCATTCTTTTAACTCTTTGTTTTGCTCTGTAATGTTTTCCAGTATCACATTCCAGATCATGACCTTGGTCTTTAGCATGATTTGTTTTATTTCTCAAATCCATCAACTTTCCAACCATCATTTCTAGTTTCTAGAGGTCTTTTTCCCTGACCACTCCTTTTTCATAGCAGCAGCCTGGTCTTTTTGGATGATACAGTGTTATTTCAAATCTTTCTTAAGTCACTTGTTAGAAGTGTTTTTTTTTTTTTTAAGTTGTGTTCCAAAACTGTTTCCTCTGGGGTCAGTTCTTTTTTGTTCATTATGCCCCTTTTCTTTTATGTTCTTGGTTTTCTTCAAATTACATGTGATCTTTGGTTGTTGTTTTGTTTCAATGAATTAAGAACTCGATTGAGGGTAGGTGTAGGGGACTGTATCATGTCCCCACAAAGGCATGTTCAGATCCCAACTCCTGATCCTGTGGGTGTGAATTTGTAAATGGGACCTTTGAAGATGTTACTAGTTGAGGTGATCCCAAGCTGAATGAGGTGGACCTTAATCCACTGGGACTGAAATCCTCACAAGCAAAGGGAATTGGATATGGAGAGAAGCCCCAGGAGAAGCCAGAAGCTGGAAGTCAACAGAACCTGGCAGAGAAAGAGGCCACTGCCACGTGCATTGCCATGTGACAGGAAAGCCAAGGATCTCCAGCCAGAGGATGCCAACCCCGAAGAAAGCAAGTGTCTAGCCTCTGAAAGAGCCGGTAAATTCCTGTTGCTAAGCCAACCCATTGCGTGGTGTTTGTTTTAGCAGCTAGGAAACTAATACCGTAGGCTTGGCTCTGCCCTGCAGTTGTACAGACGGCTTCCCAAGGCCACTGGCATAAATGGCGGGCAGACCCTCCTACCTGCCACACTGATAGAGAAAGGGAGGGCTGAGCTCAGTGGATGGTGCCGTAAGTGCACTTTACCCCCACAGGAAGCTGCCTTTTCTGGTGTGGAGGTTTGAAGTCACCCCTAAATGTTTTCCAGACACTGCACTTGGATTTTCCCCAGGCCTTTCTCCTGTTTTCTTGGTTTTGGCCTTGGGGAGCCAGCCTCTGCGGTGGCTGCCAGCTTTAAAGATTCTGTTTTTGTGGGAAAGAGGAGAGGAAGGAGATGAGGACGGGCAGGGGCGAGCTCTCCTTCTGCATTTGGCTCTGTCACCTGGTCACTGCCCCACGGCCCTCCTGCCCCCTCCTGTTGACTCTGACTTTAACACCTCCTCACCCTCTCTTGGAAGGATGCCTCTCACCTTCTGAATTTTGGGCTGTGGTTTTCCCTGTTTTGTCTTTGCTCTTGGTTAGATTTATCTGCCCTGTTTTCCAGGATTTACTCAAACATTCTGGTTCACTGCAGGCTTCTTGGTATTTGTTTTCTTCTCTTTTTTCCTTTAAATAATCTTTTGACACTTTAGCACCAGCCCAGTAGGGAGGCAGCTCATCTGCAGTCTCGAGCTGGAAGGTGGACAGACACGGTGGACTTGAACGTGCGAATCTCCTTGTGTAGCTTTCTGTTGACATCTCTGGTGCCACGTGCAGGGGCAGTGGAGATGCCCGCTGACGGGTCTTACACCCCACAGAGCCCCTCTTCTGGACGGCAGCCCTTCTCCACTGCTGGACTTCCCACTGCCACTTGGACTTTGAATTCTTACTATTGTCTGTTCTGGTTGGAAACTCAGTGGGAGGTGAGAGAGTGGTCAGAATGGTAGGAACCTGAGGGAATGCATGTGTGACAATGTCTGTTTCAGTAAGATTTGTGGAGACATGTATGTTTGGGGTAAGGAAGAGTTGAGGTGGATTCCTAAGTTTCACAATGGGTCTGGGGTCTGAGCACAAAACCTCTTCCCTCTCCCTCTCTCTCAAGTCCAGCTGCCTCTTTCCTCTGGCTGTCTATCCCTCACAGCTTCACCTTATCCCAGATTCATCCAGGAAAGGAAAGGTCTTGCCAAGAGGGCAGTAACCTGCGGGATCCTTTCTGTCCAGGATCCAAAGGTCCTTGAGCCCTAAAGCTGCAACTCGAGAGGAAAGGGGAGCTTGACACCACACCCCCTCCCTCTTGTTCTTCCTTCTTTCTCCTGCTCCTGCCTGCCTTTTCACAGACCTTCTGAAAAGCCCATTGACATCTTAACACACGGTTTAAAGAGGACAGCTTTCCTCACAAGCTGTTCTCTCCACTCAGGTCATGGCGGAGGACGAAAGGGACTGGACATTGTGATGAAACCCAAACTCGAATAGTCTCTGGCAGGGCTGATAACTGAGTGGGTTTTGTTAGAACTAAACGGCAAACACTGGTACTGAGGTGGCTAAGATAGGACGATTTTTTTAAAATGAGGGGGTTGATTTTTTCATTTGTTTGCTTTTAGGAGGTACCGGGAATCAAACCTGGGACCTTGCACATGGGAAGCAGGTGCTCAACCACTGAGCTACATCCGCTCCCCATAGGACAGGGCAGTTTTGAAGTAGGTGTTGCTGCTATCCCTTGTAAGGGAAGACGTTGTCTGGAGCAGACCATACACAGGAGAAAACTGAAAATGACTAAACAGGGCTACAAGGAAAAGTGTGGCATGAAAGGGGGAGCAAGAGGAAAGCGGGAGGGTGGGAGGACAGCTGTGCTCCGGGATAAAGAAGTTGATCCAAAAGCAGCCCAGAGGAGTGGCAGGAGTAGGGGCACCAGGATGAGGGGGCTGGAAATGCAAGGGAGGCTGGGAAGGGGTCCGCTCTCTTTGGGAAGGTAGCAGGAGCACTGGGGGACTCTTGGTTGAAATGCTTCAGAGTAGTGTTTCTACAGTGTGGTAAGTGGCACAGCGAACAGACTGAGTTAGGGCACGCTTGGATGGAAAGAGATCTCGGAACTGTCAGTCTACTCCTTGAAAAGAACCCAGTTCTTGCTGACGTGCAAAACCCGAGGCTGTGTCCTAATCCTGACCTGGCTGCCAAGCGCGTGTGTGAACGTGGGGCCAGGCCTGTCACCACGCTGACCTGCAGAGAGTTTTCCCATAGTGCAGAGAGTCCATTTCTGCTCGTTGTCTGCCTCGGAGAGAGGACTGGATGGTAGGTCATTGTCGGGGCTGAGGAGGGATGTCGTGTCTCCATCAAAGGCTGGTTCTGTGCTTAGTTAATACCTGGACTTGACGAAGTCTTGGGGAAAAACCAACTAGATAATGGAAATGGTTCTGCTTATGTCTGTGTTTTCCTGAGGTTCTAACAGGCTTGCTCGTTAGCGCCGGGGCATTAGTGCTTTAATAGTTGGCAGTTTGGCTGTTACTGGAAAGTGAGTTTGACTTGCAGCTCCCTGGCATGCCGTTGCCCTCACAGCAGCTAGCCTGGTTCTGAGAGGACATTTTATGGGCTTGTTCTAGCTCTCATTTTTATAATTCACTTATCAGAGTAGTTCTAATCTGAAATAATAGCAGTCTTTAAAACGGAGCATTGATTTAAAATGTAAAAAAACTAGATGGAAATGTTCGGTTGGAAAGGAAAATTGGGTTAATTGACTTCAAGGTTAACAAGTGCCTTTGGTTTAACGTTTTCTTTTTAAATTACAAAAAGTCTGGCTTATCAGAAAAAGAATGTGGTAGTTAGAGGCAGAACCACATTTTCCATGTTTATCGTGATGAGAGAGAGAGAGCGCCATGATGAATGTTTTATTTGGGTGCAAGCTGGCAGTGTTTGGAAGAGGGTTATTCTCAAACAGAGCCAGAGCATGAGGGGGCAGGCGGTTTCTCGACCTGTGCTCTCTGTGCAAGGCCTGAGAAGCTTCACGGCCAGTCTCAGGGTCAGAGACCTTTCCAGCCCCGTTCAAGCACTTTTCCAGCAAGTTCTCAGTTGGGACTCCAGTGAGAGGAGGCCATGGCCAGGCCCTAGAGTGGTCTTATGCTGGTCTCTCTCCTCCTTCTGAATGCGCAACTTGGCTTTTATTTGGATAGTGTAGGCATCCGGCTTGGTCCCTTGGCCAGAGACATCCCATTCTAGCCAGTCCTTGCTGCCTAGCGCTGTGTGTGACAGAGGGGCTCACCTTGCTTCGGCACGGCTTTTATTCCCTGGGATTGGGTCCCCATAAGAGTTGTTCTCAAGAGGTGATGGAGCGCTTCATTACCTTCTCTTCTCCTCCTCTCACTTTCTGCATTCTCCTTCCAATCCTGAGCTAATACGGGAAGTGACGCAGAGTTGGGGTGCAAAGAGGGTGGCGCTGACTGCCAGCTTAAGGGGTGTGGGGCCAAGGACTGGTTTGTGTTCAGGATGACAACAGGCTGGGAAATGACAAGTCTAAGAGGGCAGGTGGAGAGCAAACATGGAATCTGAAGCAGATGGTTTGCCGTGGCGACTAAGAAGAGTGGAGGTTGTGGAGGCAGAGGCAAAGCCTGGGTAGATGAGCCCAGGAGGGCACAGAGTGGGAAGGGAGAGGGCCTGTGTTCCAGGAAGGAGAGCCCACCTGGGCCTCTCCACGGGTGAGGACTCCCTTTGGAGTTGTGTGCACAATGCCAGGCCCTGTACGTGTGTTGTCTGTAATCCTCTGAACAGTGGAAATTGGGTTTTATTCTCCAAATTTATTTTACCTAGAGAGGGGAAAAAAAAAAAAATCTTAGTAACTTTCCCAAGGGCAAAAATACAGTATTAATAATGAATAGGCCAGAAGTGAAACCCAAGTACTCATGGTTCCAAAACTCACATTCTTTCTCCTAAGCCATTGTGTTTCCTATTAAGTCTCCTTGCAAGATATCTTTTGATCTAAAATACCCTTTTGTTCAGCTGAGGTTCTTTTCTATCAAATGTTGTTTTTGGAATTTCACCTCTTTCAAAGACCTTGGAAACTGGTTTAAAATGAGGTACCCCCACCCTGCTCTATTTTAGGTGTAGCTTCCACAGCTCACTCAGTAGTTATCGCCATGTAAAATAGATCGACTTTTTGATTTACTCCCTGGTGTGTGGGGGGAGGAAGAAGGGGAGGGTAGGAAAAAGCAAGGCATAGGCATGGGAGGAGAATGTGACTAAGGATTTAGTGCTCTTACACATAATAAATTAAGATGGAAAAAATGCAGAATATAATAAAATCCTGGTGGAATCCATTATGTTACTCTTACTGCTTTACTTGTATCATTAAGATAATATCAGTGATTTATTTATACTTTAGGTGACAAAACAGTATTTCAGTTTAGCATGCCATTTGAAATTACATACAAGTTGTTTGATATATTGATTAGTCATAGACAGAACTTTTTAGTGTTCTAGTCATTTCCTGATTATGTATAATAGACACTGAATACTTGAAGGATTAAACTGTTAGCATGACATGTAACACAGGAAAAGCTCTAATCTCTGTGATCTGATTAGCTATACATTTCTCTATAGTCTACTTTTATGATAGAAGCAAATCTTAGAAAAAGGATCTGAAAGTTTCATGTGTGCCAGGGCCCTGTTGGTTTTGTTGACTTCTGTCAATTTTGCACCTAGCAGGATTGCATTATTAATAAGGATTTATTGAAAGAATGAGTATGTGAGTGAGTGAAATTTGTTTCTAAAAGCAAAAACCCAGAGTAGATCCTCATCTTAACTATAAATTCGTCCCGATCATCTCTGGTTTAGTAGAATAAAAATGGATTATTGTCATGATGGACATTCAAAGTACTGAATCATTACAGAAATATTATTTACATGTAGAAAGTTTGTTTGTCACAATGTAAGATATTAATATCTGAACGATATACCTGGAAACACACACATATCAACATACAAAGAGATACAGGTAGAGATGAAGCAAATATGGTAAGATGCTAATATTTGAAGAAACTGGATATCTGAATGAGGGGGATAAACTATTCTTGCAATTTTATGTGAGTTTGAAACTATTTCAAAATGACTGCTTTTTACAAAGTCATATTACTATATATATTGTTATTAGTGAACCATTCATTTTGGCAGTATTTGCAGATAAAAAATGAGTAGCATCTTAGTGACTTGGAAATGGGGAGAATTTATTTCTCTTTGTAGGCTCAACCAGAAACCAGTTCATAATGGGTCTGTGCAGAGATGAGCAGAATCACCTGAAAGAGATAGAAAGACCTAGAAGATCTGAGGGTAACCTGACTATTAACGCATCTAATGAACTTTGAATGTTTGTTTCATTGGCAAAGAATTGTTGGCACGATGGATGTGCCATTGCCTGATGATGACATTAAACTTTCATGTTGACCAGTTAACCTCTTTCTTCTTGTCCAATTCATACTTTTCTCCAATTATAGTTTTTCATTCATTTGTGAATTTAAAGATCCAAGATAATTACCTAGAAGGTAGCATAGAACGATGATGAGGTGAAAACATGCAATAGATTCAGACACATGCAGGATAGAATGAGAAGGTTCAATATATTCAATAGGAGTCTAGAAGAATAGAGGGAATTGATCAGAGCCAATAGTAAAGATAATAGATCATTTTTTTTCAGAACTGATGAAGGGCACATCCTTGTATTGGAAGAATTATACTAAATCAATGGACAGGAAAAACAAAAGCAAATCTACATATGAGACGTAGAATTCCAAAGATGAGTAGAAGTATCTGAAGAGAATCAGACACAAAGGACAGATGACCTACCAAGACATAGAAGGCCTACTGACAGCAGACTTCTCATCAACAATTATAGAGGCCAGAGGATAATGGAATAATACTTTCAACTTCAGTGTGGAGATCTGTACCCAGCCAAATTGTTATTTAGTGTAAGGACAAGCTATTTCCAGACTAACAGAGGCAGAGAGATTACCACTTACCTGGGAAGGAAGAAATTGAAATCCAAATAAAGAAATGAAGTGCAAGAAGCAATAATGCGCAGAGACTTGGGAAACATGTTTGCTTTTAAATAAGCATCAGATTATCAAAAGCATAATTACTAATTTGGCAGTTGTTAAACAAGGTAAATCTTAAATATTAGACAATAACATGGAAGAAGATAAAGATGATAGTGGTGGTAAAGTACTTTCTTTAAGGTCTTTGTATATTTTGGGGAGGAGGATAGAGATACTGATTACAGGAAACAGATGTGGCTCAAGCGACTGGGCTCCTGTCTACCATATAGGAGGTCCAGGGTTTGATTCCTGAGGCCTCCTGGTGAGAGGCACGCTGGACCACGCAGGAGTGCTGGCTGGCACAGAATTGCTGGCCCGTGCAGAGTGCTGGTGCAACAAGATGACGCACCAAAAAGAGACACAGAAGAGAGACAATAAGAGATGCAGCAGACCAGGGAGCTGAGGTGGTGCAAGAGATTGAGCAGCCTCTCTCCCACTCCAGAAGGTCCCAGGATCGGTTCCCGGTGCCACCTAAAGAGAAGACGAGTGGACACAGAAGAACACACAGCAGACAGTGAGTGCAAAAACAGTGAGGGGGCGGGGGGAGAAATAAAAATAAAAATAAAAAAAAATTTTAAAAGATACTGATTACTTTTAGACTTTAAATCAAACAAATGTGTTAAAATTTTGAAAATTGGTTCCTCCTAGGTTCTTTTCCTGTGGAAATAAGTAAATATGACAACTATAGTAAGTGAATTTTGCTGTGTATGTTTCCTGAGATAATCTTTGTAAATCAATATTAAAATCAAGTATTATTTATGTATCTATAATGTCCAAAGAAAATTTAAGTATTATATAAATCCAGTTGCAAAGTGAATAATTGCCCCAATTTATCTTATGTAAGGATGTGTATTTTTCCATTGATTCCTACATCTTGGGAATTAGAATAGCATAAAGGAAAAGATGTAATCCCATGGAAAAATTGCTGGGCTCAGAGTCAGAGGATATGAGTTAACTCTCGGCTTCCCTGCCTACTGATTCTGACTGTGGATAGATCATTGTACTTTTCTGAATCCCAGTCTCTCCTCAAACATATATTGTGTTGGTTTAGGGCGGGAAGAGCCCTCTGTCTTATCATGTGTGCCTACTCTGGCTGATTAGCAGAGATGCCTGGAGCCTGGTGAGGAGGTAAAAGGCAGCGTCCAGCCTCAGTGGGCAAGGACTGTGATGGATTATTGATGTCTGCCCCAGGCATGCAATGGGGATGCTGCAATACCTGCCAAGCTGGTCTACGTGTCTCCGGAACCCTGCGCGGCTCTAATCGTCTACAAATTAAAATATGCTCTTCTTGAGTTTTGTGATTTAAACAAAACCAAACCTGTTACTGTCACTTTGTGCTAAATAATGCTCAGAAGAATCTTTGTTATTCTCAGAAATGGCACTTGGATAAAGAGACAGAAGAAAATTAAGGATGAGAGAAAGAAAAAAGGAAATTGGGAAATGTCTTTGGTAGTAGCTTTCCATAAGTATTCGTAGGAGTAAAATATTTCTCCTGCAAGAGTAGTCTTTTTAAAAATAAAACATTGGAATTTTGATAGAAGGGATCTTCTATGGTGTTAGTCAATAAAGTCGTTAAGATTGTGTATATTTGTTGTAGAGTGTCATTTCAGAAAGCTTCAGAGAAATGCAGAGTAATTAGCTTTCATGACATTTGTGAAAGAGAAGGCAGGGATGTATATCTTAGTCTGTAATTAAAGGACATTGGTTTAATTTTCTTTGGTCTCATGTAAATATTGAGGAAATAATTTTGCAATTGTTTGGATCATCATTAACATTTTTAAAATTAAGCTTCATGTTTTGAAATAGACAGAATAACTCCAAACAGGGAACTCCAATGTACCCACATTCCCCCAGATACCCAGATCTACCATTTAAAAACTTTTGTCTCATTTGCCATATCACTCTATCAATCCATCTATGTATCTATATATCAATCCATTTTCTGAACACTTGAGAGTAGGTTGTAGACATCATGCTCCTTAAACACTTGCTACTGCCGTGCACATTTCCGAAGAACAAGGATGTTCACTTAGGTGACCGCCTTAAGTGCAATTATCAAATTTAAAAAATTAGCATTGAAATAAAACTTGGTCTACATTCCAGTTGTTTCATATGTCTCCATGTCCTTTTTTTTTAAAGATTTTATTTATTCATTTATCCCCCCCTTGCTGCTTGCGCTCGCCGGGTCAGCTAACCACGCCGTGCGGGCGGGCCTGCCCCCACCAGGAGGCCCCGGGAACCGAACCTGGGGCCTCCCACATGGTAAACGGGAACCCCACTGATCGAGCCACAGCCTCTTCCCTCCATGTCCTTTTGAACCTTTTCTCCTCCCTTGACAGATCCCATCCAGGATCACATATTGCATTTAATTCTCATTGATACTTTTGTTCATTCTTTTATTCAATTGTGGGAACATATGTACAGCATAAGCTTTCCTATCTCAACCCCTCCCAAGCAGACCACTCAATGGATTACTTACATTCCACCTGCCAGTACTAAACGTACTAAAACGTTCCCATCTCCCCAAACAGAAACCCTATGCCCATTATGCATTAACTTCCTAATTCCCCTGCTCCCCACCCTTGGCAACCTGTACTCTTATTTCTGCCTCTCTGAGCTTGCATATTCTCCGATATTTTCTTTGTACTTGCCATGGGGCTAAATTTAACATCCTAAATCTATAACACACTCATTTGCTTAGATATCTAGTGAATTTCAATAGTATACACAAACTACATTTCTATACCCCTGTTCCCCCCACCTTTATGTAGTTATTGTCACAAATTGCATGTTTTATACATTAGGAGTCCAAGACCACTGATTTATCATTACATTTTATGCATTTGCCTTTTATATCCTGTAGGAAATAAAAAGTGAAGTTATAAGTCAAAAGTAAAATACCAGTGGCATTTAAATTCGCCTGTGTCGTTATACTTACTGGAGATCCTTACTCATCTGACTTTGATCTGTTGTCTCTTGTCCTTTCCTTTCAAACTGCAGAACTCTCTTTAGCGTCTCCTGTAGGGCTGGTCTTAGTGGTGATGAACTCCCTCAGCTTTTCTTTATCTGGGAATGTCTTAATCTCTCCCTCACCTTTGAAAGACAGTTTTGCTGGATATAGAATTCTTGGCAATTTTTTTTTTTTTTTTTTTTTAGGAGGTACTGGGGGTTGAACCTGAGACCTTGGACATGGGAAGCAGGTGCTCAAACCACTGAGCTGCACCTGCTCCCTCTTGGAAAATTCTTGCTTTTGGCACCCTTAACTTGTCTTCCCACTGCCTTCTTGCCTCCATGGTTTCTGATGAGAATTTGGCACTTAATCTTATTGAGGCTCCCTTATATGTGCTGTTATTTCTTTCTTGCAGCTTTTAGAATTCTCTTTATCTTTGGCCTTTGACAGTTTGATCATATGCTGCATTATGCATCTTTATGGGTTTATCCTGTTTGGAGTTCTTTGATCATCTTGGATGTATGTATTTATGTCTTTGTTAAATTTTCAAAGTTTTCAGCCTTTATTTCTTGGAATATTTTCTCTGCCCCTTTCTCTATCTCTCCCCTCCTGGGATTCGTCCAATGCATATATTGGTATGCTCAGGCCCTGTTCACTTTTCTTCATTCTTTATTCTTTCTGCTCTGCAGATTGGATGATTTCAATCGTCTTATCTTCAAGTTTGCTGATTCTTTCTTCTGCCAGTTCAGTCTGCTGTTGAACCAGTCTAGGGAATTTTTAATTTCTCTAACTGTGGTCTTCAGCTGTGTTGGTTCTTTTTTTTATAGTTTCCACCTATCTATTGATTTTCTCTTTGTGTTCACCTGTTGTTTTCTTTATTTCTTTGTCCATGTTTTTAACTCTTTGAGTGTATTTAGGACCATTCTTTAAAAGTCTTTGCTGGAATGTCCCGGGTCTGGTCCTCCTCACTGATAGTTTCTAATGCTTTAATCTTCTTTTTTGTCTGGGCCATCACTTCCTTTTCTTATGTTTTGTAATCTTCTGTTGAAACCTGGGCATTTTGATATTTTAATGCATTTTCCCTTGCATTTAGACTCTGAGGCATCTGTTCCATGTGCTTGTATCCAGCTACTGTAATGACAGAGCTTTCCTTGTGTGCTAGGAGCTAGCAAAAAACAAACAAACAAAAAACCAACAGCCCATCTTTCCCAGTATTTGCAGATTGACCTGTGTGAGTGATGCCTTCAGAGTTTGCCACACAGTGAGTTTAGGAGAATAGCCCCAGACCAAAGTATAGATACTGCCCCAATCCTTTCTGCTTTTTCCTCTTGTACTTGGGCATACGCATGTGGCCTTAGAATTCCCCCTTACGCTGGTACGAATGTCTCCTCTTCCCTAGGAACAAGATTCCTCATGGTCCCAGGCACTGCACTCCGTGTCCTATGGCCAGCAATCCCTTGTCCCAGGCACGTACTTGACTGCTTCCCCACAGCGTTCTGTAGGAGAGCTCTGTGAACTGCCTGCTACATCCCAGGGCAAGTTCTGGGATGATAGATCCCTCATGCCACCTCCATGGAGCCTGGGCCAGACATCCATGCTCCCAGGATGTGCACGAGAGTTACTCTGTTCCCTCTGGAACTGGACCAGGAATCCACACTGTGATTGTGGGTTGGCTCCGTGCCGAGCTGGTGAGGGATGGGAAAGGGACCAGCTATGCTGCCCTGAAATCCTAATGCTTATAAGTGGCCTTTTTCTTGATTCAGTGCTTGCCTTGTTTCTGTGGTGATCTAATGTGGTTTTCTCTATCATTGCTTTATACTTAATAATTGAAATTCTTGTGTCAGAATGATTTGTTGCTTCTCCTCATTCGTTTATGTATCTAGTTATTTTTATCAGTATGGACTCATGGCTATTTTATTCTTTAGGTTATAATTCAATGCCTTAATTATTAAGTTATTCAAATTGTTGCAACTTTCAGCCATTGAGGACTCTTTCAGGGGAGCTCCTGTGTCCTTTTGGCATTCTGAAGCCACAGGAGGTACTGGACTCGCTTCTGTTTTCCCCTACTCCATCTCTAGAATCTGCCATTCCTCCAGGTGCTCTGGTTCCTTTTATTGGAGAATGGTCTTAGGAATCAAGGTAAGGTGTAAGGTGTACTCATGGCTCCTGCTAGGTATGAATAATTTTATAGGAAAACACCAAACTTCTTTCCAAAGTGGCTGCACCATTTCTATTTCCACCTGTTTCACCATATTCTTTTTTTTTTTTTTTTTTTTTTTTTTTTACCGGGAGGTCCCAGGGATCGAATCCGGGTCCCTCCATATGGGAGACGGATGCCCAACCAGTTGAGCCACATCCGACCCCCAGTTTCACCATATTCTTACCAGCTTTTGGTGTTATCATGTTTTTTTTTCTGTTTGTTTTTAACCAATTCTAATAGGTGTATAGTGGATTGCTTTGTGCTTTAAATTTTAACTTCCCTAATGACTCACATTGAGCAGATTTTCATGTGCTTATTAACCATTTGTACATCTCTCTTTGTTTTTGAGGTACTGGGCATGGGGATTGAACCCAGGACCTCGTATGTGGGAAGCTGGCACTCAACCACTGAGCTACATCAGCTCCCCTGAGTTGCTGTTGTTTGTTTGTTTGCTTGTTGTTTATTTTCATTTTTAGGAGGCACCGGGGACTGAACCTGGGGCAGCCCATGTGGGAAGCAGGTGCTCAACAGCTTGAGCCACATCCGCTCCTGTGTATCTTTTTGATGAAGTGTCTGTTCACATCTTTTGCCCATTTTTAATAAACTGAGTTGGCCATTTTCTTACTCAGTTTTAACAAGTCTTTATATATTCTGGGTATAAGTCCTTTACTGGATATGCGATTTTCAAATATTTTCTCCCAATCGGTGACTTGTACTATTTTTTTTTTTTTTAAAGAAAATAACTGCTTGAGGTTTATTGGCAAGAAATCATGATTTAATAAAAGGGGTAGTGATTCCAGACCCAAAAATGTGGTAACAGGGTCTCTGCATGAAATTATAAATGATGCTTCAATCTATTAAAAAGCCCTGTTTTAGCAGTTGATCATTTGTGGTGGCCCTCCTTCCTGTTTGGTGATACCACAGCTTTAAAGTGATCCGAAGGGTGGAGCGTGGACGTGTGCCTGCGCGGGTGCTAGTGTGGGCGTGCGTGTTAGGTGCTTGTGCGTGGACGTGTGCCTGCGCGTGTGCACGTGCATGTGGAAATGTGCCTGCACGTGTGTGTATGTACATGTGGGTGCACGGGCGCGTGTACATGCGCCTGCGTGTGTGTCTGTGCATGTATGTTTGCCTGCGTGTGTCTTGTACATGTGCCTGTGTGTGGGTGTGTGTGCCCATGCCCCTGTGCTCCTGTGGGTGTGCGTGTTACATGCTTGTGCGTGGATATGTGCCTGCGTGGGTGTGTGTACATGTGACTGCACGTGCCTGCATGTGCCTGTGCACATGTGCCTGTGTGTGTGCATGTGACTGCATGTGTGTCTGTATATATACATGTGCTTGAGTGGGTGTGTGTGCATGTGCCTGCGTGTGCCCATGCACGTGTGGCTCCGTGGGTGTGGGTGTGCCTGTGTGTGTGTGCATATACGTGTGCCTGCATGTACCTGTGTCCGTGTGCGTGCGTAGGTGTGTGCATGTGCCTGCATGTGCCCATGCACGTGTGGCTCCGTGGGTGTGTGTGCGCGCATATACGTGTGCCTGCGTGTACCTGTGCCCGTGTGCGTGCGTAGGTGTGTGCGTGTGCCTGCATGTGCCTGTGCCCGTGTGGCTCCGTGTGTGTGTGTGCATGTGCCCGTGTGCCTGTGCACGTGTGCCTGCCCGTGCCCATGTGGCTCTGTGGGTGTGTGCGTGTGCCTGCGTGGGTGCGTGTGCCCATGCACACGGACACGCCAGGCAGTGGAGCATTGGTGCCTCCCCCCTCCTGTTTAATGCCAGAGACCTGAGAAAAAAGGAGCTTCTGCTCAAGGTACACCCCTCCCTGCACTGCCTCGGGCGAGAGCAAATGAAAAATTCTGACTTTCAAGTCTCGCATGTGAAAAATAGGAAAACGTTTCAAAGTCCAAACATGGAAAACACGACAGATTATGTCCACTAAAACGCATGTGCAGAAATAGTCATTGCAGCTTCCTTCTTGGTAGCCCCAAACTGGAAATGACAGAAGTGCCTACCAGCAGTGGAGCTGACGAATGAACAGGGGCCTGAGGAAGGGAAGATCCTGCCCCCACACGCGGCAGCCCGAAGGAGCGGGAGGGTCCTCACGGTGGGGGAGGTCCTGTGTGTGACCCTCCTTATATGGACTTCAAGAACGGGCGACGCTGTTCTGTGGGGAGGTTCCTGGATGTGAGGTGACGGCTAGGATGGAGCACAAAAGAGCTAAAGAGGCAAAACATTTCCTGCAATGCGTGCGTTTGTTTTCTAAAGATTTATTTATTTACTTACTTACTTTTATCCATTTTTACTGCCCCCTCCCCGCTTGTTTTTTGCTGTTTTTGTGTCCATTCGTTGGGCAACTCTCTGTGTCCATTTCCTGCCCTCTCCTCTCATCCTTCTCCTCCATCTTCACTGGGATTCGATCCTGGGAACCTCTGATGAGGGAGAGAGGCGTCCTGCCACCTGTGCCACCTTAGTTCCTGTTTTTTTGGCGCTTCTCGTCTTGGCTCTCCCTTGTGTCACTCTCCTGTTACGGCATCATCTTGCTGCGTGGCTTGTGGGGCCTTGGGGGTGCACCTGAGAACGGGGCCTGGTGGCCCGCGTGCCTTCTAGATTTTTCTTTATTTTTACCAGTAGGTCCCGGGGATCGAGCCCAGGTCCTTCCATGTGGGAGACGGGCACCCAACCATTTGAGGCACATCTGCTCCCCTGCCTCCACCACAATGCATTTTTTAAAAAATTGCTTTTATTTGTAAACACTTTGTATCCACCAAACATACGCTTCCCTTACTTCCTCTCACCCCCCATCTGCTTTGTCTCTGTGGATTTGCTATTTCTCTACATCTCTTATAAGTGATATCATACAATGTTTGTCCTTACGTCTTGCTTCTTCCAGTGAGCATATTTTCAGAGGTCCTCCATGTCTCACAGCTGCATTCTTTCATGTGACTGCACCTGCAATATATCTTGATTTGGGTGATAGTTACATGGGTGTGTATGGACGTAAAAATTTAAGGTTCTGCATAGTCAAGATTTGTGCACTTTATTGAATGTGTGACGGAATTACAAATTTAAACAACGTGTATGTGGATTTGAGATAGTAAATCTCAATAACAGCCTTGGATAAAAAGTAAGAACTAGAAAAAAGCAGAAGTTATGTAGAATGAACGAATACATATGGCCAAATATTTACACGGATGACGAGTTCTCGATGAGAAAACCATAGAGAAGCTCAGCAGGATGGATGATAGACCCACCCCGTACTGGCTCCATATCTGAAGGCTCTGAAAACTGGTGGCTTTGTTTTGAAGCCTTTGAGTGCTTAAGTAGCCTGGCTTCCTGGTTGTGGGGTTTTAATAACGATCTATTGATTTACCTCTAAGTTCCTTTTAGGCTTCCCTCACTCCATGCTGGTTTAGTGATTGCCCCAAACACCTCCTTTGCCAGGGGTAAGGGATCTAAATGTGGCTGGTGGGCATTAGAACCCAAAATGTGATTACAGTGCCTTACTTTTAAGATGAAACCGGAAACTTGTGGTGTAGCTTTTTGAACACCAAGACGTGGAAGTGGTATAACTCGTGCAGAAAGGCAAATGGTCTCATAAAACTCGCTAAAAATTAAAACCCCGGTAACTTTGCATGTCTGGCTTGTCTGTGCCTTAGTTGTGAATGTATTTTGAGCTGGGACTTGAATATTTGACCTCTGCAGAACTTTTGGTTTGGCCCAGAACCGAGTGTAGTGGAAGAGCTGGCAGGCGCAGCACGGAAGTGCCTCCCTCCTGAGTTTTATTACCGTCCCCAAGACTCTGTCTCTTTGCTTCTCAATGGGGGCAAATCGCTTTTGAGTAATTCCAGGTGGAGGGTTGACAGGGTTTGGACATTAAAACTAGGTTGCGTAAGTATACTCCATGGCTGCCATGATTAATAACTTGTGTGCAAACGTATTGAAAATATACAAGTCATTCTTTTTTTAGGTTAAATATTTATTCCTATCCCTATTTATTCTTATAGTGAAACGTCACCTGCCCCCTCCACTCCCCTTCCTTCCCTTCGTTTCCCCTCACCCCTTCTTTTCCTCTCCCCCCCATTTCTTCCGTGCCCTCTCCCCTTTCTTTCTCTTTCCTACCCTTTTCTTCCCTACTTTCTCCAGAGTAGGATATTGGCAAAATTAATTTTTATTATATACATACACTACTAAACTGTTAATTCTAGTTTTGCTTATAGTCCAACCATGCAAACTCTGCCATAAATAAGCTTGCAGAAATAATTGTGCATTTCCTTTCATTTGCCCCTAGGTGATCCTTCTTATTTTAAATTCAAAGTAACCTTTTTTTCCCCTTAATACAAAAGCATGACTTCCTTTTTATATTTAAAGTGAGGTTTTATATCTTAATAAAGAATATGACAATGCAAAGAAGAAATGCTCCTTTTTGGCATGATGACTCTGGTTTGAACTTGGGTTAGGCACAGGCGGTCAAGCTCTTTGGCAGCTGGGCATGCTGCTAATTTGTGTTCATCACTCCTGGTTGTTGGCTGACCCACAACTGGTCATTTGGAGACAAGGTCGCTGATGCATATCTGAAAACCCTAATTTTGTTCTTTGGAAAGGATTGCATTTCCTTTTGGAATGCCACCTGCAAGGCTCTGTAGATCTTAGAAAAGTCTAGGTTTTTATCTAAGAGTGTTGGGAAGTCCTCAAAGGGATTTTAAGGAAGAGTGGATTTGGGGAAGCCAGTTGGGTGGCTTCTAGGAGAGAGAGGGTGGTGTGGATGAGGATGGCGGCAGTGGAGATGAAGAGAAGTGGATGCCTTTGAAAGAAGCATACGAGGCAGACTCAGCAGACTATGGGGTGCACTGGGGAGAAGAGGGGAGAGAGGGCGAGATGTCTTGCATGGCTGGATGGATAGTGACCATTTCTTTGTCGACTGTGAGCGGAGAAGATCATAAGTTCACTTTATATCAGTGTCCTGAAGTGTCAGGGCACTTGCCCTTGAGGCGAGGTCTGAGCTAGGTGCACTGAAGGAAAGAAATGGACATAACCAAGAAATGACATTGAAAAGTAATATAGAGGACTCACCCAACATTGCATCAACATTTTGCATAGCAGCTAAAACAGAGTAGACAAATAAAAACAAGTTCAGATGACTTGCTTTGCTCATCAGTTTTAAGTTCCACTCTTGTTGAAGTACAGAAAATGGAAGCAGGAGACACTGAAGAAATAAAATATGCTGGTTTTTAAACACAGCTTTGGCCACCCTTTCTGCTTTGCAGCTCCAGAATGTACTATCTTGAAAGCTACTGCTTTTTTAGGTTGAAACTAGATTTATTTTGGTAGTCTTTTTTTTTTTTTTTTTCCTTTTTCCTTTTTCCTTCATGGTAATCCTGTACTATTTTGTCAGCATTCACTGAAAAAATGTTTTCGGTAAGCAGATCCTCTCTGACTTCAAGGCAGTTCCTCAGGAATTTCTTTATGACAAATTTAACAGGGAAATGGTGAACAACTAAGGTCAAAGGACATTAAAAACATTGGGGTAAATTACTTGTCTTAGTCTTTTAAAGGAAAATTTATGTGAAGATGATTGTGCTCTGAGGTTGGGGCCTCAGTCCCCCCCACACCCCCACACCCCAAAACTCCTTTGTTTGTGTGTGTCTCACACGCAAGCCTCGTGGCTCAGCTTTGGGTTTGGAATGTCCAAGGACTGTTTCATAAACAATGTGATGAAAAGGCGTGCGCTGGTTTTCCAGGAAACTTTGGGCCCGTCTCTGTGGACTCACAGTCATGTACTGGAGACCTCTTGAACCTGAAATAACTTTGGATTTATGAATGATGGAAGAAAGTAGAAATAGCATTTTAGAGTGGATTTATTAAACCCTGGGACGACTGTATTACAGAACTCGTATTTGTTTGCCATTCATTCAGCCAGCGCTCATTGCTGACGTAATCTTTCTCATGAAATGATGGTATGTGAGCAAACAGTAGGTGTGCCCTGAGCTCAGTGTGCTAATTGAGATTCGTGAAAGATGCAGTGGTGTTGGGGTACAGGGAATTAGCATCCCTCTAAGGCAGTGCCAGGAAGGCCTCTCGGAGGAGGGTCTTCTCAAGCTGCTCTTGAGATGGAGGAGAAATTTGGTAAGCCCTTCACCCGAGCGAGCATTCAGACCATGGTCAAAGGCATGGCGGCATTGGGCTGTCGGGTTCCTGGGGGGCTGGCAGGGTGTGGGCTGGGGAAAAAAAAGCCCAGGACTTCAAATCGTAGGTCCCCAGTTATAGTTGAGATGCATGACATTGAAAGCCTTCACACTGCAGCCTAACAGAATCAGACTTAAGGTTTAGGTTTTTCCTCTGGCTCCTGTGTGGAGGAGAGATTTGTGGACGGAGAAAGGAAATGACAACATCGGTGCTGGAGTCAGCCGCAGCGAGGGAGAGGAAGGCATGAAAGCAAGGCCTAGGCCGGAGAAGCTGAAGGCATTAATAACCACCTTAATGCAAGTTGAGGGAAAGGAGAGGTAATCCCGGGATGATTGACTGGCTTCTCTCCTGGCTGTGTTTGTCAGCCAAAGGGGTGCTGATGCAAAGTACCAGAACTCTGCTGGCTTTTATAAAGGATATTTATTTGGGGTAGAAGCTGACAGTCACAAGGCCCTAAAGAGTCCAACTCAAGGTACTTCCTTACCAAACTCTGTTGCCACGTGTTGACACAAGATGGCGGACAATGTCTGTGAGGGCTCAGCCTTCCTCTTCCCTCTTAAGGCTCCATGGGTCCAGCGTCTTCCTTTCTCAGCTGTAGGCTGGCATAGGGACTTGTTTCCAAGGCTTCTCAGTTGCTCTGTTCTCTTAACAAGGTCAATGCCTCATCTCTCCCCAGGGCTCCAGCATCAGAACCAAGTTCTCTTCTCTGCCGCGTCTTTTTCTGTGTATCTATTTCTGTGTTCTTGATTGACCATCTGTTTATATAGCCCACCAAGGAAGTGGGGACTCAACCCTGCCTGCTCTAATTATGTCGTTGAATCAAAGCCCTAATCTTGATTTAACCAAGTAAACATAAAGCCCTTGAGTTTAAATCAGTCAAAGGATATCATGCCCAGAGAAACAAACCAGTTTGCAAACGTTAATCTCTCTTTTTGGAGTTAATAAATAATCTCAAACTGCCAGAAGGGGCTAGATGGAGGGGCCATTACCCTGATTAGGGTGAACCTGGGGGGTGGGGGCGGGTTTGGGATAATAATTTAGATCTGGTCATGTTGGCTTGGAGGTGGGACGTTGTTTTAGAGTTCTCCAGAGAAACAGAAGCGAAGCATGATATATACATGTGTGTGTTACTGTGATATATATATATGTTGTTTTTATATATATTATGAGATTTATTATAGGAATTGGCTCACACAGCTGTGGGGATTGGCAAGTCCACATTCCAGAGAGCAGCCCGCAAGCTGGGAATTCCAGTGAAGGTTTTCACGAACTCTCCAGGAGAAGCTGGCTGGCTGAATTAGAAGCAGAAATTCTTTCTGACTGCTGAAATCATCAGTTCTCCCTGTAAGTCCTTCAGCTGATGGGACAAGACTTCTCTCATTGCTGAAGGCAATCTCCTTTGTTGATTGTAAATGTAATCAGCCATAGATGTAATCCACTGACTGATGATTTAAATTCATGAAATAGTGACTCAGTGACAACCAGGTCTGTGTTTGCTTGATCAAACAACTGGATGCCATAATCTAGCCAAGGGAATGTATGCATTTTCACATCACAGGCCTTCAGTGGATAGCTATGTGGGACTGGAGCTGTGAAGAGCCATTCAGGCTGTAGATAGAGACTTGGTCGTCCATCGTCAGCCAGAGTTGAAGTCATGAAGCCACCAGAAAGAGAATATTGAAGTGGAAGGTGAGGACCAAGCATGGAGTATGAAGGAATCCCAGGACATTTGAGGAGGTGGGCAGCGGAGGAGGCTCCAGGAAGGAGGCCTAGGAGAGCAGTATGTGAGGAAGAGAATCAAGGGATGGGCAGAAGTCAAGGGAGCCAACAGAGGAAAGATTCAAGACGTTGCATAGAGAACACATCCTTATTTTAGATTTTATGACAAATGAAAAATGTTAAAAGGATAAACCATAGTCTAAAATTAGAAGAATTGGAAAGTGGATGTAGCTCAAGCATTTGGGCACTCACCTACCATATGGGAGGTCCTGGGTTTGGTTCCTGGTACCTCCTTAAAAAAAAAAGATGAACAGACATGGAGAGCAGACAGTGGGCGCAGACAACATGGGGGAGGGGTAGGGAGAAATAAATGAATAAAATATATCTTTACAAAAAATAAAATAGAATTAGCAGAATTAAAATCAGTATTTGCTATGGGAAGCAAAATCAGTTTACTTTTAAATACCACTTACAAATTTGTATTTATCATGATTAAAATCTGCTGTTAAAGTTCAGAAATTAAAGGTGATGTATTAGATTATATTATCCATCTTTAGTTTTACCTGATACTTTCCTTGTTTCAGATTGACTAGGTAGTTTCATAAAGGACTAGAAACTATAGCCAAGTTCCAATTTATTTAGTTGCAATATTATACAAATATTTCCATTTCAGCTTAATTTCCTCTGATTATAATCCCGGTTTCTCACAGTATCGTTGTGAGATAGCTTTGTGTGGATTTAGAGAGGGAGAAAGTGAGACTCGGGGTCACACCCACATAGCAGCTGAGGAAACATTAAAATCAAAATTGCAGTGAAGCCTCCCACGGCCCTGGAATTAAAAGTCTAGCATAATTGCCACTTGAAACATAACATTCTCCCACGTGCGGTAGAGGAATACGGAGCCCTCCTGTAGGGCAGAGTGGGTGTGCTTCCCAAGGACATGCTCATTAGCACCTTTATCCCCAAAGGTGAAAGCTCGCTCAGACATCAAGGATCCTCACAACATCCTTTGAGGCTGGAAGGTGGAAAACGTGAAGTGGATCTGGATGGAAAAAAGAACCAAAGAGTACCTTTCGAGGTCAATACGCAAACCAGATGGTGGTTTTATGACCAAGACTCACCACAGGCATTGACCCGTATCATTGGGCACCTTCATAACATCAAGTCCACGTAAATCATATGACTCTCCGGCCTGCTCCGTAGTAGTTGTTGTTATCACTGTGGTGATGTACATACAATAATATCTTTTACGATCTTTTCACTTTCAAGCTATTTGTGCCTTTGTGTCTAAGTTGAGTCTCTTGTGAACAACATATAGTTGAAGCATCCTTTTTAAATCCATTCTCCAAATCTGTGTCTTTTAATTGAGGAGTTTAATCCATTAACATTCAGTGTAATTACTGTAAAGGCAGAACTTACTTCAGCCATTTTGTCCTTTGGTTTTTATATGTCATATCTCTTTTTTTCCTTATTGCAGTCTGCTTTTCGGTATAATTGATCTTTTGTGATGTATCTGACTGAAATCTTTCTCATTTGTGTTTCTGCATATTTTTAAAATACTTTCTTTGTGGTTACCCTGGGGTTTGTATTATACCACCTACACCTATAGGCTACTGATTTGAAAAGATACCAACTTAGCTTCAACAGCATATACATATTCTCTGCTTCCATTTCCCGCTGTTTGTTATTTATGTCCCACTTTGCCTCGTTTTTCGCACATCTGTTATCAGGAAATATGCCTTTTCCTTGTTCAATTGTATTTTGACTCTTACAGGAATTAGAGTTGTGTATTGACAATAACCAGTACTATTGGGCTTTGCATTTACTCTTTTAGTTATCTTTACCGAAGATCTTCACTTCTTCATACTACTCCAAGCCGCTCTCTCCTCTCTCCTCTCTCCTGTCTTTTCCTTCCAGCCTCCAGAACTCCCTTTAGTAATTCTTGTAGATCTTTGGTTAATGAACTCTCTGTTTCTGTTATCTTTGAATATTTTAAACACTCCCCCATTTTTGAGGGACAGTTTTGCCAGGTAAAGACTATTTGGCTGGCAGGTTTTTTATTTCAGTACCTTAAACATACATATAACCTTCTCACTTTCATGGTTTCTGATGAAAAATCAGCATTCAATCTTATTGAGGATCCCTTGTATATGACAAATTGCTTTTCTCTTGCTGTTTTCAGAATTCTTTCCTTATCTTTGGCATTTGACAATCTGATTAATATGTATCTTGGAGTAGGTCTCTTAGGGTTTATTTTGTTTGGGGTACATTGTGCTTCTTGGGGATGTATATTTATGTCTTTTATAAGAGTTGGGAAATTTTTGACCATTATTTCCTCAAATATTCTTTCTGCCCTATTTCCCTTCTCTTCACCTTCTGGGATAACTGTGATATGTATGTTTGGATGTTTCATGCTGTCACTTAGATCCCTGAGACACTGCTCAGTTTTTTTCTATTTCTATCTTTTCTTCTGACTGAATGATTTTGATTGTCCTGCCAATCTAGTTCACTGATTCTTTCTTCTGCCTGTTCAAATCTGCTGTTATATGCCTCTAGTGTATTTTTAATATCATTATTGTGCCTTTCATCCCCATACTTTTTTATATTCTTTAAAAACTTTCACATTCTTCTTTATGCTTATACATTGTCTTCTTAATATCCTTTAGCTCTATGTCCATCTTTTCCTTCATCTCCTTGAATTGATTTATATTTGTTTGAACTTCTTTGATAAGTTTATTCCAAATTCTGTGTCTCCTCTGATGTTTTCATTTGTTCCCTTGACTGAGCCGTATCTTCCTGTTTTCACTATGGCTTTTTGTTTTTTGTCGATGTCTGTGCATCTGATTATTTTGAGGTGTTAACTCTGAGGGTCAGTTTGTCCCTTTTGTCTAGGGTTTTATTGTTGACTGGCTTTGTATTATGGCTCTTCTTTGATGCTTGGTCCAACTTACTCTGGACCTCTAGAGTAGCTTGTGTTTAACTCTTCAGATTTCTCTCAGCTTTTTTTAAATTTTTAAATTTAATTTTATTTTTTATCTGATTCTTATCCTAGATATGTGGTATAATTTTAAAAATTGTACTTTTTGAGCAATTATTTCACTTCCAGGAGAAAACTTCCTTTCTTCTGTTCCTTCTCTAGGAGTCTCGATCTGTTCTGTTTATTTTTGTGCAGAATTTTCTCCCAGCTTCTGGATTTGTTTAAATTTTCTTCCTCACTCAGTGCCCCTTTTCCTTACCGTTTTCAGTCCTGGGACCCATCCACTCTTACAGCAGCCCAGTTTCTACCCATACCTCCCCCTCCTTTTTATTCTGGGAGGTTTCTCTGCCTCCACTGTCTCCCCCCTTAGGCTATTCTACCCAGGGACCCAGATGGGGCCAATCCAGAAAAGTACATTTGTGTTTAGGTGGTTCTGTGGATGGAGACTGGATGAAGACTGGATGACGTGGGTGCACCTCTTGCCAACAGTTCGGCCACGGTCTTTTTTCTCTTTTTCCACCGGAAGCCCCATTCTATGTTGCATTCCTCAGTGGCTTGTGTTCCGTCCTGGGTCTCTGCCGACTTGAGTATTTGTGCCTGGGCATGCATGGGGTTCTAACTCACTGCTGTGATTGTCCATATGCTCTGTATCCATGGCAGGAGAGACCCGGGCAGTGCTGCCTCTGTGTGATTCCCAAGCTGTGTGGGACTGAGGGAGAGGGGTTCTGACTAGTGGGTCTGGGAAGAAAATCCCCTACCTGATCTTGGAGATTACTTTTCTTTTTCTTCAGTTCAGCACTTGTGGAGTCTTTCTCCAGTTGTATCATCCTCCAGAGTTCTAATTAAATGGGACTTGTCCTTTTATTTGTTGAATCTGAGGGGAGACTTTTCCAGGGGAAGTCTTACATTGCCACGTTGATACGACTGCTCCTAAGATCTTTTCCCATTTTGAATTGGTTTGTTTCTTTTTGTTATTGAGTTATAAGAGTTCTTTATATATTCTGAATATTAAACCTTTATCAGATATATGTTTTCCAAATGTTTTTTCCCATTATGTAGGTTGTCTTCTTTCTCGATAAAATCCTTTGGTGCACCAAAGTTTTTAATTTCTAGAAGTCCCATTTATCTATTTTTTTCTTTTGTTGGTTGTACTGTTGGTGTAAAGTCTGGGAATTCATTGCCTAATACAAGGCCCTGAAGATATTAATCTATTTTTCCTTCTAAGTGTTTTATAGTTATAGTTGTTGTATTTAGGTTGTTAATCCATTTTGAGTTAATTTTTTATATGATATGAGATAGAGTACATTTTCATTCTTTTGCATGTGGATATGCAGTTTTCCAAGGACAATTTGTTATAGGACTATTCTTTCCCCATTGAGTTGTCTTGGCACCCTTCTCAAAAATGTATTGGCAAAAACAAGAACAAAAAACAACACAAACAACAACAAAAAAAACCCACAAATAATTGGCCATAGATGTGAGGGTTTATTTCTCTTAATTTATGAACTCTCAATTCAATTCCATTGGTCTACATATCTCTTCTTGTGCCAGTACTATGCTGTTTTGACAGCTGTAGCTTTGGGATACGTTTTAAAATTAGGAAGTGTGAGTCCTCCAACTTCCTTCTTCTTTTTAAAGATGTTTTTGGCTCTTTGGGGCCCTTTGCCCTTCTATATGAATTTAATGATGGGCTTTTCCATTTCTGCAAAGAAAGCTATTGGAATTGTGTTGAATCTGTACCTTGCTTTAGGTAGTATTGACATTTTACCAATATTGTCTTCTAATCCATAAACATGAGATGTCTTTCCATTTATTTATGTCTTCTTTAATTTCTTTCAGCAATGCTTTGTAGTGTTTTGTATACAAGTCTTTTACATCTTTGGTTAAATTTATTCCTACATTTTTGATTCTTTTAGTTGCTATTGGAAATGGACTTGCTTGCTTTGCTCTGCTGATTGTTCCTTGCTGGTGGGTAGAAACACCACTGATTTTTTGTGTGTTGATTTTGTACCCTGCATCTTTGCTGAATTTATTCATTCTAGTAGGTTTCTTTTAGAGTCTTTGGGATTCTCTCTCTATAGGATCATGCCATCTGTTACTAGCTCCCTAAGGTTTGAATGAGGTGAGGAACAAGAGTTAACAAAAGAATAATATAAAGTGACAGCAGAGAATGCATGTAATGAAGAGATTTCATGAGGAGGGGAGAGGCAGACCCCTGCAGCAGGAATAGGGTGGGCCAGACTTGGAGTTATGAATAGCGATTGGGTGGGGCACGGGGCATGGATTTCCTGGGTGGGTGGGGGGCCAGCAGTAATTTGGGTCCTGAGGTTTCCATTCAAACCATGTTCTTAGACTATATCCCCATAACGCATTCTAAGTGCAAAAAATCAATAAACACAAAAGTCCCTGCCTTCCCCCGCCCTCCTAACTACATCAGTTTTCTAATTGGGGTTTAGGTTAATCGTCCTCATGAAATATCAGGTCATGAAATGCCTCTGGGAAATATGTTGCTAATTTCATATAGAAGTAACTAAAATTAAAGGTGTGAAATACTTCCAATCTGTGGAAATCGCCTTTATGGTTCTTAAGGGGTGCACAGCCTACAGAATTGGGTGGGAGCGAGTGTAAACTACAATGTAGACTATAATCCATGCTTAGTGGCAATTCTCTAAAATGTGCTCATCAATTGTAACGAATGTACCACACTAATGAAGGATGTTGTTAATGTGGGAAAATGTGGGAGGGGTAGGAAGCGGGGCATATGGGAATCCCCTAGATTTTTATGTAACAATTATGTAATCTAAATACCTTTTCTTAAAATATATATATATATATATATATATATATATATTTTTTTTAAATATATATATTTAAAAAAAAAGGGGGAGGGTGCACAAATATTTACATCTAGTAATTGTTAGTCTATGCTAATTAACGTGGACTTTTCTTCTTTAGTACCGAGGGAAGCAAAACCCTCAATCACATCCTGGTGCTGAGTCTTTCAAATTCATTTCCTTCCCCCCAAGTTCTCTTTATTTCATGTACAGTTGTTACAATTAACCACTGATAAATTTGCCTTCATTTTTTGCTGATTTCTCAAAAATCCCTATATTTTATTGTGCACTGGGCCTGAAGGCCAGCAGCTGTATTCTACCAGCTTCTACCACGTGCTCACTCCCATTCTTAGTAATGGGTAATTTTTTTTTAAAGGACAACAATCCAATCGGCTTCTTCTCAGGCTAATCTCGGAAAAGGACCTCCGGCGACCTGCGTCTCCAGGAGGCTCTCTTGCTTGCCTTGAGGTGGAGAAGCCTCCGGCGGCTGCTTTCCTCGGGGCCTGGCGTTTATTTTATTTACTCTTCCTACTGATTCTGGAATATTCCGAATATATTTTAGAATGTTACTATAGATTTTGAAACACAAGTCTCCAAGTCATCTTACTCAGGTTTCTCAGTTTACAGTTTAACTTAAACTCTACCACCTCTCAGTTCCCAGAGAAGTATTTTTCACAAAACGTTTTAAAAACGTTGATTTGTTAGTAATGGGCATTGAGGGCTGGCCAGGATGTTACTGAGTCATCTCGCTTGCCTCGTGCTTGTTAAAAATAATTCTGAGTTTTTATTAGTGCTGTTTACTATGGAAAGAAACCTGCATTTCAAGACAGGAATTATAGAGTTGGATGGGAAGGGAACTAATATCTGTTATTTAAAGCATATTAACTTGCACTCGACACTATGGCACGTAATTGAAAGATCTTCTCTCATTTTGTTGTCACAGTGGTCCTGGGGAGTGGCTGTTATTATTTTAATTTGGCATGGGGGAAATTAGGCTTAGTGAGCTAAATCAGTGACCTGGCCTCAGAGCCTGCCACGTGGCAGCTTTTAACTCCTTGCTGTCCTGGGGATGCACGTGCTTCCATCTTCTGCTGAGTGAGCGCTTTCCTAGTTTGCAAACCCATTTTAGGCTCTCACGGGCAATTTTCAACCTTACCAGTAACCTTACAGTTAATGCTCATTAGATTTTTTTTTTTTTTTTTAGATTTATTTATTTCTCACTTCCCCCTTGTTTGCGTTCACTGTCTGCTCTCTGTTCATTGTGAGCTCTCTGTGTCTGCTCATCTTTTTTTTTTTTCCCCCAGGAAGCAGCAGGAACTGAACCCAGGACCTCCCATGTGGGAGAAAGGTGCCCAGTTGCTTGAGCCACATCCACTCCCTGCTTGTTGTGTCTCATCATGTTTCCTCGTTGTGTCTCCTCATTGCGCCATCTTGTTACATCAGCTTGCTGCACCAGCCAGTTGCATCAGCTCACTGTCTTGCTCATTTTCTTTAGGAGGCACCGGGAACTGAACCCAGGACCTCACATGTAGTTGGCAGGTGCCCTACCCCTAGAAGCCACATCCACTTCCCCTCATTAAATATTGGTGGGTGGTGATGGTGTGGCCCCTCTAGGAAGGGGCTCTTGGTTGCTGGCTTGTGACTTCAGTCCCCTGAGGTTGTCTTCTCAGGAGTTAAGGGCAGGTGACTCGAATTTTTGGGGTGTAGGGCATGGGCCTCCCGAGGTGTCTCTCTCTTCCCGCTCTATCTCATCGGACTCATGGGCTCCTACTGTGCCTTTGCGAGTCTTGTGCTTCCTGGTCCCTCCGTCCTTTTCCCCCATGCTGTTCTCTTACAGGAAGGCAGGGGCTGCCTGCTTCCTCTGGTCCGAGTCGGATCCGAAAGGGCTCTCCTGCCGGGGCCAGCCCGACATCCTCCCCCTCGTCTGAACCCCTACTCTGAGTTCCTCTTCTTGCACCCCTCCCTCCCTCCCTCCCTCTTTTCCTTCCTTCCTTTTTTTCCCCCCAAATATATATATGAGGTACCAGGGCTGCGGATTGAAACTGGGACCTCATAAGTGGGAAGCCGGGGCTCAACCACTGAGCCACATCGGCTCCCCTGAGTTGATTTGATTCTTTCATTGGATTGCTTGTTGTTTGTCTTTGTTTTTAGGAGGCACTGGAAACCGAACCCGGGACCTTTCATGTGTGAGGCAGGCTCTCAACCGCTCGAGCCACATGTGCTCCTCGCAATCTTCCTTAATTCCAGCCTGCTCTTGTGTTATAGGTGCAGTATCTGCCTTTATCTATCTCTTTGGCAATCGATTCCATTCATCCTTCATATCTTTATTAACGTTTTGAAGTTTGGTCCATGCCAGACATTGGTTTTTCTTCTTTAGGTTCATTCTGTTTTCATCTCCTTTTACACTGGACCCAAAATATAGCTTGTCAGTTGCATCATTTTTTCTCCAGTTTGGCCTGAGGATCTCAGTGGTGGCTGCTGCTGAAAAATCTTTATTTCAGATAAGATTTAGTCGATTTTTTTCTCTGGTGCTTCTATTTTTTTTTTTTTTAAGCCAGAATTTTCTAGCTTCCTTCTCGGCACCATCTTGCTTCCATCCTTTCATCCTTTTTCTGTAATTTGTAATGTCTTTGTTTGCTGTCTTCCCCCGCCCCAACTCCAGGGCCCTTGCTGATTGGGGCTGTGCCTGATTCTTTTATCATGTTTAGCATCTTGCTGCGAATTGGAAGCTGCTGCTCCTGATATAAGATGCGGCTACAGCTGGTACAGCTGGAGATTCAGATGTAGATGCTGTGAAACTTTAAAAAATATTACCACACCACTCCTTCCCCTCTCCTCTTGTCCCCCTTCCCCAGTAACTGCTAATCTGTTTTCTGTGGAATTTGCTATCTTTCTATCGAATTTGCTATTTCGAGTCATTTCTTATAAATGCTATTATACAATGTTTGTCCTCATGTCTTACTTATTTCACCGAGCCTGATGATTTCAAGGTTCTTCCTGCTGAAGCATGTCTCAGAACTTCATTTTTTTCTTAATGGCCAATTATATTCCGTTGTCTTATATGTACCACCTTTTGTTTATCCATTTGTTCATAGACACTTGATTGTTTCCACCTTTGGGTTTGGAACTTTAGATGGAAGTTTTCCTAGCATTTGCTTTATTGAAAAAGTTCCTGATGTTATTTTGCTTCCTGGGTAGCTTTTTTTTTTTTTTTTCCCCCTTTTTTTTTTTTTTTTTCTGGGTCGCTTTTTATTTGTCGCAAATTGGTAGACTCAAACAGGGGCAGCTGTCTGAACACTGGACATTCCAAAGTATGCTTCTTTCTACAGAACTGATTGATGGATCAAAAAACACAAGTTGCATCTGTCAAGTGTTTTTCTCACCTCCCAGAACGGAGCTATCTTCTTTACTAGGGCAGTCAGTTTTGTGCTTGTTAGCATTGTTCAAAACCTTATCTCTGATTTCCATACCATTGACAGGGGTGTCACGGTGGAGTCAGTCAGCTTATTTCTCTATCTCACTGTACTACTTGTCAATGGGGGGGAGGGAGAATTAATGGAGAGTTTAGTACAAAACCTGCAAATTCTTTGTTTTCAGAAATAAAACTATACATTTGCTGGCAAGGTGCATAACCACAGGTTTTATTCAGACTTTCCTAAATGTTTAATTTCGAACAGTAGTTTAGTTATAGACACCATGTCATCTTCCAAGTGTCAGGTAAAGGATGACATCTTTCCAAGTCACGGTGAGATTGAAAGTGCTGAGCCGATTATATTCCTAAGATAGCATCTGTAGCAATGTTGCACATCCTGACCAAGCTTCCCAGCCTTGGGATAAACCTGTGAAATGTCCCCAGAGCGAGCAATAGCAGTTGAGATCTTTTTAAAAAATTATATTGTGGTAACATAGAGAATAATGCAAAAGCTCCCATTTTTACCATTTTTAAGTGCTCAGTTCAGTGACATTAGTACATTTACAGTGTTGTGCAACTGCCTCCACTATGTTACCAAAACGTTTTTGTTGTTCCAAACATAAACTATACCAAATAAGGATTAACTTCCTGTTCCCCACCCACATCCCAGCCCCTGGTGACTTTATTCTAATTTATGATGCTGTGAAGTTGACTATTCTAATTATTTCATACAAGTGGAATCATACAATAGTTGTCCTTTTGTGTCTGGCTTATTTCAATGAGCATAATGTTTTCAAGGCTCGTCCAACCTGTAGCATGTGTCAGAATTTCATTCCTTTTTATGGTGGAATACTATTCAGTTGCATGGATAGAGCACATTTTTTTTTAAAGATTTATTTCATTTATTTATCCCCCCCTTGCTGCTTGTGCTCGCTGTGTCCATCTGCTGTGTGTTTTTCTGGGTCTGCTTGCCTCCCTTTTGTTGAGTCATCTTGCTACACCGGCTCGGGCTGGCTCGCCTTCACCGGGAATCCCCGGGAATCGAACCGGGGGCCTCCCATATGGTAAACAGGGCCCCAACCACTTGCGCCACAGCCGCTTCCTGATGGAGCACGTTTTGCTTATCCTTTCATCTCTTGAAGGACGGCACTTGGGTGGTTTCACCTTTTGGTTATTGTAAATAATGTTCTCAGCATTGGGGTTCAAGCATCCGTTTGAGCCCCTCTTTCTTCTTTGGACTAGATATCTCGGAGGGCAGTTGCCAGGTCATGTGGAAATTCTATGTTGAACTCATTGAGGAGCCACCAAACTGTTTTCCACGTTGTTGACAATCCTGAAGTGAGCCTGGTGGAAGATAACCGGATGCTTCTCCGGCTGGGTTGATGACATTATCTTTCTCAACTAAGCTTATGGCTCTGAAATCGTCATTTCCTGTCCACGGTGGGAGAGACCAGTCAGAAGAAAATTATTTGTCCATTGAAGCATAAGCTTGTGCTCTCTTCAGGAAGGAAAAGCGTGACAACCTTGAAAAATTTAGGAGAGTGAAATATTTTAGTCATCTGCAGGGTTTTTTTTTTTTTTTTTCTGGTATTAGAGTAGGCAAGAACAAATCTTTCTGTTGTCTATTTAAATCCAGGGATTCTTGATTCTTCCCATGGGGAAACTAGAAATGACTAGCGTCATCATTTGGCCATTCATTCTTCTTTTCCTTTCTTGCTTCCTTCTTCCTTTTGTAGCCACTCAATGATTATTTACTTTCAAGACCTTGTGAAAGTGGTCGTTGCTTACACTGTCTTTATAAAGGAGTCCTCTGGGAAAACAAATAGCTTGTCCATAATATGCTGGATTTCAGCAGTTATATATGACCTTGGCATGAGGTAAAGTTATCCTTTGGAAAATGCCTCTGGCTCAGTTGACTGAGCTTCGAGACCAAGGCAGGAGTTTCCTCCAATTATTTCCCCAAGAACAGCTCACCCAGAAGCCTGGTGAGGCAGTGGATCCCCCAGCCATGTTCCCTAGCTTTAGGTTCCCTGAGACAGTCATTCCATAGCTTTCCTGGGAGGTGTTTAGCACATGCTTCCCCAAGGACGGCTCAGCATCTGCAACAGCTTTGCAGATTTTCTAATACAAGAGTGTTTGATAAATCAGTTTTCGACCTGCATGTTCTCCTTTTAAGATCAATAGAGGGGGCAGATGTGGCTCAAATGGCTGGGCGTCCGTCTCCCATATGGAGGGACCTGGGTTCGATCCCCGGGACCTCCTGGTTAAAAAAAAAAAAAAAAGATCAATAGATGGTTTTCCGTCCCTGCTTTTCAGTAAAGGGGCATCTGAGTCCGCGCTGTAGGACAGCTTCTACTCGGGTGCTGTGTACTTGCTCAGCTGCCTCTTAAAGCTCTCGTGGTGTGCTCAGTTGCTAATTTAACGTTTATTCAGTGGTACTTCCTTTCATCAATTCACTTCTTTCATCTCTAGGTTTTCCCAGTTACTGAATAGAAAGTGTCTACCTTAAAACACTTTTTCTTGTTTGCATTGCCTTTAGTTGAGACTGTTGGGTAATTAATTGGGCAAACATTCCTTGGAGGCCTTCTCTGGCCTTGGGGGTGGGGGCTACAAACAATTCCCTCAACATCTGAGATCTCATATCCTAGTGTGGGAATCGCTGATTGCTTCAGAGACTCTTTATTGAGCACCTAGAGTGTACCTGGTGTGTGGGAACAAAATGGGCATGGCCCCTGGCCCGGGCTCCCGTGTACTTTGCAATCTAGACAGAAGGAATGCCGGTGAGTTGAAACTCAGACCTGGGATCTGGGATATGAAGAGCCAGCTGGTGCCATGACTGTGTGCGGTGGGGGGATTTGACCTGGTTGAGGAGGTCAGGAAAGGCCACTGCTGTGAGGGCTGAGGTCTAAAGGATGAGGGAGGCGAGGGAGGGTCTTTAGGCAGCTGGAAGCAGAGGGCGCCTGGTGCCTCTAGGAGGCCACGGAGAAGGCCAGGGTGGCGGGGCAGTGGGACAGGCAGGTGGCGAAAGTGACGCCAGAGGCTACCAGAGCCAGGGCAGCCCCTGAAAGGCCTCTCAGCCCATGCTACGGAATGCAACTTACTCCAAAGACCAGTGAGAAGCTTTTGAAAGGGGGTGTGACACAGAGACCTGTTTTTGAAAAGCTCACTTTGGCTGCAGAGTGGCGAGCAGATTGGCAGGTGTAGACAGTGGGGCCCATCGGAGTGGATGGGTACGTCCCAGGTGTCGGAGTGGGTAAGGCGGCACGTGGCAGGGTCATCGAGATGGAAGGGCAGACCTCTCGACCAGACCAGGCGAGGCTTCCTGGGCTTGCCCTGAGCCCAGGTGGCTGTGGAGGGTGGGCGAGGGGTCTGCAGAGTGGAGGGGCTGCTTCTGGCTCGGGAGCTGGAGAGCCAGCTGCAGGGGACGGCGCTTGGAAGGAGGGACTGGCCGTGAGAATTCAGGCATGGAAGATGGCGAGAGTTGGACAAGGGCATGGGAAGGGGGCGAGAGGAGGGACCCCTCCCTCAATGGAAGGATGGGGCAAAGCCTGATGATACCGTACGAGTGGAAGCCGTTCCGCTGACGAGTGGAGAGCATCTCATTCACTAACCCCTTTAGCTGTTAAAGCGGATATTTTGCCTTTTATAACCATAGAGCCCTATTTTGCTTAGAGCTCACGTGGGTGAAACTAAATGGGTGGGAGAATACGACGGACGAAGAGAAATAAGAAGAGGCAAGTCATTGAGAAGCAGTTTCCATTTGGCTACTTTTTTTTTTTTTTTTTTTTTTTTTTTATTCCATTGGCTTTTTTTTAAAAAAAAATTTATCATGGGGCATACATCTAATGTAAAACTTCCCATTTAAAAATTTAAGTGTACAATTCAGTGGCATCAGTTACATTTACAATGTGTGGCAGCATCGCCATCCATTTCCAGTTTGTCACTCCTCCAAGTGGAAGCCCTGTACCCATTATTCTCCCTCTCCCAGCAGGAGTGACCGCGAACCTTTCTGTCTCTATGAATTTGCTTATTCTACATAGTTCACCTAAGTGGAATCATACAATACTTGTCTCACTGAGCTCAATGTCTTCAAGGCTCATACATGTTGTACCATGTATCAGAGCTTCATCCCTTTTTCCTGACTAATATTCCATTGCATGGATGCACCACATTTGTTTGCATTATGTTGGCGGGCACTTGGGTTGTTTCTACCTTTCGGCTACTGCGGATGATAATGCCATGCACATCGGTGTACAGATATCTCGTTGAGTCCTTATTTTCCTTTACTTCTTTTTTTAAATATATAATTTTGGGTATAGACATCTGGTGTATACGTTTAACCATTCCACCCCCACACATGCATCCATTATTTATGAATCTTATTCCTCTTTCCTTCTCTTTTTGAACAGAGGCTAGGGGTGAAGATGGGATGGGTTTGAGTATTGCTAGGCCTAGAAAAAGAAGCAGAGGTGGGCAAGGCAATTATTTTGGAGGAGGAAGGGTTTGGAAAGCAGGCATTTACTGCTGCTGTCATCAGGTTGTCTTCTGGCCCCACGTAATGTTAGATTCGTCTGTGAGGGTCCTTGTCTGGCTCGTTTCTGCTGCCACAGGGCTAGGACCGTTCTTTGCAGGTTGTAAATAAGGTGCGAACCTCCCCTCCTGCTGCACGTGTGTGATTCTGGGTGCGTGGATGCTGTGGGGTTGGAAGTGCTGGGGAGTTTGTTTTTTTTTAAATTTTGCCCCACCCTCACTGTTGGCACTTGCTGTGTCTGTACGTCTTCCTTGTTTCTGTAGGAGGCACCAGGAGCCAAATCCGGGACCTCTGATGTGGGAGGGAGGTGCCTAGCTGCTTGAGCCACCTCTGCTCCCTGCTCTGTTGTTCTAATCATGCTTTTCCTCTCTGCATCTCTTGTTGCATCATCCTGCGGCGTCAGCTCACCGTGCCTGCCCGTCGTGTCAGCTCACCGTCTTCTTTAGGAGGCACCGGAACCTCTGCTCCCTGCTTTTGTTGTGTGTC